>OX388224.1:14649043-15267601 GCA_947578815.1 Epinotia ramella | reverse complement strand
GGCAGTTTCATGTATGTTTTTAATTTGATTAAAATATTAATTTCACGTTGTTCCTTTCTTTTAAAATACCATGTTACTCAAGCAGAGTTATTATGATTTAGCTATTCTTTCGATTGGCATCATAAAAGTAGGGTGATTTTTTTTTGACATTTAAGTCGGTTCGATTCCCAGACGAAGCAAGTAATTTTTAGAAAATCTATGAATGCAGAATTACTAACTTTTAAAAATAACATAAAGTCTTCTTTGAGCAAAATTCACTATCTACGATATTTAAGGTACTTCCCCTTCATGTCCCATAAGTTTGGGACGCCCTGTATAGGTCGTATTACTCAACTCCGGAAATTTTGTGTGCCAATGCGAAAATTGCATGGCTATATTTAGTCCTAGATTTAAAAAAAAGAGCCTAGAGAGTTCTACAGCAGAGCCACTAGTTTGTTCAGAGGCGAATTATCCATATAGGGCGTGGGGTTCCAAAGGGGCGAGGTTTATTTTTCTATACCGGGTGGAAAAATCGAATGCAACATGGATGGCAACTACCTTAAATATTGTAAATAGCACATTCTGTGTAAAGGAAACATTCCTTTGTTTTTAAAAACAATAAATTCTGCATTTAAGGATTTATGAAAAATCGCTTGCCTTAGTCGGGACTCGAACCGGTCAAATGTGACAAAAAATAACGTGCTCTATTTTATGATGCAGATTGAAAGGGTAACTGATAAGGTTCATTTTTCTCTAAATAACAAATACAATCAGAATAACGGAGTGCCATGAAAATTGAAAACTAAAAACTAAACCGGTTCGAGTCCCGACTGAGGCAAGCAATTTTTCATAAATCCTTAAATGCAGAATTTATTGTTTTTAAAAACAAAGGAATGTTTCCTTTACACAGAATGTGCTATTTACAATATTTAAGGTAGTTTCCATCCATGTTGCTTTCGATTTTTCCACCCTGTATAATAGAGGGGCGCCGCGCCGATGGGGTGCTTGCCTAGGGCGCTCTCGACATTTAATCCGCCTTTGAGTTTGATAGTATCATCCTCATCATGTCAGCCGAGAGACGTCCACTGCTAGACATAGGCCTCCCCCAAAGAGTATGATAGCATGTTCGAGTCTAATCTAGTAACTTTTTCAAGCACTTATCATCAACCGATTGAGCAGATTTGCCGCTGAAAGTTCGGCTACAATACAATATTATGGTACCTCCGGGCTGATGATGGAGACCATAGCAACTCCTGCACTACACTAAATAAACCCGTTTTAGGCTCATCGGAACCGTCTATACAAGTACATAGTCTATGACTGTGCAAAGAAAAGTACAGCCGACAACAAAAGCTTGTACCAAAACACATTTAAGATAGGTAAGAAAGATAAACAAAAGTGAGAAATGAAGGCCACAGCGGAATTTCATCTCGCTAATAATACTCTGAGTACATCAACTGGGGAATTACCTTTACATTACAGAAGTCAGTCCTGTGGTGTTTGCGCCAGCACCTCCCGAAGAGTTTTGAGAGTGAGGAACCTGTAATCCTCAAATCAATGACGGATCATTTGCACGCTCACCTGAGGCTGTAGTATAAGTTCTACCGAAACAAAACTTTACGATAGCGTTTGCGTTTTACCCTCAATTTGTATGGGATTTGACAGCTAAACGCGAATGCGGTCGTAACGTTTTGTTCGGTAAAACTTATACTAGAGCCTCTGGCGTCGCAGGCTAGGATATCCGCTTACCATCAGGCGGGTCGTATGCTGTCTGCCGTCGTAATCTATAGGTTCAAAAACAAAATATCCCATTATCTAGGAGTACTGGAGATGCATTCTGCCGGACGTTGGGCAAGCGCGCCACGGTGCATGCGTGCTCTAATCGACTCCGGCGCAACGTCGCACATTTAGGTTTTGTTCTAATAACCGTACAAGGATATAACTGAATCACAATCGTTGCGAACAAAAAAACAAAGGTGTGTCACCGGCAATTGCAGAAACGAACTGAAAGAAAAAAAGATGCGAGTACATGTGTTCACAAACACACAGGATATCCTTACTAATATTATAAATGCGAAAGTGTGTGTGTGTGTTTGTATGTTTGTCCTTCTTTCACGTCGCAACGGAGCGTCGTATTGATGTGATTTTTTGTATGGAGATAGTTTAGAAGCTGGAGAGTGACATAGGCTACTTTTTCCAGCGGAAAAACATCTAATTTCCACGGGAAAATTCAATATGTTACATTTTCCTATAACCACGCGGGCGAAGCCGCGGGCATCAGCTAGTTAAACAATAAAATAAACAAAAAACATTTAAAACATGAATCAAGTGTGTCTTTATTAGCGGCAGTGAATCGGACACTGGCGAATTATGTTTCTTACGTGCAACCAATAAGAAACATATCCCCCGTTCTCGTTTCGACTTGCACTACATCCTTATCCGCAAGATCTTCGCATCGATGTTTGCGGATGCAGTTGGGGATGTAGAAATTGAAGCGAAACTTCCGCGGCTAAGTATGCGAATGTCTGCAACATCCCTGGTTTTCTCTCATCTAATTGTTAGTCATGGAGTGGGTGCCACACGATGGGCGGCGGCGACGTGTAGGCTGAGACGGAGATATGGCGGGACCACCTGGACGCATTTTATTTGGCCAGAGATTGATCAAATCCGGGACGAGTGGAAGTCAAGAGGGGAGGGGCTTCGAAAAAAAAAAATAGTTAGTTCATCAGCTGGGCTGTTATTCGTTACGTTACGCGCTCATGCGCCTCACCCTTTCCCGTCACGCCTAACAAAACTAGACCTCTACCATCGCCAGGGGCGGTTCACTCCGTGATTTCGTCGCGCCGCTACAAGTGCATGCCGTCCTACCGGCTCCAGCCGGTATGTTAGGGCTGCTACGGCACGTCGCGTCGCGTTCTACCGCAGCGCGTTGCATTTGATAAAAGGGATGGCGGCGTTTAGGCTCGTTCAGCATATCTAAACAGAGGATTTGTTAACAGAGAACCTTCTGGACTAGTAGAATTATTTAATCTGGGCCTGTACGCTAAAGCGCCCAGACGCGTGTAACGCGTAATGTAATCTACCGTGTAATGTAACACGAATTCTGCTAGCGCTCGTAGTCCAGGCAATGAACTGACAACTTGTATGGAAAAAATGACAATTTTGGAAATAATTTATAATAGCTTATTTTTTATGTATAACGGATATATTATCAATTAAATAGTTACCCAGCGACAAAATCCGACAAAATTTCAGACATCGAAAAAATGATAAGTTAACTGGCTTCTAAAAAGTCAGTAAAAATATTAATAAATATTTTTGTCTTTATTTTGGTTCATTAACATTTGCTCTATAATATTCAAGATAAATCGTACAAAAAAAGATAATGCTTGCTTCATTTAAATCTACATAATTAATTCCGGGTGGAAAGTTTGTCGGATTCTTGACTAAATCATCTTAGAATAACATTTTCAAATGAAATCAACAACAAAAAACGCTATTATAAATTAATGTTTTTCAAAACCGTATTTTGCCTGGAGTATCGCCGTGATCCATCGCTGTCGGTTTTAAGAGAAATAGGTATTTGTAAAATGTATTGCTGTCGCGCAGTGCCTGATCAAGCAAGCGCGAGCGCGATAGAGACAACTGCAGCCGAAAATACCTATTAAAAGTAAATGAAATCAACAAATCAAATCAAATCAAATCAAAGTATTTATTCTGTAAATAGGCTTATGCTAGCTCTTTTACATGTCATCTTATAACTATATATTTATATATAATATTCTATTTTAACATAAATGCATCCTTATCTTCTACGAATTCCTTTACAGTATAATAAGCTTTCTGTAACAGCTGTCGTTTCACAGTTGCCCTGAATTTATCCATTGACAATTTCGTTAAATTAGATGGTAACTTATTATAAAAGCGCACACTGTTTCGTAGTCCCCTGATTTCTTCTCCATAACTTGACCTCTTTAACTATTTTTTTATTAATAATCAAAGAAAGGCTTTGGCCGTGTTCCTATGTTTTCCTTTTTTTTTAATAATCTAGTCAAAATTGTTGTCTGGATGTTTTAACACAGCGGAAAATCTGGCATTTTTTTAGGTTTTTGAAGGTTAATATCTCTTTTAAGAATAAATTTATGAAAAAAAGGAAATTATAGAAACATGTCAATAGTAGCCATAGATTTATCGAAAAAAAAATATTGCTTTACTGCCATTATCCAGGGAGAAAACAGGGGATTACGTTTCTATGGAAAAACGACCTTTGTGTTTCCTCTTAAGCGCGATCACAAAGGCGCTCGCAGTGACGTCCACAGCCACACTGTTGATGCTAAATTACTCGTAACACTACTACTACAAATCCCGGCGTCAAGATATATTTCTGGGTGAGTGTTGAGTTGAGCTTCAAATAAAACAACTTAGAAAAATTGAAAAACCCCCGACATTTTCATTTCAAAGTCCAATATACCACCAAAAACGGCTGAACAGACTTTCATGAAACAATGGCTAAGACACCGTCACACATGGCTACACTCGGGATAAAATTATCTATGATCCAAAAAAAACTAAATGAAAATCGGTTCATCCGTTTGGGAGCTACGATGTCACAAGACAGATACACAGACAGACACGTTGAGCTTATAACACCCCTCTCTTTGCGTCGGGGGTTAACTAGTTACAGAATAGCGGGGCCGGTGCTTTGAGTTCGGCCGGACTTCGTTAAGACGCTGTCAACACCAAAATGGCCTTGAGGATTTTGGATAGCGCGCACACTGTCTATTTGTATCGGAGTAAACGAGAGCGAGTGTTACTGGGCGGCCCGGTTTTTGAAGATAATATTACATAAATATTGAAAAAAAGGGTGAATTATTTGTGAAATATGACTCGCTAGCGGTTTAGGTATGAATATGTTGACTTCATGTTTTTAATTGCAGACCCATACGTCAAAAAAATAAAGACATAGAACCGTTTAATGTGATTTTAAGACCAATCTTTGCAATTATTTTCTATCGAGCCGATTTCATCCAATTATGTATCGAGCCCGTCCACGGTCTTTGAAATATGGTGAATATTAACATATATTTTATTTGATGTGCTAGAACAAATAGTTTTTCTTAAAAAACTGCTTATTTATTTATTTATTTATTATTAGGCACAGTAACAACATACAAATCTTAAGGTAGTTTATATAACAAAAGTTACATAGGAATATCTTGTTAAATTTGTACATCGATAACAACCGTGCACAACATTTAAATACACTTATAGAATATTTACTGTTTTTTTTAATAACATTACCTAATTTCACCAAATTAGGTCTTGTCAGCCTCTTAACTGTCACTTATGTTGACGTACTCCTCAGAAGTCTCAGGTCGTTGTGCGACGAATCTCGAGATGAATCTCAAGATAACGTATTGTTCTAGACAAGCGTGGAACCTATCGTACTTAGGATATGGGAGATTGCCTGACTAATACTTAAGAGGCGGAAAGCTGTTAGTTGCGTCATGTTTCGTTCACCGTGGCGTATTTCCTAAATAAGAACGTATCTGGGGGCACGGTAGTGCCCCGCCAAGACGAGCCAAGCGAAGCGCAACGTAAGGGCACTACTACCTTTTCTCAAAGTGGTTCGTCGTTTTTTTGAACCCTCGTAACTTGGGTTTGGATTATACCAGATAAACAAAATTTTCGGGATATGATGCCAATAGTGGACTTATTATACATATAAAGTTTCAGTAACATAGTCCTTATACTTAAGATTTTATTGATATCTAAAAAACGCCGATTTCTTCACTGACTGATGTTGATCATCAAAACCTCTAGGGTACTTCCTGAAGTCCTAGAAAGCTGAAATTTGGTATGTAAGCTAGTTAGGACACAATCAACAAAATAATTCAAAAAATTGGAACTTCTACCCCCACCCCTTAAAGTAGGGGATGGAACTTTGTATGAGACTTCCGCAAATTTTGATGCTAGGGGTCTGAAAATTTATATAGGGACTCCTTGTTATAAAACTTATAAATAATAAAATACGTATTTCAGGATTTTTAGTAAATCACCCCCCACTCTTTAAATTAGGGGATGGAAGTTTGTATGGGTTTTCCCATTCACTTCTTTCGAAATTACCTTATAAAAAGGAATGAGATCCCAACAAAAACATTACATGTAAAGTGATGCCAAGACTCCATAGCTCATACAGCTTTCAGCTGAAAAAGATATCAGATCGCAATTAGCGCCAAGCTTCCTACTCCACACGGCGTAACTCTACCACTACCAGCCACGCTCTACAAATTCTATATCTTGGCTAAAAAGTATAGACCCGTCACTAATTAATATCATCATAAAGGGTCTAGCCGCAATCCTATAGTGAAACTGCCCCTGGCTGAAATGTATAGCAAGTCTAGAATCATCTTGCTTCGGTTAAAAAAAAAAAAAAAACGTTTTTAATTTTTTTTAGCCAATCTAATGGTTTGATTTCTTTGGAATTTAGAGGTTGCATATACCTAATAGTAATTTAAAAAAAAACAAGCTTCTAACTTTTTTTTAAAGGCTTAAAAAACGATTTTTTTTATATATTTCTGAGATAGGGACAACCTCAATTTTTGGTTATTTAATGTAAAATATAATATTGCATTACATTTATTTTTCACACCATGGGAGCCAAGTGGAAGGAGGAGGCTGGTAGTGGTAGAGTTAGGCCGTGTGGTGTAGGTAGTAGGTAGGAAGCTTGGCGCTAATTGCGATCTGATATCTTTTTCAGCTGAAAGCTGTATGAGCTATGGAGTCCTGGTATCACTTTACATGTAATGTTTTTGTTGGGTTTGCTTGTCATTTCATATCCATCATAGATGTTAAAAAAGTTGAAAATTAAGATTGTGCTAAGTCATGAAACATAAAAAAAAAATTGTGTTTTATTGAAATAAACAGTTCAATTTTTTTTAATTTTTTTTTATGTGCGAGGTAGCGGAGTGTGCGAGGAAAAATCCACCAATAGGACGCGACGCGCGAGCGAGGCTAGCAATTAGAGATGTACCGACTAGTCGGGAAAGCTGAGTATCCGGTCACATTTATAGTCGGCGACTAGTCAGCCATTGATACCAAATATTCGGCACTTAATGACTGACTGAAAAATTAACGGCTAATATTTACTTCATGTTTTATATTTCAAGTATTTTAATGTACAAATTATCATCATGTTACACGAACTTTTTATTTTGATGATATACAATAATTAAAGATCGAATAACGAAAGTCGACTAGTCCGGAATCCCAACTATCCTAACTCGGCGCCGATTAGTCGGCCAAATCCATAGTCGGCCATCTCTATTAGCAATGCAATTGATGGTTTTTTTCCTCCTGCTACCTCGCACGGCTTTGGTGGATACTCAGCATTCCGCTAATCGCATCCCAAATTAAGGTCAAGCAACGCTACGTGCGCTACGTCGTAGCGCGTAGCAGCATTTTAGCGCTTTGTAGCAGAAGTCGCTCGTAGAGGCATAACTTAGATGTGAGTCATTGGCCTTGAATGGGCTACAAATACAATACAAATACTCTTTATTGCACACCGTAAAACGCGAAATAAATAGACATAACAACTTACAAAAAAATTTAGGTGTTTTAACAACAGGCGGGCTAATGTTATAAACAAATATTAAATTAGGGGACAATTCTACACAACTCGAATTCAGTCCCATATTAGTAGATGAGCTCAATAAGGAGAGTTTTATGAGCCTATTTTATATATTTATGACAAATGTTTAAAACATACCTATATTTAAACTTTGACTACTAGCCCAATTTGCTAGGATACCTTTGTATATTTTCCAAAATATATAACTTATATTATATTTATATTGTAAGTCGCTATATCAATATCCCTTTATTAAAATTTTGTTACTTATTTAAATATTCAAAGAGGTTGCCTGGGATCGGAGTAAATGTAGGGCCTACTTTGAGCTACACTGACAAGAGCTTAGCTCTTAAATAAGCAGAAGAGATTTAAATAGTATACATCTATCTACATATATTATTGTGTACGTGAAACAAACATGAAACTAACCAATATTCTCTTTTCCAGATAAACTCACGCGGCAGCCATAATGGCCCTAAAACTCAAAT
The DNA here is from genome assembly GCA_947578815.1 of Epinotia ramella. Lineage (NCBI taxonomy): Eukaryota > Metazoa > Arthropoda > Insecta > Lepidoptera > Tortricidae > Epinotia > Epinotia ramella. The sequence goes on along the minus strand of OX388224.1, from coordinate 15,259,504 downwards.
ACACGGACGAACACGGCATCCTGCACATCAACATGAGCCCCTCATCCACCCCCAACAAGCCCGAGCCCGAGGCGAGGGACATAACTGACCCCAAGTTCGACACTATCAACAGCCGCTTCGGCCAATACGACCTGTTCGGTGGAAAGTACGAAATAGAGGGGGAACCGCCTTCGCTGTTCCGCAGCCGCTACAACAGTATCGAAGAGGAGCTGGCCAATACGCCGTACGCCTTCAGTACGGAACGGTCGATACGCGCCAACAATTTAGACATAACTATTAAACAATCCGTAGAAACTTCACCGTCCAAAGACATTGAGGACGATCGGTTCTTTAGAAACCTAAGTTTAGACGACGATAGCCTATTTGGGCCGCAGATCGAGAAGTCCGACGATTCGCCGGCGTTCACAGTGACTCAGTTGATACACGCGCAGGATCGATACTTCGATCTATCGTCGAGACAGTCGAGTAGTGTGGTGGACAGTCCGCGGAGTGCTAAAGTGGTGTTTGAAGTGAGGAGTGCCCCGGGGTCGGCGAAGAGGGATGAGGCTTTTAAAGTCTTGCCGGGGGGTGCTGTAGAAGAGAGAGCTAAAGAAGCGCCTGCGCAGCCGTAAGTGTTATTATTATTTATAAATATATATTTTTTAATTTACAACGGAATTAAAGCTTTCGTCACTTTTGGATCTTAACCCGTGGAGTGTCAGCTAGAAAAACAATAACTCTATAACAAAAAAAGGGCTTTGGAATTCAAAAAAATATCGTGTAGGTACCTACATTTACATATATTAGCGTAGTCTACGAAACCAAGACGAAAATTGGAACCCCGACAAATTGCTAAGGGTGCATTATTAAGGAGACTTCTCCAATCATTATCAGGGAAACTTTTTTTTTACCAAATGGTCGCCGCGAGTGTTTTTAAGGACTCAATTTTCAAAAGAGCCCATGAGAAAAGTGACACTTTTATCAATTGTAGATTTAAATATAGATACAATGTGATATTGCAGTTATCACTGTTTCTAGCCCAACGTCCACAACTCCCCTCAACCATATTTCCATAGTCGACACTTACTAGGAACAGGAAGGGGGTGGTTCTATTCTAACATCCGTTAGAATCTGATTGTATGTGGAGTTTGACAGATTTCTACGGGATATGAAGGCTGCCTAGAGCATGGTCCTGTTTGTGTCGTCGATGAAACATCTGTCCCGCACTTGCAAGTACGTAAGTGCGAGAGGGACGACCGCTTTATTTCCGACTTAAACGCGATTATGCTAGCTATAGGCTGGCGACATATATTTAACTTCTTAACTTCGGTGACCGGCCGGCAGCTGAACCCGACAGCCACAAGTAGTTTGGCCGAATATAATTTACAATGGGCGCAACACAACTAAATTACTATATAATTTAAATAGTGAAGAATCATCAAAAGACGTGTAATCTGCCGGATGCTTCGTATTACGAAACAAAAAGCGGTCAATGGACGAATCTGTTATTAGATTTAACCGTAGGTAATATTTTGTTTTCTTGCGTGAGTCTAACTACTGATGTAATCATGTATTTATTATGCCTACGATTTGGGCAGACTTCATCAAAATGATCTTTGTAACTTTTAAAAGAGTTTATATAAATAGTTCGATTTCCATTCCCCAAAACATTATCCTCTAAGTTCAAATTATTGATTCCGAGTTTTAAGCATACGAATACTTGGTATAGCTGTCAGTTCATATAAACTTTGACCTATGTATATGAAAAGCTGTCACCTACAATCCCATTCTATTTGCTTGATAGATATTTGATTGATTTGACTTTAGATGTTATAAATAGCATTGGGACTGTAATTTAGCTCTGAAAATTATTCAACTCTGAATTAATAACGATGCATGCGATTTCTTATCCTACAATCTATAATTATATAATCTTCCATTTCTAAGAGAATAGTGCAAATTGGTCTAAAGGGCTCATTTACATGTCTAACATAGTTATCATGAGAAGCGCTGCAAAAGACTGAATGTATGGTCATAAACTCTATATATATATTAAAACAGTATAAAGTAGAACATAAACAGACGTGAAGCAAACTACTAAGAAAATGTGAGTTAGACAAAAAAAAATATACTTATTTCAATCTCTAAAACGAGAAATTAATGTTTTAGAAAATTAAGTAACCTAGTTCCGCGGCCGAAGCGATTAAAAATCTTCATCACTATAAAATATTAGACCAAATGTTGTCGCATACGGATAAGCCAATTTTAACTTAGTTACATTGTCATTAAAACGTAAAATCGAATGACTAAATGTTGCAAAATACATTACAGCCAGACGTTTTAGCATCTAACCACATCTCCACCTTTAAAATATTGTACGTATCACGTCCAAAATAAAGTCTAATTAACTAAGCAAAGAGGTATATTATTTTAGACTTTATTATAAGAGTACTGTGGTTTAAATATGAGTGGACTTAATTTGGCTTAATACGCAATAGTCTAGATAAGTTTAATTCGAAGTACGAGCTGCGAAGTGATATAAAATTATGTGTCTGTAGGAAATTAAAACCCTAGGCGTAAGGTAGAAATGCGTAAGAATTTATGCTAAAGTATATCTACGAACATACAGTTCATACAATACGTATAAGTATTCAACTTTTGAGCAGCCGAAAAATTGTTCGACAAATGATGTTCTAAATATACTGTTGATGAATATTGAATGTCAGACATCGTACTCATGTTGATCTATATGGATAGAATAGTATTTCAGGGTACCTATTCTGTATTATTATAGTTCATATCCATGCCGGGGGCATTGTGTCTAATATAATATACACTTTCATTTCTTTCTTTCAAAACGAGAATGACAAATACATGAAACGTAAGGTATATCTTTTGTGTCTGTCAGACTCTGTCTCGTCCCCTTCCGTCGAATCGCAGCCGGGCAAGGTAATCGCGAAACATTTGAACGCGCGTTAATAGACTTAGTACCTACGTGTATGTTGTACACATCAAACTGACATTTTAAAGGTAAAAAACAGTTGATATATATGAACTCTGTAGGTAACTGTCGAGATCAGAGTAATAGTAAATGGTAGCCTGTCATGGTAGTAAATCTGATGCAAACATTTTAGAGCCTGATGGCTAGCCAAACGTAGCAGTACCTAACCTGTACATATTTACCGTAACCATCTTGCCGTCTCTTTCCGTAGGTAGACAGTGATACCCGTGAGAAAGAGATAGGCTCTTTCTCTATCTTTCAGAGGAAAGTATAATAACATTTATCAACCTCCTCAACCATAAACCATGTTTTCCGCACGGGCCGCCGCGAAGCTAAGAGTGGTCCAAATGGGGATTTGGGCCATTTGTGAGTCTTCTATCTTTATGCAATTTGGCTGTTTAATTCACGTGGTGATCTAACCGAGGTTACGCTGTTTCCTGATCACCGGTCTAGTTTAAATCAGTTTTAGGGTTCCGTAAGATCAAAAAGACCAAATCCAATACAATACCAATATTCTTTATTGTTCACCAAAAAACTACATTAAGAGAAAAACAACACTTAAATTAAACATTAACAGGGGTAGACAACAGACGGTCTTATCGCTAAATAACCAATCTCTACTATGAAGAAAATACGGCTCTCAGAAAATGTCTACTATTAAAAGCGGCCCGATCAGGAATCGAAATGTGACGTCTGTTCGTTCTGACCAATGTCGTTCATTGTTAGTGGGACATTCTTTTGCCGAGCCGGATGTAAAAGGAATATCCCCGCTTTCAAGTCTGTCTTTCTAAATCATAATGCTAGAGTTATACAATGAAAAGCGACACCCTAGGGACGTCGCCTTACGTCCATAAAACTATACTGGATACGCGGCCTCGCTGACACCGTTTTATTTTAAAACTAGCCGTGTCTTTACCCGCATCAAAATTGGTAGTGACTGCTCTAAAACTAACTTTTGCACCTACACTTTCAACCCTATTTTGTCCAGCACTTTTGTACATTCAATTTATTCAATGAATGCTTCTAACAACAACACATTCTTTCCCGGTCTAGACAATGCTACAGAACCCTCATTTCCTAAGCACGTTCGTGGATAGTACCTATCATATAGTGTATAATATGTATTTCTCATAGGAAACATGCGTTTCCCGCTCGTGAAATATGGGGCAAGATGGCGGACGAACGATCACCTTGTTTCATTTATTACATTCACCGAGTTGTGTGTTTATTTAGACTTTATTGCACATAAAAATCAAGTTTAAGGCCACATAAAATGGATGCGGTGGAAATAGTATACAGTCGCCATCTAATTTATTGAAGCGGACGAAGTGCTCATAAATATCTGAACACGGATCTATTGTCCGAGTGTCAGGATGAGTATCTACCTGACCTGGTGCGAGGTAGCATTTTAGATTGCATTTTAGATATTTTTGGACATATTGAACTTATATTTTATGGTTTTATTCTATACTTAGGTACATTATCAAAGCAGGGAAATTTAATATTTTTCTAAGAGACACAAACACAGATATAGATACACTAGATAACTTAAACACCTCAATCTGTATGAAAACCGACCGTGTCACTTTTTTCTACCTACTTTGACGTCACACGGGCGAATTAGTGATCTGAATTCCCCGTTGTCCGCGGAAAATAGATTCTGCAATAAGGTATTTTCTTAATATTCACGGGCAACCGGCTACCACGACAGACGCGCGCGGAATGTAAGTCGGAGTGCCAACTCGGAGTCCGAATTCTGACACGCGAAGTACATGCATTTGCGTGATCTATGTATATCTATATCTGTGGACACAAATAAGCACACAGTTACACACCCTGCTGGAGTGTCACGGTGTTTTAACAGCTTTAGGGAATGCAGGTCCCTCTCCCAGTGCAGTGTCTATTTAATTCACCTCCACCACTAAGTTTTTTTTCCCGTGGAGTAAACCTGCGTAGTAGGTACCCCGCTGGGTTGTGTTATTTCTACCCAACAAAAACTCCACGTCAGTCGCCATCTGCGCTAGGTAATTCGGTGGACTCCATTATTTATTTATTTATTGACAAATACATTTACGTGACATTACAGTAAAAACCAATGCGTCACGAAACTAAAAACACCAAATAATACCATTTAGGCGACGAAACGGCGTGGCCCCGTTGCATCGTCATCTCCGGTGTAGGATTCGGCAGGTTGCCCCGGAACCGTCGAAACACGACACCCTTCGGCCAGAAGTCAGTACATGCGATGGTCTCCTGCAGCGGCCGCGGCACGCAGCACACAAACGAGCTGAAGTGCACATAGTGGCGCGAACGCAGCTGGAACACCCTCAGCGAGAAGCCGGTCTTCTGACGAACGTACTCCACCACATCATCAGCCGTGGCGGTGTAATGCATGTATCAGTATCTCAGATTTGACGCTCTAGAGCTCTCCTCGCGCTTTGCCCCTTGTGGGTTCGTTCTGGCCATAGTCGCCGCCTTCTTTGGGGCACATGGCCAAGTGCTGTGGTGCACAAAGACTGGCGACCCCGTTAACCCCCATTAGTCGCCTTTTACGACAGGCGGGGGAGACCGTGGACCCATTCCTGCCCGAGTCTACACTACACATCTATCACCAAGTACCTACCTAGCAGGAATGCGTTTATGGCGAACATAAAGCATTCGACCGTCTTGCACTATTATTTGTTAGTGAGGGTGAGGGACGGATATTTATGTCCAATATAAACGCGAAAGATTAGTTAGAAAAACTAAAGTTAGGTATTTCCTAGATTTTTCCCTATTTAATCATAGAGGAGCCTATGCCCGTTTGTCCGTTTTGGCACCTAATCCCAAAATTTGACATAGGTACTAGTTTTACGAAAGCTACTGCCAGCGGACCTTAAAGTAACTAAACTTAGGTACTAATATTTTTTAGGGTTCCGTACCCAACGGGTAAAAACGGGACCCTATTATTAGGGTTCCGTACCCAAAGGGTAAAAACGGCACCATTACTAAGACTTCGCTGTCCGTCTGTCTGTCTATCACCAGGCTGTATATGAAGAACAGTTGAAATTTTCACAGATGATGTATTTCTGTTGCCGCTGTAACAACAAATACAAAAAACAAAATAAAATAAATATTTAAGGGGGCCTCCCATACAACAAACTTTTTTTTTAAAACTGTTTTTATAGATAATGGTACGGAATCCTTCGTGCGCGAGTCCGACTCGCACTTGGCCGGTTTTTCTATATTTATTAACAATTCGTTTCTGTAAAAGCCGCTATAGCGAGGCTTAGTAACCACCCCACAAATATGGGTTTGAGCAATTTCGGTTCGTTGACTCCATATTAATTTGGCTCTGTTTCAAATGTGTACGTATTAAATATACAAAACAGACCAAAACACTCGCCCGCACCTTCCTTTATCGATAGCTAGTAAATTACTGTGTGCTTTTAACATTATTACTAACTAGGTTTTGGCCGCGACTTTGTACGCCGGTAATCTCGTACGAACTTACACTCCCAATTGCATTGCGGAATGATTTCCGGGGCAGAAAGTATCCTATCCTTTTACCCAGGTCGTAAACTTTTTTATCATACTTTTTTCTTTGCACCTTTTTATAAATCTCTGGTTATGGCCGGTTCCAATAATCAATCCACCGATAGTTTTCCTTACCGGCAGTTACATTTTGACGGATTACCCGTAGAAAATGTGTCAAACTGTAACTGTTGGTGAGGAAAACTATCGGTGGATTGATTATTGGAACCGGCCATTAGCCCAATGGTTAGCTGGTCCATTTGGCATTAACCTCGCATTTGTACATTTCTGTGTCTCGTGCAATAAAGTTAAATAAGTACATAATTAACAAAGTATATGTGTGTAAAATTTTACGTGACAGACATAAGTAATTTCTTAATAATATTATAAATATTACATGTCACCATATTTTTTATTATTAGTATTCGTTTTATGAAGGTAGGTAGGCACAGGTACCGGGGCTCGTACTTTTCGTGCCGATGACGTAAAAATGACGTCACTTTGCACACAGGATGTTGTGAGAAAAAAAAAGAGTTTTGACCTTTGACGTGTCTCTGTCAATCCCGAAGAGTGTTGCATCTCTTTCTCTCGTGCGCGGAAGGCATACACGTGTCTCTGTCAAGGGGGCTCGGTCGACTCGAATCATTAAACGATATGATACAGAGAACAAATATACTCGTAATGGAAAAATAAACCATCATCGTCTGAAAGCCAGAGCAAGACTCGAACTTGCGACCTCTGTATTACCGGTACAGTGCTCTAGCCTCTGAGCTACCCAGACATAGACTGACGTAGCGTATTTTTCCATCACATTCGCCGCCGCGACTACTAGCGACCTCTTCTGTATTTCCTTGAAAGGCTTAGCCTTTAGGTCACTCTAATGGGTAGGCTATGTCGATTTCATTATAGGTCAAGAGCTCTAATTCATTAGATTAGGGTTCATTTTGAAAGTTTAAGCTTAGAACAGCAGCGGCTTTGACTGGAGCTTGTTTAAGTCATATAGGATATCTCCTTTCCTACTCCTACTTTCTTGCCCAGAGTTGTGACATATTTGAAATACTTGTATTTAAAATACAAATACAAAATACGTATTTTGGATTTAGTACTTAAGTACTTTTTTTTTAAGTATTTTGTATTTTATTTGAAATACTATTCGAGACGTATTTTGTATTTGTAAAATGGTTTGTAAAATACAAAATACTTTTTTATTCTTAGCTTCATTTTTCTAAAGCATTCCGCGATTCAGTAAAAACAAAAAATGGCCACTAGTGGCGCAGCAGCTTTGAAAGTCTATGCGCAAAATGACAGATGAAACAAAACGCATATAAAACCTGACCAATAACATTTGAGGGACCCCTCTTGACAATCCTCAAAGTCACTGTTACGTTTTGCAGTGTTGGCAGCTATTTCATTATTTCTGTGTTGTTCGCTCGAAATGTCTTACCACTCAAATTTTCAAGTGAATGGGTCAGCGATTCGGCAAATGGCCACTAGAGACGCTGCAACTTTGAAAGTTTATGTGAAAATGACAGTTAAAACAAAATGAACGTTATTAGGTATGTGTGAAACATGGTGTTACGCTTCGCTTTTTAACGATAATGACTTCGATTTTGTTTCGATTACTTTTTGAAAGTATTTTATTTGAATAAAGTATTTTGAAAATACCTATTTTGTATTTAGTATTTAAATACATAAAGCAAAAGTATTTTGCATTTGAAATATCAATTTAGAAAAGTATTTGCATTTTGTATTTAAATACTTTTTTAAAAGTATTTTGTACATCTCTGTTCTTGCCTCTGTCTTTCGAATGACAGAAGGCGTCTCTAGGACAATGATTATATTAATTGTCATTTTGAAGGCGTGAAAGTAAAATCGAACCCCTGATCATTTGACACTAGGCATTCTATACCAGTCAACCATTGGGCTAAACGGAAACATTTGGTGGTTGGGATAAAAGTACCAAAACAGGCAGAACCTTGATATTATATAAAAACAACGGTCATTAAATAATATAAACAGCCACAACAAAACATTTGGAGTGATCGGTTGCGGTCACAAAACTCCATTAAGAGTCATCACCCAAGCGTAGCTCCATTCTTTAATAACCTCTGTCACTTCCGAAGAAACCTAAGGTATAAACGCTCTATAAAAACGTGAAGTTTAAAAGGTTATAGTTAGTATTGTTGTAGGTTTTTTACTGGCCCTTGTTTATTGTTTGTTATTTCTAAAACACCAGTCCAACTCTTCCACAAATAATAGATATCTATACGTAACAATTGTTAAAATAAAAATAAAAATGAAGTGGGGATGTAATTTTTTTTTCTCGTTCAACCCATAGTGTGGGGTATCGTTGGATAGCTTGTTCTAAAATATTATTGGTTTATAATATTATTGGGGTACATACATTAATATTGGATAAAGCTAGGATAATTTATATTAGTTTCTTTTTAATTCTATTAGCTCTATTTAACTAATTTATATTAGCTCTAAGTCTAAATCCTAACCTCCACGAATTTCTTACATTGATGTAATTTGATTTACCTCGACATTAGGTACGTATCGCTCTTAGCAAAACTTTAATATTCAAATGCCTTTTTGATCTTGACAGTCTCTCAGCTTCTACTAGCTAAAATTAACAAGATATATCAGGATATTTTCTTTGTTAGTTTCCTAAATCTAAAAACAAACTTAAACTGCTTATACATGGTTCCGCCTTAGAAAATCCCTGTATTCACGATCGAGAAAAAAATCTGTAATGTCATTCTTTTGTTTCTGCTCTATAGTTTGTTTTCGTTTTTTAGAAGACCTTGGCAATCACCGTGTAATGCCAATAATGATTTCAGCAAAAAATATTCGCAAGAACCCGTGATTCTGTGATTCCGTATTATTAAAAAGCGGTTACTTTTTTGCGGAGTATAGTCTGCTATAATAACTTAAGCAAGGGTGATAATTTCGATCATGTTTTGTAGTCAGCTTCATTACACATGTATGAGAGGTAACAAACAGTCGAGAGTTGAACCTCGAATTTGCTCTTTTTGTATGCGATGCCCGAGGTTTTCATCGATTTTTGACAAGTTTTGAATCGTATCTCCTACATTTCCACTACAGATAGAATTATAAATCAAACGGCTATCGGTTCTTCAGTTTTTTATCTCCATTTTGATCCACCGGATTTTGAAACACATGAATACTTAATTTTGTATGATTTAAAACATTGTCTAAGGATACACTTATTTCGTATCTTTGTTGACGTGAAAGATCTGAGATATACGAAATCTACATATTTGGGTTCGTCTATGACATCTCTAAATACTGGTTCATGTTTTTAATTTAAAACCAATTAACACAAAAGTTATGGCCAGATAACCAGTTTTTTGGCCTAAAATTGTTCAACTTTGATGCCAATTATCTCGAAAACAATGAACTTTGAAGTAAATATGGGTTTATATATTGCTTAAAGCTGTTGTTGTTAATATAATAAGCTACAAAAAACATTAGAAAAATAAGGGATTCAGATCGAATAGGTTTCATTCATTCGAAGGGTCATTTCGATGTTTAAGTAATTTCAGGGTAAGTCTTTCTTACAGTTTGGCATAAACTAGTTCGGACCTAATTTTAACAGGCAGGTATACCGAGTAAGCACGTCGGTGCAAACAAGCACGCGGCCTGCTTGATAAAAAAACACCGTAGCCTATAGAGGCTTGCTACTCCAGAACCATCACAAACAGGTTTCTGACTCATTATAGATTTGAGGATTCGTTGTGTTAATAGCTAGATGGTAGAGAAGAATGCGCGTCCCTTACTCTGAATAAAGTGCAGCCTCTGGAGCTCTGCTCTGGCAACCTTACAGGGACACAACACCACAGGTGGGAGGTACTTCCATGATTGGATGTAGCAAATATGAGCGTGATGGTATTGTGCCCTATCTCTCTAATAACTTAAGTCGACTAGAAACAAAGAAATAAGACATTTATTTACTACACAAAAGACACACTGAGACAAAGGAAGTAAGCATACAATACTATTGACACATATTGTGTGTCTTCGCGGCAGTGAATCGGTCGCTGTCTCAGCATTATACCGAGATGTCAGACAGTACCGTACGAGACCCATGAAACGCAACACAACTGGACTATATAGTGCTCTGAGCTAACCTAGAAAAATTAGAGCAAATTCTATTACCGTTCCATCATAATTTCTTAACAATATTCTCCTAACCAGAACCTAAACGTACAAAAACAGTTCTTGTTGAGCTAACTGCTATTCAATAGTTAAATGATTGTTTCTCCACTCTACACGGTCTGTTGCTTGCATTACCTTATGACAGCAAAACTAACTAAATACCTAATAGTTTTGAATACAACTAGGGCGATTATTGCTTGGTATTCATTATTTACAGTAAAAATAACCAAATACCTGTTAGTACCAAAAGGGCGATTTTTGCTTGGCAGTAGGACGCTTATTCAATTGTGCCGTATTAAAGTAAAAAAGCACTAAACATCTATTACATTTTTGTACAATTAGAATGACTTTAGCTTGGCAGTAGTTAAGACCTTGGTTATTAAATGTTTAAATGCATGATTGGAAGGTTTAAGGTGACTCCTATTTCTACCTAGTGAAAAAGCCATAAAAAAAACAAATGTGTTGTTTGACCACTTTCCTGTTGTCCGTAATATGTTTCACCTATTCGACGCGAATTGTTTATTTAATTTCAAATAAGCAACTAAGGTTCACATTAAAACATTTACCTGAATTAAAATATATTAAATTTCGAATATATCAACCCATTAGATTATATTTAATGTTTTATTTACTACCCTGTAAATGTAACGGTTTCATGCACCATGTGTTCGGCCAAATGAAAAGGCGAAGATAAATTCTAGAAACACTGATTATATCAAACGATTACATCGAGGGAAATATTACAAATACACGCCTAAAAGTTATATCGAACATTACACGCCCACATGTTTAATCATGAGCTTGTTTTTATTAAATTCCGACGTAAATACTCGTAACTAAGTCCACAGTAATCGACACTAATATGAACAGGAGTTTGGTTTGCCTTGGTTTCAATATCCTGATACAATGACGTTCCTGGGTTCTACCTAATCCCGGTAAGAGCAAATATTCGATTAGCTGAATATTTATTTCCGAGGCTTAAATGTTTTCTATGTAGGTGTTTAAGTATTTATATGTATTTAATATATCATCGCCTAGTACAGTCGGAGCGGCCAAACTGCTCACAAACATCTGAACACGTCTCTATAGGGAGTATTTCTGCAATGTTCTGCCGCCAGAGTGCAGCACTAGCACATACCGTAAACCGTTTTTAATGTCCGTAGGACGCCATGATAACTCAATACAGCTTTTTTACTACATGAATAATAATAAAATTATCATAATTTAACATATTTTCACGAATTATTTGATACTAATAAATATGACATATGACATGATGTGTCACGGTGCTTTGTTTACGATATGTGCTTGTGTCGCCCCCTACCCTACGTAGAGTTTTGAGTAATATTCCCTATTGTACAGTCAGCGTCATATAGTTAGTAGCAGCCAGAGTAGCCAAATATTTCGTAACACAACCTTATTCTTACAGTAATAAAGACGTGTACCGAAATATTTGGCCACCTTGACTGCTACTAACAATATGACGCTGACTGTACAAGGCATTAGAGACCTGTTCAGGTATTTGCGAGCACTTTGGCCGCTCCGATATAGCTGATGGCGACTGTACCTACCCATAACACTAGGCTTACTGAACTTTCTATGAAACTAGTTCCATTTGTGTAAGATTGTCCCCTAATATTAATCTAAGTATTTATATCACTACATATTTTATATAATAGAAAGAAAGAAAAGAAAGAAAGAAGACATTTATTCACTACACAAAAGACACACAGAGACAAAGGAAGTAGAGATACAATACAATTGACACTTAATGTGTGTGTCTTCGCGGCAGTGAATCGGTCGCTGTCTCAGCATTATGCCGAGGGGTTAATAGGGTTCACTGCTTTGCACCAAAATATTTTTTTTTTTTTTTTTTTATTGAGTATAGGTACGCATTTGACCCCTATCTCGCCTGATGGTAAGTGATGATGAGGTCGAGGGTGTTACATGCATACCTAGATAGTGCCTATTCACTCTCGTCTTGAAAAGATCCAAGTTATATGTAACTGGGAAAAGGTTTGCCGGAAGCGAGTTCCACTCTTTGGCTGTCCTCGCGAGAAAACTGGAAGCAAAGCGCTTCGTGCGAATCAGTGGTAAGTCAACAACATAAGGGTGGAACCCGCGACCGCGCCTAGTCCCAAGATGGCGAAATGGTGAGGGCGGGATTAATTCGTGTAATCCTAGCGCACACTCTCCGAAATGTATCCTGTAGAACACCGATAAGCAGGCAACCTTTCTACGGTGTTCCAGTCTTTGCATTTTAGCCTCGGTTAAATTTAGGTCACCAATGAGCTTCCTGGCACGCCCATCAATCGAATCCAAGGTGGCTAGCTGATATTTAGCGGATCCATCCCAGAGGTGGCAACAGTACTCCATACATGACCGGACCTGTGCTTGGTAAAGCTGAAGAAGCTGCCTGGGTGTGAAGTACCGCCTCGTGCCAACTCGTCCTGCTTGTCGATTGCGTAACGCATTGTACGTACGTTAGGTAGATCCAAACGTCAATTTATATACGGAAAAATGACAGTTGAATTGTACTAACGCGCGTTCGAAACGTTACGTGATTACCCCTCAGAAATCCAGACATGCATAGATACGCAAGAAAGCTTATTGGCAGTCGGCTAATGAGCTGGTCCTGGTATGAAGTTCTGCTGGTCTGGTATTTGAATATTATTCTTGTTTAAATTAAATGTTACGAAACAAAGCATAATAATAAATCTCTACGCCTCGCTAAGTCCATAAATAAAATAAAAAGTCGGAAACCGTGAAGCGCAAAAAGTAAAAAATACCCTATGGATTAAGTAACCTCAAAACCAACATTTGCACACCTTTTGTGCATTAGAAATTACACTTTTCTCATTACAATATCGTACGAAACGTGCATTATACGTTATTCTTTGTGTTGCGTTGGTACGGCAATTTTATTGTTAACGTTTCACCATGTGCGTTAAATAAAGAGTAGTTGTGTAATGGGTGGTCGTGACATGCAAATGACAGTTTATAACTTTATAGTCGAGTCGAATTGTAGTGTAACTTCAGGGGACACTAATACTAAACTCTCATAACATATAATAACATGTGACATAATGTTACGTTAGACACGTTAGCACGCTGTAGCTTACTGGTTCAGCATTCGGCTGTCAAATGGCGGTCGTGGGTTCGAACCCTGACTCGCACTAAAGTAATTCGTTTTTCGCAACTTATGTCCGGAATACTATTTAATATTTACCGTTAGCTTTTCGGCGAAGTAAAAAGATCGTGAGGAAACCTGCATACATCTGCGAATTCAAAGGTGTACGAGTATGTGAAGTTTCCAAGCCGCGGGGTTGGGCGGGTTGGGCCAGCGTGGGGACAATTACCTGTTCCCTCTCATCCATGAGAGGAGGCCTGTGCCCAGCAGTGGGACGTATGGGTATAGGCTGATTTATTAAATATTACGTATTACGTTAGATATAATGTATTTTTAGGGTTCCGTAGCCAAATGGCAAAAAACGGAACCCTTATGGATTCGTCATGTCTGTCTGTCTGTCCGTCCGTATGTCACAGGCATTTTACTCGAAAACTATAAGGTGTATTTGAATAACATTTTGAGGATAGGTGTATTTTGCTAGCCGCTACATAGGTTTGTAATTAAATTACTAAAAAATATATATTTAGGGGTGCACTCCATACATAAAACTGAGTAAATTTTTTTTTTTAATTGCAAGCCCACGTGTGGCACATCAATCGATAGGCCTTTCAAAATTAATATAAGGTTTCTCAGCAATTTATTTGATTAAGTGATTAGAGTCGGAGATGATCGCCCCGAAAGTCACTAAAATTGTGTCCACCCCCTCTAATTTCTAAACAGTGTATTTTAAAAATATGAAAAAAAAACAGTGTATTTTAAAAATATGAAAAAAATCATAGACATGGCTTATTAAATTCTTTCAGCGAAAATTGTTTTGAACAAGATCGGTTCAGAGGTTTTTGAGATATTTCTAAAAAACTACCTTCCTCAAAGAAAAGGACGTAATTAAGTGCCATAAGATACGACCTCTTAAATAGACAAGGAACTCTTCGTTGTGCGTGGTCCGACACGCACTTGGCCGCTTTTATTTTTTCTGAGGCCATCTGAGGCGTAGCTCGTAGGTATCGGGTTGGGTGAAGTTTGTTTATCACAGGCTGGGAGCATATGTGGACGCAATTCGACACGGTTTCATAGCCGCTTGTGACATGGCGACTATGCCTGTGAAATGAGAGTCAGATACGAAACTTCAAATATTGCTATGCGAAGTGTAATGACTAGAAAATTGAAATGGATAATTCAGATTTGTAGATATGTCGCCATCACGGCTCTAGTGAAAACGACAAAAATCTTATTTACAGCATCTTTACGCAAGCAAGCAGATTTATTTGTCACTGGGTTACCAAAATAAAGATATTTTTTTTTATATTAGGAGACAGTAGGTACCTACACAATTACACATCGCATTAACCGAATAAGATTTTTGTTATGGATACTGGAACACGTTATAGATCGTTGGAAGATAGGTATTTAAATACTTAAATACATAGAAAACATCCATGATTCAGAAACAGGAACTCATGCTTTATCGCACAAATACCCTGCCAGGATTTGAACTGAACCTAGGACCACCATCTTTGTAGACAGGCAGGGGTCACTCCCCACTAGCCGGTCGTCAAACTTCACTATTCTTTGTATAACCAACCAACACAATCTCAATTAATGGTAATAATTACACGGTTCAACTCACGTATTAAATGTCACTACGGGCGACATTTTTCGAACTTTTCTGGAGTTCTTCTTCAGGATACGTGATACGTAGTACCTACGTACGGATACGTATCATTTAATACGTAAGTTTAATCGTGTAATTATTTGCATTAAATATATCAACATGTCTCACGAAAGTTTAAATTCGTCAATCTCAATTATTCCAGTATTACAGTTTATCACGTGACTAACGGCGCCTCGTAGAACAACATTACCTCATTATCATGAACAAATTTAGCACATTATGTTATGTTAATGTTAATAGCAGTGAAATTGCCGCTCCGTCAGAGGTGCCATATATAGGTACAATCCTGCTATCCCACTGATATTATAAATGCGAAAGTTTAGATGTTTAGATGTTTGGATGTTTGTTACTCAATCACGCTTCAACGGCTGAACCGATTTTATGAATTTCGATCATAGTGGAAAATTGAAAAATTATTCGCCTCGGGCGGGATTTGAACCCACAACCTCTGGAATCCGTCCATCGCTCTGCCAATTGAGCTACCGTGGGTCCGCTAATGGCGACGAATCTTTCAATCCCTTCCACTGTTGTATTTACACGTATTTTAACGCGATTATACCGCCGTTAGTGATTGCGATAGGTACCCTGGTTTATTAAATCAGGGGCCCATTTCACGAAAGCTATGCCGGCATCACTAGTCAAATGGTAAATCGTTATTGGTTGACCGCCTCAGTGTTGCCTGTTTAGATTTGTAACTTGTAGCTTCGTGAACGGCGGTCATTATACGGTGATCCTGATGGTTTGGCAATATTTGCAGCAATACTCATTATAAAATTAACTGTTTATTTCCATAAAAAATAGGGGTTAAATTACAGTCTTAACTACTAATCTTAATTTTAAACGATTTTTTGAGTTAAGGAGCCTAGCTGCCTTATAACTATTATCTTAATTAGGTAACTACATATTATGGTAATGGTAAGTACCTTTATTGTTTACGAATTAATTTTAACATATGTCTTTTGACTGTCGAACGTGTTTTACTACACGTTTTACCCTCAATGTTTCGTATTAGCTCATCCGGAAATCTATTTCATATTGCAGGTAGGAGACAATTCCAATCCCTATTCCCATATTCATTATTACTTTTTCCCACCTCAAAGGTTGAGTGATTAGATAAGCTACGAAGACGGTTCGGTCTTATTTTTTTCTTTAAATTGGAAGCAGTATTGAATGGCCCTTTAAATCTTTTTAGCTGCGTACCGCTCATACCAACCACCAAGCAGAATCGTGTGGCGTGCCTTTAGTCGCTCACAGGTTATTTCTTATCTGTGGGTGGATTTCAAAATCATCCGGATATTCTGCAATATATTGACAATCCTGTGATACACGTCAATATGCATGATCCGGATTGTGATATGGGTGGATCATCAGTATTTAATCACCGTGTAATGGCCGCCATCGCCAACCAGGTCACTGGCCATTTGACATGTGGTGTGGCCCGTTTAACGAAGCTACAAGTTTCCAATATCACTTAAGTTAGCTACATTTTTATATTGTAGATAGCCCACAACATAGCTGTCTACAACACGTATATAATTAAATATACCTGTATGTAGCAACTCATGATATTAAGAATATTGCGCGTAACCATAATCAACCAGAACAATGTGTAATTTAAATATGCAGTAAAATACAGCTAGTGGCTGTCAGTTCAGTTCTGTTTGGCGCCAATCTGTGGTTTGCGCGGAAAAATAACTACCATCAGCGAAACGGTGTGTGCGATTGAAAAGTTTATGTTGTAGTCTATGTCTAATTGACAGATGAAACCTTTTACACATGCCAGTTCAAATTCAATCTTTGACAATGTCATGAAGCCAGGGAAATACTTTTCTTTCTTGGTGTCAAGTGGATTTCAAAGCTATGGTAGCCTAGTGGTTCAGGCATGTGGCTGTCAAGCGGCGATCGTGAGTTCGAATCCCGGCTCGTACCAATTAGTTATTCGGAAGTTTCGGAACTTATGTATCTACAGAATATTTTCCGTTAGCTTTTTGGTAAAGGAAAACCTCGTGAGGAAACCGGTCTAATCCCAATAAGGTGTAGTTTTTCCTCTGGGTTGGAAGGTCAGAAGGCAGTAAAACTAGGGCCCATGCCAAATCTTGGGAATAGGTGTTAAATCGGACCCCGGGCTCCTCTAGGGCACAACCGGGAATAACGCTAGGAGGATGATAATGTCTCAAATGGATGTTAGACTTGCACACTGAGACTTCAGTGCTTCGGTGATATAAGTATACCTACAAATGCCGTTCCGATCTATTTAGGAGGGATCCTTATTAAAATACATGTATTATTCAATAATCCAGTCGACTCGTCACTGATGAATCTGAAATTGGTCAGTAAAATTTCGCACACTCTAGCCTATCGCAATTTGTAACTAATCGATTCTACGACTGACTGACACGCAAACATCTGTTGCCCAACTCGATACATTAATCGTTCTTCAATTCTTCAGTTCTTCAATTATCGATAATAGGACGCCATCTTGAGAAGCCATTTTGTAACCATTTTGGCGCCAATTGGTTAATAGTGGACGGAATTGTCTATGGAAGCAATCAAGAATTACGAACCTTCTTATATTCTATTCTACGCTCACAACACAAAATCTGTACCGCGTCTTAGACATTCTAGAATTAGAAGTTGCATTCAAAGAAATTTGACTTTTATTTTATTCAAGAGCTCTCTGAACACCATGTCAGTGGACAGAGGTATATTTATATGACAAGATAAGACTTAGGTATCTGTATGCATCAAGAGCGAGCAAATTGGTTAAATGTTTTAGCACTTACGAACTTGTAAGCTATACTATATAAAACGAACAACATTTGTGTACCTACTTGTTTACTTGTACATTTGTTTGTGAATGGAGTTTCCAAAACTCTTCCGACGATTTCGTCAAGATGTAGGTATACTCGTATCGTCGGGGATTGCGGGGGCGAGAAATCGATATAGAATACCTATCTAGGTGACATTTGCAAACCTGGATCTCCTGGGTATACCGAAAGCACTGATATACCCAAGCTCACTGGTGTCAATAATTAATAGTTATAATTTCATCACCATATAATATCTACAGCAGAAAACATTATTCATGATTATCGGATTACTACAACACGATAAAATCTCATTTTAAATTGCTAGATTGTATACAACGGTAACCCAAACGTACGAATGCCCCCTCAATTTGGTTAATTCACGTCTATATATCACGAATTACATAGAACAGACGTAATTGGCCCGCGTTTAGTACGCTTTCTTGGCGGCCAATTATCTTCATTAGGTACATGACAAAACTCGTTTAGCTGGCTTGTAACTACATTGTTTTTATTATATATTTCCGTTTTTTAAAACGTAGTTAGATAATCTAATAAGTAAGAGGCATGTGGCTTACTGTCTAAGGAGCAGCTTAGAATGCGTCGCGCGTTTTGTTTGCAATGTCTTAAAGCCATCGCAAGCGCACCATTTGTGTCGGTGACAAATTGATAGATCCAAATGGATGGACGAAATAGTTTGACTACATTCACGGGCGAGCTACGTCACTTGCGTCCTTTAGCCGTGCGTACCACATTACGGCCCGCGAGCTGTCTCGCGGCGACATAGGCTAGCCGTCTATTTCTAAACATCCTCCTGCCGTCCTGTAATAGTCGTGCTGGTCGTGTGTGTTTCGACATTCACAGACACACCATTTGCCTCTGCGATAAATGGATGCATCCGAATGGATTGATTTTGACGTTGACGTTGATGTTCCAACGTTGAATTTCGACAATTCCGCTCGTTTTTCGCGTTGACGCGTCGCTCACTGCGTTGGACATCCAACGGGTCGCGCCAGTTAAATAGGTACTTATGTTTTAGAGCTATAGTTTTCAGATCGATAGACCCATTCTCAAAGTCAAACTCATTATTGAACACTTAATTTACAAGTAATACTTATGAACCCCGTAAGGGAACAGCAATGAAGGCGCGGTGCTGCTCCATTTGGCATGTTGAGCAATCCTGAATGACCATCAGGAAAATTAAAAAAGTAAACAATGAAGGAGATCTTACTAACCTTTCAGACTTGTCTGGACGGACTCTAGCCCTGTAAAGTTTGCCGATAAATATAATATTGCGGCGACCGAGCGTCATGGATAGAACACATACAATTTCTACTTTCTATAATAACATCGACCGCAGCCCGCCTTCAGCGTGTACCCTGCGACCGCACCAATTAGTAGAAACTTAGACGGCTTGGAAAATGTTCTTTATAGTCTTTAGAGACAACACTCGACATACATACACAACGACTAACAGAATTAAAAAAATGTTAATTGACTGTGTTGTTACAGCTTTGTTTTTAGAGAAATGCGAATAAGCCCTAACCTAAGCCTAAAATACTAGATAATAATAATTACGTTAACAAATTGACTTGTAAAATGTACCTGTACTTTTACCAATAAATGATCTGTATCTGTATCTGTATCTGTTTAGTGGGCCAAGTGCTCATAGGACGCTATGATAAGAATGATCAATTTACGTGACAATTTTCTCAATGTAATTTGTAATGTTAGTGCCCTAAAAAAGCCAGAGTCTTCAAGGTAGATGAGGCGTTGTAAGAGCGAACTGATTGAAACATTCGTTGACCACCGTGCCAATGTTTTCGATGCTTCGTTCCGATAGTTCAGTTAGTAGCAGCAATTGGCCGTGTATGACAAAAGGTCGTGTATCATAGATAGAAAGAAATTTACAGTAAATCTCAATTTTTCAGCAGCAGCTTGAACCTTTGATAGTAGTTTTTGGAGAGGTACAGCTAGGCAGCAGAGTAGGGAACAGCTCTCTTATACCTATTTGGAGCAGCTCGACTGAGGAGGTTTACATCTTACAGAAGATCGCAGCCACTATACCACCAATTCTTGCTGTCTGTGTGACTCCCCTACAGTCACTAGCGTCCATAGGCTATCGTGTCTTCTTACCATCAGCCAGACCGTAATCATACCGTCGTGAAATAATCAAAAAACTTCAACTCCTGCTAAAATGTATTGCCTGAGAAAGTATGGCCAACAATCGCGTCAACAACATATTTGCCGAAATGGATTAGGTCTGATAAACGTCGACTTACCTTTTGCGATAGTGTTGATTTTCGAACGAATTCAAATATCGAATACGTTGACTACGTAAAAAAAACATTTGCCCTTGCTAGCTAATGTTAGAGCAAGATGGACGAATGCTGAATGTCCGACATAAAGTTGTTGTAGTATTGAATGCATCACTCATTCGTTTCTTTCATATGATTCCCATCACTCCCACCAGTTTTCACGGATGTAGCCAATGATGTAATATAAAAAAGAGGTAGATATGTTGCCTATATGAAATTCCGTGGTTAAAAATGGGCACCAAATCTGACAGCTGAGACGTCCATTGACGACGCAACATTGAGGCAAGATCATACAATTGGCTGAGTTTTAGTGTGCCACATTTGGAGTGCTTAATGAAATGAAATGAAATGATTTATTATGAAAAACATACACAGGTGTTATAAATGTACATGTCAGTAGAATTAATTTACATGAGGGCATGTTCCGCCATAGTTTGGCATGCAAAATATAAATTCTAATTGAAAACGTCATAATACTAATCTAATTACACCAATAATCTATTTGGGTCTCTATTGGTTCCCATAAAGTTTTTGTTCCGATTTTTTCACTCCATACCGTTTTCGATCATAATTTTCATAAGTCATATTGTCGCAAGTCATAAAATTATAGAACATAAATTGGAGATCCGATTTTTGCAAGTCGTCATTATTGTAAGTCATAAAATTGGGTAGTCATAACATTCAATGCCCAGATGTTATGACAATTCATAATGTTAAAGGCAATAAAGTTGCTTTCAATAATTGCTGTAAGGATCTTTTACGCAAGTCATAATTATTTGTAGTCACGTGATTAGTTAGTCATATCATTATAAATACATACAATTTTAACGTGCATATGTGTGACCGTCAGATAATGAACACCGTCAGTTTATAATCTTAACGACCAGTATGGTAAGTAGTTTTTCCGCTCTTTTATAAAAAGAATAACCTCGAAGACGAAAGCGGGAGCAAAGCTCCCGCTTCCGTCTTCTAACCTATCCGTGATCCGAGTCGGTTTTGCCACTAAGCCCCTACTTACTAGTACTTTCAAATGTATGCCTGGATATGTTTCTGAGTACTTATCTATATGCCTAAGGATGTTATAGATTTGGCTTCTTCGACGTAATTCACTTTAGGCATTAAAGCGATATGAATACCAACCATTAGGACGTTGAAAGATATGACTTAAAATATTTCTGATTAATTATTGATAGACCTTCGAACGTTATAGCCATAAATATTATGACTTCTGAGATTATAGCGGTTAATGTTATAAGTCATTAATGTTAGAACTATCCAACGTTATACTTAACAAAAATTATGACTACTGATGTTTATGACTATAAATTTTATGGATATCAATTTCTGACCAACGAAATTCGGAACAATAAGAATATGGGAAACAAAGGGACCCCAATCTATTTATACAAATTATCAAAATATTCTTTCTAGTTATAAAACGGTCGAGTAATCAAGTAGGATTTTAATTTTCTAGAAAATTCACTAATATTATTGCATTGCTTTATGTCGTCATTTAACTTATTATAAACTTTTATACCATTATATTCAATACTTCTTTTAAAATGTACATAATTATTAGATTTTGGTAGCTGAATGTCAAAATTGTCTCTGCATAATCTACGTGGTCTAATGTTACTATTACATACAAAACTGGACTTGTTTTTGTAAACAAAAATGCATAGTAAATACATATATGTAAAGCGATATCACGGTCAGTATTCTATGTTTTATAAATAGTGGACGGCAGTGTTCGAGAGGCTTTGCTTTTTCGACATGCCTAAGAGCTTTTTTTTGTAGTATGAGAACACGGTTCACATGAACACTATTGCCCCAACCAAACCTCAAGGCCGTACCTTACTAAGCTTTCAAAATATGCAAAATAAACTGTCTTAAGTACTGAAGAATTTAACATTTTAGAAAGATTCTTTAAGGCGTAACAGGCACTGGCCAGTCTTTTCCTTAGTAGACTTATATGGTTTGACCAGCGCAACTGTGTATCTAGTTCTACGCCTAGAAACTTGACATTAGTGACTTTTACTATGGGTAAAGGCAAGTCGTACGTTATGCTGTTTGTATGTCTTAGAAAAGGAAAATACAGCGTTTTATCCATGTTAATCTTAAGACCATTGCATTCAAACCAGTATGTAAGGTCCGCCCATGTCTGGCCAATTTGAGCCTTAAATGCTACATCATTTTCATTTTCAAATATAATGCTTATAACCTATCTACCTCTTTTTTAGGGTAGGGGGTAAAACGGGACCCTATTACTAAGACTTCGCTGTCCGTCTGTCTGTCTGTCACCAGGCTGTTTCTGAAGAACCGCGATAGCTACACAGTTGAAATTTTCACAGATGATGTATTTCTGTTGCGGCTATAACAACTGTTATAACGGGTTTTAATGTGTAATTAATTAATACACTCAAATTGATTAATTGAGAAAAACACGTTTATTATTCAGACAGACCTGTCAACCACCAAATCATACAAAATATATTTTCTGACAGTTTTCAACGCAGTGTTGCCAATACCCATTATCGATACAACAACAACAAATACTAAAAACAAAATAAAATAAATATTTAAGTGGGGGGCCCATACAACAAACTTTGTTTTTTTACTGTTTTTATAGATACTGGTACGGAACCCTTCGTGCGCGAGTCCGACTCGCACTTGGCCGGTTTTTTTATATTACATGCAAAAGTTCTTTACCTGCATATAGAATGGATTTTCCGGATGGACATAGTCTATGTTTTACCCGCGGGTTTACCTGTGTTATTTGCAATACGCGGCCGAAACCGCGCGAGATTATTTGAATATTATACAAGAGGCGGTATTCTATAATATCTTTCAAAAAAGATGTCTTTCGAAACTTCTATAAAAGATTTGATAAAAACACTGTCGTAATCTTCAATGACTTCTCCGCCCTTGACCTGAAGAGTCCCATCACCCATGCATCCAACAATACCCATCTTGCCCAACAAGAACAATGGCTGTAGGCATGTGTGTTTGTATGGGCGGGTGACTCAGTGCTTGGGAGGTGAAGGAGTAAATTGCATTTGAAAGTCGAGGATTATTGATGAGAATAAGACGTAGGCATTAGTTATGGCTCAATTACCAAGATTATGATGTATTCAAACAAAAGTATTTTAGTAACTAACTACTACTACTACAAGGATTTAGTTAATAGTCGCATTTTCATTCTTTTCGTTTTTAGGGTTCCGTAGCCAAATGGCAAAAAAAGGAACCCTTATAGATTCGTCATGTCTGCCTGTCTGTCCGTCCGTATGTCACAGGCATTTTACTCGAAAACTATAAGGTGTATTTGAAAAAAATTTAAGATAGGTGTATTTTGTTAACCGCTACATAGTTTTGTAATTCAATTACTAAAAAAAAATTTTTTTAGGGGGGCACTCCATACATAAAACTGAAAAACAATTTTTTTTTTTCACGGCAAGCCCACGTGTGGCACATCAATCGATAGGCCTTTCAAAATAAATATAAGGTTTCTCAGCAATTTTTTTGATTAAGTGAATAGAGTCGGAGATATTCGCCTCGAAAGTCACTAAAATTGTGTCCCCCCCCCTATAATTTTTGAACCGTGTATTTTAAAAATATGAAAAAAATTATGCTCATAGGGCTTATTAAATTCTTTCAGCAAAAATTGTTTTGAACAAGATCAGTTCAAAGGTTTTTGAGATATTCCTAAAAAACTGCCTTCCTTAAAGAAAAAGACGTAAGTGCCATAAGATTTCAGTAACGTTACGACCTTTTTTATAGCCACGGAACCCTCGTTGTGCGTAGTCCGACACGCACTTGGCCGCTTTTTTAAAAATCTCTGTCTGTATTATGTAACACAGTTTCTGATATGTTTTCTTTTAGAACTACGCATCATTTTGTTTTTTGATTCATATTCAGTTTTACATATTTTAAGTAGGTTAAGAACTATCATTGTAATAAGCTTTTTTAAGCAAAAAATTACTGACTGTTGAGTTTGTTTCGGCGTTTCTTCTTAAGTACCTAACTGTGATCTTCTTTTTCAGAAACGCTGGTAGAATTTTGGCTAGTAAAATGCCATTACGGCCAACTTGCAGAATAAAAATTCATTTCTTTATTTTATTTCAACAGCTCTCAGCTGCTCTGCTTGATGCGACTGAGTGTTAAGTTGGGATTAGCAGGGCTCACGCCCGCAGCTAACCTCTAGGCACCTCCATCTGGCTAGGGTTACCATTGCCGGTGACGGCGTGGATAACTATAGTGGTAGTGGTAGTGGTAGTGGTGGTGGTGGTTGGTATAGATAGACGAGGATAACGCAATCCCATTTTTATAAAAAAGACAAGCATAGATGATGGATAATAACACCTACAAACTTGCCACTCAATTCAAGGTTCCACCGTTCTCACAAAAGGAACAATCAATTACTCGTACAGTCAACCAAAAACGTGGGTTACCACTTTTCGATTCTATTATTTGTGTGTTAAGGTTCATAATTGGCAGACTAGTTTCTTGGCCGACTGTACCAGCAAGTTCAAAACACTTGCAACACGCGCGTGGGCGACGATGCATCTGTCTCCCATCATTCATGTTGGGAAATTTGTAATGAGCTAGCACCTGTTTAGAAATTACCATATCGTTTATGATTATTCTTATTAAGAGGTTTATAATAATTATTAAAGCTACGAATGTAGTGTCGGTCGGGGTAATCAGTTTTGATAAAAACAACGAAAGTACACTAAAATATGACTTACACATAGACATAAACTTGAGCTATATAGGAACTTACTGAACTACAAACATTTGAAGGTATATATAGATATATAAATATAGGCTTTTAAAAGTACTTACACACTTTCTTGCTATCTATCTATCTATGGAAGAGCGGGGCCTCCCAATACATGCATTGTTTGCTTACCGGGCGGCTCCATCCCTTATATTATAAATGTACATTGTTAATTACGAAATGAAGAATTTTTGTATTTTTGTATTTTGTATTTTTGCTACAATATTTACGTGCAGGTTATGGGCCCGGGTACATTTGTTATCTCAAGCCATTATCATGTCAATCCGTATTTCTATCGTGTTTTGCTAAATGATAATCCCAAGTTATTATATACTCGACGTTATTATATACTTACGTCAAGCAAATTAATAAAATCAGGGCACATAATTCGTGTAGTTTTGTAAATTGGTACAGTTATACCTTGTCGTGTCCAGATGAACATACTAAAAGTCCTCGAGGGTGGGGGGTGTGCTGTGGGTGTAGGGGGGGTTTGAAGGTACCTTTTTCAGATTTTTGCTCATATCTCGAATACCCCAACCTCGAGGACTTTTAGTATGTTTATCTGGACACCACAAGGTATAATTGTACCAATTTACAAAACTACTCGAATTATATATGTATGTATGTATGTAAGCACTTTATTGTACACAATAACAGGTTAAAGAATATACATGTCACACAATAGATCAAAGTACAAAGGCGAACTTATCCCTATAAGGGATCTCTTCCAGCTAACCTTTGAGCAATTGAGAGGAAGGTAGGTAGAACAAGATAGGCAAACTTATACCGTGTACAAAAACACAGAGAAAATGAAAACAAAACCTAGTAGGTATTAATCCTAGACAAATAAAAACATGCCAATACATATATAAATACACAATATAAAATATAATACACAATATCATATGCAATATATATCGCAAATATACAATAAATTATTTCCCCTGTTTGCCCATATTCGGCTTAATTTTCTTAGACTAACTACTGATTTGACGAAATCATATGTATACTTGTAATAATGCTAATAGAAGTAGTAAAACTACCAATGTTTCCAACAGAGTATAACGAGTGCAACGTCCACTGCCAGGTCCACAACCTGCATGCGGCCGCGCGAGGGCTGTAAGCTGTAATTGTCACTGAACCGTTTAGCCATAGTGCGTTTAATCGGGGCGGTCCAAGTCACGAGATATTGTCTATGTAAACCAACATGAACTACAAACAATGGTTTAGTTTACGCAGTTTTTTTATTTGTTGTATGGTCAGAACCATTACGAATCATCAACATATACCTACCCGCTTCGTTATGGCTAAATGGTTCTCACCGTAATAACTTTTATTGTCATATAAGCAGTCATCGGATTAGGTAGTGCCATTTCGCGGGACTTCGGTGCGTAAGCTTGGTATGGATATAGCTTTTAACCCCGAGATTTTATATGAAAAGTTTAAAGTTCATATTACATATTACATCATTTTCATATTACATTTGGTTTGCCGGACTACACTTATAGTTGCTACTATATTTTTTGTTACAATTGATTGATAGTAAGCAAGTTAATCTAATATTTAAATTGTTAAATATCTTCGCAAATAATATTTAAGACGGTAACAAAGCTATCATGAAGCGACGAACCTTTTTAAGACTGAATCATACCGGCCAGTTTTTTGATTGACGATTGATTGAATACAATTGACTTTATCATTGGCAAAATATTTCATATCGAGTTATAATAATTAGGTACGTGTTTTAAGGTTACTTATGTTGTTCAGTTAGTTAAGTTTGCACGCATTATTAAGTGACTGGTATAATCAACGACTTTGGAGTCTTTTACCGGACTTTGTAATCATCTTATTGCGACTATTTTGCACCCTAACTGGACTCCGATTTGCTTCTGATTTGACTAAGTGAAAAATTGTTGGTTTAAATAAAAACAGTATATGTAACTAAACATGCCTTGGCAAACCAAGGAAGAAACTGTTCTAAGTTGGATTGAATCCTATCCCGATTTAATGTACGAATCGATAAGACATTTAATATATTGCACATGTCAGGAAAATTTTCTGTGAAAAGGTATGAGTCCCGGAATACCGAGTCTTATCCATGTTATTTACAATTTTTAAGGTCATTCACCCGAAATGGCACTACCTAATCCGATCACTGCATATAAGATTTTTGACTTGACTTGACTTTAATTATCGGGAGTTACAAATCACAAAGTGACGTCTGAAAAGTCTTCAACCAGTTCTCTGAATACTATAATCTGTGTATATAGCCTATAATAAATCAGCGACATCAACGTGCCACCTGTTACCGCGGGCAAATTACACCTGCCAGTAGGCTTGCGGTCGTGTATGCCGCTCCCGCATTGACAGACAGCCATCAAAGACGTTATCTCCATTCTTGACACTGATTGTATAGTCTGTAATGGACTTAAATGCCATTGTTGATGATGCATAAGCCTGGCTCTCCAGCTCACTGGCGACAGCAAGCCTGCCCCACGTGCCGCTTTGGCTAAACTCGGCTTTCGCGCATATCCAATGTTACAATTAACCCGGTCGCAGTTTATGGCTGATCATGATGATTTCAAATCCAAATCATTCATTTTCTTTTGTTTTATTTGATTTCAGATTTGCGTGCTATAACAACTGACGAAGTGATGGAATTGAATAAATAAATAAATTAATTAATTAAATAAATATTAGGGGACAATCTTACACAAATCGACCTAGTCCCATAGTAAGCTCAATAAGGCTTGTGTTATGGGTAACGCCGGTACCGCGCCGCGCCGGTGCCGGTGGGGTAGACTTTAATAGATAGAAATACTTAAAAACATAGAAAACATCCATGACTCAGAAACACATATTCATGCTCATCACACAAATATTTGCCCTTACCGGGATTCGAACCCAGGACCTTCAGCTTGGTAGGCAGCGTCACTACCCACTAGACTAACCGGTCGTATTTGAATATTTATTTACATTCTCGAGATATCACAGAATTAGTGAAGTATCATCTCAGTCACATTTAAATAAAAATCCGAATTCGAAAAAAATCCTGGGACTGTAGATATTGTATTCCCATGCTGGTCATGATTCCCCAGTTTCCGCTCCCGCTACCGCCTATGCCTCGCTCCTGCGCACCCGCGCGTAGCGGGCGAAAGTGCGCACACGGCGACGTAACGCATCGGCCCTACTTACACTAAACGTCTAGCCACAACATCATTAGTAGACCTTAATGTTAATGAAATAAGGCTTAGATTTGCGTAACAAGTAAACACTGGCTTTGTTATACTCAGAGACCTATTTCTATAAGGATAAGGTTGAAATTGTGTGTTTTCGGTGGTTTGCTACTTGGGACCTTTTTCGTTATCAAGATCATGGGGCGGAGACGGTGCGCTATGAATACGTATACTCGCATATATACGAGTATATGTTTATAGATAGTCATTTGAAAGTTATACGGTGGGTGAGTTTGTCACAGAGACAGACATTACACCAATTTAACAATTGCATTGTCACCCCTCAATGTACACCCACACCTGTGTGGTAGCCACTGCAGCCGAGCCGTAAGATTCGTACTTCCACTTGTCCAAGATGTATCGATAACAGAACACGTTCCAACAGTTTTTAGAATGTTTGTCTGTTTATTTGATCACGCATCACGTGAAAACTGCTGAACGGATTTTGATGCAAACTTTACTAATCTGTCTAGAAAATCCCTGGCCAGGTTATAGGCTATAAAAATTATAAAGGTAAGCGTGCAAAGGGGTTAAAAAATGGGGTTGAACTTTGTATGGGAACTCCTTGAATCTATGAGTCAAAGACTTGGAAATTGGCAAGCATATAATTGACAGGAAAGTAAAAAGAACCCCATTCAAACTTTGAGCAAAGTATAGATAAAACGTGAAAAAACACGGGATGAGACATAGTGCTAGGCTAACCATAATTTATACGCGTACGAAGTCGCGGGCAGAAGCTAGTACATGTATATGACATTTTGTCATTTCTGTTACAAATAGTCAAAATTGTTTCGTGTATTATGATATACATATAATGTTTTATTTTATGAATTACATCGATATTTTACATTTCAAAGCATTGTTTTTTTTTACGCCCTTTTGTTTAACCCAACCTGTTCGTTTGATTGTTAATTTGTTAGAGCCTTATCACACTTGCGATTTGCGAGCGTGTTTTCTATACAATTATCAGTCGCGGCGAACACGCTGCGTGATCGCCTTCATACAAAATACGCTTGGAAATCGCAAGTGTGATAAGGCTCTAAGTGTTGGACAAATCTTGGTACTGAATTTTGAACCAGTTAACCTCAACCGGTTGAGCTGAAACTTTGGGTAAAGGTACAGTTTGGATGACAATTCAATATTATGGTACCATCGACCTGGTCTGATGATGGAGAGAGAAGGTGGCCATGGGAATCCAGTGCTTAAGCGACGTAAGTTGAGTTTGGGCTTTTTAGAATCGTTTCAATGAGTAGTTACATACAGAAAAGTACAGTAGTTGGCAATAACACAAAATTGAAATTTTTGCCAGAAACTTTCTACGTGTTTTACTATGTTCATAATTTTCAATTATGCCCAACAAAAAATTTGCCCGTAATCGCCCACTGCTGAGCATTAGGCCTCTCTTCGAGTACCCCAGTCCCGATTCTGACCTAGTCATTTCTGAGTGGTCCGTGTGCCCTCCCTAATATCGTCCACCCATCGAGCTGGTGGACAACCAACGAAACTTTTAATCTGACACCATTCTGATCCACCTGCCATTCGTCACAAACTATTATCAAGACCTTTGCACATAATCACCGTAAAACTTAAGCATAAAATTAACAAGGGACCTTAGAATAACCAACACATTGAAAACAAAACCAAAGAAAATACAACTTTACGCAGTTCTGACAAAGTCCAAAATCAAGTGTCAAATAGGGACTGTTTTGACCAGAATTATCTTTAATTTAAGGTCGGCGTAACAATCGTTTTCACACACATTATTCGTAATTCGGTGGGGCTTCAAGGCTGGAGTATCCTTGAAGTCGATGCTAAGGGGCTGGCGGGGTTGTGAAAGAAATTATCGCTTTCACGCGTAGCGAATTATTTCTCACAGAGCCTCTAGGCTTTAGGACGATTGTATTTACGGCGCAGAGTCCTAAAAATAAGTCCTAAATAATCTATTTTGAACTTTCAAGGTCCCAAAAGGAAACGATTTTTAATACAAAAATATAGGAATGGTGCGGACATTTTTGGCCCTGAAATTACGCCGCCCTTACGAGATTCAGGCAATATTCCCACATGTATTGAGGCAATATGGCAAGCAGTTATATCACTGAACGGTGCATGCCTTTAGCGCTTGCTGAATAGAGTTACTTTCATTCTCCTCCTAGCTTTATTCCCGGTTGTGGTTGTGCCCTAAAGGAGCCTGGGGTCCTCTTTGACACCTAATTCCAAGCTAAATATAGAGTTACCATAATATATATATAGTAAATAGTATTAAAGTTTTGACTAAGTTTTTCTTGCCCATTTCTTGTGCAAATACACTCACAATATTCACGTATACGATTCTAGGCCCCATCCTCTTCAAACTAGGCCAGGCCAATACGTATTCGCCGAACCAAAAAACAGGCCAATCATAAATTAAATCTTCTAATTATCCTCAATTCGTTCCATAACACAAAAAGTGTTCGCTCAACCATGCCCAGTGCCAAGGTGATGGATCCATTAGATACTTAATTCGTGGGCAATCAAGTAATAAATAGCTGGATAAACGTGTAATCAGTTTAATTGGTTGATAAACGCTATGTTTCACTTTCGCATTTCATTAAAGGTGGACGAGATGTTTTTGTTAGATTGATTTCGCAAGAAAAACCGCCTCAGTATATGATAACAGCTCCGAAGGATGCTTCTGAAAATGAGTGATTTAGGAGAACGACCGCAAATAGATTTTGATAACGATGAAGAGTAAGATTGGTGTCGCTTGGACCAGACTGAAACCCTCATTTATTAATGGTGTACTAACATTTGCTAACGATTTCATCCGCATGAACTCCTGTATTAACTTCCATAGCCAACTTAATTAATAGGAGGATTTTTATTTTTTATTTTTTCCCTTTATATTCTGCAATCAGTTGCAAGACTTTAGTCAGATACATTGCGTTCGTTGGGGGGTGGTAATCATTGTCACGTCATTTAACTCTGTCGATGTAATAGAGCAACATAAGGCAGCCAGAGGGCATATGATGGTTACCATTAACTGTGAATTAGACACCCATCATGTTCTGGCAACTATGCGAGTGTTTGAGTGACGAATATCTTATCCACAGCGATAAGTCTTAAAATTACTAACCCTAACAACTTGAAGATTTTCGTTTTCGCCAACCCCTCAAAAGTCGAATAGCCCGTGCGCCCGCTAGCCCCCGCGAGGTCACTCGATACTCGTCACGTGGCCCGACGATTAAACTATTCCAGCTAATAGGGATTACATGCAAGAATGTTCGAGGGTAATAAGTTAATGCGGTTAACTGAATTCAACGAAAATAACCCTTTGTAGCGCAGGACAGTGACACCATTACTTAGGGTGGTATTCCACTTGGCCAAGATCTTTGTCCAATGTGCATTGGGTCTCACTCATTCTTTAAGCAAAATGTGAGACGCAAATACACACTGGACAAAGATCTTGGCCAAGTGGAATACCACCCTAAGTAATGGTGTCACTGTCCTGCGCTACAAAGGGTTATTTTCGTGGACTGAACTGGACAAGTGAAATACCACACTTGCAAATGCACCAACGAGAAATTCCCGTGTGGAAAGTTCTCGTTAATTTGATTATCCTTACAGAACCAAATGCTCCTTTCAGGAACTTCGTAAACGGAATCTTGGCTCAAGTTTTCGTGGAAGTTTAAAGAAACTTCTCAGAATATTCCTACCTTTTTGACAATGTTCTGCAACGTGTAGATACCTGTAATTGTTGCTTACAAGCAATGACGTAATTAAAAAAGAGGAAAACACGTTGTCTATGCGAAATTCCGTGTTTAAAAATGGCCACCAATTCTGACAGCATTCGTTTCCATTGATGACGCGAAACTGAGGCAACTTGGTGCATTTGACTCAGTTTTAGTGTGCCACTTTTGGAGCGCTCATAACCTATCTACCTCTTTTTTATATTACATCATTGATTACAACGGGCATATCTTCTACTTGAGGTATTAGTCCTCGACGATGCACTAGGGTAGGTTTATGAAACGTAGTGGTTATATTCTCTTTGAGTTTATGTCAAAGCAATATGGGTTTTTTCTTACATACTTTGACATAAAGTCCCGCACCTTATTTAGTGACACATAGAGCATCATGTACAGCATGACGAACTTCATTACAACTTTCTGGGAAAGTCCTGAAAATCCCACACACCATCATTCATAATCGTAATGCCATCACTGACTAAGTCATGAACTTTGACCCTTAACTTTTGACTTTTCTAGTTTGACTCACGGCAACTCGCCACTGACTCACCACTGACCGGCCACGAAAAACTTCTCGATAAAGGAAATTACGAATAATGACCACCGCTGAATGACTTGCTGTCTTTAATTGGTTTGCTTTTCTGATGGAACCGAAGTGTTTTCGCGTGAGCGGCGATTTTTAGTTAGTTTAGGGGGATTGATAAAAATGTCGATCGGGCCTTTTAAGAGCTAAATTGGCTCAATTACATTAATCGGTCGAATACAGTATCCTTATTACGTTCATTGAGCACTAGCTTCTGCCCGCGACTCCGCCCGCGTGGAACTCGTTTAATATCGTAGCTCCATACACACATCCCCCATTTCACCCCTCAAGAGATGATTTCCGGGATATAGATTATTCTTTGTCCGTCCCCTGGATTCAAACTAACTCCATACCAAATTTCATCTCAATCGGTTCAGCGGTTTAATCGTGAAGAGGGTTACCTCTTACACGGGGGTTCTCGGTTCTCTCTTATGGTAACTTTATATTATAAAGCGTCTGTCTGTCTGTCTGTCTGTCTAACAGACAAAAAGTAAGGATATGAATTTTTCATGTTGCGGTAAGTAAGTATGTTCACCAACTCGGGACAAACAGCGCGAGTACGTCTAGTTATCAACGACACAACAAAATGTTGTACAAGTGCAAATATATGGGTGCATAATATCTTACTCAAAGACATGCTTCATGGCTCTTGCGTCGGCGAATTAAGGTTTCGGTACATACCTATTTATGAGTTCCTCATAAATAGGTATGCTTATGCAGGTAGCTTCTGCCCGCGACTTCGTCCGCGTGGAACTCTTTTATATCGTAGCTCCTTAAATACAAACTTGCGCCCCCTATTTCGCCCCCTTAGACGATGATTCCCGGAATAAACACTATATGTATACCAAAATTCATTTTAATCCGTTTTTGCGTGATTGAGGTCCAAACTTTAGCATCATAGCCTAGCGGCGGCTGCGAGTCGGAAACGATAACGCAGGTTAACCAAAGATGGCAGCGGTCAGTCTTTGGATGGGTGACCGCCTGATGTTTGAGTGGGTGGTTAATATTTAATATAAATGAGCGCTTCCGTGATTTGGAAGGCACGCTCCTGGCTGCTGTCTATGAAAGTAGTCGTTAAGCCGAGTTAGAGGCCTTCGGGCGGCTTAAGAACTCCTAATAGTCGAGTTGCCCACTCACTTGACAAAGGGGGGACAACTGTTACTCGCGTCCGGAGGAGCTACCTACCACAACCCTGCACGTGTCCGCTGGGTGGTACTAAAGAGTGATTAAACTTTAAAGACCAAAAATAATGTATGCCATACGATTAAATAGTTTATGAATTAGGTCTTGTTACGTATGCATTGTATTGTAATGGAAATAAACGTCAGTGCGTATATGAGCAGCAGTGGTTTCACTCGTCCCGCCCGATATCCAACACTGGCGACGATCTACCCGCGTGTGCGAAAAAGTGAATAGTGATTGTGGAAAATATGGCTCAAATTGGAATTTATCCAAATTTTGATCATAATACACAAACGTGGAATGTGTACAAAGCACGTTTAAAACAATGGTTCATCGCGAACGACATTGACGACAAAAATGATGTTTTGAGGGTGAAACGACGAGCGATCCTGCTGAGCGCACTCAGCGATGCCACGTTCAAGCTCGCGTCAGACCTGGCATTACCGAAAGACCTTGCATCGGTTCCATTTGACGACATTTGCGCATTACTAGACAATCACTTTACTCCTAAAACTTGTGGATTTAACGAAAGGTACAAGTTTTATTCGGCGGTGCAAAGTGAAGGGGAAAACTACCCTCAGTGGGCGGCAAGACTTCGCGGGCTGACGGCAGAGTGCGGGTTTCTAAACGTGGAAGAGGCATTGAGAGACCATTTCGTAATGGGCATGCTTCCAGGAGCGGAGCGAGAGAAGTTGTTTGCTCAGAACCCGACTGGTTTAACGTTGGCAAAAGCGGTAGAACTTGCTGAGAGGGTGCGCTGCGCGCGCGCAGGGGCCACCGCGGCCGCCGGGCCAGGGCCGTCGCGCGCGGAGCACCTGTTCAAGATCGCGGCAAGGAATCAACCAAGTGCTAAAGTGTTGTGTTCCGTTTGTGGTTTTAACAATCACACTGCGGATAAATGTCGGTTTGCCAATCATAAGTGTAATAAGTGTCACGTTAAGGGCCATTTGCGCCGTATGTGTAAAAAGTTAAATTTTGTAGGGGAGGAGATTGTGCACGAGATCGGTGATGACGGTGAGTGCTATAATATTCGCTCATTAACAGGCGAGCCCATGTCTGAATTAGTTCATGTCCGTGGAGTGCAAATGAAGTTCCAAGTTGATAGCGGGTCAGCTGTCACGGCGGTCCCTGAGCATATACTCGTATATTTAAAATACTTTAAAGACGTGGCATTGTTAACAACTGGAAAAAAATTGCTGACATACACGGGTGATACAATAATTTGCTTAGGGGTTGCGCGCTTACCGTTTACGTATGCAGGCAAAACAAACACATTAAATGTGTACGTCATTCGTGGCGGTGCAGTGTCGATATTAGGCAGGGATTTTATATCGCTAAATAAGTTAGAAATGATCCCGGTAAATTTTTGTGAACAATCGACAAGCATTATCGATCAATTGCATTTAAAATTTCCTTCTGTTTTCTCGGACGAGCTAGGAACTTTTAATAAATATAAAGTGACACTAAATTTAATTAAGGATGCCCGACCAATATTTTTCAAGGCACGGCCAGTAGCGTTTGCTTTGCGCGATAAAATTGATAAGGAGTTAGATCGGCTCGTGCATGTAGGCATATTAAAACCGGTTGAGCACTCGTCATATGCTTCGCCCGTCGTGCCTGTGTTAAAGCGCGACGGCTCGCTGCGTCTGTGCGCGGACTACTCTGTTTCGCTCAACAAACAGCTGATCGTGGAACAATATCCCTTGCCGACCGCGCACGAATTGTTTGCTAGACTCCACGGCGGGCAACAATTCTCTAAGCTAGACCTTTCTCAAGCATATGCACAGTGTGTTTTAGATGAGGAATCACAAAAAATCACATGCATAAATACGCATAGAGGATTGTTTTCCTATACGAGGTTAGTATATGGGCTATCCAGTGCCCCCTCTATTTTTCAGAGGGTTATGGAGGGGGTATTAGCCGGTATGGAAGGCGTACTGTGTATGCTGGACGATGTTTTGGTAACCGGAAGGGATAGGTCCGAGCATTTAAGTAGACTGCATGCAGTTTTACAACGGCTGCAGGACGCTGGATTAACACTCCAAAAAAAGAAGTGTGAGTTTTTTAAGGACGAAGTGGAGTATTTAGGTTACGTTGTAAGCAAAGAGGGGTTGAAAAAGTCACCTGCAAAAGTTAGTGCTATGTTAAATGCACCGATGCCAAAGGACGTCAATAAGTTACAGTCCTTTTTGGGTCTCGTAAACTACTACAGGAATTTTGTACCTGGAGCATCGTCTGTACTGAGTCCGCTGTATAAGTTATTACAAAAGGGTATTAAGTGGCACTGGGATGCGGAACACGACAAAGCATTTCATGCGATAAAAAAATACTTGGCATCGGATCAAGTCCTGGCGCATTTTAATTCACACTCAAAAGTCATTTTGACTGTGGATGCGTCTCCGAGTGGCCTAGGGGCGATTTTGAGTCAAGTCTGCACCGATGGACTAGAACGGCCGGTTGCGTATGCATCGCGCACGCTAAATTCGGCAGAAAAGAATTATTCTCAAATTCAAAAAGAGGCGACAGCAATTATATTTGGCGTGCGTCGATTTCATCAATACCTCTATGGCAGGGCTGTGCCATTTGTGCTTCGCACGGACCACAAACCCCTTACCAGCATTTTCGGACCACATCGCGGCATTCCGGAGGTATCCGCTAATAGACTGCAGAGATATGCAATGTTTTTAAGTGCCTACAACTACGTTATCGAATATATTCGCAGCGCGAATAACAGTGCTGATTACCTATCCCGGGCGAGCGTAAACGATGATGACTCACTAAGCGTGCCGGGACACACCATGGACGGAGCACCAACGTTTATCGAAGATCGGGCTTCATATTTAAACTTCGTGGTTGATGACAGTGTACCCATTACGTTAAACGAGTTGCGTAACGAAACAGAGACAGATCCGATTTTGAATCGAGTGATTACATTCATACAAAATGGTTGGCCAAAAAAGGTGGCGGATCCATGTATTCGACCATACATTTTATGTAAAAATCAGTTGGCATTTGAAAATGGAGTGATTATGCGGGGTCATAAAATTGTAATACCCGATAAATTAAAGAATAGGATTTTATCCGAATTACATAAGTCACACTTGGGTATTGTTAAGTGCAAGGCAGAAGCTAGGGGGAGGGTCTGGTTTCCAGGCATAGACCATGCTATCGAAACGATGATAGCCAGTTGCGAAATTTGTACCCAGCTGAGACCGTCCCCAGCGCGCGCTCCGCTCTCGGTGTGGCCATACCCTCCACAGGTATTTTATAGGGTACATGTGGATTTCCTGGGACCTATCAATAATCAGTCGTATTTAGTAATAGTGGATGCGTACTCGAAGTGGGTAGAAGTGTACAGGGTGAGTTCTACTTCGTCGGCTGTCGTTATATCGAAATTGTACGAATTAATGTCACGATTTGGATTAATTAACACGCTGGTTAGTGACAATGCCACATGTTTTTCTTCCGATGAATTTCGTAGGTTTTGCTCAGTAAACGGAATATCGCACGTGACATCGCCCGCGTATCACCCGGCTAGTAATGGGCAGGCGGAGTCGTACGTAAAAGTAGCAAAAAAAGGCATACGGGCGTGTTTAATGATAAGCGCTATTCAAAAAAAAGTTGATGAGAATCTATTTAAGTACCTTTTTGATTATAGGAATTCCGTGCATGTAACTACGGGAACTTCACCTGCCCAAATCGTATTCGGTCGCAAACTTCGTTCGCGCTGGGACTTATTAAATGCGCCGCCAACACCGACCTCGTCCACTCTTTCTAAAGTTGTTGTGCGTAATCAGTGTTTACAGAGTGAAGCATATGGAGGGAAAAATAGTTCATGTTTCAAACCTGGTGACAATGTGATGTATAAAAAAAAATTACGCTAACAAAAACTTTACGTGGAACAGGGGAATCATAGTTAAGCGATTATGTAAAGCAGTATACTTAGTTAAGGATAAGGTAACGCAAATAGAACTAAAAAAACATGTAAACCAAATAATACCGTACAAAGGAATGGATAGCAACGGATTCCATTATTCGACTCCAAGTGTAGACGTACCGGATTTTCGCTACGGTGATAGAATTGTGCTAAAGTTTACCAACAAAGTGAAAATTTAATTGATAAAATAAGTATAAAGTCAAGGATAATCCTACTAATATTATAAATGCGAAAGTTTGGATGGTTGGATGCTTGGATG
This sequence comes from Epinotia ramella, assembly GCA_947578815.1. Taxonomy (NCBI): domain Eukaryota; kingdom Metazoa; phylum Arthropoda; class Insecta; order Lepidoptera; family Tortricidae; genus Epinotia; species Epinotia ramella. Next base: position 15,221,203 of record OX388224.1, on the reverse strand, counting down.
TTTAGATATTTGGATGTTTGTTACTCAATGACGCTTAAATGGCTCAACCGATTTAAATGAAATTTTACACGAAGATAGTGTGTAGCCTGGATTAAAATATAAGCTTTATCCCGCGTCCACGCAAACGAAGTCGCGGGCGGAAGCTATTATTAAATAAGGGATAAAACTGGCCGAGATGGCGTCGGACTTTCGCAGCGATGAAGCGCGCCGGGTGCCTTTGAACGTGTTAAGTCTTAAAACTAACGCAATTTCAGATCTTTGTTAGAACGGATATTAACAATAATATGTTCATGATGATTATGAGTCGCAAATTCAATGAAAAATAAACATTACTAATGCTTGAAGTATATAATGATAGCACCATCTAGCGAGCATGATTTTGATACAATTTCAGTTTGATAGAGGTCGTTGATGTTAGTTTTCAATTGGCGCCATCTACCGAGCTTAAGTTTAGTCCAATTTCAGCTCGATAGATGCCGCTTATATTATGTTTTTGATTTTATTTAGACTAATAAAAATAACATACTAAACCGTATTACCTAAATGAGTTTTATTTGATTCTAAAATTATGAAAGGAAAACTAATATAAAACTGTAAATGTTTCTAAGTATAATGCCATACAATATTTCCGTAACTTCGGAAACAGAAAATTTTATCAGTTCATATTTTAATTAAGTTTGGCCCAGGTTGGGGGTCATGTTGGAGAAACTCGGCATACATTAAAAACGCTAAGACTGCATGAATGCATTCAAATCCACAACTGTCGATATGTATTGTTATTAATGCTTAAGCTTTGTTTTTTCCGGGGACCGAGTTTTTCTCGGCTATAATAATACGAAAAATTTATTTATATTCAAAATTAAACAAATAACCAATAACTGATCATTTACCAAAAAAAAAAACGAAATAAACTGATAGAAAGAAAACAAAAAAACCTCATCGCTGGGGTTCCAGCTCGCAGCCATCAACAAACCAACCACTGGGTAACCATTGGTCGTCATCGAAGAGTAAGCCTGCCTTTTGCGAGAGAATACGGAAAAACTAATTTTCTCGAAAATAAGACGAAGCTAGATCGGTCTCTCTGCCCCGTAAACCCTGCACATTTTACAAATATATATAAACAATTTTACATCCATTGTTTTTTCACGTTTATTCTATATTTTGCTGAAAGTATGAATATGGTTCATTTTAATTTCTAGTCAAGTATATGCTTGCCAATTTTCAAGTCTTTAGTTCATAGATTCAAGGGGTTCATGGGGGAATTATTTATTTATTTATATTTATATAAATAAATGGGGGAATTATAAAGATGGTATATAGACCATCTTTATAATTTTTATAACCTATTCTGTGGCCGAAGATCCATTGAACGTTTTAGTGAAAGTTGCATATTAATCCATTCGATAGTTTTCCCATGATACCCGGACAAACAGAAAACATAACACTTCTTTTCGTTGGGCTGTCGTAAGATGGCGCTGTTGCGTAAAGTAAAGACGATTTTATCCAAATATTCTCAAATTTGGCCTGTGGGTCACCGTAACTTCGTCAAACTTTTTTATACGTTTAATATGGTTTGTTGGAGTTCAGACGCCGACGAAAATCTGGAGAATGACCTTCTAAATGCGTGGAAATTGGTGAAGTTCTGCATCGCACTATTGAAGTTTTTAATGTATGTTGTATAAATACAATTTCCTTCAAGCTCTACTTATTATGTCTCACTGACAACCTCAACGAACTTTCACATTTATTATATGTAGAGATAGAGAAGAGATTATTTGATACATATTTTTGCACTTGACTGTACACTCCATAGAAGATTTGCCATTTTCTGTTGTGTTCGAAAGAAAACTGATCAAACTCTCGTTCTAAGCATCAAACATGTTTTGTAATATTCTCCTGTGACTAAACGAAAACTGACCGAATTCGCCTCCTTCCAGAGTGGTGCCAACATCGAAGCGTAAAAAGGAGTCCTCGTTCGCGATACTAGCGGAGACGCCGGTCGCCTCCCGCCCCACCTCCCCGCACTCGCTGCCCATTGAGACCAGGACCGGTAGAGTGTCGCCGTTTAAAGGTTAGCTTTTCTCTTCTTCTTCGTCGAAACCTCATGACCGAGGGCACGGAACAGACCTCCGATGGACAACAGGGAAGGGGCATAAAGAAACTTCACTTCATATTGTATTGACATACCTATGTTGGTAAACAGGCTTACAAAAACTCCGACACAAGTGCGTATAGGCCCCTTCTCTCTTGTCCATCGGTGATTTGTGCCAGTGTGTGTTGACTGTATTATATGGTGGTGGTACTTAATCCCATGTATTTGCTGCCCCTAAATAGTCTGTCTCTAAAATATTAACAAGCATTCTTTTCCCCAGGCCGAGGCTTCAGAGAAGAGACCTCCCGCCACAACACCCCGCGCACCTCCGCAGCCAACTCGCGCGCCAACTCCCGCGCAAGCTCTCCGCGTCGGCGCACCAGCTCGCTCTCCAAGGCGGACAAGATGGCCGCCGTCACCCTCGCCCCTCTCGCTCTGAGCAGGCCCCACTCCCCCCGCAACTTCCTTAGGGAGAACATAGAAGAAGTCAGAGAGTTAAGTGAGCTGAACAGAGAACAGCACGAAGCTGAGGCAGAAGAGAAGAGGAGAGAGGAAGAAGAGGCGTTGTTGAAGGAAATGGGGATTCTGGATAACAATGCCAATCCTGAAGTTATTAGGAGCGTTGTTGGGTCTAGAACTACTTCTAGATGCAGTTCGCCGAATAAAATCAACTTGAAGAGTAGGTCGAGCTCGCCAGTAGCTATCTTGCATTATGAGAACATATCAGTTGATAGTCAAGAAGTTGTTAATGGCACTGATGGGCTTGGCAAACCTGTGACGCATATATCAAGAATAAGGGCAGTATTACGATCGCAGCCGCAGTCCAACAACGGGTCTCCCCAGCATTCCAAGATCCCCAAGAGACAAAGCTCTGTGTCTCCAAAAAGGACTGTCACAATACGCGATGTTTCAGGCTCAAGGAAACCTGTTGAAAGTAACTTGAATCGGAGCCCGAGATTTATGTCAAATAGTACGAGTAGCATACACGAAACTATAAGAATCGGAGGACAAGTACACGACAAAAGAAACATTAGCAAAAGCACTCAGCATTTAAGCGTTTCTCCAAATATCATCAAAGGAAAACCACCGATATCTCCCGGAAGAGGAGGACCACCCCCCTCTAACAGGCTTGTCAATGCTAAACGATTGTCACCCATCGTGGGGACTCCAAACAAAAGCCCCACGGAAGATCTAAAGCCAAGCTCTGCCAAAACGCCAAAACCTTCCCCCTTAGCCAAGAAGCCGATCAAAACTGCCGGTAACACTCCTGCTACATCTAGATTGAATTCTAGACAGCCTAGCAGAACAATAAGCAGAGACCCAAGCCCGGACAAGAGACGGCCGCTCACTAGAGTCTCGATTTCTTCTAGACCACCATCTAAGCCTGTCCAGGGGAAACCCGTAAATAGGTCCTCGAGCACTCGGTTAACTCCGAAACCAAATGTACCTAAAACTGAAGTAAAGAAGCCTATCAACAGGACAAACAGTATGAAAAGTTTAGTCCGAACACCAAGTACAAAGACATTGAATGAAAAACCGCCCTTAGTCAAAAGGGAAAGCAAAAGAGACATTAAACCCAAGGCTCAATCGACTCCAAAAATTAATGAAGTCGGCACAAAGAAAGAAACCATGAAAGAAGACAAGAAAATTGAAAAAGCAAAATCTGCTACTAAAAATAAAGTAAAAGACAAAGTTGAACCTACCAAGGTTGAACAAGCCAAAGTCGAAGCAACCGTTGAGAATACCACAACGGTGAAAGATGATGTAAAGTGTCAAGATAATGAAACGCAGTATGACAAGATTGTAAATGAAAATGGTGAGATTGTGTTACTAACGAAAAAGAGTGTTATTTCCATGACAACTGCTGCTATAACCGCTCAGCCTTTAGAAGTCGTTACTAAAGTTACCAATCAACTACCCGCTGCATTTGAAAAGGCTAGGGAAAAGGGTATTTTTGAAAGACACAGCTCTAAAGATTCACTAGCTCCTAAAGATGAAAACCAAGAAAAAGGGAAAGATAAAGAAATAGTCGATGAAAAAGGTATCACTGAAGATAAACCTGAAGAGAAAAAGCCGCCTAAACCAGCTAAAGCAGAAAAGACTTTTCTCGATGATAACGTCAAACTAAAACCTTTACTGCCGCCTTACAGTAATCCTCAAGTAGAGCGAGTGAGACAAAGAATAGACGATATCCTAAAATCGCCAGAAGTTTCCACTGAAAACATATTAGCTGCTGAAATTAAAGAAACCAAAACTAGAGCAAAAAACATCGCAGATAAAACTAAAGAAGAAATAAAAGAAGCCAAAAGTGAAATAGCGGCTAAAACAGCTAATGCTAAAGACGAAATTATAAAAGAAAGTGACAAAGCGGTTAAAGACATTCGTTCAGAAGCAACTAAAATTGTAGACAGTATCATAACGCCTGTTGGAGAGCCTATAGCTCTTCAAAAAATTGAAGAAGCTAAAAAGACAATAGAACCTATAATAATGGTTGTTAATCAGAAAAAGCCAACTGAAGTGGTTGAAACTATGAGTGGGACGTTAGTGAAAGGGGAACCGGAAGTGGAAGTGCAAAGTTCGAACCTGTCGTCTCCGGGGGTACACAGAATGGCGGTGCAGGGGAAAATGGCTGACGGAAACGATTCCGACAAGTCCACGCATAGCAATGGAGGGTGAGTTGTAGTTGTTTATTTCACTGTTTAAACAAGTAAACTCCAGTCTACATTTTTTACTTTTCATTCAGATTTGTAGATAAACGCATCGAGTTGAGATTATTAAATGCGGCCGACTTTTTATAATACTGGCATGGGAATTGGAATCTTTAGTTGCATTTTAACCCCCCACGCAAAGAGAGGGGTAGCCTCTAAATTTTATAGATAAGGCTCTCTATATAAGTTTAACGTGTATGTGTATCTGTGTATCTGTCTGTGGTATCGTAGCTCCCAAACGGATGGACCGATTTGAATGCGGTTTTTTTTGTGTCATAGATAGTTTTATCCCGAGTGTTCTTAGCCACGTTTCATGAAAATCTGTTCAGCCTGGTTTTGAGATATTGGTCTTTGAAATGAAAATGTCGGGGGTTTTTCAACTTTTCTAAGTTGTAGTTATTAAATTCTTTACTTTCATGCGATTCGGCTAACTCAAATAATATCAAGTAGGTATGTGCAAAGTTGTTCCGATTATTATTATTATTCAGCCATATCCAAATTAATAATCTACCACGCTTCCAGTCACTCGCTGTACCGTTGCAAACTAATATTAATGTAGGGAGGTACGGTACTTACTTAAAGAATCGAACTACCTAACAAATCAATAGCCGAACCAAGGAAATTAGTTTAACTATACAATACAATATAAACATGCACGAATGAATAATAATGAATGAATGAAAACATTTATTTCAAGTAACCCAGGACTCATACAGAAAGTTACATATTACTTACAATTAGATTTTGTATAAAAATTAAATTAAATTCTTATATAAAATATACACTGTTGGAAACATGCATTTCACAACAGTGCCTAATAATATAATAATAAATATATGGGGACAATCACATACAAATCGACTTAGTCCCAAACTAAGCAAAGCTTATACTATAGGTACCTACTAAGCGACAATATACCTACATACTTACATAGATATATGAATACATAGAAAACATCCATGACTCAGGAACAAATATATTCGTGTTCATCGCACAAATAAATGCCCTTACCGGGATTCGAACCCAGGACCTCTAGCTTCGTAGGCAGGGTCACTACCAACTAGGCTAAAGTGGTCGTCTCAAATGATCACATAGGGTCATTTCGCCGGTTAGCGACCACCTAATTTTATGTGCCGGTTGGCGACCACTTAGCTGAGTTGGTGAACTGAAAGGATATTTTCTCGGTTTTTTAGTAGATTTCTGTTCTAAAACAACAAAAAAATGCTTGTAAGACAATTAATTGTCCCAATAGGGTATGTAGAATTGATGTTATCTTCAATAGAAAAAACCTTCTTCAGAATTCTACCGAGTGACCACATTGTGCTACATATTAAAATTATCACACGATTACAGAACACGGAAATCAACCATACACCTATAAAATGTAATTATTCCATATTTAATTCACTGCGCCATAAGAAAGCAAGCTCTAGAGAGTTTCTCTATGCCATTACGGGTAGTGTGGTGAAAATGCCCCGGAGAATTACGCTATTGTCTGTGGGCTATCGTTTTCATCTACGTTACGTTTGTCTGTGGTCACGGTCGGGTGGAAATGGAATAAGATAATTTGTTTGTCGTTTGGGTGACAAACAAGTGTACGGCCCGCAGGGTGGTTAGTGGATGGCCATCACTTTTTATGTTGCGGTGCCTTTGTAGTTACACAGCCATATGAGGATTTACTGTAACAGTCTAAAGTTATTAATGTAGAATCCCTGGGTTCGAATCCCGGTAAGAGCAAATAGTTGTATGATGAGCATGAATATTTGGTTCCGAGTCTTGGATGAACTATTATATACTAGGTAGCTTCTACCCGCGACTCCGTCCGTGGAACTCGTTTATATTGTAGCTGCATACAAACTTTCACCCCTCATTTCATCCTCTTAGGAGATGATTTCCGGGATAAAAACTATCCTATATCCTTCCCCGAGACTCAAACTATCTCTATACCACATCTAAATCGGTTCAGCGGTAAAAGTGAAGAGGTAACATACAAACAGACAGACAGATAGACAGACACATTTTCGCATTTATAATATTAGCATAGATTGGTATGGTCTAGTACCCATAACACAAGCCTTATTGAACTTAATATTATGGGTAGTTCCATTTGTCTGAGGTTGCCCCCGAGTATTTATTTAATTTTCTTTTATTTAACACGTAGTTTCTTTAAGTGTGCACTATCTATGGTCAAACGATGTAACTAGGCAGGAGTTACCGTGACATACGGCCTTTTAGATACTAACTAGGGAAGTCCAAGTAGTTTATAGCAGTAACTCAACTTGAGCTTCTAAAGCTTGCATTCATTCAATTACCTTTTAGACTTGAGTCCCACGGTCGACTCAAGTCGACTCTCCGTACAAACATGGTTTGGTTCTCATTTTGTAACGGCAGACTGGAATAACATGAAACATTTTATACCCACACAATGGGGTCCGCGTCAGAATTAAACTAGGTTCTGTTGCTAGAAATTATAAAACAAAACAATGAAGCGATTAGAGACTTTCTAAGAAAAACGTTAATACTTGCTCAATTTTTTGGATACCCAGATGGAGTGGCACGTCACAATAAACTTTTTTTGTGGCTGCATGCTGATTTCCCCACGATAGTTTCCTTCACCCAAAAATTTGACATCTGCACACGAGACGATACAGTATCCTATACGGAAACCCAAGGCCGGAGGAGGGCAACAAAGGAGCGGAGGAGCCTGCCCTCTCCCAAATCCGGCCCTGGGGAACGGGGGCCTGGGGGGTAAGTTCGGTTACTGCACTAGTAATTTCTGTGGCTAGGGGCAGTGCCGTGACCGCAGCACATTTACATACTGCTTGGTTGGTACTGGTAGGGCTGCCGAAACCAATGGCCGTATCCATACTAAAATAATAAATGCGAAAGTAACTCTGTCGTTTACCTTTTCAGTCTTTTAACGCTTAAACCGCAGTACCCATTCAGATAAAATTTGGTATGGATTTTGAGACCCTGGGAAGGATGCTTAGAATAGTTTTTATCCCGGAAATCATCGCTACAGATCAGACCTAATTTGGTGAAATTGATGTTATTTAAGCAGTTTTTTAAGAAAAACTATTTGTTCTAGCCCATCAAATAAAATATATGTTAATATTCACCATATTTCAAAGATCGTAGACGGGCTCGATACATAATAAATTGGCGAAATCGGCTCGATAGAAAATAATTGAAAAGGTTGGTCTTAAAATCACATTAAACGGTCTTATGTCTTTATTTTTTTGACGTATGGGTCTGCAATTAAAAACATGAAGTCAACATATTCATACCTAAACCGCTAGCGAGTCATATTTCACAAATAATCCACACTTTTTTTATTTTAATATTTATGTACTCTTATATATCTCGTACCTTCAAAAACCGGGCCGCCCCGCCCAGTAATACTCGCTCTACAGTGTGCGCGCTATCCCAAATCCTCAAGGGCATTTTGGTGTTGACAGCGTCTTAAAGGGTAAAAGGGGAGCAATAAAGTTAAACAGCCATTGTAATAAATAATTAAACACGTGACTAGCTATAACCCGTATACAGGAAAAAACACCTAGGGTCTCCGGACACACTATGGGACGCAGTCAGAAACACAAAGGCACTCACCAACTTTCTGGGATTGTTAGAGTAGCGCTACCCCACCATTTCACGCAAAATAGGCAAACTGGATGTCGACTTGCGGAAAAGAGCCCAGTAAAACTAACTAACTAACTAGGTATGACCCGAAGGTGAAGCTGAAGTAGAGCGGCCCCGGGATATCCGGCGGGCTACCCGTACGCAGCGGAAATTGGAAGTATATCGGCACAATAGCGGCGTCTACCCGATACCGAGAATATTTTGTAATTTAATAAGTACATTGGGGTCGATAGTTTTCTGCGTAAATTTGGGCTCGCGTAGATAGTTTAGTCTTTGTATGCAGTAGCGTTTACAAACGAACATTGCAACTTGGAATTAAAGGGCAAAAATGCATTGATCTTAGATGGATTCGAACTAGGGACTTTTGTATGCCAGAAGATCGAAACGATTGGGATTACGTTAAGCTTTCTAAGTGAAAATGTAGGAATGCTTGTTTGTTTGCTGTTGAACCGACTTAAACATTGTGTAACTGCCTTTATCCGGCTCGAAGGACCATCAACGATGTTAGGCTTTTCGGAACTGCCAGACTGTATATTTGTACCGGTGTTTGCCCGATAGACCATGTAATTTAATAATGGCAATTAAGCCACACTACGCAGAAAACTCCTTTGTTATTTCTAACGACCGTAAAGCATGTCATTTAAATAATCAACTTTATTTACTTCGGACGTAAACAACAAAATTTGCTTTTAATTTCACCCACAAAGAAAGTGGTTAATGCAAAGTCCAGACTAGTTATAATCTTGAGTAGCACGCGACTGGCTATACGTAACTTGGCACTCGATACAACCCTTCAAGAAATCGGCTAAGCAGTCCGCCTTCGAACGGCGCTCGCCCCGCCCGCACAATGGGCGCCATTTTGGAAAAATAAAACACTGCGTGCAATAATAAAACGCAATGACGCGTTGTACCTTCGCGCGCATTTTAAAAAGTCAAACTGTCAACTAGTGGTTCTAAAATGATGCGTTTCCGATTAGTGATGTGATTGTTTTCGATTCCAAAGTTTTTAAGTGATTTTCAATTATGATACACAATAGGACCGTCTACATCTTGCCAAACGAATTACTGCCAAAGCGGTACGGCAATAGCAACGGGTAATGTCGTGAAATAATCATTTGTGTCACATATTCAATTTATTCTGTTCCGAATATATTAACGTGGCAAGTCATGAGTCAAACGACGCATGAGTCTGATGACCTTAATAATAAATAAATGGCATACATTACGTATAATGTGGAATTCTTAGCTAGAAAGCAATTTTAACACATTACGACCGCGACCTAAGCGTGGTAGCGTGGATAACCATACAATGAACCATTATTTTATAACACGGCTTTAGGAGGAGGATGAAAGAGGTCCCCAGATCCTCATGTCAATGAGAAAATGATATCATTGTAGGTTATACTGTTAGACATCTTTCATGTTTCGTTAATTACAAAATCTGCTTATCTTTGCAACAGCTCATCACAGTCTGTAATGTATAAACATGAAATTATCTAATGCTACATTGATTACGCATTTGTAAATAATAATATATGGTCATCTTCTCTCTCATTCTTAAAAACTGATGCATAAAAACGGGGCAAAGATAGACATGAAGGCAGTTGATACAACTGGTATTACTGATGCTGATACTGATACTGACTGACTGATGGATTGGTGATTGATCTGTTGCTTAAAAAAAACCACAGATTGAAACGATTATTCACGACGTTCATTCTTAATTAACTGAAATCGTTAAATCGCCATATTGTAAAAACCGAATTCATGAACACATTCATTCAAAACTTGACCTTTATTGATTGAATAAATATAGAACTATACAATGGCATTTGTTTTCCAAATTCTAGTTACCCCGGCCAATCCACGCTGCAAAGGTACCTAAATCCGGAAGCTCGCATGTGGCGTGTTGAATGCGATACACGAATGCACAAACTACACAACAGTGGGACGATTTGAGACATAGGTTTCGCGTTTTGATACATCATTATTATCGCAATACTGTAATGTCGATATTATCGCAGATTTCAAAATTGTTTAGCACCGATTGCATTGTTATTATTATCGTACGATACGAGCCGTATCTACTTATTCCAATTTGGAATGCGTAATGTCTGTAATTGGATTTTGCTTCAATATTGCGTGATAATAACGACCATGTGTGTCGCGCGCTCGCTACACTTGCGTAGCTATAAGCAGAGGGCCTACCGCGAAACGAACACGAATATCTCTCCTCTCTATCCCTCTCTGTCGCACTTGCTAGTTCGAGCGACAAAGACGGAGATACACGAACTAAGTTCGTTTTCGTTTCGCGGTAGCCCCTCAGAGCTGCTACCGCAAAAGTCTTTTGCCTCTATCTTTATCTCACACTCGTATATTCGAACGAAACAGAGGGAAATAGACTATCAGGATGATCGCTCCAAGCATGTTAAGATCAAATTGGAATGGGTATAATATGTCTCAAATCAACTCACTGTTAGGTCTTTTCACGATCCATCTTGCTGTGCAGCCGAAAGGGATGCAGCTATTTGTTGGAATGAGATATGGAATGAACGTCTTATCCGGACAGATAGCTGCCTCGTGCAACGAAGGTTGGACCGTAATCAAGGCCATATACTGTTTCAAAGTACCCTCAAAAACTTTTGATTGGAATGAAAGGAGGAAGGTACTATGATCACTGTCCTAGCCACTCTGTGGACTTGCAAACATTCTGTATGACCTAAAGTAGATAAGAAGCATGATCTAAATAATGACTTTTGAATTAGACGCATGATTTCAAGTTCTATCATAGAAAATGATCACTAAACTAACCACTAATTAAACAATTAAAAAACATGTTCTATTACACTGTTTGTCCCACTTCTGACTATGGAGCGGTTGGTTTGCATGTAAAATTATGATTTCTGGTATATTTTAGGTCGAAAATCGATTTTTGTTGATATTAGAATACGAATAATTACGTCATATTGTTATTCATTCTCCATTCAAGCGTTATACAGCAATAAAATATTGGCATTCGATAAGAAATCGCTCGCTTGACAAACAAAACTCAATTTTTTATTTCACAAAAGTGAAGCATGTAGAAAGGTTTGGTAAGATTTATTATTCCGTGAACACAGAAATTTCATTTCAGTTTAATAAATTGCGGACATCTTTATTTTGTAAAGCTCGAATACTTTCAGCAGAGATGATGGCCGGCCATTTGCCGGGGACTTACTAGCGAACTGTAACCGAACGGTTCCTGGAACGTGGCGTCTGCCGTGGCTTAAATGTATTAACTGCGAGAGTGTCATTCATCCGCTCGTTGCAAGCCGTTCACGATCTATCCGCGAACAATGTACAGCGGCGCTACCACGAACTTCGAAAGTCGAAGTTCGTAATACATGCATCCCTGTTACTCGAGTTAGGGAGTGCGATAGAGATGGAAATACCCGAAATTCGACTATCGAAGTTCGTGGTAGCGCCGCAGGCTGGTTACTGTGCCCATTCGGTCGCAGTTGCACCTAGTGAGTATCCAACTTTATAGAGTTGTGACCACAGATATTCGTATAGATATATGTACACTAGATAACTTAAACATCTCAATCTGTATGAAAAACGACCGAGAAAACTGTGACGTCACAAGGGCGAATTAGTGATATGAATTCCCCGTTTTTCGCGCAAAATCGATTCTGCAATAAGGCATTTTCTTAATTTTCGTGGACAACCAGCAACCGCAACAGACGCGCGCGGAACGCCAGTCGGACGGCCAACTCGGAGACCGAGTTCGGACACGCGAAGTAGATGCATTTGCGTGATCTATGTATGTATATCTATATCTGTGGTTGTGACATTAAACCAAGCTGCCATTACAGATTCCCACAAAGCACAAGCACCACTCCAAAACCACCAGCGCGCTTAAACCGTCAATCCCGAGAAGAGGACAAGTCCAAAGATGTCAAAGACGCCCCTGACCCTAAGAAGCCCAACATCTGCTCCCGTCTCATCGGGAAGTGCCGGCAGTGCTGCCCCTGCTGCGGCAAGCCTCAGGATGACGACCAAGAGGTCAAAGATGTGGAGGAGGGAAAGGGGTTCATGAGTAAGCTGAATTGCTGTAAGAGGAAAAAGGAAGAGGAGCAGAGGATTCGGGATGTGGAGAGAGCGGCGGGGAAAGTAAGTTATTTCCTGATGCATGCATGATGTCTTCTTGTTTATCCTCTGGGGTTGGTTAACAGTTGATCTTAGCTGGTCCTAGGATGGCGATGATGTTAGCTCAAACCACAGTGGCTCAGTGCAGCAACTGAACACTCTAGAATACTCCTTTTTTCTGTCAGTGGCAAGAACGTGGTGGGGCGGCACTTCGCTTGCTTCGGTATAAGCTATGTTCCCAAGTTTACTTTGTTAAACGAGAAACGACAATTTTTTTAAAAAACAATCTTACACTAATCGACCTAGTCACAAACTAAGCAAAACATGTACTATTTATGGGTACTAGATGACTATATACATACTTATATAGATAAATAAATACTTAAATACATAGAAAACATCCATTACTCAGGAATAAATGCCCTTACCGGGATTCGACCCCAGGACCTCCTGCTTCGTAGGCAGGGCCACTACCAACTAGGCTACAGAGGTCGTCGTATAGTGAACACCAAATATGAACAAGTATTGCGAAGCTTAAAACTCGCCATCATCATTATCATATCAGCCGAAAGACGTCCACTGCGGGCAGGCAATTATAGTGCCAAAACTACGCATATTATGTCAAAGTGTGTACGCACTATAAACTAATTTCATGTCCCTAAATCTTGTCCACAGGCAGCAATAGAATTCGAGAACGAAACGAAACGCAAGCGAAAACTCCGCGACGTGATTTGCTGCTGCCGAGGGCGGCGCGTCAGTGACGTCTCCGGGATCCCTTATAGCGTCAGCGATGATGCGACAGAGCCTGGGTGCTGTGGTCGGCGCCGGCCGGTGGTGGAGCGGAGGGACAGCATACTCAGTGACAGACAGCCTTCCACGTGAGTATACTTAGCGAAACCACCGAGAAACTCCCATTCGCTCTATCGATGTCTGGCGAATATGAGCGAATTTACAGTTGTAGTGCATGTCAGCGATGGTGCTGATTGTGTGCAGATTGAATCTGCCGGTTGTGAAGAGAAAGAATAGCATACTCAGTGATAGACAGCCTTTCACGTGAGTTTACTTAGCGAACCGACCAAGCTAGATCAATGACTGGCGAATATGAGTGACATCATCGGGATCCCTTATAGCGTCAGCGATGATGCGACAGAGCCTGGGTGCTGCAGCCGGCGCCGGCCAGTGGTAGAGCGGCGGGATAGCATATTGAGCGACAGACAGCCTTCCACGTGAGTATGCTTAACCAAAAACTCCGGTTACCTAGATCAATCACTGACCTAGCCTAGTGTTTAGCCTAGTTGGTAGTGACCCTGGTTAAGAAGCTAGGATTCGAATCGCGGTATGGGCATTTATTTATGTGATGAGCACGAATATTTGTTCCTTGGTCATGTTTTCTATGTACTTAATTATTTAAGTATGAGCGAATTTACCGGCGTCTTTTATGGCGTCAGCGATGATGCTGGCCAGGCTGGATCAGCTAGTGTTGGAGTGGAGGGATCGCTTACAAAGCCACGTGAGCATACTTAGTGAAATAAACAAAAACCGTGAAACTTTAAAATGGTGCCCAACGTGGGACTTCAATATCGAAAGCCTTGCAGCGCGATTAACACATGGCATTCAAGTTTTACCCTAATCTTAGTAACCTCTTGAGTCTTTAGAAAGCCAATTAAAACTGATGTTATAGATGAAAATATATTTTGGAACTGGCGCCCGCGTTTTATTTTTTGACAAACCAATATTTTTAATCAGTAGCACGTTCTGGGAAACAGATTCCCATTTTCATTTTAGCATCTGAAATGTTTGTTATATTGACCATGTCGCAAATGTCAGCCATAACACGTTACGTACTAACCTAACCTAACCTAATCAGTCAATAAACGCTGCGTGTTGTGCTATACGCAGTAGCGCGCACCAGCATTTTGCCGCTTCGTAGCGGAAATCGCTGGTACAGGTATGACTCATACTCGCACGTTAGATTGGTTAACTAAGTGTATGTTCTCGCAACAGCTACTGCAACAACCATATTAGCCTTACCTTGATATAATGCTCTCGCAACAGTTGCTGCAACAACCGTCTCTGCACGTGGCTGCGCGGGATGTGTCGGCGCCGGTCGGAGCACTCCTCCAGTCGGCGGCCCAGCCTCTTCTCCAAGAACAAGAGCCTCTCGCCCACGCTGCCGCCTGAGGTAACTATAACATGAATATACTTATAATTAACAGCGACTAGCCAGAAATTGCTCCAGACCGAGAGGAGTTGAAGTGAAGAGGAGCCTTTTCTCAGCACTGGGACACTTTTTAGGCTCTGAAAACCAACATTCATTTCAGGCAACCTTATCTCAGCAGTGGGTCACTTTTTAGGTTGTCCAAAAAGGCCATTTATTTCAGGGTACGTTTTCTTCAGAGTGTGTATTCGTTACTAAAGATAATAAGATTAAGAAGCCAGGTTCTTAAAATTTGTTTTGGTTATATATACTTATCAAAAAAAAAAACTGCCTAAAGTGACTTGGACCATACAAATATACGTTCTGAATCCATACTGCTCTTAGAAACGGTGGCAATTGGCATACACCCTTGAACAGACCCAAAAAAACATAAAACTACCCTCGAGATGACCTTACCTGGCGACGTTTCCCTGTAAATCATTGACCCTCGCATAATGTGGCGGTCACTCGACACGCGAACGAGCTTATTCAGTAGTCGCTATGTCTATCGATATTGTCTTCAGTTGACAGTTCGATGACGATACAATTTCCCTCCAGCCTAGCTGTATATCGGACCTTTACATATTTGATAGTCAGGGACTAATGCTTTATGTCCGACATAAATGCGTTCAGCCTATCAAGGCAGAATCCTAAATGTATTGACCCATTTTACGAAGCTAAAAGTCACATACTGACACTGTCACAGACTGACGAAACTGACGGCGCATTGCTGAGAATTGACATTTTATGACCAGCGTTGCCGGTGTCGACTTGTAGAAATTGTAACTTGTAGCGTTATAAAATGTGCTACTGGTCAAGACGCGTCCAATTAAATAACGAGATCTTATGCTACTGCCCACATACCTTACCTACTGAAAATCTTGGAAAATCATAGCAATATGAAGTACTTGCATAATTACAACTTGTAGTCACTTCACGAGCACCTGAAGAAAGTTGTTATTTATTTATGATGCAAGAATCGTGACATAACGTAATAATAATTATCGAATGAAATATGTCATTACAGAGTTTGCAGAAAAACTTGATGATAAGCTTAATAAATTACAATTTTTATTACACATTATTTTATATTATTAAAATGCAGGTTAAAATTGTAAAATAACAGTTTTATTATGGAATTAGATGTTGGGTTTAAGCTGGGATTTTCACTTCAATAACATCTATTAAAAGTTTATTTTAATAATGGCGCCCAACGTGGGGCGTTTATGTTGGGGCCACACTAGCGGGAAACGTCAATGCCCAACATCGCGTAATTGTTGCCTTAATTATTAACGCGATAAAGAGGGTGGCTACGCTTGAACGGGAACGCGTTAATCTCTTTGATGTACCGCCACTTGAGCTATCGCCTAACGTCAAACGGCAATATCAATGGCGTTGTCGAATTATCGCGTGAAGTCGTGGCTACACTAACGTTAAACGCCATTATTGACGGCATTTCCGCTAGTGTGTGGCCCGGGCATTAGCGGACTGATATTATTTGTCAAACTAAGATTTCATTTTCTTGTAACCAAAATGTAAACGTAAAATCCGTTGCCAAAAATCATTAAACTATAATAAACGATAAATATATCAAACTGAAACTTGGGTACAAAAAAGCTTGTTTTCGTAAGTCAAAGCAATGGTACATATTTTATATCATGTGTCTGGGCAAAGACTCTCTCGTCTCAATATAATATAGGTAGCCGATTTTTATTATTATTTATTAGTGAATCATATAATTTCTTAACGTCTTCCCACAATACTTTGAAAACATCAATGACGATAAACGGAAAATGTCGCTTTCGAAAATATGTGCCCTGACAGTGATCAAAAATATGTGAACACGAATTAAGTACTTAAAAAAAAAAGTTTCCTCTGACATTAAAAATTTTTTGCGAACGTAGGTACATGGAAAACTTTTACATTAACTTTTTTGATAATCAGTATGAAATTATTTTATTTGCTTATAAACTTAACGGTACGCGAAACTTTTTGAATCATTACCACAGATAAGCACCGGCTGCGTTTCGTTGCTGCAAACAATGTCAGCTCGATGTCGCGTGCGGCGTCGCCTTTTTTCTTGGCGCGATTCGGATCTTCCGCATACATTAATGCGGCAAAGTGGAAACAAATGGAATCTGAGAGTTAAAACATGACTATTTCCTTGACTAATTTATACCAACTAAGCCTATAGATATTAGATTAGGTAGATCAGATCAGATGTATCGCGTCTATCGCGTAGAGAAAAGATTGAGGACTATGTACTTGTAGATCATGCGTCTCTTTCTATCATAATACCCGGTCTCTTTCTTTCGTTAAATCAATTGTGTGATAACTAAATACATATTTTGTCTTTAGCGTGTGACAGACACATGCTCATATTCATTTATTTCGCATTAATCATACATTGTCATTGTGATACTGGCTGTTTTATGTTACACTAGTTACTTATTACAAAAAAAAAAGTAGGTGGACATTTTGCATGCATTTAAAATAAGTGAGAGAAAGGGTTGTCACAGCATTATACTATGGACTACAAACGAAATTACTCGCCGGTTTTCTCACCAAGATAAGGGCGAGCGTTTTTTTATCACAGGCCTTATGTCTCTACTTGTTACACATACGGATTCCTAAAACTAGAACCACCTTCAGTAAATATTATTACTTTCTACTATATTTGCAATAAAAGGAACTGGGTTACCCACAAGGTTGTAACAACTCGACATTCAATCAATCCGATGCATCGACGGTATTAGCGAATTGAAATCCACTGTCAGTACTTTAGTAAGCTTTCGAGTGCGACAGTGTGAAATAGTTTAGACGAATAGTGTACAAGTTTTACAACTACTGGCCCTGTGACGTGTAAAAAACGCGAGCCTGTTTTTTTTTTAAACATTTTTTATTTTTCGTAAAACTGTATCGACCTGATATACTGGGTGGAACAGATCGATGGACTTTTAAGCAAATGGGATATAGATCAGGTTTAGTGCTTTACTTCTCACCTAGTAACCATATTAATATTTCTAACGGTTACCGAGATACAACTTGTTAAACTTTGGTGAAAAAAATTGTATGTTTCAACCCTATCCAGCAGATTCAATGAAGTCAGCAAGATTCTTGTGACTTGTGACATGTGTCAATTTCAAATGAAAATAATAACTATGTATAGTATTAGGGTTGTCACTAAGATAAAATATTTCGATTTTTATGTTTTTTTTTTCTTTTAAATCCAGCTTAACATTTATAATAGATCGTTTGTACGTCACTTATATAACACTGTCCTTTCAGCTTAGTCCAAGGAAATGTTCCTCCCTGTATATGAAAAATAAGTTTCTGTTAAAAAAATCATTTTTGGTACGAGCTTTTATTGCCGACTGTACTTTTCTGTATACCATCATCAACTGCTCATTGAGACGATTCTAACGAGCCCAAACTCGATGGGGTTATGTGGTTTTATTACGGAGTTCCTATGGCCACCTTCTGCATCATCAGATCAGCTCGATGGTACCATAATATTCAATTGTCATCCAAACTAGACTTTTACCCAAAATTTCAGCTCAATCGGTCACCGGGAAGTGGGTCAAATTTAACTTGCAAGATTTGACGGACAACTTACATACATACTTTTATACTTACATACGAATAAGTCAAATTAATATAAAAGCAGCTCACAAAATTTCACGACAATCGGTTGAGAAAACGTCTATCATGGGACGGCGGCGACATACTCTCGATTTTTCTCGCACTATAAGTACCTCTTGTTCTAATAAGAAAGAGACGGATAGTGCGAGAAAAATCGAGAGAGCTCGCGCGCCGTAGCATGATAGCCGTGCTGTAGAGGAGAACAGCTGGACAGCCGGACATCCGCACATACGGAAGAAATTTGGCCCAATACTTAAGCTGAAACGGAGAAGTTCGTTCGTTTCGCTCACTCTTTCAGTTATACATAAATTAACGCCTGCTTTTCCAAAGGTAGACAGAGCATAAGAAATGTAAAAATGTAATTTTCGGTGACACTTTTAGCAATTAGGTGTACCTGAACATAGAGGAAATGTGAAACTGCATTGATAGGTCGCTTACAACACAACACACTTCAATTTTACACAAGTTTCTTACTCTTTTTATATGTTTTAATAGTTATTTGTTATACTTACAAGGATGCAAAATTGTATTTTACCCGCGAGTGTGGAATTGAAACACGAGCAAGCGAAAGGATTCTATTGTTGAACCACCAGCGAGGCGAGTGGTTCTAAATTAGAATCCTGAGCGTAACGAGTATTTCAACACACGAGAAGTAAAATACATTTGCACCCGTGTGTAACACAAAACTTTTCACCTCACTGTAGCGAGGAAAGTGCAACACGCAAAAAAAAAAAAAAAAAAAAACGTTTATTTCGGACCATATAAAATCCATATTTTGTTAGTAGGGCTTACAATCTATGTTAATTTACATAAGAAGTGAAAGTTTTATTGGATATATTTATGTACGATAGGAGACGCCGTTTATGCAGATAATGTGTTCATCTTAAACAAGGCTTTATAACGCTTCAGGTAGTTATATCCGCAATATAGTGTCGAACCTATAAATCTCTTTTGACCCTAGTCAGATATAGTTAGTAATACTGGGCATTTTCCGCAAATCGACATCCAGTGTGCCTCTAAAAAGTTGGTGAGTGCCTTGGTGTCGCTGACTGCGTCCCGTAAACGGACAACACAAGCACCTATTAGGTGCTTTTTCCTGTATACTTCTACCTGCTTGCAGTCCAGTAGAATTTAGTCGTTTCTTCTGCCCGCATGCACGCTCCGCACATGGGACTGTCTGTGATACCTAAATTGTAGAGGTGTCTGTTCAAGGTGTTGTGTCCTGTTATTATTCCTACTATATTGCGTAGCTAGTTGGTTTCTGTGTAGTGCGACTAGTGCGGTTGTGAGTTTGACACGACATCGACGTTTCGACAAAAGTTCCTCACAGTATATTTGGTGTAGATCTTTGATGTATTGGTCCAGCTTTGTGGCAGGGGTAAAATTGGCTCCGGTCCGTATGCCGTTATTTCTAAGCCTGGCCAGTTCATCCAGTACATCGTTTCCTCTTGAGCCACTTCGCCCCTTGGTCCATTGTATAGTAATATTGTTGTTATCTGCGCACACCTCTGTGAGGTTTTGGTGGCATTCGTATATCAAGCTAAATGTGATGTTGTCACTGCTCAGTGCTTGTAGTAACGATTTACTGTCTGAGAGTATCCGTATGTTTGTGTTCTCGACTTGTCGTCTCTTTATGGAAAGAAGAAAGAAAGAAAGAAAGAAAGAAAGGAAACATTTATTCGTGACACACACAAAACGACAAACATTTAGTAAAAATACAAAAATAACACGTCACGAAATGGTCCCAACTCAGCATGGTGCTGGCGGTTGCCAGCGCTGGTCTTCCGTTGGAACCATTGGTAAAGCCACGGGGGGCAGCGCGCGCAACAATAAGACAGGCAATCAATTGAAAAAAAAAAAAATGTAAAACAGAAAATAAATTAATAAAAGAGAGATATGGCAAGGCTTATTAAGTAAGAATGCAGAAGTGAGTATATACGGGGGTATAAAAAGGAAGCAGGCCAATAACTATAATTATATGCAGCTATGTCCATATAATTTTCTTCACTGAGCAGGTGTTTAAAAATATAAGTCTTGAGTTTAGTTCGAAAGCTATGTATATTTGGCAGGTTCCTTATCGGGGGTGGAATATTGTTCCAGCATTTAGATGCTGCATAACGGAAACCACCACGGATGGCGTTGTAGGCTTCGATTATGCCTACGCATTCAACCTGTAATACTGTGTTTTAATCACCCAGTGGTGTGGATATGTGTAGATATGTTTAAATCCTCTGAGAACACACCACATCCCGTTCCGTCCCGTATTTGTTTTTGACCCATATGTACAAATTCTAAGGTATGTTTGGTTTAGCCCCTCTCTCAAATCTTCTGTTGATTGATATACCATAGTATTTCCTGAAGACTGCAGTTCTTGGTATTTTGTCGATTGAAGCCTCCATGATAGGTGTGTTTAGTTTCGTTCGTCTCTTCACCCTAATAATATAAGTTAAAAAGTGTAGATGTGAACATCCTTTAATTCTGGCGATCTCCTGGTTGATCCCTAAAGAGCCCACCCCCCCTCTTGTGTAAAGGATCGAAGACCGATTTAGATCGTATTATGTGACGAACTAGTTCATTTCTATCCGTGACGGGATCTAATTCGTTTTAGTTATTAGTTCGACTTAAGCCTATTCGACTAGTTCGACGCATCGCAACGTCCACAGTTTCCAGAAGGCATGTGTGAAAATTACTTACCCCATATATATAGGATATATCGCACCCCATTTTGGTCCTTGGAGCCGGATGCCAGAGTTGCTAATCAAGTGACAGAGAAAGAGAGACACGAACGAACTTTGTTTTCGTTTTGCGGTAGCGCTCCGTCTGTGCTTGCCGTCGTCATTTTCATGGCTGGCTCACTTAACACAACCATTTTGAATTACATGTGTCCCGTTGGCCGTAGAAAATTAAACGGAGAAAAGATGACATTTTAACATTATATTTTTATGCCACGAGCTTTAGTGCCGTGACCCAGTGCGCAAAGCTTTCCCGCGTAAAAATGTATGTGGGTAACATTATTTAATTATCCGTTTATAGCCTGAACACACTTACCTAATCATAGCAAGGTGACACAGTATAACATATTGAACGTCACCTAAACTAAACTAAAAGCACAATGTCGACCCTGATGCCCGTGACCCCCGTCCCCTCCCCGCGCCTCCCGCGCTCCTCCCGCGCCCCCTCGCGGGCCCGGATCCTGCTCACCACGGACTCCATGAAGGCTGACGTCGATATGGATGAGGACTTGGAGGTACTTATTGAGTGCTTGACCGCAATTTAATCATCATCTACCCCAATGTCAAGTTCAGGGATCCTGAAATTTCTATCATGACTTCTATCATCGCGGAGCCCTGGGTCCGCTTTGGCACCTAATCCCAAGATTAGGCGTAGGCACTAGTTTTACGAAATTGACTGCCTGAACTACCAAACCCAGAGGGAAACGCGGACCTTTGTAGGGCTTCGACCGGTTTCCTCACGATGTTTTCCTTCACCGAAAGGCCACTGGTAAGTATCAAATGATATTTCGCCCCGAACGTTCTATTTGTTCCCGAAAAAGGGGACCCAAAAACGTTCGTTCTAATCGCAAGGGCTCGACACCTTTACGTGGGAGCGAGAGGCCGAGCTCCAATCTCTCTGTCTCCCATATTTCCGATACGTTTTGTTTAAGAGCGGTTACGCACAGTGACTTTTTGCAGATACAAACACGCCTAAGCCATGGTTCATCTGCCAACATCACCTGCACGGCTATCACGCGACGGTGCGCGAGCTCTCTCGATTTTTCTCGCACTATCCGTCTCTTTCTTATTAGAACACTTAGAACAAGAGGAGTGCGAGAAAAATCGAGAGTATGTCGCGGCCGTCCCATGATAGACGTGCTGTATCGATACTGCCTCGCGTTTGTCTCTCGCCTCGCCGTGTGTACAGTAACCACTTCTTTGGTCCTCGGTTGACAAAAATATACTTATCCAGCTGTATTGTTCCAGGATACTCGGAAGAAACTGGACCCATCGCTAGTAGAGCACACGAGTATGATACGCGCAGCCATCCCAGCTCTGCCCATCGTGCTGGCTTACTGGTGCCTGTTCTGCAATGTCGTGGTGCCTGGACTAGGTGAGACCACGCAATCATTAATCTTCGTATCTTGGCCAATCTCAACTTGCACCCATTGCCCCTATTGAACCTGTATCCGTGCCTGCTCTCACATTACACCCGTACCAGTAATGGCTTGGACTAAGTCAGGTCACCTCAGACAATGTTTGTTTTTTTTTTTTTTTCACATAGTACAGTTTATTTTTTGCAAACAGAAAGTAAAAAAATAAATAACTTGGCTCATATATATTTGTCTTTAGTAATGCGGCGCTTGCCGCATAACGCCAAGAGTGCGTGTATAGGTACATATAATTACAAGTGAAGAAAAAAATATTATGAAGAAGAATTAACTTAGAATGGAGCTCGAAAAAGCCCGAGATTTCTCTAGAGATGATAGAGTCTGGCCAGGGAAAGATGAGTCTTTTTTTAATATGGCAACTTTTTATATGGCAACAGTAATATCGTTGTCAAATGTGTCAAACATCTTAAATTAGTATGACGTCCTAATCTTGATACTTGATATCGTAACTATGAAAGTAACTGTTCGATAGTAAATTGGACTTCTCTCCCGCCCCTGTGACCAAGCGCGGTCTTTTGAAGACCCCCCCTAGGCACTACCAAGTGTTATTGAAGCCAGCCATAATTAAACCTTACAACCAAGATATACCGGGAGGAAGATGGATTTTATTGACACGGCATATTTTTATGGCATACCTACTTAAAGTTTTTTTTATATATTTGTTTTTAATTTAATTTTTTCAGGGACTATATTCAGCGGCATGTTCTGCCTGTGCTTCGGGATTCCCAGGTTTGGGATCCACGACGGCGCGAAACACAGGATAGGTGAGACTGGACTTTTTTTTTCAGGAAATGTTTTAATGACGACTTTACATTCCTATGCAAAATCATCACTCAACATCATCGACTGCTTAAGACGTCCTCCTTTGTTAGACCCAATCAGGTACTTTAGCCCTAAATGCTTCATTTGACCTGATACATTATTTTCTTAAATAGTAAACTTTAAATAGGATTAAGTATTGCAAAACAAACCTAACCGACGACTTATATTTGATGATATTCAAAGAAAACCCGAAATGTTCACTTTCTCGAAGAAAAATGGATTAGGTCTAATTAAACATTAGGTCTAATAGAACATTTAGTCAAAAGTTTGTAGGTAAAGTGACGTCGATTACTAGTCGATTCAGAAATATGCACGACAATCTAATTCTTGCAACACTAATGTTTTATCCCTTCGTGATTCCCGTTACAATTCAACAGTGTTGCCAATATTTACTCTAATAAATGAATCCTAAGGCTTAATCTCCACGGACGTAATAATTACGCCGCATTTTTAGCGTTGACCACTAAAATTAGAAATTAGGTACGTATTTATACCCACAACAGGCGGGAATACCGCGCAGGAATTTATTCGCATGTCTGTGCTGGATCATAGGTTTTATATGGAACAGCTGCGGTTGGAATCAGCCCGGCTGAATTCAACCTTTATCAGCTCCTAGCTCCCAATGACCTGCGATCTGTAACTGACAGTTTTTTCGTGTTTTTTACGACTTATCGTATTACAAACAACGTGGTTTACTTACCGAAATAGTATTCCATATTTACTTCAAAACTCACAGTTTTCGAGATATACGAGTATGGCACCAAACTTAAGCAATTTCAGGCCAAAAAAATAATTTTTGTACGCAACTTTTGTGAAGATGCGTTAAAAATAAGAATCTCTCGTGGGTAGTTAGAGACGTCAATAAGGAACAGTTATATGTAGATTTCGTATATAAAAATGCATTAACAACATACTAATATCGAAAACATAGTTTTTTTTGGATCATGTTTGAATAAATCATTAAAAAAAAAGTATTTATAATTTTCAAAAAAGCTCTCGTGCTAATGTAGATAAAGGATTGAAGAACCGATAAGTGTTTGTGCCATAAATATATCTATAGTTCTGACGGAGGAATATCAACTCAAAACTCGTCAAAACTAGCCAAAAAGCGCGTGGAGCCCCTCAAGTGGTGAGCGTTAAAAGTAACATTTTATATTTTAAAAAATAGCCGGATAAAACCGTCATTGTCTCACCACACACGTGGATTGAACTATGTCTTGTCTGTTTGTTTGTCAGGCTCGTTCGTGATCAACCTGCTGGTGGGCTGCGGGCAGCTGTTCACGGTGCTGTTCTGCCTGGTGGGCTGGGGCTGGTCTATCTGGTGGGGCGTCATCATGGTCAGGGTTTCCCGTGAGTATCCTAACATGCAGTGTGTGTACTGAAGGACGGGGCCAGGACTTTGATTAAAGGACAGGAACTCTTTGATTTGGGAACGATATGTATGCAATTCCTATTTTCGCGGCCTCTGCAGTACCTACCTATGCATTTATCAGTATATTTATATATCTATTGTATTGTAATAAGCGGTATTATTTGTCTTTCCCGCTCACGGGACAATGATGTCCCGGACCTTTGGGAGGCGTGCGTGGAGCTAGGTACTTACAAAGTACCAACTGAGCCAACACGTAGAGGCCCTTTTGACAATTTAATGAAATGCAAGGAGTACACCGAGCGAATGCCGTCCCTGCGCGTGTCATGAGACGCACACAGAGACAGCACCCGCTGGGGTGTACGAGTATAGGGCCTATTGATGGTTGATGGAATCTAAATGAAGCGGATTATTGGATTAAAATGATGAACTAGTGGCTGGGCTATTGGATGAAACATCGGACGCCTGCCTAATAAAACTGTCTCGATTTTTATCTCTGGCAGACGGTGACTCCCCAACTGCTAGATGGGCCCCTATTAATAGCGACATTAAAAAATGGCCTAAGGGCAACAAGCGGTATTATTATTATCAATCTTTTTAATAAACAGAGTATATAAACTTAATAATTGGGACCCTGTTAATTATTAAGTTTATAAACTGTCGGAACAGTTTGTCTGTGTGATCATAGACTTCATAGTACAGTTACCTAATTTGTAAATAAGTAGATTGTGTTTGTAAATGTTACTACATAGGTATTTACAGCTGCAGCTATTGTTACATACCTACAGCTACTTAACTTTATTCTTTCACGGCTGATAGTTTCTGGTAAACCCTGTAATAAGCTTTGTAATAAAAATATTTATTTTAAATAGAAGGTAACATTCCTTGTATGTATTAGCGGCGGCGGCGGCACAGAACGAGTAATAGTAGAAGTGGCGGCGCGTGAAAATTATTGATGGGCAACCCGGAACAAAAAAAGTCATGAATATATAAGCTTGCTTAAGACATTTTAGAACAGCAGACGAGCCATCTGCACTCCCTAATGATGCCTATCATAATCCTCAATTCCTCAGCAATAAACCGACTTGGACAAAAAATAATAAAAACAATTGTTACAGGGAAATACCGGAAACTGAAAGCGGAGGTGGCGGAAGAAGAGGCCGAGGCGCCCCCGGTGACGTCCAACAACCACACGGCTCAGGCCTAACGAACGCACTCGATAATCGACTCAATTCGTTAACAAATAAACCTTAATTTCCTTATGCACTGTACCGACGGCCCATCGGCC
The DNA here is from genome assembly GCA_947578815.1 of Epinotia ramella. Taxonomy (NCBI): domain Eukaryota; kingdom Metazoa; phylum Arthropoda; class Insecta; order Lepidoptera; family Tortricidae; genus Epinotia; species Epinotia ramella. Next base: position 15,195,153 of record OX388224.1, on the reverse strand, counting down.
AATGAGAAGCAATGAATAAAGGTAGTCTACACTACAGATATGACCATTTCACCGACTACTCAGCAATGAATTGAGACCATAGTAGTGCTAAATAATCGTGACGTCGAAATAGCAGGTATTGTACTGCTATTGCGGGGACAGAGACGATTATTTTGTTTTAAGTGCTTTATACACCTATCAATTTGTCACAACAACCGCCTGCAGAGTGAATGAATTGAATGTTTGCTGTCCCTTTCCATCTTATAGCAACTACTAGCTTTGTGACAAATTGCTAGTTGTGTATGAGCCTTTTTTTGCACTCCTGTATATAACTACTACTAGGTACTCTCTCTGCTACACTACAGCGTACTAAGTAAGTTAAACATATAAATGTTTAATTTAGAGAAAAATACGACGTAAACGCTGAAAATTGTCTAACAGCGCAAAAACTTGGCAATACTGAAATTGAAAATCATTGGAATATATATTCCCTATTAGGGCAAATCTTGTAGAAATCTGCTGGTCAGAAGATTTTTGTCGTAAATGCGATCATGGTTTTGTAAATTCAAAACTTCCATTTAAAGTTTTCCGACCATATTGTGGTCTTTTTAAATGCATCGTAGTAAAAGCACATATTACAAGCCCCGAGTGCTCCAAGTATTATACACTTACATTTAAGCTAGAATAAACTTTTGTATCTGACCAAATTAACATTTTTGAATCTACCTAAGTAATAGGAGACACGTCTATGTAGCAACGTAGCAATTTTTGAATTATTTTCGTACATTACTGACAATATGATATAGTAACCCTTTGCATAATGGCAATGTATTCGTATCAAGCAATAGGTGGAGTTCATAAAGTTGGTGCACAAAGGAAAAATTCCGTCGTGCGTAAAAAAACATATTATGAAAGTTTTCCATTGTGGGCCAAAAGCACGGCTAGCATAAGATCGGGCGAGATAAACTACCCGTCTCTTTCCAAATGTTTTAATTAGAACGAAACGGCCGCGCAGTTGTATATTTTTCGTCGACAGTGGAAAACTTTTATATAATTGCATTAGGACGCGGCGTGTACGCCAGCGAGCACAATGAGCAGCACCTCATACAGTTGATCGGACCGCAGCCTAACATGTCCAACTTTTTGGTCTCCAACCAAATACTAACTTAGGATTTGAGGAGAAATAATCAACACAGTATGGATTACTTAATAATAAGTATTTTTATTTATCTAAACGAAAAAACACAAATTAAATTAAGACATGAAGATTGTGAAGGTTGTGTGTAAAATGCATCTGATTTAACTATTTCAATAGTTGTAAATTGTAAAGACTAATTGGCGAAAGATATATTATGTTGTTAAATAAATAGTTCTTCCAAGAGATTGATTCTAAAATCTTCCAATTGTGAAATAATATCAGTATTCAAGAACCATTGGCTTGATATTTGCTCGGAATGTTAGAGAATTGATTTTACATTTCGAAAAACATTTTTAAATATTGTTTTACAATGATATTATAAAGTTAAGTTTGAATATAATTCTATAATTATAGTGGCTTATGTACAACGAATAATCAATAAAGATTTTACTTTGATCTATTTGTTTACTTTTACAAAATTCGAACTAGTGTTACAAATCACATTTTAAAATTTAGCACCAAATCAAATCGAAAGCAATTCTTTTTCCCAAGCTATTCCAGACTCGATTAAAAATGCCCTACATAGAAAAGCTGTTTAAGAAATATTTAAAACCAAAGGCATCATTTAAAGCATTACCGGAATAGCATGAAAATACAGAAATATACTTAACTAAAACTTTTATTAAAATAATAATAATAATACTTCCCACTGCTGGGCACAGGCCTCCACTCATGGATGAGAGGGAACGGGCCGTAGTGATTAAAATAACCAAAAATAAAGCTAGTTAAAACAAATTGGTAAAAGATTTTACGATTTTACTATAAAACAACCATTCGTCTATCTCTGAACAGTTCATAATGTTCCGGGGCTAATCCTTCAAGTTTTGTGTGGTCAAACTTTTCTTTCCTCTTCCAATGGACTTGCTGGATATGTCTACGAACGAAGTAAGGAGTATGGAACTTGGTCTCGCAGAGTGGACATGGATGCGACTTTTCTGTATGTTTCCGTAGAACATGGAACTTTCTTTCGCTAGCAGAATTTAAGCTGACGTCACATAGGTGACAAGGGTACGGACGTTCCCCAGTGTGAAGCCTAGTATGTTTTATAAGCGCTGTGGTGCTTCCAAGCGTGTCCCCACATATAGCGCATACTCGCTTCCCGGCCCCCATATGCCTGTCGATATGAGCCTTAAGCTTCCGCTTATCTAAGAATCTTTTATTGCAAAGATCACATTGAAACGGCATTACTTTTAAATGGTATCTGTTCATATGTGTTTTAAGAATGAAGAAGTGTCGAGCTGTATAGTCACAGTACTGGCATTTATGTCTGTAGCTGTGATTCGGATTGATTTCAGCCATATGTTGCATTTCTCTCACATGCAACAGGTATTCTTTTTTATTATCGAATTTAATGTCGCAGAACTGACAATGGTTGTTCCTATAGGACTCCACACCGTGGGTGGTGCTGCAATGTTTCTGCAGTTTAATTTTGCCGTTGAACGTCTCAGGGCATAGCGGACAGGTGTAACGTCGTTTTAAAACTATCCTCTTATTTGGCTTCACATCACTATGTGACATCGTATGTATAGTAGCTAGCATTTCGTTTTCAAACCTCGACGGACATTTATCGCAGCTGTATGATTTTTCAGCCATTATACACACCATTTCGTGGTCGTTTAAGCTGTCGCTTGGAATAACCGAGGTACAGTAAAAGCAGATCTTGTATTGTTCGTGGAAAGTCTCAAAATGGCTGAAATACTGTTCTCTCATGTAGAAAATTTTACCGCACAGTTCACAGTAGTCTGCTAACTCTTCCATATGTTTCTTCTCTACATGATCTATCAGCGGCCGAAGCGTTGTCGTGGTAAATACACATTCTAAACACTTGATCTTCTGTATCCTCTGCTCCTTTTGCTGTTCAAAGTTTTTAATAAACTTCTCATGATCGCAGGGTCGTTCTTGGCACTTAGGGCATTGAACATAATGAGTCTGAGCGAGTCCTAGTCCCCTATCCAAGCTAGGTTTAGTTTTGCAAAGGCCACAAGTGTTTAAATGGGTTAGGAGGAATTTTTTATCACAAAACTCTTTGTCGCAGTACTCACAGACATAGTTCTTTGTGACTATATGTCTTGAAGGTCTTTCAATTACATGGAACTTCTCTTTAATCGGTTGTTGGTTGCTACGCCATCTGAATTTCTCTAGAATCTCTAATTCCTTTTCATTGGATTCCGGTTCTTCTAGGACTATTACAGCGTTTGCACAAGTCGTGTTGTCTTTCATACAGTTGAGTAAGTCGTCGGTTTCAGAGTCTAGCCGAGTGAGATAGTATTCGTAGTTGCTGGCTCTGTTCTGTGTGGTTTTGATGAAAGTGTAGGTGTAAATCAGTTTGATTTGGCATACGCTGCAGATATAGCTGCTGAGAATTATTCTGGAGCCCTGAAATTAAAAAATAATAAGTTCAGAGGCATGGTTTACATGGCAAGAGGATTGTTTACTTTATATAGCTGTGATTGAAGGTTAGATGATGGATAGACTTTTGTAATTTTCTTGCTATTCATGCAACTAAAAAAGTTTGGGATTTGTAACAAATATGTAAATGACAACAAGTCTTCAGAACATCTAAAAGTCAAACAACAGTAAAAATACAGGCGCGCGTTCTTCAGCTCACAGAGCCACAGGTTGATTGATTGATTGATTAATTGAATTGAAGATTCATTCTTTTTTTGTCTCATGTATTAAGAAAGTAATTGCAAGTGATTGAGAAAATAGGTAGCTGACATATTTTTGTTGATATTTTAAGATTCATCAAGACTAAAAATAGTCTACTAGGAGGTTATATGTGTGAATTGCTCATTTTTTTCATTTTTCATTTAATCCTTTATAAAACATAGTTTTACATGTCAACAGTATTATTAGGACAGTCATACATAATTAGCATAACATCATTCGTATAAAAATAATATTAGGTAGGTATAAGACAATTTTGTCAGATGGGTCTTTTAATTATATCACAGATGGTAGGTTAAATTCATATTGTTTGATTCCATATCTTGGGATTGTGAACCAGTTCAAGAGTGCACGCCGTTGGCCTTTTTGCCGCCGCCGCCATTCCTGGCCACCTAGCATAAAACTGCCCAATTAGCAAAAATTAAAGGGTCTTTCGCTAAGAGCACTCGTACTTTGAAATGTAATAAAATAACCCGAGTAGCTGATATTGCAACAACTTTTATATTATTGTAAAGCACATTAAATTTAATGACATTATTTAGGAAACATAATCTGAGGCAAATGGCCGCCGCGACTCTGCTGTAGGTGATGTATCCTAGTGGACCAATTTTGGGCGACATTGACGCATAAATGGGGCTCAATTTCGTGAAGAACGGGTTATGTTGGCCTTCGGCAATTGTCAGTAATCTGTCTGCATAGACAAGAGATTTGACGTAGGCTCACAGAAAGTAGTTCAGCCGTGTTAAGTCACACGATCTCAGGGGGCAGCCGATGTCGCCCCCATGCGATATGACGAAACCCTCAAAGTACTCAACCAATAAATTTACGTGCAGTTAACAATTTCTACGCGTTGTTGAAGAGTATATCGGTCCAAGATGAAATGTCACAATTAAATATATATATTCCCGCGAAATTTGACTGCTATTGCTTGTCCACGACGGCCCCTATACGCTGGCAAAAGTTAATAAAAGTTTGGGTGTGCCTATTTATAAACCTTTTTATGAAGTAAGAAAAAATGTGCTGGTATTATAATATACAGGGTGTTAACGGGGTCATGATCCGGAATGACAAAAAGCGAATAAGATGATCATACTGAACAACCTTTCCCATGGGACCAACCACGAAATCGCAAAAAAAACCAGGTATTCCATACATAACTCTCAATTAAATCGCAGTTAACTCACAGTTAACTCTTAATTGGCTCTTTTTTTTTGCGATTTCGTGGTTGGTCCCATGGGAAAGGTTGTTCAATATGATCATCTTATTCGCTTTTTGTCATTCCGGATCATGACCCCGTTAACACCCTGTATATGTTGGTCCGCAGGTTCGCACGTTGTACGAGGGATGTCAAAAAGACCCCTTTTTAAGGCATTTTGCGAGACATTCTACACGTGTAGCTTGTGGACCAAATGCACGCAGAGAGCTCTCAATGCCTCACGTGTCCAGTACACACGTAAGGCATTGAGAGCTCTGAAAAATGGTTACAGGATGTAGTTGGGGCTGCCTCGCTTGGGGTTGGCCGGGCGAAGGTATTTGGAAATGGCGCCAGCATAGGATGACCTGTCAGTCCTACCAAAACTGTTAAATTCTTTTTTTTTTTTTCGGAATTTTCTTGTTTAGAACCAAGCCGTTTAAGCCAAGTCCCATAGAAAAAGGCTAGTGACAGGACAGATCTATGATGGCGCCATCTAGTCAAACATTTGACAGTTGCCCAGCGCATCAGGTATGTTTGCAGAGGTTAGAGTTGATAGTTTCCAGGCTATAATTCGTAAACGAGTTGCCTCTCTGATGCGCCCTTTGCGACAACAGCCTCCTGAACACCATTGTTGATAGGTTGGAATGCCCGATGGTGGAGCACTGGAACTCCTTACATGTTGGAGCTAGTAATTGTATTGTGTTGTTTTAGTGATGCTAATTTAATGAGTTTATTTGATGTATTTAATCTTTCTGTTAAATTAATTTATTTACTTTATACCCTATGGACTTAGGGATCAAAATAAATGATTATTATTATAATAACAAATCAGATGTTCAACTGTTAGGCTGGGTGGAATTCATCTGCACAGTGTACGACTTTATTTGATTCAGATTGTAATTCAGTGACTGAATTCTGTTCTGTGTGAGGACGGCCTTATCTAGAGACTTGACATAGTATCAGTGGCGGATTTGCCTTAAGGCCCAGTAGGCCCGGGCCTAGGGCGGCCAGATATTAAGGGCGGCAAATCGTGCCAAATTTTTGTTTCCGATTTTTTTTTCCATTAGCTTTTTTCCCTGTAGTTTTCCCTGTTACCAGTAGGTTATTTCTTCGGACGCATTAATTTCTGTTCGTTTTTGTTGCTAGACGCCTTCTTTCTTTACCATGCATTTTGTCTCCTAGTTCGTATTATCCTCGTGTAATTATTTTACCTGTAGAACCATTTCTCAATCCGAAATCCGCGGCAGCGGCCGGCGAAGCGCCAGAACTGACTTTACGGATATTTTTTTTCGTGTAAAGTCGGTTCTGGCTCTTCGCCGGCCGCTACCGTGGCACGCTCGCTTCGCTCGCTCGGCTTGCGCGCTTTAGGGTCGCGGTTCGCCTAACACCTCTCCTCGCTTCGCTCGTCGGCGTACCTACACCGACCTGCCTTGGTGTAGAATAGGTAAAAAACGGTTTTGGATATGTGTCGTTTTGCGCATATGGCATTATGCGTGTGATTGAAAAAAAAAGTATACCTAGTAAAAAACGCAACTGGAAAAAAAACAGGCTATCAACACGTGGGAACATTAACTACATACATCGTCTAGAAAATTAGCTGTTGGGGAAAAACGCTACTAGAAAACAATTCGTTTGTCAATACTTATGAAATACATCGATTCAGAAAAATAAAATGTGGGGAAAAAAGCTAATGGAACAAAACATATTCAGAAACAAAAATTTTGGGTAGTTTGATGCCACACACGATTTTTTAAGCAAATTGGATTACGAAATTTTTTATTAATGATTTTGCTGCGCTTCAATGCAGACAAGTTTTGTAACACATTGTAAAACATTTATTTTATTAAAAACAAAACCTAAAATAGATTTAAATGTTTTATTTAAATGTCCAATCATCCCTGAAACCTCGGAAAATATTATAAACTAGCTTTCTATGCTAGCTTTTAGTTAAACAATTTTCTGAATAAATTAAAAGTGAGAATAAAGTTAATTCATGAATTATGTATCTAGTCTATAATAATGATGGGTGCTGAGAAAGGGGCGGCACATGGCCTGGGGCCTAGAGCGGCTAGGACTGCAAATCCGCCACTGCATAGTATTAGTAGGCCAGATTCCAGTCCTTCACTGCCACCATTGCCACTAAAGGTATTCATTAACCTGCCTCACCCTGGGCAATTCAATTCAATTTCATTTATTTAAGATAAGGATCTCATTTTTGTTAGTATGCACTGGAAACAATGGAACTTAAAAACTAAATTTGATTTTACTTGTTTTACTATGTGCACCAATATTGGGCAACAAAAATGATCAGCAATCATTTTCAAAATGCTGTTTGGGCTTCTCCTCAATGGTGGGTATCTCCTCAATATCTAGAATTGTCTTGACTGTCAATACTGACACCATTTGTTACGTGGTAAGTCGAAACCTGGTAACTTGGACGTAATAATGACACTTAAAAATGGTTTTCATGAACCTAACCTTATTTTACTACATGAAATCTAGCCTTACCGCATCCTGAAATATCTCTTCAATTATCTGTCGCAAACTCAGGTTACTGACTTCTTCGATCTCCTTCACGAGAGGGCAATCGTCGAGCTCTTGAAGATGCTCAGCAGTCTCGTAACATATCGTACAGAATCTCGGAGTATTTAACAGATTCTTTAACTTGACCAATGCAGGCTTCGGTTGGCTACTTCCTGTAAAGGTTAACTCGCTGAACATTTCCATGGTGCTGGTTTAAAACATTGCAGAATAGCGAAGTTTAAAAATGATGGAAAGCACTAATTAACGTATCAAGTAAGATTAAACCACGAAATTGGCGGTTGCAATTGTAAAAATCTCTGGCATATATGACACCATGACAGCGTCACGCCGCGACAATTCACACTTCACAGAGCACAGACAAGAAAGTCTGGGACGCTATTTCAGGTCAATAGAAACCGGAAATTTAAAATAAATATCTTAAAACAAATAAGTAGAAATTGTTTCTCAACACTGAAATTCCTGTTTATATTATTATGAGTTACTTTTCCCAAAGCATTTAAAACCAAGACATTATATACGTCTCATAGGAAGCGTCCGTTTATTCTAGTGCTAGCTTCCGCCCACGACTTCGTCTGCATGGACCCGGGATAAAAATGATCCTATATTTTAATCCAGCGCTATAAACAATCTTCGTGCAAAGTTTCATCCAAATCGGTTGAGCCGTTTAATTAAGCGTTATTGAGTAACAAACATCCAAACTTTCGCATTTATAATTCTATTAGTAGGATTAATTTTACGGATGGCAATATGGCTGAAAAATGCCAACTTCTATCTATAATCTATAGTTTTGTATGTAACATTGACAGACTATCATCTGTAATCTGTTTGTTACGCAGAAGCAGATAACAGATTTATTGTGTAAAAATAGAAGGAACTTCAGTTTTATGAGTAAATTAGTAATAAGTCATGGAAAAATCGAACAAAATAGGAACCTATTTTGAAAAGCCAAAGGTTGTCAAGAATTTGAAGACGATTCTACAAAGCGCAACATTTTGTACAGTTTGTTTTGGGGAAGGCGAAGGGGAATTACTGCATTTGGATCATTCTCCGGTCATAGAAGACTTGGATGGAGAGACGTTGAGCCTGTGAGCAATGTTAGAGGCAATATTTGGATATGTAAGTGCTCGTTACTTAGGTAAAACTTAATTTTTAGTTTGGAAACTTAAACATTTTCGTGTTATCCTGTGAAAGCTTTATTTTTCTTGCTTACAGCGCAGCGCTTACGTAATGATGTACATATCTTAAATAAGCACACAATTAAAGGAAGTTGCAAATATAAATGTGTGATTTCAGAGTAGAATTTATACTTCATTAAATATTTTTTATTAAAACTTAAGTTATGCTTATAGCACCTTTCCACTGACATTGACTTCTTTCCTGTGCGAAGAGAAATACTTGTAAGTTATTTTCATGGTAATTCCAACATTTATGGTAATTATTATTTCCTACAATTTTATTTCAGATCCAGAATTTACTTGCCAGTGACTACATCTGCGAGCCATGCAAGTCCTCTGCATACAGCAGTTTCTTTTTCATCCATAAAACAAAGAAAACAGCTCTCCTTTACACCAGATTCCTCAATCAACTTGACATGGAGACTTCGGAACTGTCTGAACGCTTGACAGGCAATGAGTGGAAAGCTATGATTGTGTTAGATGATTATGAGAAAATGGAAGAGCCGAAAGAAACAATTGAAAGCTATGTCTGTGATGTATGCAGGAAAAGTTTTACCCAGAAAAGCATCTTAATAAAACATTTACAGAAACATAAAAACAGCTTAATTAACTGTCCACATTGTGCATCTAGGCCTTGTATGCATGAGGGATACATGTCTTCATTCCATCAACAGCAAAAATTTAAATTCAAACAGATTTGTAAATGTGGCTATGAATTCGGACAAACTTTGGAAGGCCTTATTGTTCATGTTAATAAGGAACATTTAGATATAAAGACTATCTGTGAATGTGGTGAAACATTCTATCTAGAAAGCCATTATAAGAAACATTTAGAACACCATCACAAGAACAAAAATGTATGCAGATTCTGTTTCCGTAAATTCAGAATTGCGAAGCAGTTGGAGAACCATATGGGAACTTGTGTAAGCACTGAAAAACCGTTTAAATGCAGCAAATGTCCGGTGCTTTCTGAAACTGAGCTGATTAACGAGTTTCACATGGCAACACATAGTAGCTTCTCTAAAAGGAACAGACTATACAAATGTCAAATATGCAATGAAGTTTTAAAGACTAAAATTGAATTACGCTCACATATAAATAAGCATGAAAAGAAACCTAACTTATGCATGTATTGCAACAAACAGTTTAATTCTAGAGAAGAATATCTAACACATGTCCAAAGCGAAGAACACAGGAACCGCATACCATATGGTTTCAACCACCGCTGTCAACACTGCGATTACTCCGCTAATTCTGCCGGGATGCTGAAAGCGCATATAAACCGAGTCCACCTAAACATCAGACCGTTTGAATGCGAACACTGCCAGAAGCGGTACTTCGACAGCAATCAGCTAAAGAACCATATTAAGACGCATACTGGCCGGAGGCCGAAAGTCTGTGATATCTGTGGAGCACATTTGGCTGGCCCAACAGCTTTGAAGAAGCATAGACGTCTCCACACCGGTGAAAAGCCTCATTCCTGTCCATATTGTGATATGAAAACAGTCTGTGGTAGCACTTTGAAAACGCACATCATGCGTAAACATATGGCGCCGACTATATCTTGTCCGCTCTGTCACCTGAAGTTCCATACAATGAACAATGCTAGAGGGCATGTAAGGAAGACACATTGGAAGAGTAAAGAGAAGTTTGATTATACAAAACTGAAGGGACTGTCCCCGAATGATTACGATTTTTTCAGGGATAGGAGGAAGGCTGTTGTGTGATGACTGATTGAAATAAAAATATTATTTGTCATGAATATCTGACTTAGTAACTTCACTCAACCAATTTCCATTTTTTTATACCACGGTGGCAAACACGCATAGGGCCTACCTGATTGTAAGCCACACACAGTGGAATCAGAAGCGCGTTGCCGAACATTAATTGATTTAAGGATTCATTGTGTCGACGGCTAAAGAGGAATGCAGTCTAATTTAAATTAGAAATAAAAAACGGATATCACGTCATCGATTTATTTAATTACGGTTCCGTACTAATAAATAACTAGCTTAAGTTACAGACGAATATGGCCGATATTATGTAAATGTAAATCGTTTCTACTCGATCCTATGTGGCTTGTGACAATCATTTTTGAAACCGGCATCGGTTCGAAAAGACTCGGTAGTTTAGACCTTGTCCCAACGCGACCGTCTTTTTAGCGCTTAATGCCGGCTGTATACGTTGGGCCAACGTTGGCGCGTGAGCAGAATGCAGCTATGCAAACGCATGAGAACGAAATAAAGCCCTCTTCCTCTAACGCATAGCTGCATTCTGCTTCTCGCCAACGTTGGCCCAGTGTGTACAGCAGGCTTTTGCGTTGATCAATGTCTAGCTTGGACAATCGAATGGATTTACAAATGTCAACGCCGAAATGCGGAAAAAATTGAATGGAAATAGGCATATTTAAGAATCTACAATGTCATAAAAATAAATAGAATACTCTAAAATTTCCTTTACACTATGCAATTTATCGTAAGCAATCTAAAAATCACAGGATAATCGCACAATCTAAACAAAAAGTAGCAATCATTATATAATGGATTATAGACTCGTCATGACTGGACAAAACAAAATGCCGCAATAAAACAGCGATAAAGGTATGTAGTCATCTTGAATATAGTGTTATGGCCTGTTTACACATTGATTAGTGTTTAGTTCATACATTTGCTACAAGTGAGAGCTTTTGTATGAACTCGCCCTAATCACTAATCAATGTGTAAACGGGCCCTTAGGTTTAGACTAATGTATTGTTTGATTGCATAATAAATACGTATAATTGCGTATAATATTAAACCGTGTTGCCGTCTCTCTCAACCTAAGCCGCCTGATTATTTTAAAATCGAAACTCGAATGAAAAAACCCGTTGATTTGTCTGTTGGGGTTTACGGCGACATCTGTGGCCAATTTTAGGAAGCTACAATTTTCAGTCAGTTGTTGATGGGCAAGAGTTTCTTTATTGCCATTTTTTTTAAACTACGATGGTAGTCAACAGTCTTAAGGCCTGCCTGAGTAAGCACAGCGTAGCCTATGGACGCTTACGTGCAGAATGACAAGCGTGTTGCCGACCCTTTGATGATTTGAGGATTCGTTAGGTTGACGGCTAGATACTAAATACTTGTAGCTTCCGTTAATGGACCCCGGGTCGAAAGAACCCGATGCACGACGTGACGGTATAATGATATCGAACTTCCGCTTGTATTGATTTGTTAAATAACAGAAGTAGGTACTTAACAGGTTTTTTGATTCGCTTTAGTTAAAATAATCAAGCTTTCATCTTAAAACTAAATTATTTACAGATTTAGAAAAGCTATTTAATGGTAATGTCCGTGCGCGTAGAAACTTATGGAGATAGGATCAGAGGATATCAAACTAGGCACAGGGCAGGCCGGAGGCTCGAAGCGTCCCTTCAGAGCGCGCTCTCTTTGCGACCCCGAAGGTCGAAGGCCCGAATGGCGAGCCCACGCGGACAATCACCACACCCCTACCTTTTTACGCCTGACTTCCAAATCTCTACTTCACCTTTCGCTTCCCATTGGAGATTTACACTTCCTTCCACCCTTTTACTAAGTGAAACTGCAACTCCTCTCTAATTTGGAATAATAAGAGCCTGTTCACACCAATCCGTAACAGTCGGATTCAGTAGGATGTCGGAGGGCAAGTAAATTTATGTAAAACATAGTGTTCATACCGCCCATTCAGTCCGATATCGGAGCATGCTCCAAACAAAAAGTGTCACTACAACTCAAAAAGTGTAACTCATCATATCAGCCGAAGGACGTCCACTGCTGGACATAGGCCTCCCCCAAAGAGTGCCAAAGTGGCCGGTCCTGCGCCACCCGCATCCAGCGGACTCCAGCAACCTTTACCAGGTCATCAGTTCACCTTGTGGTGGGCCTACCCACGCCGCGCCTTCCGGTACGTGGTCGCCACTCGAGAACCTTTCCGCCCCAACGGCCATCGGTTCTACGTGCTATGTGCCCCGCCCACTGCCACTTAAGTTTAGCGATTCGCAAGGCTATATCTTAAAGTTCAACTGCTGGTCTGATACTATGAATAAAACTAGTAAACACGATATACATGCAAAGCATTGCGACGATATAGGTAAAAAACTTAAGTAAAGCCCCTATTCGAATAAATGAATTGCAATTGAAAATGCAATTTTAATCAGAATACTCACTGTTTCACATTTTCCGAGAATTTTATTTTTTTGTGGCGGTGGTGGTCAATTTTCCGCCATTTTCAAGTAAGGGGTTTTATTACCTTTCAAATGATACTAATATCGACAGGGTAAGTATCTTAGGAATAATAATCGCTTGAAACAAATTATAGGAAAGGTGCGATTTTTTTGACGCCGAGTGTATATGGGGGCAATCGACCTAGTCCCAAACTAAGCAAAGCTTGTTCGATATGGGTACTAGACGACGATAAACATATATAAGGTGCTAACAAATTAAGTACCAATATTTTAAGAGGTGTTACATTACATCAAAACAATTGACTTTAAATAGAAATTAAGAAAACTTTTCATATGATATTTTTGTTTTAATTTCCGGTACAAAATAAATAAATTAAAATTTCGACCAAACATAATCAGCCTGTGCATTCAACTGACGAGATGTTAAAACACTATCTGTCAAGTGAACATCGTCGTTTGTGACAAACGTCAATGATTGATTGTTGACTATCTCATTAACAGGGTGTTTTTACGCAGTAACGTTGTATCCCTAATTATCTCCAAAAAGTGATACACACTTTTAAATGTTTCATACTTAACTCTACTCCTAGAGACTAGTACTATCAGCTCTAAAAGTATTGGTACCTAATTTGTTAGCACCTTATATATAGATAAATAAATGCTTAAATACATAGAAAACATCCACAACTCAGGAACACATATTCGTGCTCATCACACAAATAAATGCCCTTACCGGGATTCGAACCCGGGACCTCTTGCTTCGTAGGCGGGGTCACTACCAACTAGGCTAAAGCGGTCGTCACTTAAGCTGTTTACCTATACTCACATAAATACGTTCGCTAACGTAATTGTAATTTGTTTTCATAATACAATAACACGGATTATCCATATAGGCATGCTAGGGGGGACCTACATCGCGGGGTTCCAAATTTCTTCGTTATAATTTTGAATCTATGGCCGCTAGAGGGGGGGGGGGGGATGTGGTGCTTGCCTAGGGCGCCCTCGACATTTAACCGGCCTCTGCAATAACTCCCTAAGTTTTCACGCACACGGACTACAAATTGCACATCAATAGTGAACGAGACACGCTCGTTAGCACCGCCGATACATATTATAATTAATTAATAGTCTATGCGTGGTGAACTGGTCACTGCCGAGTAGCGGCCAGTGCCCATTGCATAACCAGACACTAGTAAATTATAAAGCCAGACTATCTATAAAATGTTGCGTTCCATCCTAAAATAATGATCCTACTGTACTATAGTTTCACTATATAGAGATCTCTTTACGAATCATTTCGTATGGCAATTAAGTCAGCTTAACACAATAGCGCCATCTATAAACTCAATTTAAAGCTTATAATAGATGGCGCCAATGTAAACACTGTCAAACGAAATGAATGGTATGGTACAGAGTAGAGGGAGCTCTGTAAAGTGAACAAGCTACAGCAGGCTTAAGGGCTATATATGCAACAACTCGCATGCAAGTTTTATTACATTGCAGGGTTTGTTGAATTCATCGTATTTCGCTATATAGGTCACAGCCCCGCAGTGTAAAGAAAATAGCATACGATTTGTTGCACCATGTAAAAGGCACTAGGAATACGGCTTTGGCATTGCACGCATTAGCAGACTGGCAGTCTTTATAATTTATTAGTATCTGGCATAACTTACTATACGTTGCATAGGTATATGTAAAGGAGGAAAAAGATAAATGTTTCATCTTTAAACTTTACTGATGACTATATTAATGATTGTGTTGTATGTCAACGCAAAATAACGAAATATAAAATGACAATGAATTCAAAATTACTCACAGATCCATTTTAAAAATAATTAAGTCTATTTAAAAACTGACTCGAGAAATAGTTTTTCTATGACTACGGACGTTTCCGATTCTACTTTTTCATTTAAAATGTTTATTAGAAGTTATATTAAGTACGGCTAGCATATATTTCAGAGCAGTCAAAGTTATTCATAATTTAGATATGTTTCCATTTTGCTTCCAGTCACATACTTCAGTGATAACAGATAGGACCTTTTACTTGGTATCTCAGTTCTTGTAGATACCTTTAGCCTCCTGAGACCGCATACAAAAAAAGAATAACGCGAATCAGATTAAAAAAAAAACATATCGAAAATAGAATGAGACAGAAACATGAAAATCTGAAAAGGAGGCCTGTGCCCAGCAGTGGGACGTATAGACCGTGTTTTTTTAACCGTCTTAGAGCCGAAGCCCCCACTTAAAGTATACAAAACGAACTAACCATTCGTGAAAAAAAAAATATTAGTTAAGCTTTTAGTAATAAAAGGTAATTAAGTTTGCAAAATCCTGTATGGCGCGCGGTGCGAAGTTCATTTACCTCGTTAGAGTTCATACCTATCTACAAAAGATGGCGGCTAGCTGTCGCTGTCACTGCGGTCACTCGGCTGGATGATTAAAATTAATATTAATACATGAAAAAAAAACAAAGAACTTAAAAAAAGAGATAGATAGGTATGAACTCTAACGAGGTAAATGAACTTCGCACCGCGCGCCATACAGGATTTTGTAAACTTAATTACCTTTTATTACTAAAAGCTTAGCTAATATTTTTTTTTTTCACGAATGGTTAGTTCGTTTTGTATACTTTAAGTGGGGGCTTCGGCTCTAAGATGGTTAAAAAACACGTTGTATAGGCTGGGGATGATGATAGGAACCTAGGAGCAAGAAGGTAAGTATGATAACTATGATAGTGGTAACTAATGGGGATTTTCATTCTACCGAAATTTGAAAATATCCTAATTTCTTAAGAGGCCTTACGCCTACATAAGCAGAAGCGGAAGCGTATTTGGCAAAATGCTTCCTATTTCATTCAAGATTACGACGTAACTATTAGTATTTATTCCAAAACTGATAACGTAATTAAATAATCATTTCTTAAAAAAATATTTCGGCGCGCGGCTTCTGTGGAGCGTGATTTATACGTCTTTTAAAAATAAAAAAAATTGCGGAAACTTAGGTCCTATAGTTATGATTATTTTCTTATGGGTTAATATAAAGTTATAATTTGCTTAGGCCAAAATATAAGTACAATTTGCGGTAAAAAAATATAATGTAATCCTGTTTTCACCAAAAAAATTAAGAAAACTGAAGGTATTTTATCATTTTTTTTGATGAATCTTTAATTTTCAATCAGGTCAGCCCCTCGTAAAAGATTTGGTGATGTGAATTGGAATCATTCATGTATACTGCAAAATTGAGAACCTAATCGACACTCCTCACTGCGTAATTTTAAAAAGACTCCCAAGAAAACTCATTTATTTTAGGGTTCGAAAGACAAAATGAAAATTCGAACTTTGTTAGCCCCTAGTTTAAGAAATGATTATTTAAGTACGTTATAAGTTTTTAAATAAATACTAATAGTTACGTCGTAATCTTGAATGAAAAAGCAAGCATTTTGCAAAATAAGCTTGTCTGGTCGTAAGGACCCTTAAATTGTTTTGCTTTGTTTGAAACTCAACCTTATTAATCAAAATTTAAGGTTGTATTTAGTAAGGACAGTTACTATATTTCTTTGACTGCTCCTAAAATCTCTGATCTAAATTTATAGTGATAATCCAGCTTAGCGACGATCTGAAATGACCCTTATTCCTGTATACATAAGATATGGTTGAGATTATTTAACGTGGCAGATTTTTTATAAAAGTGTCATTGGAATTTGAATCTTCTACCTATGACAGTAGGGTTGATTTTTGAGACAATTTGGCCAACTCAAATAATCTCAAGATACATGGTAGGGATTGTCACATGTGAAAACTACCAGTGCAATTTGCACTGTATATGTATGTCACTAAGGGTGCTATTACTCTGCATCTATTGGACATTTATTATAATAACTAGCTCTAGTCGGAAATAAATTTAGGCCAAAATAAACATTATCTTTATTATATAACATTAGCATCAGCCTACATGAAGGCAAAAATAAATTATAGCATCAATTAAAATAATATTTACATTTTAATAAAAATGATCGTTTAAAAAAACTACTTAAAAAAATAAAATACGCTCTATGATAGCGCTTGACTATGGCAAATTGTACTTAATTATCACTGTTGCATGGGAGATATAAAAATGAATTTTAGCACTGGCAACTCTAGGCGTTAGAGCGTTTGCAGACATCTTATATACGAGGGAAAGAGATATACTATAAGTAAGTATAAGCGCTAATATAAGGCTTCGAGGGTGCCAGAGTATATTAAAATAAAGGCATAAGTTATGTTAAAAGTTAGCAACACTAAGATCAAAATTACATTTCGGTCGGTATGTCACAAGTTAAAGTCATTCAATAAAAATAATTATACATGCGGTCAAACTAAATAAAATCGTTACAATAAAATAACCTGACCACTACTGTAATTAGACTTGCATATGAGTCATGCCTCTACGAGCGATTCCCGCTACAAATCGGAAAAATGCTGCTACACGCTACAGCGTAGCATACGTAGCGTTGCTTAGCCTCGAAAGAGTAAAAAGGATAGTGTTGCCAGTTTTTTCTATAAAAATAACTTGTACCTTTATACTGGGACATCAAATAATGTAAAATTTTGGAATTCTTTGGTAAGTGCCTACCAAACTCTAAGGTCTGTGGCGCCACGAATTTTAAGTAGAGCTAGCTTCGGTACAGAACTAATGCCGGGCGCACACGGTGCAGGACTTAGTGTGATCCGGGCTTTATATAACCTAAAATATTTAATGTGGCAATTCACATGAAACAAATGTTTAAAGTATCTCATTCTGGGTATAGGTTTTATCAATAGATAACCTTCAGAAAATATTTAAATTTAGTTTGTAGAATTTAATAAAGCGGTATTTGGCAAAAGTCAAATCAGCATGTTTTAATGAAACGTCAAAAACGCTCCGTTAGTATGGATTTTGTAGGGATTACTTGCTTGTGACGTGACAATCAAACGTCCTTCATGTTAGTTTTTATTAATTTAAAAATCTTAAAAAGCAAACATCGACGATAGATTGATCCTTTCCGAGTATTTTCGTAAAAAAACAATTTATTTTCACTGTTGTCAAATACTCAAAAAATCATGGGATAAAATATTTAAAACGCTTTGTGACCTATCGTAATTTCAATAGTTACATATACATTGTATATGAAAGCTAGCTTTTGCCCGCGACCTCTCGTTGCGACTTCCTTTTGTTGGAGTTTAACTGGGATAAAAAGTACTCTATTTATCTTAATCCGTTCGGCCATTTTTGCGTGATTTAGTAACAAAATTCCAAACTCAATTTTGTATTAACCAGTAACGCTGCTAACGAACATTATAAATTTAAATTAAAGAAACAATTTAATGCCCCGTGAGTCGTTGGTGCCGTTAAGAAGCCTAAGTCTTCCGGTAGATGTCGCTACACGCCTCCCTAAGGCGTTGTATGAAACTGATTGAAAGATTTAGTGGCCGAGAGATTGTTGCGATAGCTCAGTTGGTTAGTAGCGACGGGCCATGAATGCCTGTGGTCGCCGGTTTGAATCCGGCTTGGGGCATGACATTTTTTTAATTTTAAGCTTTAATTAAAATTTTTGAACATCCAAACTTTTACATTTACTAACAATAACGTGAATTTAATTATGCATGCGTAACAACATAGTTGGATAAGAGAACTTGTTATTAAAGCTCAGATGACCGGACTCACATATATTATGTCGGATTTATCATCAATATCATCATCCTCCTAGCGTTATTCCCGGTTGTGCCCTAATGGAGCCCGGGGTCCGCTTTGACACCTAATCCCAAGATTTGGCATTTGTTAGATTCATACCCATAAAAACAAAGTTTAAAAAGTGACCCAGGTGACTTGGCAACTAGTGACAGCAAAAGGTTGATTCACCCATTTATAACACCTAGTAGTAATTCGGCTGTATATTAACCATATGTTTTTATCCTGAAAAAAAATCTTCCATATCTTCATGTGAATTGCCACTACACAGCACTATACGTAAGCAAAAATATAAATATAGGAAACAGCATATTGAGTATTCCGCGTGTCTTAAAACGAAGGGCTACATACAAAAGCTCGCGATATTACATGTTACATACAATCGAACTGGAATTAAAACGTTCATCATAAGTTTTCGTTGGACGATTCTTATAATAAATTTTAAGTCATCATTTTTATATGGTTCATTTATACCTCTTGATTTTATACTTACCATGCTGGTGGCTAACAAGTGCACGACGCGCTTGACAGGAACCGGTTACCGTAGCCTGTGGACGTATGCAACTCCAGGGGACTCGAATGAGCGTTGCCGACACTACATTTACTATGTATGAAATGAACGTGCCACATTCTTGTCCATTTTGTACCACCCTGTATATATATATACAGGCAGATTCACAATTCGCAGGTATAAATAACCCTACATTTATTATAAGAACCGAACCAAATACAATTAAATGTGTCTGTCCAAATCTAAAAGCGTTAATCGTTTTTCATAGACGCAAATATGAAAAGTGTTTTTATTACAACAATATAATAATGTTTTGACTTGTTCCTGAGATGATTTCTGATTGATTTTACTTTACAAATTACATATTACATTTCAAGTTAAACAGAAAATTTGCTCACTAATGCGTAATAATAGGGCAATGGTATAAATATTCGTTGAACCGAGCACGGCTCCGATAGCTCAGCTGTTTAGAGCGGCTGGCCGCGTATGCTAGAAGGTCGCTGGTTTGAATACAAATTTTCCGCTTTAATTAGTAATTTATGATTTTAAATAGGTCATTATTAAATGCTTTTAAGCTAACGTTGTAAATAAGATGATTTACACTGGAATTTAAACCAAGCTATTTACAATCATCATCATCATATCAGCCGAAAGACGTCCACTGCTGGCTCCCCCAAAGAGTGCCACAATGACCGGTCCTGCGCCACCCGCATCCAGCGGACCACACCCCCCCACAAGGTGGACTGATGACCTGGTAAAGGTCGCGGGAGTCCGCTATTTACAATATCATATTGTAATTTAGCCACTTTTCATTTGGACAAGCACAAGTCATTAAAAATACATGATAATAAAAAAGTTCCAGCAAAGTATCAAAAGAATACCGACCCTATGTAAGTAGACATAAAGTCCTAATTACCGAGTCATGGAACCTTTTCACAGTCAAACTTTAACCTAATCTAAAGTAATGGACTTGCCGTTACAGCATCCGACCTCGATACAGCGTTATTGCACAAAACGATTTTTACATAGAAACCTCAGAGTCTTGACATGTTAAAATATCGAGAGCGCTCATGGATAAGGACCACGTGTTGGAAACATGTGCGATATTCGACCTTACGTGAGTGGCCCGTTTCATAATATTTTAACAAAAATTACATTTAGCCGAAAGAAATAGTACATTACGTACCTAGGGCGGTGAATTCGTGAATGCCGCAGATCACACCTATCTGGGGCTTAACGAATTACCGCCCGTGGTGCGTACACAATTGGACGTCTTCTCCTGGGTGTGAAGTGAGATTTGCCGCTGCGCCCGTGGGCAGTAAATCTCACTTTCCGCCCAGAGTGACGTAAACAATATAACCATCATGTTGTATGGTACGACTAATGGTGAAGTATTCACCGTTTCACGAAGCTACAAGAATTTTAAAAGTACAATAGCGCACCAATCAATGACTACAAAAAAAAAACATTTTTTACACTTGATTCCATCGTAAAAATGGACGTTTTTGTAGTTAAAATTGAAGAAGTGTGTACACAGTTTTATAATTTTTCGGTTGTTGTTTTCGCTGACTATTTTCAGATTAATAATACCAAATTATGTATTTTGAAGGTTACATTTACCAAATATCGTAAGAGACAAACATATTTCTAACGAGTAAGACTTCACAAATAGATCGTTTTCGGAGAGGCTTCAAAACCGCCGTTATATTAATTACAGTTTACACACCTTTAGTAGATAATGCGGCTGACTGTACCGAAATTTAAACAACGACAGCAGTGCAAAAGAAATTGGACTTAGTTACTGCAGGATACAGTTGTTTTTCCGCTGGATCTCCACCTGTGACAGGTTGCGTTCTATTTCGTCGTCGTTCGCAATCCTGTAATCAAAATAATATGTCATTAAGTTGGTTCGATTTCCATTCAAAACGTTATTTGACATTCGCAGGCTAACGGCGCGATTTCTTAAGAAACCTATGTAACTAACTGTTATAAATTGGCTTTGCGCAAAACTGCCCCTTTCCTTGAATAAACTAGTATTTAAACTAGAATCATCATCCTCCTAGCGTTATTCCCGGTAGTGTCCCTAAAGGAGCCCGGGGTCCACTTTGACACCTAAACCCAAGATTTGGCATAGGCACTAGTTTTACGAAAGCGACTGCCATCTGACCTTCCAGCCCAGAGGGAAAACTAGACCTTGTTGGGATTAGACCGGTTCCCTCACGATGTTTCCTCACCGAAAAGCTAACGGTAAATATTCCGTACATAAGTTCCGAAAAACTCATTGGTACGAGCCGGGATTCGAACCCACGACCGCCGCTTAGCAGCCGCATGCCTGAACCACTCGGCTACCGTAGCTGTATAAACTAGAATAATTTGAGATATTAGTTTGTGACGTCATACTTTGGGAAAACGTTTTTTCTCAAATTAATCTAGTTTATACAAGTTTATTCAAGGAAAGGGAGAATTTCGCGCAAATGGAAAGCCAATTTATGAAAGTTAGTTACATAAGGTTCTTAAAAAATCACGCCGTTAGCCTGCGAATGTCAAATATCGTTTTGTATGGAAATCGAACCACATTAAGGGTGGTATTCCAGATCTTTGTCCAATGTGTCTCTACGTCTCACGTTTTGCTAAACAGTGACACGCAATACACATTGGACAAAGATCTTGGACAAGTGGAATACCACCCTAAGCGAGCGAGCAAAGCGCACGAAGTTCTATACTTCAGCTTTGGCCGAAATGCATCCATCAGTCCGGATGTCAAGCTGGCTGGCTGTTCTTCACAGGTCGCATTTCTCAATTGGTTCTTTTGATATTTGTGAGGTTCGATAACTATATAAAATACTAGCGACCCGCGCGGGTACTATATTATACATATAAACCTTCCTCTTGAAACACTCTATCTATTAAAGAAAAGCGGCCAAGTGCGTGTCGGACCACGCACAACGAAGGGTTCCGTGCCTATTAAAAAGGTCGTATCGTTACTGAAATCTTATGGCACTTACGTCCTTTTCTTTAAGGAAGGCAGGTTTTTAGAAATATCTCGAAAACCTTTGAACCGATCTTGTTCAAAACAAACAAAAATAAACAATAAACAATAAATAATTGCTGAGAAACCTTATATTTATTTTGAAAGGCCTATCGATTGATGTGCCACACGTGGGCTTCCAATGATTTTTTTTTTGACTTTCAGTTTCATGTATGGAGTGCACGCCTAAATATTTTTTTTTTGTAATTCAATTACAAAACTATGTAGCGGCTAACAAAATAAACCTATCCTCCAAATTTTATTCAAATACTCCTTATAGTTTTCGAGTAAAATGCCTGTGACATACGGACGGACAGACAGACAGAGAGACAGACATGACGAATCCATAGGGGTTCCGTTTTTTGCCATTTGGCTACGGAACTCTAAAAACCGCATCAAAATCCGTTGCGTAGTTTTAAAGATCTAAGCATACATAAGACTTTGTTGTATACTATGTAGTGATAGTGATTTCGCGGTTGGCATTTTTGGAATTTAAAAAAAAAACATCATCATCATTCCCCCGTTATTCCCGGTTGTG
Source organism: Epinotia ramella (assembly GCA_947578815.1). Taxonomy (NCBI): domain Eukaryota; kingdom Metazoa; phylum Arthropoda; class Insecta; order Lepidoptera; family Tortricidae; genus Epinotia; species Epinotia ramella. The sequence goes on along the minus strand of OX388224.1, from coordinate 15,172,414 downwards.
CCCTAAAGGAGCCCGGGGTTCGCTTTGACACCTAATCCCAAGATTTGGCATAGGCACTAGTTTTACGAAAGCGAAATTTGCATAGATGCACGCTGCTGGACATAGGCCTCCCCCAAAGAGTGCCACAATGACCGGTCCTGCGCCACCCGAATCCAGCGGACTCCCGCGACCTTTACCAGGTCATCAGTCGACCAGCCAGCTAACTTGTGCAACATTGGACCCGATTCTACATGCACATGGCTTAACTAGCCTAAAACTAAATTTTCTAATTTTTAGAGATAATTTAGGCGGCAGATTAAAAACGATATATTTAGAATAGCATTTAGGCAGCTAAGTAAGTTGTATAGACCGCCTAAAATAAGAAACGTCAGATTCAAATTAGCGCTGTCATTTGATTATGACAGCTGGTCACAGAATAGCAAAGTGTTTTAGCGACACCTAAATAAAATTAGGAAGTTTAGAGGCCACTGTAGAATCGGGTCCTTTGCCTGCGTTCTTTGCAATACGCGGACGAATGAACATGATTATTGCAATAAATGAATTGAATTGAATTGAAGCCGCGCGGGCAGCTAAAGGTGTCCCATATGTTAAATTTATGATGACGATCATGATGAAATATGAAAAAAATTATCCTCCAAATTGAGGGCTAGCCGACATGTCATATCTTTCATATACTAAAGTACTCACGCTTTCTCCTGCTCGTCCATTTCTTGCACCAGTCTGTCACGTTCGTTGACAGCAGATAACAGCTCCTGTCAAAAACAAATGCAAGGATTTTGTTCAGTCTTATCGATGCGGCATCCAGTTCTGGCCCCGTATCATGGTCGGCCTTATCACGCGATAAGTGACAGGATAGAGAGTCCGCCACTGGCTGACACCGTTCGATAGAACGAGACTTACGCTCTATCTTGTCACTTGTCGCGTGATAAGGCGACCATGATACGGGGCCTGCCCCATTCAAGGCTAATGACCCACGTGAGTAGTTCATCTACGAGCGATTTTCGCCACAAAGCGGAAATACACTAAGTGGCGTTTTGCTCGAATGGATTAAGTTCGTATATATCTACGACGTCGACTAAAGAAATATCCCTGCTTCGTTAGTTTATTTAACTATAAAATCAATTATAATTCATCACAAAATACTGTTCAAATCGAAGATTGCCTGCTCCGGAGAATGTGCTGCATTCAGAGTGTACCTGCATTGGTTTCTGGCTGTCAATACAACAAATCCTCGAATGAATAAAGGGTCGGCAACCTTGTGATTCAGTACAATGTTCAATCACTCAGTTTCAATAGGATTTGAACATTTCACAGGGAAACAATAGTAGCATTTCTTTAGTTTCACTAATTATTCGAAAAATGGCATTTAATCCAATTTTCTATGCAACTACATTCGGAACATTGTAGATGTTGGTTTAGACGGTCTACACTAGAAATCGAACTGTGCTATATTTAGATAAAAAGTTACCTGTAACAACAGTCTCTCTCGCCGTTTCTGTCCGTCCGTCTTTCTCCACTCCTCAACGCCTAAACTGAGTCGTAATTCTCTCGCCAGGAGCTCGCACCGCCGGCTTAAGTCCTCTTCTTGTTCCCTATACAAAGTTAGGTATTAGTAGGACTTGACGGAAATAACTGCAAATAGTGATTTCTCGTAAGAGTCGAGTGACCTCTCACTGCAATATCGTGCCTCCCAATGTGCAAAATAATGTACACTCGATTTCAATGGAATTTAGGTCTTTCGCAACACATTCCAAGTCGTATTTCTTTTGTACAGTCAGCATCACATAGTTAGTAGCAGCCAAAGTAGCCAAATATATCGGAACACGTCTTTATTACTATAGGAATAAGGAAGTGTTACGATATAATTGGCTACTTTGGCTGCTACTAACTACGTGATGCTGACTGTATCAATAAATTTTAGTAAGGTGCACTCGGGTAATTCCGAAAGTCGGGTTATTCCGAAAATAATTAATATCTACTAAACGCGGCTAAATTATCTGCAACACTCCCTATGACATTCAAGTCTTGAACGTCATAGGGAGTGTTGCCAGAGCAAATAATGTAGCCGCGTTTAGTAGATATTAGTAATTTTCGGAATAACCCGACTTTCGGAATTACCCGAGTGCACCTTACAAGATTTCAACTCTATATTCTAAATAACATGATTCTAATTTCGTTAATCAAGTTTTTATATGGTGGGCGGCACAAAACTACAGAAAGAACAAATTGGTTTACACATCAGTCTTCCCTCTGGGTTGGAAGGTGAGATGGCAGCCGCTTTCGAAAAACTAGTGCCTATGCCAAATCTTGGGATTAGGTGTCAAAGCGGATCCCGGGCTCCTTTAGGGCACAACCGGGAATAACGCTAGAGAATGATGGAACAAAAGTAATATCGATTTTTTTTCATTTGATTTCAGAACTAGTGTAAATTCAAAACTATCATCTGAAGCATTTGGCTCAAATTTCATTGTTGTTATTTTGGTTTGCGGTCTCAGACTGAAACAAGTTTCTGTTGGTACAAGCTTTTATTGCCGACCTTACTTTTCTGTATACCATTATCAACTACTCATCGAGACGATTCTAACGAGCCCAAACTCAACGGGGTTACGTCGGTTTAGTACTGAATTCCCATGACCACCTTCTGTCTCCATCTTCAGATCAGCTCGATGGTACCATAATATTGAATTGTCATCCAAACTATACTTATATCCAAAATTTCAGCTCAATCGGTCACCGGGACAGGTGAAACTAAATAAATAATAATAATAATAATAATTGGGATCGATCTGTCATCAGTGTCATCACAGACAGGACTATTCTTGCCAATAGGCCTGATATCGCCAGCAAGTACCTAGACCTGGCTCACGAGGTAACCGCCATGTGGGATGTTGATTCGACGATCATCGTCCCGATAGCCGTTTCGGCGAACGGTTTAATAGCGAAGAGTCTCGACCATCACCTCAAGAGACTCTCGCTAGATGGCTGGATCAAGGGTCAGATACAGAAGGCGGTACTCCTGGATACTGCGCGGATAGTCAGGAGGTTCCTGTCTCTGTCGCCCTGACCGCCGGTAGCTTAGGCCGCGCCTCGCTGCCGGCTGCACCCTAGGTTAGGTTTTTATAATGATTTTATGTTTTGTATGTATAGTTTTATATTTTACTTTTTAGATATAATTATTGTAAAAACCTAGTCTAAGACGAAATTAAAATAAAGAGTATAATAATAATAAATCAGCCTACATACGTCCCACTGCTGGGCACAGGCCTCCTCTCATGGATGAGAGGGAACGGGCAGTAGTCCTCACGCCCGCCCAGTGCGGGTTGGGGACTTCACATACACCTTTGAATTTCTTCGTGGATGTATGCAGGTTTCCTCACAATGTTTTCCTTCACCGAAAAGCTAACGGTAAATATCAAATGATATTCCGTACATAAGTTCCGAAAAACTCATTGGTACGAGCCGGGGTTCGAACCCAGGACCGCCGCTTGACAGCCGCATGCCTGAACCGCTAGGCTACCGTAGCCGTAGGCGTAACTAAATAAAAATTTTGCTTCGCCTGCCGCTTGTAGGAATACAAGCGCGATTTTATGTACATTTAAATGCATAAAATTATAGTATTTTATGCAACTGTTGTATAAGTAGGGTCTTAAAACGCGAGTGTAGTGAGTTGCGATGCGAGCCTTCGCGAGCATCGCAATTAAAGACGCCACGAGCGTTTTAAGACCAATTTAACGAATAGTTATCATATTTCGTCTTTTAATTTTGAACTGGAACTTTGGTGGGAAGTTAGAAATATGACACATTGACACCTCTTGTTTATGGTCTGTTTTGTTTTTAATTTCCTTGCACTTGCCACCCGAACCAAACTGAATCCGGATCCGAACCGAATCGGATCGGTTTATATTTATAATTATAAATAATACCAATAATTGGTAAAATATGTATATTAACACACAATACATGATCATTTATTTTTATTTTAGTAAATAATATATGTTCTACAAATGTTTGATAGTTAATAAAAACTTTTTATTTCCGATTAAAAAAAAGAGAGATGATTTTGACATCGTGGTAAACAGTGCTTTTATGAAAAATGTATGAACCATAAAAGTACACTAAACAGTGCGTTTATGGGCCATAGAGCATAGAGTTTTTCGACGACTCAGTATCGGTGTCATTGTGATTGAGCTAAAGCCTATATAAATGACAGATAACGGTACAGGAGTAGAAAAAAAAAAAAGGTATCCATTGCTATGATTATATACTCACAGTATATTAAGTTGCATCTGCCGTCTCAGTAACGCATTCTTTTTATTCACTAGATTAAACCACTGCGACATCAGTCTGTCTTCTTCCTGCAATGAAAACATATCGCTACAATAAAACAGCATTTCAATTTTTTTTTAATTGCTATTACTTGTATTATCTCATAACGGACACTAATCGAAATTAGAATACAATAGAGAAAAATAAAATAAAATAAATAAATAAAAAATAAATAATAAATAAAATAAATAATAAATAAATAAATAAATAAATAATAATAAATAAATAAATAAAAATAATCAAAATTAGAATACAATAGAGAAAAAAAACAGCAACAATATTCACATAGGAATTAAATCTAACCCTTTACAACCGACTCGATACGATCGTGCAAGTTTGTTACATTGAACTGTCAATTTTAAACAAACGTTAATGCCATTTTAACTTTAATTCTGCACATAATAGATTTCTGATGACGTCACTCCTGTCAAAAGTCAAAACTTAGGCAACTCTATGACATCTAGGGATGAACCACGGACAAACAATTCAACTCATTTTATAAGAAAAAGACTTTTGCATGTAGCTTTTGATAATTCAATAACAGTGTGCTAATTATCCTCTACTTTATTTTAATGTTTTATTTATTATGAATCCCAATTTTCTTCTTATTTGACATGTTTTTATTTTATTTTATGAATTAAGTTATATTGTATTATGTTATAATTATGTTTGTATTGTGATATGGGCAATGCCTGAAATAAAGAAGAATAATAATAATATACTATTTAAACGAGCAATATTTGTATACATATATAATATATGTATATATATTTGCATTCACGTTCTCGAAAACGGCTCTAACGACTTCGATGAAATTTGGAATATAGGGGTTTATGGGGGCGAAAAATCTAGCAAGGTCTCATGTCTGGGAAAATTCGTTTTCTCCGTATTTTATCTGTGCAGCAGAGCTCGGTCGCCCAGGGACTAAGTAGGTAAATAAGGGTAGGATGGGATACCGGGTCTAAAGCAGGACGGATGCAGGGCATAATCAGGAGTTTCCACTTGCGCTGAAAACGAAAACAGAATCTACATTCAGAGAAGCATTATCGAAATTTTAATAGTTTGACACAGAGAACTTATACAAAGAAAAAAATTACTTTGAACGTAAAGTTTTATATATAAAGTAACGTTTAATATAACGCGTTCATTTGTAACTATTTTTTACAAATGTCAAAACAAACCCAACTCAACCTAGCTAGCTATCAGAGGCTATCTTCATTACCGCCCATGGTGAGTACAAAACGCCTCCCCCGACCAGGAACTAGGATTTTGCACCCGTAGCGGGCGGTAATGATCACTTTACGGCCACGTGTGACGTAACGAACTTACCTCGGTATTGTCAGCGCTCTGCATGACGCACCGCAGTTGTTTCTCGAGCGCGGCCGCTCGCTCGTCGATGGCGCTTTGCTCTCTTTCTAACGCCTCTAGCTCGCTCTGAATGTACGAGCCTGTTTCACGGCCCTGAACAAAAAAAAACCTTATTTATTTATTTAAGGATCACCAACAGATAATACATCAATATGCTAAAAAAAACACCGGATTGCACTCCGGGAGTGCCGGCAGAAGTGAAAACTCAATAACATGTAACAGTTTTTCGATCAGGTCACGTGACATCTTACGGTGTCACCCTAAAACTGAATTAGACGCAAATTTATAAACAATTATCAATTATTTAGGCGGACGGGCCGCGGGCGCGTTGGGTTCGAACTATTCGAATTTGCAAGAACAGCAGACGGCGGTGGCGACCAAGATATCAATTTGTTTTTGCCGTCGGTAAATATTTTTCTAAATGACATGGTTCTATGTATGCTCAACATTTTCATTGCCCGACTGTAACCTACATAGTGACTTCAGGTAAATATGAAATAATATTTTCAAACAGGGCCGGAATTTCCTAGTAAGTGAATATACATCTGTAACAGGAAATCCGCTCTTCCACAGTAGCAACAAGTATCCAATATCACCCGAAGTCAAAAAATCAAAATATTTATTCAGCAAATAGGCCACGAGGGCACTTTTACAAGTCAAAATGTCGATCTCCATCCTACTAGCGTTATTCCCGGTAGTGCCCCTAAACGAGCCCGGGGTCCGCTTTGACACCTAATCCCAAGATTTGGCATAGGCACTAGTTTTCCGAAAGCGAGTGCCATCTGACCTTCCAACCCAGAGGGAAAACTAGACCTTATTGGGATTAGACCGGTTTCCTCACCATGTTTTCCTACACCGAAAAGCTGTAGTTAAATATTCCGTACATAAGTCCCGAAAAACTTGGTACGAGCCGGGATTCGAACCCACGACCGCCGCTTGACAGCCGCACGCCTGAACCACTAGGCTACCGTAGCTCTAATGTCTATCTATAGACTCAAAATAGTATGAGTACATTATTCATAATAGAATTAACTACATCAGAGTTTACATGTCAAATACAATAAGAGAAAAAAAATACAATCATATTTCTTAGATTATATTTAAATCTAATAGGTACTTACAGAGATGTATAAGGTATCTCTGTGTCAAAAATGAAGTAGACAAATAATATGTATTGATTAGTTACATTAATTTACAGATCTTTAGATAGTCTCTAATTATTATATATTCTTATTTATTGACTATCATAACTGTGGACCAAAGAAATAAATAATAAATACACATTTTACTAAGTCATCTTGTACCACAAATATAAGTTACATCGCCGATCTTCGTCCACGCCGACGAGTGCCGACAAGTACCGAATGAAATCGAACGTATGACCATTTCAATAAAGACCTTGTTGCACTATGCGTAAGGTACAATATGCAATGACAGGTGAACTCGTGCTTCCCCGCTCATGGCCATTCCCCGCCACACAAAATGGCGGGCGCCGGAGCTGCCGGCGTCGCGCGCAAAATTTTGGCCAATGGGCGTAGAAGATTTTACCCGCAAAAACGCGCTGCCTTATGATTGGTTAAAATGTTTTCAAAAAATGTTTTCTGCGCAAGTACATCGTTATCTACACTAATATTATAAAAAGGAAAGATTTGATTGTTTGTTTGTATTGAATAGGCTCCGAAACTACTGGACCGATTTGAAAAGTTCATTTCCCATTAGAAGCCGACATTATCACTGATGAACATAGGCTACTTTTTACCGCGGGAAAATGCTTCATCCCTACGGGAAAACGGGTAATCCGTGCGAATCCGGGCCGGCTGCTAGTAACTTATATTTGAGGTACTACTTTAAAACAAAGAATGCAACAGATCGCAGGTATTTGAGTAATATGCGCAGTGTAGATTTCATGAATTTGTTTTCATTTCTTTCCATGCTTGTTAGAGATTAGATCCTAATGATTGATCCAAGGTGTAAGTGAAGTCCCCAACCCCATTGGCACAGCTTGGGGACTACTGCCCGTTTCCTCTAATCCATGACGGGAGACCTGTGCCGAGCAGTGGAACGTATATAGGCTGACGATGATGATGATCGACCATGTCGATTCATGTCATAAATATCATAGTTAGCGCCTACGTTATAACTTCCTAACTATTTTGTACTAGCCAATAAGAATTATAGGTCGATCTGTGTAAGATTGTCCCCTAATATTTATTATTTACTAGCTTCTGCCCGCGACTCCGTCCGCGTGGAACTCGTTTATATCGTAGCTCCATACATACTTTCACCTCCCCATTTCACCCCCTTAGGGGATGATTTCGGGGATAAAAACTATCCTATGTCCTTCCCCGGGACTCTAACTATCTCCATACCAAATTTCATCGCAATCGGTTCAGCGGTTTAAGCGTGAAGAGGTAACAGACAGACAGACAGACACACTTTCGCATTTATAATATTAGTATGGATTATTTATTTTTATTATTGTATTATATTATGAATAACTTGATTTTCAATTGTTAGTTCTTTTTTGCCTGAAACACAGGGTATCCTAGCTCAGGCACGTGTTATTTGCCTCTAATAGTAAGCACCTAGTCTATAGTAAAACTGATGTACTTTATGTTTTATTAATAAATTATGTTTATGTTTATAAAAGTACAGGCTGTTATTTCTTCTGATTTAGCCGGTTTGAATCCCGGACGTGGCAAGCATATGTTCGAAAATGTTTGAATACACTTTCGTTTCTTTTTTTAAATAAAGGAATGTTTTCTTTGAGTAAACTTTGTTATCTCCAGTATTTAGAGTAGACCCGAATACTTGAAAAAATACCCACCCGTTATTTAAGGTGGTTCGACGACCATACAAAACGTTTTTTGACATTCGCAGGCTAACGGCGTGATATTTTCAGAAACTTTCATAAATTGGCTATCCATTTGCGCGAAATTCCCCCTTTCCTAGAATAAACTTGTATAAACTAGAATAACTTGAGGAATTAGTTTGTCACGTGTTACTTTGGGAAAACGATTATTCTCAAATAATTCTAGTTTATACAAGTTTAGTCTAGGAAATGGGGAATTTCACGCAAATGGAAAGCCAATTGATGGATATGAGAGTTAGTTACATAAGTTTCTTAAAATATCACGCCGTTAGCCTGCGAATATCAAAAAACGTTTTGTATGGTCATCGAACCACTTCATATGGTTCGCACCCAAGAAGTTTGAAAAGCATTGTAGAGTAACTTTTATAGTACAAATGACAACACTGTTAACTGACCATCCTGTGTTTATGTAGAACCTTATTACAATGCCTTAGTACTGTTAAAAATCTCAAGTCGAACCGGTACGGTTCTAGGGTACAGTCGCCATCAGATATATCGGAGCGGCCAGAGCGCTCACAAATATCTGAACATATCTCTATTGTCGAGGCATTAGAGGCGTGTTCAGATATTAGAACCACGTTATCCACGTTAATCACCTAACCCCGATCACCCAGGGGAATTAGCGGCAATTATTTCATATTCAACAAGGAAAAAATTATAATGTTCGGTTATGGCGCTTCGCCGGACGCTGCCGCGTCACGCTCGCTTCGCTCGCTCGGCTGGCGCGCTGTAGGGTCGCAGTTCACCTGACAGCCTAACCGTTTTTTCCCCTGGGGGATCAGGCTAGGGGATTAACATGGACAACAGGATTAGAACTAACCTCTTCCGCACCAGCGTTGTCCAGGAGCGCGGCCAGCGGCAGCGGCGAGCGGTTCCGGGAACCCACGGAACCTTCTGCGGAGGCAAATGATACCTAAGTCATAATCTTAACACTTTGATGGGCACTACTCCAGACACAATAGCAATAGAATTACGCCTATTGTCGCCTACTGGCTACCAATGTATTAAATTACCAGAGCATTTTTTTCTGTGCTACACATATTAACTTTATCATTATTATTTGACTTATTTAGGAAACAAACGGTCATTTACAGAAATAAAAGAAGTATCTTGCAGTATACATGAACAAACCTGGAGTTCCATTAATTATAAAGTAAAAATAAACTTTAGTAGTAAGTCGAAACAGGGTGGGTAAGCACCAGTGTGCTTACCACGCACGCGCCCATAAGGACGTTTAGGTTATGAATGATTCAACATAGTAAGGAAAAGAAAAATAATTATACACTATAAATTAAACTAATTTCAGTTATAGCCTGAGAAGGTTCTTTTTGACCCTAGCCATGTTGCGGATTTTTAATGGAACTAACTTATTTTACTGGCAAGGAGTACTCTTTGACAACAGACGTTAGAAGTCATCGAATGTCACCGATGTAAACAAACAGCAAGGAAGACGAAATACTTTATTTTGAATATAATTGAATATATACAACAAAAAAAGGATGCCGGATTGTCTAATATTTCTATAAACAATGTCTTGAAATTGGTTGTTGACATGACCGGTACCTAGGTACTGACATTTTATAGTGAGGTCGTAGGTATTGATTAAACTGGTTAAGGTCGTTGGATTTAACTAGAAAAATCTTTTCTTATTAAAATATTGTTATAAAAATTTAAGACGAATATAGAAAAAGGTCCTTTAGTCGAATCCTAGACCGTTTATAATTGAGGTCGGCGGTCTTGAAAGCGACACATCAGAGTCGCAGTCTTCGGAGTTAAATATCGAATACGTACGTGGAACCAGATATGGATGAATAGGTATTTATTATAAAGCATATTACATTCAGGGGCTACCCGAGGTTTTCATCGATTTTTGACCAGTTTTGAATCGTATCTACTACTTTTGCACTACAGATAGAATCATAAATCAAACGGCTATCGGTTCTTCAATCTTTTATCTCCATTTTGACAGACCGGATTTTGAAACAAATTAATACTTAATTTTGTATGATTTTTTTAAACATTGTCTAAAAAAACACTTATTTCGCATCTCTATTGACGTGAAAGATCTAACATATACGAAATCTACAAATTTGGGTTCGTCTATGACGTCTCTAAAAACTGGCAGAGGGTTTTAATTTTAAACCAATTAACACAAAAGTTATGGCCAGAAAACCAGTTTTTTGGCCTAAAATTGTTCAACTTTGATGCCAAATATCTCGAAAACAATGAAGTTTGAAGTAAATATGGGATACTATATTGCTTAAAGCCGTTGTTGTTAATATAATAAGCTACAAAAAACATTAGAAAACTAAGGGATTCAGATCGAAGGTCATTGGCGTATGGGAGCCTCTTCAACAAACAACACAATGCCAATACACACTGTCCCGACTATTCATGACGAACACGTATTATTGCCTTATGTAAGCTGTTTGTAGCGACACTATATCAGGGCTAAATAGGAACTTGTCAGGCTATACTTTAAATGCAAAATCATAATTGGCGTTTAGAGTAAAAGATACGTTTCTTACTAAGGTAAATTATTTGGTGTTGCTCGCAATGTTAAGAAAAAATTAAGCTACGCAGAGAAATATTGAATTCACCCAAAGATAGTGAAAATATATCTAAATTTATGAAGTTTATATTGTAATCTTCATGGCTCTTCTAAAGCAAGTGTTCCTTGCGAATTTTAAATGTCAAGGACTGATATGGAAAGTTAAGGGGGGCGATGGGGGAAAACGACGGGGCAGTTTAAGAAGCACTTTTTCAAGGAGAGGAGACGAGTCTATATAATTATTTAAAAGTTAATATAAAAAGAATTGGTTTAAAAATTTTATGGTACAACTACACTCTCGACGCGCTCCGAGTGCTGCTAGGCAAGAGGTCTGCCAGTGGAAATATAGCAATCGACACGATGTGTAACTCAAACAACACGCACATCGTACTGTTCGATTGGAGCACCCTGTATATGTTATTTTTTTGGATTCGTCCCACCCAGGTGTCCCACCAAAAATACCCCATGTGTGTTCCGCGATTTTTTGTAGTTTTCAAGTAAGGTCCAAAAATGCATAAATATTTATGCCCTCGTCTGTACCACGGCACATACCTGATCTCTCCGGACTAGCGCTCTTCCTCGAGCCAGGGCTGGAGTGCGAGCTCTGAGACAGCATAGCTTCCAGCTGCTCCACGCCGCCGGCTGTGCCAATGCCATTGAACATTAGTAGGTCTATGGCGGGAGGAAAAGAAATAAAACATAAAAAAAAGTTGCCAAAAAAAGGGGCGAAGTGCCATAAAATTAAGGTTAAGGAAAACGAAAAAGGAACGATACCTGTTACCGATAAATAAAATGGTGACAATAATTCACTAATACTATTTGGTTTTACACTGAAACATAAAATATGCTTATAATATAAGTAATAGAATGCTAATATTAAGTACCCCTTTTTATAAGTCTCTGATAAGTTTCGATACTTTACCAGGAAGAAGAAAAGCTTATAAAGAAAAAGTTTAAAATTGTTCATTTTTAAATAAAGGAAAAATTGAAAAATTTAATGCTCCGAGCCGGATTCGAACCGGCGACCACAGGCATTCATGGCCCGTCGCTACTAACCAACTGAGGTATCGGTATTTTTCCTTTATTTAAAAATGTATAAATTCGTTAGCAGCGTAACTGCTAAATACAAAATTAATTTAAAATTGTTGTTTGTAGTTATCACTTTCGTGGCACCGATTGTAATCAGTATCATTTCATTAGATAATTCATGTATGAAGTCAATCTTGATGAGAGAAGTCAGTTAAGTAACATTGTGTAATTATCTTACTCATTTATCATTTGTTTATAAAATTAGTTTCTGGTAATTTTTTTTTTTGGTACAAGCTTTTATTGCCTACTGAACTTTTCTGTATACCGTCATCAACTACTCATTGAGACGATTCTAACGAGCCCAAACTCAACGGGGTTACGTCGGTTAACTGCTGAATTCCCATGGCCACCTTCTTTCTCCATCGTCAGATCAGCTCGATGGTACCATAATATTGAATTGTCATACAAAATATACTAGTACCCAAAATTTCAGCTCAATCGGTCACCGGGAACTGAAAAATGGATTGCAAATTTTTAGGTCCTTACCTATGAAATTGGCGTTTTTTTTACAGATATTATTTTGTACGTAATTTATTCATTTCTATTGCAACTTCCAAATTATTTTTTTATTTCAATATTAGACTATGTAACAAAGGTTTCAAATACAAATAATAGGTTTGAATTTTTTATTTAGTGTTTCAAATTAAAGCTTGAAAACCACCCTTTTCATGTGCTGCCGGTTCAAGTATTTCAATTAAGTATAGTTTTATGATGCGAACTATTTTGAAGTAATTAAGATATGTGTAACGTAGCTTAAAAGTTTTCTATATTCCTACCAAAATTTTGTTTGGTTTGAATTTGACATTGCTGAATAATCCGCAAAATTCAATGTATGAAATCACAGTTTTCATAAAATTCTCCATACACAACGCCAATTTCATAGGTAATGACCTAATACATACGAACAGTGCAAGTTAAATAAAGCTTGAAAAAAGACAATGACTTAAGAACTCAGTTATTACACTGGCCATGGATCGCCTGTCAGAATCACCCGTGACGACACTGTGTCGCGTTTTTAGCCTTGCAAAAGTTGACGTGTGTTACCGCTCTTATAACTATCTTATCTTATCTAATGCCCGTTCGGATACACTTCGACCGAGGACCCGAGTGGGATCTTTTGTGCATTTGCCCACTCCTTTATGCCTCCCAAGCTCGCTCCATTTCCACAAACCGGATGGAAGCACCTTGAATTCCTTGGCCGCGGATAGCCGTTACGAAAGTAATCCATTCTTCGTCTGGCAAGGACATGATTTACGCAGCAGTTCCATCCTCCGCTTATAACTAGCATTATGTACAGTAGTATCACAAATATAAGTTACAACGATGTACCTGCGCAGAAAGCATTTTTTGAAAACATTTTAACCAATCATAAGGCAGCGCCTTTGCGCGGGTAAAATCTTCAACGCCCATCGGCCGAAATTTTGCGCGTGACGCCGGCAGCTCCGTCGCCCGCCATTTTGTCTGGACGCCATGAGCGGGAAAGCACGAGTTCACCTGTCATTGCATATTGTACCTTACGTATAGTGCAACGAGGTCTTTATTGAAATGGTTATACGGTCGATTTCATTCGGTACTTGTCAGCACTCGTCGGCGCGGACGAAGATTGCCGATGTAACTTATATTTGTGGTACTACTGTAAAGTTTACTTAAAGAATGATTACCTGCAGCGATTTCGTCCATGACTGATTGTTTGCTGATGATCTCGACAGTGCCTCGCGGCGAGCGCACTGACCCGGTTGGCGAGGTTGGACTGTGCAGAAAACATACGGGGGATGATGATGATGATGAGTTAAGGGGATACCTTGATTCGAGGCGACCACGCCCCCTTGACAGACTCGCTTATGCCTTCCGCGCACGAGAAAAAGAGATGCAAAACTCTTCAGGAATGGCTTTTTTGGACCAATTTATTTTATATTTGGAATTCGGAATCAAACGGACCCCGAGCTCTAAATAACTTTCTCATACATCCCATGTAAAACTAAGTTTTTTTTCTCTAAAACAATTTACTCACATTTTAAATATTATCTTTTTTTTTCCAAAATGTGCATTCTTGATCTCAGGGCCAACTTTTAGGCCGACGCTATTTTGTCCGGTAAATCAAGAGACCAGTTAAGCACTTCCAGGGCATTATTGTTTTTAATTGGTTTGGTAAACCCATTTTTTAAATGAATTTATATTAATCATTCGTGAAACATAACGCAAAAGACGAAAAAAAAAAACAATCCAAAAGTTGGTTGCTCTCCAATGCAATGCTTACCTGACGATACCCGCTCGCGCGTTGGCTATCAGCTTTCTCGCTCGCTCCCGTAGCATCTGTTGCCTCTCCTCTTCTGTCATTGGCTGTATGGAAATAAATAAAAATTAATTCCGAGAATTGCAAAAATCGAATACGGTACAAATTGAGAATATTTACAAGAAACTAATGCAACATAAATAAAAAAAAACAGTGTTCTCCTGGCATTTTATGCACGAACCGAAAGCGACAGCGATAAACATGAGACCATACACACATATTTGACTTTAAATTGATAGCATGTGGTTCGATACAATTTAATTTTAATTTGTTCTAAAATCAATGAAACAAAACAAATAGAACTTACTACCTGCTCTGTAGTAGTGTTGTGTTCCTGGAGGTGAGCAAGGTCGGCAGAGCTCCCGAGGATGCGTTGTGTTGAGAGCGAGGGCATTTGTTCCTTCAGCTGTCAACACGGCGTATCCTCGAACATATCAAGGGTCGCCAACGCCCATGTTGTTGCATGCGTCTATAGGCTGCGGTGTCCGCTTACCATCAGGCGGGCCGTACGCGCCACCGTCGTTGTATAAAAAAAAAACTTACCCTCCCTTTCAAATTTGACTTTCATTATATTGGACCATTTTGTTATTTATATAGGAACCTGGGACGCGGTAGGTTAATTCAGTGAAATACATACCTTTTGCGGACTCAAATCGCCATTCCTAATCCCATTAAGTTGCTCCTTCTCATCTCTCTCCTTCAACTCCTGTCGCTTCTTCTCTTTCGCTCTCGCCTCCCTCTTCGTAGCCTCAAGCAGCTGTCTCGCTCGCTCTTTAAGCTCATCATGACGCGACAACAATTGCTATAGCCAATCGCGTTAAAGCGTTCCGTCGACCAATGGGGAGATTAGGATTGACCAATCACAGGGCCGGGTTTTGGACCAATCAGAGCGCAGTATTCCGTTTCATAGCAAGCGTAGCACACATGTTTAAAGCGATGTCGATGGGTGATATGTGGATGGGAAAAATAAGTCGTTTTTAGTCTAATGCGCGTAAAACTTCATAATAAACAGAGAGTATAGAGTAATAATACAAAGAATCAAAGAAAAGGTTATCAAAATAGTAGCTCTACAAAAGATGATTTCTGGGACAATCTTACACAAATCAACCTCGCTCCATAGTAAGCTCAATAAACCTTTACTTAAGAGTCCGCAGTAAGCTCGATTCTCCATACAAACGTAGTTACGCTCTCATTTTAAAACTACGTGTTGGATTGTAACAAAACTTTGCATGTACAATGACATGAGGTATATCCAGGTCTGTAATTAGTTTATGTGGCTTCAGATACCGTAGTAAAAAAAATAGAGCAAATTTAAGTTTTTCATACAAAATTCTTTAGTTTCAGCAGCGTCACTACCCACTAGGCTAACCGGTCGAAGAATACAGCTGTGGTGTGTTCACTAAGCTACAAGTTACAATTTCACAGCTCTAAACTGGCAACACAAGTCAAATGCCCAGTCTTTATTGGCCAAGCACCTCAATGTTGCCAGTTATATGTAAAATCGTAACTTACCATCTTTTCTTTGATTTATACTTTTTATAATTCTATACTCTCTGGAAACAAGCGATTAAAAATGTAACTGATGCTTATGCAAAAACAATTTTCGAATGACGTTCTTTTAATTCAAAAGCTTCACAATATCCCATTGTAGCCCAAAGGACAGTTAGCAAAAAATCCACACTAATATTAAAACTGCGAAAGTAACTGTCGGTCTGTTACCTTTTCACGCTTAAACCGCTTAATCGTTGTGAGTGAAATTTGCAGATAGTTTATGACCCCGGGAAGGACATGGTATAGTTTTTATCCCGGAAATCAACCCCTAAAGGGGTGAAAAGAGGAGAGGAAGTCTCTATGGGAGTGCGATAATTGATGCCTGTGACAAGTCTAATCGCATATTTGCTATTAGAATTTGTAAGACGTAATATTAATCTCTTAAAGGGATGAACGAATATACGCGGACGAGGTCGCGGGCGAATGCTAGTATGTAATAACAAAATAATTATCTTCCATTATTCGTCTATATGAGCTTTTAAAAAGATGCATTAAGTTAATTAGTTGACGTTTTACATAATTAACTTTTATTAGCTGCTATTTTAACTCGTTTCATTAACAAAAGTATTTTATCTTTAATAAAAACTGACTGTTCCCCAAACTTGCTCCAAACACAAAAACCCACGCCTTTCGTTGCTCTTGAGTAGTCTTTACATCCTCAAAGCGTAACATTTTTAGCGAAAGCCACAACGTACAAATGTAAAGTCACTCACCGGCGTAGGTTTAGGCAGGTCTGGTGTGGTCTCCTTTAGCTGTGGTTTCTCTGTTTCCACATTGTCTGTGGTATGTTTTAGGGGGTCGGTTGTGGCTGGTTCTATTTTGGGTTTTTCTGGAGTTTCTGTGAAGGTTAACAAAATTAAGTAGACACATGAGAAATTTAAAAGATTTTTTGAGGAAGTCACCTGATGTTTTACAAATATTAAAGCATAGGCTTGACTGAGCCTTGGGCCCATGATTAGGAGCAATCCTACGACAACTCATATATCCAAATCCATCGGATGTAGCCCATGAAATATGTATAGTTATTCTTATTCAGATACTTACATATATTCAATAAGAGTACGCTCGGAAAACACAATCCCCCTTAAGGGAATGCCTTGATTCAAGTCGACCAAGCCCCCAAGACAGAGACTCGCTTATGCCTTCCGCGACGAGAAAAAGAGAAGCAAACCCTCTTCGGGAATGGCTTTTTTGGACAAATTTCGATAAATACCTAACTTACTGAAGTTTTATTTATATTTCATTAAGTGAGAGATTTTAGATGAGATAAAATACTATGCTATTAACTTGATTTTGTCGTAAAATTATGTATTGTCTGAGTAGGCTGAGTAAAAAAAAGGAAAATAAAGACCAACTTTGGATTTTTTTTCTATCGAGGAAATTTTAGGCAATCATGTATCGATTAAATCAGATGAACAATCATATAGTCAAGAATCATATATCTGAAAATCAGACCTTATTGTTTCTTAATCTAATCGGAACGGCGTTTCAAAGCACGCGATAATTTCCAATGCACCCCCTTAAAAGGCAGTCAGGAGACACTCATTTTTTAGGGTTCCGTAGTCAACATGGAACCCTTATAGTTTCGCCATGTCCGTCCGTCTGTCTGTCTGTCCGTCTTCGGCTTAGCTCAGTAACCATTACTACTAGAAAACTATAATTCAGCAGGGGTATATAAATCAATCACGCCGCCAGAACAGTACAATAAAATCTTGATTTTTATTTCTTTTACGGTACCTCCCCTACTCCTAAAGCGGGGATGCAATTTTTTTCTCGTTAAACCCATAGTGTGGGGTATCGTTGGATAGCTCGTTAAAAACTATTATGGGTTTCCTAAATCCATTTTTCAAATCAGTGATTCGTTTGCGAGATATTGAGCTTCAAAGCCCTAATTTTTGGTCGAGTCATGTGTCCCTCTTCCCTGCGCGTGGCCCGACACGCACTTGGCCGGTTTTTAAATACTAGTACGACGGTGGCCATCTTGCTTGCCGCCTGCCTGATGATAAGGGGACTCTAGAAGATTCACAAGCGCTCTGCCTGTAGCGGGAGCGGGAGCGAGAGCGGACGGCGAGTCTTCGTCATCAGAGCCGAAGGGGTCCGTCAGTTCTTTGCGAGTCGAGAGAAGCTGGTTGGCGACTTCTACTTACCGTCTGTTAGCCTGGTGATGTTGAACGTGTTGATAGTGACTATAGCGGGAGCGGGCGCGCGAGCGGGAGCGGACGGCGAGTCTTCGTCATCAGAGCCGAAGGGGTCCGTCAGTTCTTTGCGAGTCGAGAGAAGCTGGTTGGCGACTTCTACTTACCGTCTGTTAGCCTGGTGATGTTGAACGTGTTGATAGTGACTGTAGCGGGAGCGGGAGCGGACGGCGAGTCTTCGTCATCAGAGCCGAAGGGGTCCGTCAGTTCTTTGCGAGTCGAGAGAAGCTGGTTGGCGACTTCTACTTACCGTCTGTTAGCCTGGTGATGTTGAACGTGTTGATAGTGACTGTAGCGGGAGCGGGAGCGGACGGCGAGTCTTCGTCATCAGAGCCGAAGGGGTCCGTCAGTTCTTTGCGAGTCAAGAGGTGGTGGTTGGTGACTTCTACTTACCGTCTGTTAGCCTGGTGATGTTGAACGTGTTGATAGTGACTGTAGCGGGAGCGGGCGCGGGCGCGGGAGCGGGAGCGGACGGCGAGTCTTCGTCATCAGAGCCGAAGGGGTCCGTCAGTTCTTTGCGAGTCAAGAGGTGCTGGTTGGTGACTTCTACTTACCGTCTGTTAGCCTGGTGATGTTGAACGTGTTGATAGTGACTGTAGCGGGAGCGGGCGCGGGCGCGGGAGCGGGAGCGGACGGCGAGTCTTCATCATCAGAGCCGAAGGGGTCCGTCAGTTCTTTGCGAGTCATGAGGTGAGTGCGGACGACCGGTGATTGGATGGGTTGCACGGTTTGTATGGGCTGTGGAACAAAGAAGTTTATTATGTATTATATATAACAGGGACTATTTTTTATTTATTCGTTACTATATATTTAAAATTAATTACTAGATAAATTATATACTCACAGGGAGCCAAGTAAACTAGAAATATTTACTTCATTCTTGTTAGTTTATTTTGAATCTTTGGCTAGGACGAGAGAGTTCAGTCTAATATGGCATGCGCATCTTCTCTTATGCTCGGGCCACACTAACGAGAAATGCCATTAATTATCGCGATAATCGTAGTGCGGCCGTGCCTTTAACGTCCATTATCGCGATAATTAATGGCATTTCTCGTTAGTGTGGCCCAGCATTAATGGCATTGCTTTGACGATAGGAGGAGAGCTTAGCCCATACAATGTAAGGTATGTGAGGTTCACACCCCATTTTTGATACACCCTGTATAACAGTACTATACGTAACAGTTACCTTGTCAGGGGTATATCGCTCCTGAGAATGTCGAGACGGCACCGACACTTGAGAGTCCTGCGACACTTGCGACCTGCAACAGTATACAGTGGTACAAAAATACCCGTAAAGGCGACTATTCGATTCGATATTTTCTCGCATATGGTTTTACCGTATACGAGACGGCCCTTCACACGGCGCGAGGTCCATTCGGTGTTTTCACGTATGCGGTCTTCCCGTATATACGGCCGCCCTTCACTGGGTGTACGAGAAACCAGTTTGCCCGTTTGAACGAAACAACGTAAACACAAGCGCCGCTGAGCATCGTATTCGATAAAATTAAAAAGGGTAAAAAAACGGAGGCCAACAACTACCGCCCTATTTCGCTCCTACCTACATCTGCAAAGATATTCGATATGGTGATGTGCGATCGATTATACTCATTCTGTGAGAAATACAACGTATTTCATGAATCGCAAAATGGATTTAGGAAGAATAGATCCACCATCTTAGCCACCTACAAATACATGCAAGAAATATCGAACATATTAAATAATAAAAAATACGCAATAGGTATTCTCCTTGATATGTCCAAAGCCTACGATAGGGTACAACATCACATACTGCTGGACAAATTACATGGAATAGGTGTTAGGGGTGAGGCATACAAATGGTTCTCATCATATTTGCAAAACCGTGAACAATACGTTGAAATTCAACATACTGAAAGAAGGTCCGGAAAAATTAATATAATAAAATCAAACGCATTACCAATGTTAAGTTCAATACCCCAAGGTGGCGCCCTCTCGTGTTTATTATTCTTAATTTACATCAATGACCTGCCGAAAATCCTAAATGAAACTTGCGTGATGTTTGCAGATGATATTTCTTTAATAATTTCCTGTAATAACAATTAAAACTTATGCACCGATCTAAATAACATCCTCACAAAACTCACAAACTGGCTAAAAGAACACAACCTGGAAATTAATTTCACGAAAACAAAACTAATGCAATTTAGGCCTCGACAAAAAAATCCCTTGCAAATAGACTACACATTTACAGGAACCGAAATCGAGTGTGTCGATACTTTCACGCTCCTTGGACTAGACATCGACTCGCACATGAATTGGAAACCACATGTGGAAAAAATAAAAAACAAACTATCAAAATTCATATACGCTCTTAGAGAGCTAAAGAGATGCACCGATCTAAAAACAGCCCTCAATGCAGCTCAGCCGCATATGCGTACTCGTGTTTAAAATATGGTATTATACATTGGGGTAATTCTACAAACGTTGAAGATTTATTTATTCTCCAAAAAAAATGCATACGTATTCTTGTTAATATCAAAAGCCCAGAGAGTTGCAAGCCGTACTTCGTAAAACATGATATATTGACCTTGACATCGATCTATGTATTTGAGATATGCAAATTTGTTCGGAAATACCCCCATTTCTTTACAAAGGTTGGTGAACAACCACGACGCTACGCTGCGAGGTATAAAAATAACCTGGCAATTACAACAAACCCTAAATTAAAAATGTATCAAAAAAGCCCGAATATAATGTCTGTTAAGATCTATAATAAGCTTGCAGATACTTTGAAGAAGGAAACCTCCGAAAATAACTTCACGCATATACTCAAAGAATTTTTAGTAAAAAAGAGCTACTACAGCCTTCAAGAGTTCTTTGAGGATACCCAAGAAGAAAATAAAAATAAAAATACTAACAAAACTCAAGTATAAGGTATACTCGTAGGCCTATAAAATGTATAGTTTAACTTTAACTTTAGCTATAAGAAATTGCTACGCCCTTACAGGGTACCCATGTACTTAGCATTTAAGATTTCTACCACCTTATGTAACCATGGTTTTGCAATAAATATATATGAGTATGAGTATGAGTAAAATCGTTTCGAGAATCTCGCATCCTGGTGGCAAGACCCTACGGTATACGGTAAAAAATATGTCTCGAATACGAGATTTTCCCTCATAGACGCCGTGTGAACGATTTTCAAAGTTGCCATACAAATTTGGTTGTCACTACGATATTCGATAAAATCTCGTATAACAGTATACGAGAAAAATTGCGCCGTGTGAACGTAGCCTTAAGGTCTCTACCCATTACACCGTATCATACCATGGCCGTACTATGAACGTGTCAGACAAAAAAAGACCGGGTTGCACTCCGGGAGTGCCGGCAGAAGTGAAAACTCAATAACATTGTAACAGATTTCGATCAGGTCACGTGACATCTTACGGTGTCACCCTAAAAATGAATTTGGCGCAATAAACAATTATCAATTATTTAGGCGGACGGGCCGCGGGCGCGTTGAGTGCGACGGGCCGGCGGCGAACAAAATACCAATTTGCTTTTGCCATTGCCAAATATTTTTCAAAGCTTTATCTCTTTAGGAATAACGTCCGAATTCAAACTATTCGAATTTGCTCAATAGCAAAACGGTGAAGGACGCTTGGACAAAATTACAAATTTATTTGCAGAATATGCTATTGCAAAAAGTGTTTAACAGCTTTATACTCTTACCAATAGCAATCAGTTTTGAATGAAGTCGAATCGGCTAGCAGCAAAATATAAAAGTTTGTGACCTCCTTCACTGTCGCGTATTTAACAATTTTTCCCCATCCCAAAAACTGCTCAGCGCCGCTAAAGAAGTTTTCACTTCAAAAATATTCTTCATGTTAAAAAGTGCCGGCGCCGGAACGGTCTAGTGGGCGTCATCTCATAATGCCTCATACAAAGAATATTTTCTTGCATGTGACGGTACGGTTACGGTCATGGTATGATACGGTCTAGTGGGCACAGACCGCGGAAAAGCGGTTAAAGCGGAATGAGGGTTATAAGGTCCCTTGGAAAGAGTTTATTTAACTAGGAAGTAGGGTAAATCGTCAATAACTGGCCGCATGAGGTGTCAGTTAGATGCAAGCTAACATTTTTTAAGGATTACTTTGCAATTGCTCTAGAAACCAGAAACCATCAAAAGGAAACATGCGTAAGCAAGGCTAGCAATGCTAATTGATGTATTGTTTTTTTTCCACTCCACTCCGCTACCTCGCACAGCTTTAACGGATACTCACCCAAAGGGTGCCATTCCACCAGAGTTGTGCTATGCCATGCTATGCTATGTGTTCATACATTTGAAACGTAGCTACAGCTACAGCTACGTGAAATGTATGAACACATAACATAGCAAGCATAGCACATCTCTGGTGGAAAGGCACCCTAACGGTCTTACACTCGACGTAGTAAATGTTTATCAATACACCTATGTTTTATAAATAACAGTAGACTGTGTCTCAAGGGAGCAACATTATACATTTACGGCGAGGGTGGTGTATTGAATTCTGAGTTAAGTGAGAGATTTTACAATGCGCTACACGAGCTACGTCAGGGATTGTTAAGTAGAATCTTGAGCGTAACGAGGGATTCAAGCGTTAACGCCCAAGGCAGAAATTATTTCGCTACAAAGCGGCACATACTGCTTTCCACACCAATAAGGAATATCGAATTAAACAGGGAATATCAAGTAAAGTAAACTCAACTATGAGGGCAACAATGACTCTTTCTGAATGGAAAGTGTAAAAACGCAAGCTCCCGAGGATGCGCTCTGTTGAGAGTGAGACCATTGGTCCTAGCTGTCGCTTTCCTGATTCCTCTGATGTTACTGGCGTCTACGGCCGACGGGGTCCGCTTACAATCAGGCCGTGTGCTTGTTGGCCACCGCCCAACTCACCCGGGCCTCGGTCGGCTCTCCATGTTCTTGGACCGCCTCGTGCTGATCTCTCTGCTGAAGAGGTCGCGAGGCAGCGAGCCGTCCGTGTCGTGCCGACCTACTAGATATGAGGATTCTGTCTCGTCGTTCCCTGCGAAAGTATACGGCATTTGACAACATGATCACCCTCCTAGCGTTATTCCCGGTTGTGCCCTAAACGAGCCCGGGGTCCGCTCCCGGGTGGAGATAGAAAGACATATGGCGAGTTTCGAACTTCGATTGTTAGGGCAGGACAGCTGACGACACTGCAATCGATAGTAATATTATAAATGGGAAAGTGTATGTGCACAGATAACTTAAACACCTCAATCTGTATGAAAACCGACCGTGTCACTTTTTTCTATTTACTTTGACGTCACACGGGCGAATTAGTGATCTGAATTCCCCGTTGTCCGCGGAAAATCGATTCTGCAATAAGGTATTTTCTTAATATTCACGGACACGACTACGCACCACGACAGACGCGCGCGGAATGTAAGTCGGAGTGCCAACTCGGAGTCCGAATTCTGACACGCGAAGTACATGCATCTATGCATATCTATATCTGTGTGTATTTGTTTGTCCGTCTTTCACGGCAAAACGGAGCGACGAATTGACGTGATTTTTTAAGTGGAGATAGTTGAAGGGATGGAGAGTGACATGTGCTACTTTTTGTCTCTTTCTAACCCCCCACTTCCCTAAAATGGGGGTGAAAGTTTGTATGGAGCTCGGATGGAGTCGCGGGCAGAAGCTAGTATACCATAAAGCTGGTGATGGAGAAGGTTGGTGGCCATTGGAACTCCACAATTCCACAAGATCCACGTCGAGCTTGGGCTTATTGGAACCCACTCACCGAGTAGTTCATAGCTATGCACAAAAAAGTACAGTCGGCAACAGCTTGTACCAATAACTACAACTTAGAAAAGTTGAAAAACCCCCGACATTTTCATTTCAAAGTCCAATATCTCAAAAATGGCTGAACAGATTTTCATGAAACCTGGCTAAGAACACTCGGGATCACATCAGCTTTCGAATAAAAAGAACCGCATTCAAATCGGTCCAACCGTTTGGGAGCTACGATATCACAGACACCTCTCTTTGCGTCGGGGGTTCAAAATTTAATTTTTGGCAGACTTTATTTGTTACTAGCTTCTGCCCGCGACTCCGTCCGCGTGGAACTATCGTTTATATCGCAGCTCCATACAAACTTTTACCCCCCCATTTCACCCCCTTAGGAGATGATTACGGGGATAAAAACTATCCTATGTTACTCTCCATCCCTTCAACTATCTCCACTTAAAAAATCGCGTCAATTCGTCGCTCCGTTTTACCGTGAAAGACGGACAAACAAACAAACAAACACATACACTTTCGCATTTATAATATTAGTATGGATACATTATTTTGGGCGGCCTTGAACTATTAATATACATGCCCAAATTAATGTGTCCGATTATACCTTACCTAATTGTTCGACTTGCAATTCATTGCCGGTGAAGTGTGCCCGCAATTGGAACAGGTATGTCATTATCTGAAAAGAAAAAGAAGACAGGTGGAAATAAATAATTAGTAAAGTTTCTTTGTTCCATGTGAAAAGCAATGTCAAAATTGTTCAACATCTTCCTTTTAATACTTAGGAAAATCCCGACGTTTTATTTTCACGATTATTACGTGTTAACTTGGAATACCCCACTGATTTGTTATTGTTGAAAAAATATTAAACTTAATCAAAAACTACAAGGAACTGAAGCCTCCCTTTTGCCTTTCACGCGTTTTTTTTCATTCTAAATGGTCTTTGTTTCAATGAACATTTGATCTAAGGCTCTAATATAAGTTTTACCGAAACAAAACTTTACGATCGCGTTTGCGTTTTACCCTCAATTTGTATGGGATTTGACAGCTAAACGCAAACGCGATCGTAAAGTTTTGTTTCGGTAAAACTTATACTAGAGCCTCTAGTCTATAAGATATAAAAAATAGGTGATCTATGTGTTCTTTTTAAGCCGAACAAAGCACTCACCGCTAGTCTGTCGGGTTTATTCTTGCACACGTCCGCCGCGGTGAGGACCTGCGAGATCCCGAGCGTAGCGCTGGCTTCTAACGCCACTCGGAGATTCTGCTCGCTCTCGTCGGGTTGGAGGCCGGAGAAGTCACTGGAATTGAAATAAAACCTTAGATTTTGGATAGGAATGCGTTAAAATCATTAAGGGCTTCATATTTTCTCGGAATATTTTTCTTGGTGGCGTATTTTCTTATCGCTTATTTTCTTGATCTAGTTTTTTTTTCTAAGCGGCTTATCATTGTAAAACAGGATACAAATTCGAATGGAAAAAAAAACGATCTACAAAACTATACTCTGATTATTAATCAGACAGAAAAAATTGTAAACACTGGTGTTGCCGCTAACAAGAACCATTTGCAGCAATGAGGAGATTTATAATTTTCGAGGTTAAACTAAACATACGTCCTATTTCAATAATATACACTCTAATTACTAAAATAAATATAATTTTGGTAAGTATTTACCAAAATCCTCCCTCATAATTATTTTAAAAGATAATACCGTTTTTATGTGTAGAATATATTTATAGCACTGGTATCACTGCTGCGATACACCGGGATTGTGCATCTTTGGGTTGCTTACTTTTTTTTTTCTAAATGCGAATGGTAAATAATATCGGTAGTCGAGTACCTATAGTTATGTACGGGGGTTCGGCCACAAAAAGTCTTGCCTGTTTTTTATTATGAATCCTTGGATTTGTGCTTGATTTCCTAGGGGTCCGTGGACGGAAAAAAGGTTAAAAACCGATGCACTATACAATTCAATGCTTTACTAGTAACTATAGTATACTGCTTATAAATTTTTCTCATATTTATTTTCAATTTTGCTGTTAAAGTTAACTTTAAATAATATTGCATGACCGACCCGTACGTTCAGAACCCCTGATATGTCACTTAGACAGCGACATAACTTTGTTTACATTTTTTCTGTCTGATTAATAATCAGAGTATATCTATATATATGTCGAGGGATAGGGAGGCCGAACAGGCGCGAGTATACGTGCAGGTATTCGCGAAATAAAAGTCGAACAAATTTATTCAATCACTATACTATTTGATTAAATTCACAAACACCGAAAATATAACAGGATTGCAATAATAATTCTCGATTAAAGAGTCAATGGGTTTGCAAGCGACCACCACGGGCGGGGCGCTGTCAACGAATGACCTCCCGCGCCGCCATGCCACAACAAGTCCATTCGGGGTTACCCGCTCTTAAAATAAATCAACTTGATGTCAAGAATTTCATCAACTACCCGCTTAAAGAAATAATGAACTTCTCAACATTATTCAAGAGCAGTGCCTTTGAACTGTGGGGCTACAAAAAGCACGTGTGTTTTATATATTACCAAAACAAAAATAAAGTACATCATATAGTAAATAAATAAATAAAATAAATAAATACCTTTTCGAGAAACTGATCTTCTCTCAGTGCGCTGTCAGACACGCATCTCGACTTGCAAGTCATCCACACCGCAAGGTTGCCTTTCGTGGCAGCTTTCGTTTTGCTGCCACCAAGTGTTGGAACGACTTGCCACCGCCACAATACGGAATTCCAATACAGTCGCCTCTTTTAAAATGTGCTTCAGAAAATTTTCGATTGCCAAGCAGAAACATAATTGCACATTTACACTTATACTCTTGCGCAGTCACATCCACACACAGACACACACATACTTTGAAGACATACACAGAATATGTTTAAAATGTATAGGTAGGTAGTTATATAATATTAGTTCAAGAGATTCTAATAATTATTATTTTGTTTCAAATTTTTGATGTGCTTAATTGGATTAGTTTAGTCGATATTGTATATTATGTTAGTATCTTGCTTCTTAATGGCCTCACTGAAAATCAGCGTCACGGAGCGCGTCTTGTGGGTGGCTCACTCCGTGACACCAAGCTGAGTGAGGTGTTGAGGACCTTTTAGCGTAATATTATGGTTGTAGTTATTTTTGCTTTTATGTACCGAAATCTTTACGCTAATAAATTATTTTATATTTGCCGTATTGTTTGGTGACACAACTCCCTGGTTCACTCTATAACGGTATTCCGTGGAGCCCTCAGGTACCAAAGGTGGACTCACATGAGATCAGGCCGGAAGCGGTGTATGATGGCGCAGAACGCGAGTCCAGAACGGAAGCTGGTCGTCAGATTCGTCACGCGACAGGAATTGTACTCGCCGGTCGCTGATTGACACCACTCTAGCAAGTCTTGGACCTGTCACAAAGAAATAATACATTACCACAGAGGCCGGGAAGTAAGGGGTTGCCAGCCGAGTACATATAGACGGCTGAGCGTAGCGAGGTCGGATAGTTATGAGGCTGGCAACCCCTTTTTACGCCGAGGTATGTATAGTGCTTTTCTCAAACATGCAATGAAATTAATTAGTAAAACTCCAAGAAATCAAACTTTAATTTACATGGCTGAACGCCGTGATCCTGTGCCACAAATTATGGAATGGAAATTAAAAAAGACCATCTTGCAGGCCTAGGCTTCCAATTTTGTATGAAATGCCATTACGGGTCTCTCGTCTCGCTGGCCTCGCTGCGCTCGAAACGTGACACTTCGAAGCCCATTTTGAAGGACACAACGTCAATATTTCATTGCATGTTTGAGAAAATACATTACACATTTAAGAGGCCTAGAGCGACAATAGTACATTATTGTCGAAGCAAGGAAAGTAGGCAATTGCTGGCTGAGTATTAATATTAAACGGACGAACATGGGAGTCCGTTTAATTTAATACGAAGCCAGCAATTGCTCTTCCGGCTGAGACAAATAATGTTTGCACCACGACAAATAATGGAATTTGTATGCAACATTGTTGTCTAGCCAACTCGAGCCAGCAAGGTTTCTAATTGTTTAATTTTTGACTAACCATAAACTATGCACTTCACGTATTGATTTTTTACCAGTAAAGTCAACTTTGCCAATCATCTTTGAGAAAAACAACATTTAAATGTTCCGGATCGCAGGTAATTAACGGAAAAACATTGCGATCTGAGGCTTCCTTTATAAGAAGTTAGGAAGTGGGAGTTTCCGCACGCGTAGGGTAATGACCACGTTTACGTCGCTTTTTAACTTCAGTCTTCTATTGTCGTGTAAGAAGACCTAGCCTAGTTGGTAGTGACCCTGCCCATAAAGATAAGATAAGATGATTTATTTGTCCAAACACGAGTAAAAGTACATACAGCTGTCATCGTTAAAATAATGTGCTTAATGTTTTGCCTTTCGGCGTACAAACTATTTTATATGGCTACAATGTGAAAACAATAAAAAATAAAAGTCAAGGATGTCAAAATTATAAATTGATGATTAAAATGTTTTGATTAAAATTACCGTCATAGTAATCTATATCTAATTATTTAAAGCTACATTCGTGTCATGCATACAGTCACATTGAAATAATAATAATAATTTATCATTCGTTCAATTTATATCCTTGTCTCAATTTACACATAGAATTATTTAATAAAATGTCGTTGAAAAATTCATATAAGTTATAATAACATTTACCTATTTATAGCGTCAACAACTTACGCTTAAATATTCTAATTGCTTTGGGTATCTTGTTGTAAATAGGGATGATGACTTGGATTTTTTGTGACGTCATTCGAACCAGTTTTTGGAGAGGAACAAATGTTTGTATGGGAGCAACTACAATTAAAGAACATAAATACCTAAAAAATTGAGATAAAGATTGACCTCGCTGGCGGCAGCGCGAAACGCTTCATACTGTGTGTCTATACAAGTGTGACGTCACATTTGTATATTTGTACTAATCGTAGTATGGAAAATCAGGTAAATTGTTGTTTCGGTCGCGAAATTCTGCGTTTAAGTACATAGTTGTCATACGATTTTGTTTCTAGAAAAGCGTAAGGATTCTTTTGGTAGCTTTTAATCCTCTCGGACAATAAAAATAAAATGCATATTTATTCTAAGCTTTCAAGGTTCATATCTTTTTATTCTATTTACATTAATTATATTTTATAATTTATACTTTATTACGATAACTTGACGGTTTACTATCCATTTAGCATCACAACGTTATCAATTTGAACATGAGGCATCATGCCTATTCTAGGGGCTAAACCAAATACACTTTTCTTTAGTAAGGCAGTGTTGGCGAATAGGCATCTTATTTTACTATTGTCACGTGGTCTTAGAGCACTACTGGCGCCATTTCCCCGCTGAAATAAATCAGGATTGCTGCGAATAAAGCTAGAGGTCCTGGGTTGGAATCCCGGTAGGGGCATTTATTTGTGTGACGAGCACGAATATTTATTTTCATCACACTTGCTCGAAAAGGGCTTCATAATGCGCAGACATACAGAGCTGTAATAGCCTGTGTTACGCCCACGGGCGTAATGGTTTTTTTCTTAAATTGTATCTGTATTCATGCGGCAGTTACAAAGCAAAGAGGTTTTATATCAAATACGATGTCTGAAAACGTACTTATAAATAAATTTTAACTTAAAAAACTACTTAAACATGTTTAACTGAATTATTTACAGATTTAATATGTAGTTATTTAGTGTCTATGTAAAATATTTTTAAGTGTTTTCAAATCGTGGCTGTATACCGAAGGGTCTTTGCCATACGCGCCTCACGTCAAATTCAACAAAATGGACGACTGACATGTTGCAGTTTTTATTACGATTTGTATTCATTTCATCTTAAATGTATTTGTTTCCTCGCAAATGTGATGAAAAACATTGTGTATAACACGGGCGTAAGAATATTGCAAAATCGAGTCATCAAAATCTTAGACTATCGAATAACTCGCGGTTAGCAATATTCCACTTACGCCCCTCGTTAAACTATGTACTATTCTGATTCGTTAGTAGCGTTCCAAAAAACTGCCTGCGGCGCTACCACGAACTTCGAAAGTCGGAGTTCTGGTATTTCCATCTCTATCGCACTCCCTTACTCGAGTGACAGGTATGCATGTATTACGAACTTCGACTCTCGAAGTTCGTGGTAGCGCCTCTGGATCGCGTAATCGCTCTTAGAGCTAGGGACTCACCGGTGTTTTGTCCTTGTCCATCCTCACCCTCTCCTCAGTCGGAGTCTTCTCATCATTCTCATTATCGTTCCTGTCCAACCCAATACTATTAAAATTGGACTTTAAATCGAGCGGCTTAAGGTTCAATCTCGACACCATCTTCGGCTTAAACACGACGCTCTTGAAACCCTCCTGAGGCGTCGTCGGTTTAGGGGTGGAAGTCATCTTGGGTTCGATTTTGAACTTCGTCAAGAAGTCTGGTTTCTTTAATGCGTCGACGATCCTCAAGTCGTTGGTGGGGGTGGTGTCGGGGGGGGAAGTGGGGTGCGTGGGGGACGTGGGGGAAGTGGGGGCGGTGGGGGTGCGCTCGTCGAAGCGGAGGCTCTGGACGGAGTTGGGGGTGGCCGCCACGTCGCTGTTGGTCAGGCTTTGGGTCATCTCCTCCATTTGTTGACGGAGGTCCGACATCTGGGGATGACAATAACGAAAACATCAGAATAACTCATCAGGAAATTTAATAAAACGCGAGACGGGCCGCGTACGAAGGATCGTACCACAAACGTAAATAAATACACGTACCTGGTTTCCACTTTAAACTGTTATCATTCTTAACTTTCAAGTGTCTACCTATTAGAGCGGTATATTCGTCTGTCTGTCACAAAACTTTATCTTTTGAACTGTTATTTATAATGCATGGCCGTATTTAGGGGCATATATTACAAAAAGATTTGAAACAAGCTAGTGTACAAATCGTTAATAAGGACCAAGTGCGGGTAGTTCGGAAAACCCGTGCAGAAAGAAGATGTTGATACCATTGTCCCGCGACCGAGGATGTTGCGACACGTCCGAAACGTCACGCCATTAAGTCCCGTTTGGATAGAAAGTGTGTGAGAATCGTGAAAATTTAAATCAATAAATCTAAAATCATTAGCTAATCAGTACAGTTACATGTAAAACTAATTTATCGAGGAATAAATAGGTGAATGAAAAAATATGATGTCTGTACCTGTCTCGTAGAATTATCTGACAATGTATAGTCATCTTCGTCCAGGCCTTCCAGCACCGCGATGTCAGAGTTGTTGTTGACTGAGAGGAACGAGGCTAAATATGATGTCTGTACCTGTCTCGTAGAATTATCTGACAATGTATAGTCATCTTCGTCCAGGCCTTCCAGCACCGCGATGTCAGAGTTGTTGACTGAGAGGAACGAGGCTAAATATGATGTCTGTACCTGTCTCGTAGAATTATCTGACAATGTATAGTCATCTTCGTCCAGGCCTTCCAGCACCGCGATGTCAGAGTTGTTGTTGACTGAGAGGAACGAGGCTAAATATGATGTCTGTACCTGTCTCGTAGAATTATCTGACAATGTATAGTCATCTTCATATAGGTCTTCCAGCACCGCGATGTCAGAGTTGTTGTTGACTGAGAGGAACGAGGCTAAATATGATGTCTGTACCTGTCTCGTAGAATTATCTGACAATGTATAGTCATCTTCGTCCAGGCCTTCCAGCACCGCGATGTCAGAGTTGTTGACTGAGAGGAACGAGGCTAAATATGATGTCTGTACCTGTCTCGTAGAATTATCTGACAATGTATAGTCATCTTCGTCCAGGCCTTCCAGCACCGCGATGTCAGAGTTGTTGTTGACTGAGAGGAACGAGGCTAAATATGATGTCTGTACCTGTCTCGTAGAATTATCTGACAATGTATAGTCATCTTCATATAGGTCTTCCAGCACCGCGATGTCAGAGTTGTTGTTGACTGAGAGGAACGAGGCTAAATATGATGTCTGTACCTGTCTCGTAGAATTATCTGACAATGTATAGTCATCTTCGTCCAGGCCTTCCAGCACCGCGATGTCAGAGTTGTTGTTGACTGAGAGGAACGAGGCTAAATATGATGTCTGTACCTGTCTCGTAGAATTATCTGACAATGTATAATCATCTTCATCCAGGTCTTCCAGCACCGCGATGTCAGAGTTGTTGTTGACTGAGAGGAACGAGGCTAAATATGATGTCTGTACCTGTCTCGTAGAATTATCTGACAATGTATAATCATCTTCATCCAGGTCTTCCAGCACCGCGATGTCAGAGTTGTTGTTGACTGAGAGGAGAGACGCTAGAGATTGCATGTCCTCGTCTCTGTAAATAAGAATAAAGAAAATAAGTTATCAACCAAAAACACAGAGATATATATGACATGACGTAATGTAGGGCACATCGGAATCGGCACTCTGTAGGTGGTGACTAATGTCACCAGAGCTCGTGAGGATAAGGAATGCAGGTCACATTTGCCTCTAGTTGTCAACACAATAAGTCCTCCAATGAACAAAGGGTCAGCAACTTGCTGGTGATTCTTCTTGAGTCGCATTTGTAGGCTACGGTTCTGCGTATGCTTGTTTGCTACCGTTGTCGACAGCTAGAGACAAATGTAGTATGTTAAGTATGTGCCGACTCACGTGGCCTGTCTCTCTCTCAACAGCGCACACTACAGGTGATCCCCTAAGGAGGAGAAATAGGGGTGAAATGGGGGTGAATGTTTCATAGTGAGTTGACTCACGTGGCCTGTCCTTCTCTCAGCAGCGAACAGTGTAGAGGTGATCCCCTAAGGGTGAGAAATAGGGGTGAAATGGGGTTGAAGGTTTGATAATGAGTCGACTTACGTAGCCTGTCCCTGTTTCAGCAGCGCACAGTGTAGAGGTGATCCCCTAAGGGGGAGAAATAGGGGTGAAATGGGGGTGAAAGTTTGATAATGAGTTGACTCACGTAGCCTGTCCTTCTCTCAGCAGCGAACAGTGTAGAGGTGATCCCCTTAGGGGGAGAAATAGGGGTGAAATGGGGTTGAAAGTTTGATAAAGAGTCGACTTACGTAGCCTGTCCCTGTTTCAGCAGCGCACAGTGTAGAGGTGATCCCCTAAGGGGGAGAAATGGGGGTGAAAGTTTGATAATGAGTTGACTCACGTAGCTTGTCCCTCTCTCAGCAGCACACAGTGTAGAGTGAGATGCAAGGCCGCCGCCTGTATCTTCTGTGTGGTGGGCTCGAGCGGGAGCACGAGCGCGCGCTGGGAGGGCTCGAGGGAGGCGTACTTGCGCATGTTGATGGCGCACACGGCGAGACGGCGCCGTTTTCCTGTGGGGGATACCTGGAAAAAATAGTTATTTGTGACACAAGGTAGCAAAATAATATATTTACGGCGAGGGCGGTGTATTGAATCCTGAGCGTAGTGAGGGATACAAGTGTTAACGCCCGAGACGAAGATAATATTGCAACCGAGTGACACATAGGTACTATTTTTCACACCGACTATGAAGAAATTCAAAAAAGGCGCTGGTAAAATTACTTAACAAGTTTTAACAAATTTTCTTAATCTTTATTACATTTTATTCAATATTACGAAAAAATCATAAATATTTCGTATAACATTGTTAAAGTTAAAGCTTGAAATATGTTCGTTTTTATTCGATTGCGATGAAATTACAATCAATTATTTTATTAAGATCCTTGTTCAATTGGCAAATTGTGTAAATGCTACGTGCCAATGAATAAATTAAAAAAGTAGCTTGAACAGAAAAGTTGCATTTTGATCCCTCTCGTCGTGGAGCAAAATTTACTTTTCCGAATGAAAGGTGTGAAAAAATAGTTTAGTATATATTAGCATAGTCTAGGCTACTGAAATTCTTCAAGCGCTGAGGTTAGTTCTTCAGCTGTAAGTAGACTCTTGAAGTAAGGTGGTACCACAGGCTCAAAGTAGAGGCTACCACTAATTGTAGGTCGCACGAAACCGCCTGTATGCTGTTCACTAAGATCTGAATGTATGGAAAGTTTGATAAACCGCTGCCGTTGCTATATTTCTGTAATAGTAAGTTAGTGCAACCCGCCTTAAGTCGTAGATACACTAGATAGCAGCGGTTGTTGAAGTGAAAACTTCTTTAGCGGCGCTGAGCACTTTTTGGGATGGGGAAAAATTGTTAAATACGCGACAGAGTTTTGTGACGTCAGATGTGAAGGTCACTTTTTGCTGCTAGCCGATTCAACTTCATTCAAAACTGAACGCTATTCGTGAGAGAATAAAGCCGTTAAACACTTTTTGCTATAGCATATTCTGCAAATAAATTTGTAATAATACCAACGCGTCCTTCACCGTTTTGCTATTGAGAAAGTTCGAATTTGGGCGTTATTCCTAAAGAGATAAAGCTTAGAAAAATATTTACCAACGGCAAAAACAAATTGATATTTTGGTCGCCACCGCCGTCTGCTGTTCTTGCAAATTCAAATAGTTCGAATTTAGACGTTATTCCTAAAGAGATAAAGCTTTGAAAAATATTTGGCAATGGCAAAAAAAAATTGGTATTATGTTTGCCGCCGCCCGGAGCCGGCGGCCCGTCGCACCCAACGCGCCCGCGGCCGCGGCCCGTCCGCCTAAATAATTGATAATTGTTTATAAATTTGCGTCAAATTCATTTTTAGGGTGACACCGTAAGATGTCACGTGACCTGATCGAAAAACTGTTACAATGTTATTGAGTTTTCACTTCTGCCGGCACTCCCGGAGTGCAACCCGGTCTTTTTTTTACTACCTTCAGCATCAAGCACATGTGTACTGTTGTGCCATAACACAACATTTACCCTTTTTCTGCAAATAAATCTTTATCTTATCTTATCTTAACATTCGGCCTAATCAATGAGAGAAAAATTCCGGCCAGGGCGCATAAGGTCGTGTTCGCAAAACGCCCCCGATTAAAATTACGTCCGATTCGCAAAACTCATTTCTGCTAAACAATCCATAAGTAGAATGTGCCGGTCACAAAACGTCTCATTATTTTCGCAGAACGTTAGTTCTGTAAAATATCCCCATCGCAAAATTTCCCACCTGTGATACAAATATGTGTAACCCATCCGCAAAATATCCTGCCCAAAAATCATCAGTTCTCTCGTCAATTTATTTGCTTATTTCTAAATTATTGACGCCGAAAGACAGACAGCTCCACTGGGTACCACAGAGTTAAATTACCAGGTACCACCAGGTATGCTCACATCTTCTAGAACGAAGGTCCAGTCCTTATCCTCCAGCTCGTTGGTGCGCGCATCCTTGAAAAGCGTCACCGCCACGGACCGGTTCTCGGGCACGGAGAATATCACGCTGCCTCTGCAAACATAGTTTAAAACACTTTCAATATACGTAGGTTAAGCACTAACATAGTTTTAAGGGAGGAATGAGGCGGGGTTAAGGCACTCTAAGCTCTTCGTAGAAGGAGTGGACTCGGGCTGGACTAACAAACTCTGGAAATCCAGTAGGAAGCAACTCAGAATCATATCTGTGGTGTTCACAGGTCACTTCGGGGACAAGGATCTCTTGGCCAAGATGGGACTATCGGATAGTTTAGACTGTAGAATGTGTGGCGAGGAGGGTGAGACTATGGAACACTTATTGTGTGAATGTCATGCCCTTGCCAGACAAAGAATGGATTACTTTGGTAACGGCTATCCGCAACCAAAGGAATTCAAGGTGCTCCCGCTGAACTGCATCATCCGCTATGTGGAAATGATGGAGCGAGCTTGGGAGTAGGCATAAAGGAGAGGGCAAATGCACAAAAGATCCCATTGGGTCGAAGTGTATCCGAAAGGGCCCTCATCTAGATAAGATAAGATATAGTTTTAAGATTATTACTAACGAAATATGGAAATACTTCCGAAATAAATGATTTGATTTAAGCTCAAGGTGGACTGACGACCTGGTAAAGGTCGCGGGAGTCCGTTGGATGCGGGTGGCGCAGGACCGGTCTTTGTGGCACTGTTTGGGGGAGGCTTAAGTCCAGCAGTGGACGTCTTTCGGCTGATATGATGATAGTGATTATGATGCACAAGGAAAACATAGTCTAGCTAGCCATTCAACTTAGTTAAGGTGACATTAGTATATCGCCGCTTCCTGGTCACTTACGCAGAATCTGAAACCATCGACATTAGAAGAACTATTATGTGTAAAAAAGACCCAGTAGATTTTTATATCGTGTTCTGAAAATAGAGTGTTTTGCAAGTATTGTTGTTTTTTGCGAATATCATAAGTAGTGTGAAAGAAAGCGGGGCAAAACTCAGTTTTCTTTTTAATTTTCCACCGTTTTCTATTGACGAGAATGGCAAGTGGAAGGAACCACAATTACTAACACAATGTGGTTCCCACATTTGTTCGATAAAATATAGAGGCCAATGCCCCCTCTGCCTCGTGAAGATAAAAATACAAACTTGAGCGGATCCTTGAGTGAGGGCTCCCATAGCACCGGGTCCGTGACGACCCGCCGCGAGCGCCGCGTCCACACGACGGAGAGCTTGTTCGGCTTCCTGTAACCAAAAATAGAGGAAAAGTAATAACTTTTCCTAGCTAGCGTACGCCCCAGGTCCATATGAGTATGAGTACCATTTCGCTGATGTGTCGAGGTCCACGGGAGGCGAGTACTCGAACTTTGTCTTGAGTATGATTTTGCGAATTGTACTCACCGTTTGGGCCACACTGTGATAGAAAGTGGTGTACCTGAACTTATAGTAACTATGATAATGTGAATGAGTATGAGTACCATTTCGGTGATGTGTCGAGGTCCACGCGGTGGTAGGAGGCGATGCACTCGAACTTTGTGTTGAGTATGAGTATGAGGATTAATATTGATATGAGTATAAGTACCATTTCGGTGATGTGTCGAGGTCCACGCGGTGGTAGGAGGCGATGCACTCGAACTTTGTGTTGAGTATGAGTATGAGGATTAATATTGATATGAGTATAAGTACCATTTCGGTGATGTGTCGAGGTCCACGCGGTGGTAGGAGGCGATGCAGTCGAACTTTGTGTTGAGTATGAGTATGAGGATGAATATGGATATGAGTATGAGTACCATTTTGGTGATGTGTCGAGGTCCACGCGGTGGTAGGAGGCGGTGTACTCGAACTTGGCGGCGCGCTTGTTGACGCGCTGGAGCCGCTTCCACACGGAGGCCATGCGCGCGCCGGACGAGCTCAGCTGCACAGACAGACAGAGATACATATCAATATACGGTCAAAAATGTAATACCCTTACCTTACGCTTGATGATACAGTTTATTGACGACACCTGATGTACTTTATTTACGGGAAACCAACGCCGTGTACAGCATCTTTTCTACTGACGAGGTCAGATAGGGGTTGAATTGAGATAGCATGAAGAACTTTACCGCTGAGTCTCTCTAAAGTAAAATAAAATTATTATAGTATTGTGAGCTCAGCCCAGCCTTAGACTCGAGTCGTCAGGGCAAAAGCGAGATTCTCAGTACTGCATAAAGTTTAATGCGCCCTGCCTACCCCTTTTAGGGATAAAGGCGTGAATGTATGTATGTATGAATGCATAAAGCTTGTCTTAGCTTTATCTCGGCTGGAGACTTCAAGCTTCAGGCTAAAAGACGACACTACAATGGCTGAATTAATAAGCAATAGAGATTTATGACGGTTTTCTACTGGCAAGGCAAAGAAAACTGAGCGGCAAAGTTATGTCTGTAAGTATCTGCATTTTCGAATAAATTGTCGCTTAATGGCTTCGCCGGTAGACCAGCTGCTGTAAACAGCGTATTTCCCTTGATGATACAACGCGTAAGGGTTGTTATAAGCATTTAAATCTTGACTTGTTTGGTATAATCCTTGCAGTCAATTCATCTCATAGAGTAAATCTGAATGTGCGTCTAATTAGTCCAGCTAGACAGTACAGGGGGCCTAGACAAGGTTACAATCGACAAGCGCTAACGCTAACTAATAAAATCTGTCAAGTGTTTCGTCGGCATCTGTCATTCCCATACATTTTATTCGTTAGCGTTAGCGTTAGCGCTTGTCGATTGTAACCTTGTCTACGGCCCCTCGACCCCACGAGGCAGCTTGATTTGTGTGACGGTATCGTCCGTCAAGCATGCTTTTGCGTCACTAGTGCCTTTTTCAACGTGGGAGAAATACGTTTACGCATCCCGTGTTGTCGGGGTATGACACTAACCGTGGTAAAAACCTTGGAGTACCGACCCCAACGAGTGCCGGCTCCTCCTTCTAGAATCTAGAGGAACGCCAGTATTCGATAGCGACTGCGAAAACTAGTGCCTAGGCGTGATTTAGATAGAAAGCGAGCTTGATACAACCATGGTTATATGGTTAGTAATTATTCATTTCTAAGATTCTACCACCCTCAAATCACTTTTTGCATAGATGACACTGAGATATCATAAACTAGCTTCTGCCCGCGACTCCGGCCGCGTGGAACTCGTTTATATCGTAGTATCGTATAAAGAGACAAAAGTAGCCTATGTCACTCTCCATCCCTTCAACTATCTCCAATTAAAAAATCACGTCAATTCGTCGCTCCGTTTTGCCGTGAAAGACGGACAAACAAACACACACATACACTTTCCCATTTATAATATTAGTATGGATATGGATATTACATTTGGGAGGTAATATGAAGATGGAAAGCGGACACTAGCTTGTGATAGCTTCTAATTGATGCTGACTAAAGATTTATGAGGGTCGGTAGAACACCGGCTCACCGTATTTTCAGAAGAGCTACGACTATTATCCTTATCTCTAACAAAGGACTTCAGGATTTTTGAAAGGAAGAATATACATTTTTTCTCCTTAGGTTAGGTTTGTTTTGTTTTATAACAATCGTAAACGCTTACAGTTAAAAAAAAAAATTAGAAAATGAAACTGAAAAAAATATCATTTGGGTAGAAATGTTATGCTTTACTGATTTTAGTAACAGTCAGTAAACCAATTTTGCTACAATTTATATCTACCTAATATTGTAAATCATCAAGAAATAATATTGACACAAATAAATCAGAACTATCATGCGTACTTTGTGGTGATAACAACATATTGAACATAAAATATATAATTATAACTGGCTTGAGCCTTGATAAGAAGCAAAGATGAGTTAATAACAATGTCAATGACTGCACAAGACTGAGTCTGACATATTTATACTCGTAATAGGAACGAAATTGTAAGAGTAAATAAAACCCGGCCAAATGCGTGTCGGGCCACGCGCAGTATACTCGTAGGATTCCGTAGTTGCCTGTCTGTCTAAGATACATTGACACGCGCGCGCGCGCGGTTTTTGCTTGCGTTCATTTGACAGAATTTAATACTGAGTTTCGGGCCTATAATAATCGAACATAGAGTTTTAGAATTAATAGAATACTATACTAAATACATATAGGTACCGTATCTTCACACCGCCAAAAAGCGATCTCTCCCAGCCAACCACTGCGTAATGCATATATTATCTGCTTATTGCTTGTTGCAATGATTACATCTCCTGGGAGTCCTTTGGTCACGTCAAAACTGTGATTTAAGGCTGTGCATTGGAAATTATCGCGTGCTTTGAAACGCCGTTCTGACCAGATTAAGAAACAATAAGGTCTGATTTTCAGATATATGATTCTTGACTATATGATTGTTCTGTGAAGGTGGTCAGTTGCAGAGCACGCTTGGAGTCACAATATCCAAATAACACGAGTAAATGTTACGTAACGAAATATATTGTTCAGCTACATGTTTTGTCAGATACATCAACAACAATGCCACGTCAAAAAGACAATCATTAGAACACACAGTTCTTATACATTTAAATCTATTATAGACAGTCGCATAGCCAGTATCAATAAAATATACACATTAAAACCTAATACGCCCCCTTGATGTGTATATTAAGGAGAAGTACAACAGCGACCAAACAAAAATGAAAATAATAATAATAAACTATAAGCCAATGCCCAAACCAGACATACATGCGTAATGTTTTACTTTTGGCAAAGCCTTAGTCAGTACATCGGCCAACATGGAGTCTGTCGACAGATACTCCAACTTAATGTTGTCGTTCTCCTTCAATACACTTCTCATGAAGTGGTATCGTATATCAATGTGCTTGCTACGGGAATGAAACACTGGATCACTGGCTAAGTAAATAGCTCCTTGATTATCGACATTTAAGGTTACTTTCGCAAACTTACCTAAACCAATTTCTGTGAGTAAGCTGTTAAGGTATATTGCCTCTTTCATTGCCGATGCTAAGCTGATATACTCTGCCTCGCAAGAACTTGTGGCCACGCATTTCTGTTTCTGTGACTTCCACGACACATTCGCACCACCTAATACAAAAGCATAACCAGAGTAAGACCGTCTATCCAACAAACAACCACCCCAATCGGAATCAGAATACCCTTGTAACGACTTACCTGTCTTCCTGAACACGACACCATATTCTTTCGTTCTTTGTAAATACCGCAATACACGTTTTGCGGCAGTCCAACACTCTTTACTTGGGGCATTTACAAATTGTGCAAGTTTTGACACGGTATTTGAAATGTCAGCTCTTGTTCCCTCAGATAGATATAACAAACTCCCAATTAATTCACGGTACGGGTATCGTTCATCAGTATTTGTGTTTTGTTGTGCCGATTGTAATTTCAAATTTATTTCCATTGGAGTTGACACTGTTACCTTACATTCTGCCAAACCAAATTTAGTAAGCAAATTTTCAATATATTTTTGTTGTGACAGTTTGATTTTGTTGACACTTCGCTCAATGTCAATCCCCAATATATACTTCGCGATGCCAAAATCTTTTAAATCGAACTCGCCGGCCAGTTCCTTTTTGAACTTTTCTATATAACCTCTTTTCTGCGATGCTATTAAAATATCGTCGACGTACACGGCAACAAAAAGCTTGGTTTCGCCATCTACATCTTGAAAGTATAGACATGGCTCATTCAACGACGGCCGTAGTCCCATCCTTTTTAGTTGCTCATCGAGTCTGGCGTTCCATTGGCGTCCAGCTTGTTTCAAACCATACAGCGATCTTTTTAGTATGCAAGCCTCACCTCCCGCCTCCATATCAGCTAACATTTGCTTAGCCCGTACATGTACGATGGATCCTTCCTCTTCTAACGCTAGAAGCTTCTGCAAACTTTCTTTTAACATTTCCGGTATCTCCATGTATATCTCTTCGTCTAGTGAACCGTTCAAATAAGCTGTGTTGATGTCTATTTGATGAATTTCCATATCAAGTTCAACTGCAAGTGCTGTCAGTAATCTTATGGTGTCCAGCCTGACGACGGGTGCAAATGTATCATGGTAATCAATACCATATTGTTGGCTGTAACCTTTAGCTACGAGCCTCGCCTTTTTCTTTTCAGTCTTATCAATATTCATCTTGGTTGTTAAAACGTATCGGCAACCTACGACGCTACGCCCTACGGGTCGTTTAGTTATTTCCCAAGTGTCATTTTTTATCAAACTTCTTATTTCCGACAAGATGGCTTCATCCCATTCATGTCGCTTAACGCCCGACAGCGCTTGCTTTAATGATACTTCCGCAGAACCGACAAAATCTTGGCAATCAGAAAATTCTGCCGTGCCAACTTCTTCTCGAACTTCTGATTCCACTTCAACCATATGATAGATTTTCTTTGGTCGTCCAACTTGTCCTCTTTCCAGCCGCGGTCTACCTGGACCCTTTTTCATTGCTTTGCTTTCATTGTTGCGAGGATTGATATCTTCCTGCAAATGTCGAGATGGGCCAGCAATTATTGGCACCAGGTTGCTAGTCATTTCCCGAATGTTTTCTGTATTCACTTCCGCAGGCTCCAAATCGCCAGTAGTTTCTTGCATATTTCCTGTTTCTTCATTCCTATGTTCAAGAGTGTTGGGCACTTCATTGGATTTTACAAAACGGCTATCAGGTTGAAAAACTATCTCTATTAATTTTTTTGGTTTTTCATTGACGTAGGTCCGCAACCCTTCCTTTTTAATCTCAAACGGATCGCCGTCAGGTATCGCGTTTTCATTATTTTGATCCACGTGGTGATGGAATCTGACGTCTCGCGAAACGATAAATTTTCGCTCAAGTGGCAGCCAAATCTTATAACCTTTTCTGTCTCTAGGGTAGCCTACAAAAATTCCATCTACGCTGCGAGGAGCGAACTTATCCTTACCCTCTTCTTTGTTTAATGCGTGTACCTTGGTTCCAAAGGGTTGTAA
Source organism: Epinotia ramella (assembly GCA_947578815.1). Classification (NCBI taxonomy): domain Eukaryota; kingdom Metazoa; phylum Arthropoda; class Insecta; order Lepidoptera; family Tortricidae; genus Epinotia; species Epinotia ramella. The sequence continues at coordinate 15,130,123 of OX388224.1, read as the reverse complement.
GTAATCTAATGTGACAGGTCGCTCATACCATTTTTCATACGGTGTCTGACCTCCCAGACTAGCTGTTGGACAGCGGTTTCGGATATGACATGCAGTTAGTACAGCATCACCCCAAAAACCTGGTGAGAGATTTGCCGCAAATAACATGCATCTCGCCATCTCCACTAGTGTTCTATTCTTTCTTTCTGCAACGGAGTTCTGTTGAGGAGTTCCAGGTATAGTCAGCCTTCTTCTTATGCCCTCATTTTGTAAATATTCGTCAAACTCTCGACTGCAATACTCACCACCATTATCTGTCTGAAGATAAGTAACTTTCTTACCAATCAGATTTTCCACGTGGTTTTTATACATTTTGAAATAATTCAATGCCTCACTCTTTTTATTTAACAAGTACACCTCACACCACCTTGATGAATCATCAATGAAGGTGATGAAATATTTGCCACCACAAATGGCCTCATGACGCATAGGACCTACAATATCAGAATAGATGATTCTCAATTTTTCTCTACATGGGCCATCACTCCTTGAAAAAGGTAATGCACTCATTTTTCCACTCGCGCAAACACTACAGTCAATCAATTGGTTTGCATCCGTCATCTTAACTTTCACACCACTTTTGTTTAAAAGTTTCACAAGATCTCTACCATTTAGATGCCCTAATCGTTCATGCCACAACTTTAAGTCATCACTTACCCCTGACAGAACTGAAACGGCACCCATCTGTTCCTCAACGTAATAAAGATTACCTGAACGATTTGCTACAAGTACAGTGTTGCCGTCACTATTCACAACACTTGCTACCTTTTCATCAAAAATAACACTATAACCTCTTTTAGTCATTCTTGCAACTGAAATCAGATTGCACCTCAAATCGGGAACAAATAAAGTATCACGCAATTCCACAATTGTTTTGAGGTTCTCTTTGCATGAGAGTAACCTTACAGTACCCCTACCTCGTACATTTGTGCATGAATTTGTTGCCAAATTTAGTTTACCGGATAGGAGTGTCAACGAATTGCCAAATTTACTAGGATCGTTGCACAGATGTGAGGTGCACCCACTATCAAGTATCCAGTCCTCATTCCCGCTGCAGGCAGCATTATCACCTGAAAAACAATTAAATGTTACAAGACTGAAACTATCACTCTGTAAATATTTTTCTGATTCCGACGCATACTTAGCACTATCCTTGTACTGTTCCTTGTCCTTATTCATCTTACAGTCATACGCTCTATGGCCATATTGATGACATTCCCAACATCTGCCTTTAAAATGAGTCCCACTGACACCGCTCGCCGGATTGAAAGGTCTCCTTGACCTAATAAGGAACGCTTTTCCTTCGTTCCCTTTTTGTCCTCTAGAACACACTTCTTCAATAATTTTGACTTTTAGAGCCTCGGGATCAGGCAACGTATCTCTTGACTCGATAGCGCATCTGAAATTCTCGAAACTTGGTGGTAAACTGTAGAGAAGCATTATGGAAACTAAGTCGTTGTGCATATCAATCTCCATGTCAGCCAGTTTGCTTCTCACGTCAAAGAATCGCATAACATGCTCTCTAACGTCGCCGTCCTCCATCATTTTGTGAAGCAGAAGCTCCTTCAACAACGTTGCCTTTTTGGCGGGTCCCTTTGATGCATGTACGCTTTCAAGCTTCAACCATACATCCCGCGATGTCTTGCATCCACGTAAGTGTCGCAATTCGCATGGACTAATGGCAAGAATAAGGTCTGACTTAGCTTTGGCATCTCCAATATCCCACTTCCTCGACTCCTCTGGCTCGGCAGGCCTCACGCTATTCCCATCTACGTAGCACCATGCATCGTTCTTTACAAGGACTGCTTCAGCCTGGATCCTCCAAGTTTCATAATTTTCTTGCGTGAGTGGTTCAATTTTAACAGTACTCATCTTGTTATCTTTTATAACCCTGGGCCCATAACCAATGTGAAGGTGGTCAGTTGCAGAGCACGCTTGGAGTCACAATATCCAAATAACACGAGTAAATGTTACGTAACGAAATATATTGTTCAGCTACATGTTTTGTCAGATACATCAACAACAATGCCACGTCAAAAAGACAATCATTAGAACACACAGTTCTTATACATTTAAATCTATTATAGACAGTCGCATAGCCAGTATCAATAAAATATACACATTAAAACCTAATATGTTCATCTGATTTTATCGATACATGATTGCTTAAAATTTCCTCTATAGAAAAAAAATCCAAAATTGGGTCTGTTTTTTCCTTTTTTTACTCAGCCTACTCAAACAATACATTATTTTACGACACAATCCAGTTAATACTATAGTATTTTATCTCATCTAAAATCTCACTTTATAAAATTTAAATAAAACTTCACTAAGTTAGGTATTTATCGAAATTTGTCCAAAAAGGCCATTCCCGAAGAGTGTTACATCTCTTTTCCTCGTGCGCGGAAGGCATCAGCGTGTCTCTTTCTAGGGGGCGTGTTCGACTCAAATCAAGGCATCGCCTTAATGGGTAAGTCCACCAAATATAGGGTTGTCATCTTATAAGCATGCTAGAAGTCCAAAAATTTTAGTAAGAAACTGTCATTTTGACATGAAAAAGTTGATTGACCCGATCTTATAATCTACTAGCGACCCGCCCCGGCTTCGCACGGGTACTATATTATACATATAAACCTTCCTCTTGAATCACTCTATCTATTAAAAAAAACCGCATCAAAATCCGTTGCGTAGTTGAGATTACGACAACCATCACATATGTCAAAATAAGTTATGTACTAAATATAAATATCCTTCCACACGACTCAAACTATCTCTATACCAAATTTCATTCAAATCGGCTCAGCGGTTTAAGCGTGAAGAGATAACAGACAGACAGACTCAATTTCGCATTCATAATATTAGTATGGATTACCTGGTTAAAAGGTTAACCTCACCTTCTTTTTCTCATTATTGAACTGCCGAACAGCATTATTCTTCAATTTAATCCATCGTGATTTTATAATAGTGTTCATTGTCACACTTTACAAAACAATACACTTATAACTTATTACTATCTATTTTCAGTCTACAACTGAAATGATGTATATTACTATAATAAAATGTCATCCAACACTAGTGGTTTCCACAAAAAACATCGTGCACCTAAGTATGTAGAAACAACGTAGTTAATATATAATAACCAGGAAAATAATTTTAACTACACTCTTGAACGTCATATTTTTAACCGCCGCAAATTCGTTAGAGAATCGTTTTCACGAAACAACGGCACAATTTTGAACTTGTCTCTTCTGCATTTTGTGTTCCAAATGTATCGATTAAACATCTTTTCATTGGCACTATTTAGTCAGTAATTACAATATTATAATACGCGTACATTAATAAGGATAATATAACAAACTGTGTGTTTTAAGTTCCAGTCCCAGCTCTTGTTCTTATCGTGTGATAAGCTACTTGTTATGTTTCCTGTCTCTGTCTGTTATTTATTTGCTTTAATGTTTATTTATGTACATAGGATACTTAATTTTAACCAAGCACGCCAAGTCACCCAGCTCTATAAATCGTTACCAAATAAGGGCCTAGTACACAGTAATAGGATATCTATTCCCATCGCAAAATACTTGAGCTATCGAAATGAATAATACAGTATTCCGCCTCGCTATTCCTGTTGAGCTACAACTTTTTAAATAATCAAAGTACCTACACATAACTGTGCCACACAGCACAAAAATGAACAAACAGACTAGCCGTTTTTTTATTAGTAGACCCAAGTCCTTAAAAGATAACATCGTTGGTGATAAATTATCAATATCGGCACTCCATGTGCTTAATGACTTGATTACTGTATTATGACAGTTGGTTGCTGTGCTTGGCGGAGCCCGGTCGCGCGAACATGTAATAAGCAACTTTACTACACAGTGGGACGTAAAGCATAATGAAACGCCTGTTGCCCCTTTTGGGGCAAGGCGACGAGGCGAGGCGAGAATTGAAATTCGTATGGCTTTTCAATCTCTCCTCGCATGTCGTCGGTGGAAATAATAAGTGCCATAAAAATTGCGTGTGCGCTAGGATTACACGAATCCCTAGTCCCAAGATGGCGAAATGGTGAGGGCGGGATTACCCTCACCATTTCGCCATCTTGGGACTAGGCGCGGCCGTGGGTTCCACCCTTATGTTGTTGATTTACCACTGATTCGCACAAAGCGCTTTGCTTCCAGTTTTCTCGCGAGGACAGCCAAAGAGCGGAACTCGCTTCCGGCAAACCTTTTGCCAGTTACATATAACTTGGATCTTTTCAAGACGAGAGTGAATAGCCACTATCTAGGTTATATGCATGTAACACCCTCGACCTCATCATCACTTACCATCAGGCGAGATAGTGGTCAAATACGTAATAAATAAAAACAATTCTCGCCTCGCCTCGTCTCGTCTCGCCCCTCCGGTGGAAAATCAGCTTAAGAGCGCCGGCACATTACAGCTACTAAACGCACATTAAACCACTAGTCTACCAGGAAAGACAGTGATAACCTCGAGAAACAAGTTATTACTGGAAAAATCGATGGCGAGCGACCGAGGGGCAGAAGCCCGATACGCTGGGCAGACCAAACTTGCGCAGTCTTTGATACAACCGTTCACGACGCTCTGCACTCGGCGACAGATAGGAAGAGATGGAGGCACATCACCCAAGGAAAATGTTCCAGAGATATGACCACGACCCTCAGTAAAGAAATGAGGAACCCGATACAAGGAGGCCGCCACTAAACGCGAAACCAGGGCTCCAGTAGTGTGCCGAGCGCGAGCTTGTCCCGCAGTTTGTGGCTCAGATAAACGCCCGGTGTACGCCAGTGCTACACACTTAGACGAATTCTTTCATACATTGAAAGAACTCGTCCGCAGCCCGTGGCGCTCACTAGTGGCTTTAAATAAATCATCATCATCATCATCACATCAGCCGAAAGACGTCCAGTGCTGGACATAGGCCTCCCCCAAAGACTGCCAAAGTGACCGGTCCTGCGCCACCCGCGTCCAGCGGACTCCAGCAACCTGTACCAGGTCATCAGTCCACCTTGCGGGGGGCATACCCACGCCGCGCCTTTCGGTACGTGGTCGCCACTCGAGAACCTTTCCGCCCCAACGGCCATCGGTTCTACGTGCTATGTGCCCCTCCCACTGCCACTTAAGTTTATCGATACGGAGGGCTATATCGGTTACCTTGGTTCTGCTGCGGATAGCCTCATTTCTGATGCGATCGCGCAAAGATACTCCCAACATAGCCCTCTCCATAGCCCTTTGGGTGACTTTGAGCCTTCTTATGAGGCCCATAGTAAGCGACCGCGTTTCAGTGCCATATCATCACTGACAACACACACTGGTCAAAGACTTTCGTCTTAAGACACTGCGGAATATTGGACGAAAAATAAATAAATAAACATTATTTTCAATGTTTTATTTCTACACTCTGTATTAGACTGGTAAGTCCCCGTGGCTTCCCCAGAAGCGTCCGATAACTCCGACATCCGACACCCACACACTGGCGCCTGTTTCACATCGTAAGCATCATATGACATGATGCAGCTTTGCAGCTCATATTGCGGGATAACCGTACCGTCGATACACACTTTACCTACATTCGAGTTCAAAATATATGCGTTCACAAGGCATAAAAATATCTGAACAGCCTTATGCCCTTAACAAAGAAGTCGGGTTCACATAGTTTTCATCACTTAGTGCGGCCTGCACCAACTTACGCATACGGGCAGATCAACGTTAAATATGGCCAATTGTACGTAATAATTCCTAATTAATATATCGTTAAGTATTGTTATTTTTTAATTTAATTATCTTATTTTTGACATTATATTCTAAATGTATACTTACATCATAATATAATTTGCGATGCTTTATTAGTTTTATTACTAAACAAATCAAGTGTTGTAATGTAATTCAAGAGTAAAGTGTCCGTCAATAGAATTTGCGAACTATGTAAACAAACCGCCATATTGAAATTGTCATTCACTATGGCGGTTTGTTTACATAGTTAGCAAATTCCATTGACGGCGACTTTAGATATTTAAGCCAATGTTTTTACGCCAATCGGCCAAACATAGTGCAACATAAAAAAAAAAACATCTCTGTTTCTATGCAGCCTTCACCTATGTTTAACAAATAATAGTTATTTACGATACAAGTGCCGAAAATAGGAAATTCGCAACGAGTGGTGGTAAATTAAAACGCGACCGAAGGGAGTGTTTTTAATCGACATGAGTTGCGCACGTGTATCGTACAACGTTTTACTGTACATATGGCACTTTAAAGTTTCGACATATGCACGAAAAGTGCCCTCTCCGCACTAGTGCGGGAAAGTAGCACCATATTTACTGTAAAACACTTTGCCTTTGGCGCCGGCAGCTGTCATGTCATGTCAGCGGCTAGGTTTCCGCAACTCGACGTCATAATAGCGCCCATTTTGCGTATGGAAACGAACAACGCTTATAGTTAAACCAATGACGCCGTTACCTGAAAGTGTGTACAGTCAGCAGCAAAGTAGCTACGCAAAATGACGACCGGTTAGTCTAGTGGGTAGTGACGCTGCCTACGAGGCTGAAGGTCCTGGGTTCGAATCCCGGTAAGGGCAAATATTTGTCTGATGAGCATGAATATTTGTTTCTGAGTCATGGATGTTTTCTATGTATTTAAGTATTTCTATAAAGTAAAAAAGTAAGTAAGTATAAAGTATTTCTAGAAGGACGGAGGTTTAAGACCCATTGCTATCGGCAGCACATTTCGCCGTTTGACGGCTAAATTAGGGTGCCATGCAGTCAGAGAGGAAATGGCTGCCTACTTGCAGCCGCACCAACTAGGGTTTGGTACGAGGCTGGGTTGCGAAGCCGCTATTCACGCAACGCGAGCGTTCTCAGGGGACCCGAAAAATGCGGAATGTATTATTGTGAAATTGGACATTAAAAACGCATTTAATTGTGTTGAGCGTGATGTGTTGTTGCGCGAGGTTCGGGAGAAGTTGCCTTCCCTCTATCCTTTCCTCTTTCAAGTTTACTCGTCCCCTTCTAATCTGTTTTACAACGGGTCCCTTATTCTTTCCCAGGTCGGCGCACAGCAGGGGGATCCGCTTGGCCCTTTAGTTTTCAGTCTGGCTATACAAAAGGTGATCTCTGAGCTTAAATCCCCCCTGAACATCTGGTATCTGGATGACGGTACTCTCGGGGGGACCCCGGAGGAAGTGAAGCAGGATCTGCTCACGCTCCTTCCACGCTTTCGGGAACTAGGGTTAGAGGTCAACTCGGGTAAATGCGAGTTTTTCCCCTGCGGTGCTGATTCCGGTTCCTCCTTCACTTCGTTCAGTGCCGTGCTTCCGGGACTCAAAGAGCTGTCAACCCATACTTTTACCCTCTTGGGTTCTCCCATTTTTCCTGAAGCCATCCCGGAGGCCTTCGAAGTGAGAAGGCGGCTTCTTCTGTCTGCTGGGGAGAGGTTGAAGCTGCTATCAGCGCACGTGGCTCTTATTTTGCTACGGGTCTGTTTCGCTGTTCCCAAACTAACCTATTTTTTGCGCACGGTTCCGACTTGGCTTCACCCGGTGCACACTGACTCTTTTGATTGTGTGTTGAAGGAGTCAGTGGAGTACCTGTTGAATGTCTCTCTCAATTCGGACCAGTGGGACCTGGCATCTTTACCCATTCGGTTCGGTGGGTTGGGCGTAAGGCGCGCGCGGGATGTGAGTCTGCCAGCTTTCCTGGCGTCGGCGGAGGGGGTTGTGGACCTTGTCACTCAGATTCTTTCCCGAGATGGTGCCAAGGCTACTATACCTTTTGCTGCCGATGCTTTGTCAGCGTGGAGGACTCTCAACTCGGGTGCGCCAGTGCCTGAGAAACTTGACCGCCAACGGATGTGGGATGACATAGGGGGGAAGCGGACGCTGGACGGCCAGGTGGAGGGCGCGGTAGGTGTGGATAGGGCAAGGATCATGGCCGTATCAAGGCCAGAGTCTGGGGCGTGGCTGCACGCTCTCCCTTCTCCGCATTTGGGTACGCTTCTTGATAATGACTCATTGCGGGTGGCCGTGGCTCTTCGTCTGGGCTGTGATGTTTGTGAACCACACATATGCATCTGCGGCGCTATGGTGGAGAGCAGCGGTCATCATGCACTGAGTTGTTGTCGTTGCGCAGGAAGGTTCCCACGTCACCACGCCCTTAATGATATTGTTCGGAGGGCGCTTGTGTCAGCAAATGTGCCGTGTATGCTGGAACCTCCTGGCCTTAGCCGATCTGACGGCAAAAGGCCTGACGGTTTGACCTTGGTGCCCTGGCAGAAAGGCAAGTGTCTGCTCTGGGACGCGACGTGTGTCAGCACTTTTGCTGCTTCTCACATTAGTCGCACCTCGCGGGCGCCTGGAGCAGCGGCTGAGCTGGCGGCAATGCGGAAGAGGGACAAATACTCAGGCCTATGCAATTATTTATTTGTTCCGCTTGCGGTGGAAACGACTGGGTGTTGGTGTTCGGAGGCCAAAACCTTTTTTAGGGAAGTGGGGCGTCGTTTGCAGGAGAGAGGCCTGGATCCCCGCTCTGGGTCATTTCTGGTTCAAAGGCTAGCCATAGCTGTGCAGCGCGGCAATGCGGCTAGCGTGATGGGAACCTTTGCACCTGGAGTGGCGCGGGGCGGGTTATTCGATACTTAGTTTTTAGTTTAGATTAGTAGGGTATTTTAGGCTTAGGTTTCTAATTTTAATGTATTGTTTTATTTTTATTCTATTGTGTGACATGTATTTTGTATTGTAGTGTAATGTTAAATGAATTAATGTGTTTATTACGAATAAAATAATATACTTTAATTAAAAACTATCAAAGATAACCTAAGTTTGAATTAATAACATATTTATCAATAGATTAAATTTGTATGAACAGTTTAATTTATATAATTGTATTATAGTTTGTATGTATGTATCTATGTATTTATACTATACTTATTTATGAAAGTGTGTATTTGAGTGTGTAATTAAGCTTTTCTTGATTTATTCCTGCACTACCTGTTTTTCAACTCACCTTTCTATCTATTATATATATCGTCGTCTAGTACCCATAACACAAGCCTTATTGAGCTTACTATGGGACTAGGTCGATTTGTGTAAGATTGTCCCCTAATATATATATATATATAAAATAACGCGCTCAAAGTGATCCAGACAGTCCGTATCCTCTGGACATTAGAGTCGTGTGTAGTTCATTTTGAGCACTTGACCCGCTTAGCTACTTATGCTGCTGACTGCGTACAGTATTCAGGGCCCTGGTTATTCATCATCATCATCATATCAGCCGAAAGACGTCCACTGCTGGACATAGGCCTCCCCCAAAGAGTGCCAAAGCGACCGGTCCTGCGCCACCCGCATCCAGCGGACTCTCGCAACCTTTACCAGGTCATCAGTCCACCTTGTCGGGGGACTACCCACGCCGCGCCTTCCGGTACGTGGTCGCCACTCGAGAACCTTTCCGCCCCAACGGCCATCGGTTCTACGTGCTATGTGCCCCGCCCACTGCCACTTAAGTTTAGCGATCCGGAGGGCCACATCGGTTACCTTGGTTCTGCTGCGGACAGCCTCATTTCTGATGCGATCACCCAGAGAAACTCCCAACATGGTCCTATAAGCTGGTTATTAGTAAAAAATAGGCGGCCCGAATCGAGTCTTCCGTAACTAGCGCTTTTGGTGGTAGTTTGAGTACACCTACTTCCAAAGCTACTAAATCTTTTCTGACTCTATTTACGCTATTCCGGTCTTATAAATAAAGCAAACAGAGGCTCTAGTATAAGTTTTACCGAAACAAAACGTTACGACCGCGTTTGCGTTTAGCTGTCAAATCCGATACAAATTGAGGGTAAAACGCAAACGCGATCGTAAAGTTTTGTTTCGGTAAAACTTATACTAGAGCCTCTGGCAGTACCGTGAACAGTTGCTGTATCATACACGAACGATGGCGCCTCAATGCGTGACGTCACGGCGGCGAGGGCCTTTTTGATGAATGAGGCCTGAGGCCTAAAGCGGCCTTTAGACCCTAAATGCAGTACACTGATTCTGTGGCAGTGTCGAGTCTAACTGTCTAATTAGCGTGACTTACATGCTAACAGTCTTTACACTTGTCTTTCTGCAGTCTTTCTGATTTAGTGTACTGCATTTAGATAGGTCTAAACTAAAGGCCGCTTAAGGTGGTCATATCTTTATTCCGCCATTTGTCTGCTCTAAATATCTATGCTTCTAGCAAACTTATAAATATCTTGATACCAATTAAACTGTCATTGTGCTATCATCATAGCTAACAGTATAAGCATAACAACCTCTTAACGAAACAAATAAATTTTAACCCCCGATGCAAAGATTAGAGGTTATAAATTTTACGTGTCTGTCTGTGTCTGGTATCGTAGCTCCCAAACGGATGGACCGATTTGAATGAGTTTTTTTTTGTGTCATAGATAATTTTATCCCGAGTGTTCTTAGCCATGTTTCATGAAAATCTGTTCAGCCGTTTTTGAGATATTGGACTTTGAAATGAAAATGTCTGGAGTTTTTCTAAGTTAGTTATTATTGAATATTTTTGTACACAAGGCACGCTAATACAGAGGGCACAAGTTCGGGTCTTGTCCTGGGCTTCGATGGTGGTTGTTGTCTCAGTTGGTACTTGTAGGTACCTAGCTCCACGCACGCCTCCCAAAGGTCCGGGACATCATTGTCCCGTGAGCGGGAAAGACATAAATAATAAATATTAAGAAACAATCTTACACAAATCGCCCCAGCCCCATAGTACGCTCAATAAGGGCTTGTGTTATGGGTACTAGAGGATATATTTAATAGATATAAATACATAGAAAACATCCACGACTCAGAGGAACAAATATTCATGCTCATCACACATATATTTACCTTTACCGGGATTCGAACCCGGGACCTTCAGCTTCGTAAGCAGCGTCACTACCCACTAGGCTAACCGATCGTCAGTCGTTATTTTTCCATTATATTTGTTCTCTGCATCATATCATATAACAAGAAAGAATTGTGGGCCAAGCTGAAACGCAAAACTTCACTCGCTTCTTCAATTATAGGACACTAGCGACCCGCCCCGGCTTCGCGCGGGTACTATATTATACATATAAACCTTCCTCTTGAATCACTCTATCTATTAAAAAAAACCGCATCAAAATCCGTTGCGCAGTTTTAAAGATCTAAGCATACACAGGGACAGAACGCGGGAAGCTACTTTGTTTTATACTATGTAGTGATACCCCAGCATCCAAAACAATCAATATCAAAAAATCTCAAGCATTCCAATCAACATGCCAATTAAATATGAACCCTACGACCTTTGTATTAAGACGCATTGCAAACATCCGTCATGAGGTCACCTGTACATCAATGTTATATTTAGTTTCAAGTGGGTGTACACATTTGTATTTCCTTATAAGTTACTTTGAACTTTAACAGTGAAGGAACAAGGTTGAGAGTTGTTGTGATAGGATTGTTTACTTTTTGAGGATCACACCTACAATAATATGTAGTTGGAATGTTTTATTTGTGAGTCAGCTTTGAAATTGGACTTTATGACTAAGCTGATTAGGTTTAATTTTGAAGAGACACCAGTTTGGATGTAAGCTGTATTTGAATATAGTAGATCCTTCATTGGTTCTGTTTTAAGAAGATTTTGTGAATGAATGTTGTAACATTTTGAAATATAACTATTGGACGAATTCGAGAAGGAATTCTTATCTTGCAGTAAACAATAGTTCATCATCAAAATAACGTGTTAATGGCATTCTCCATGTCAACATTCAATTTAACTTTCAGGACACTTCATCAACACAAATAAATTCTACACATCGGATACATTTTTCTCGAACATGCAATGAAATATTGACGTTGACTTCGAAGTGTCACGTTTCGGGCGCAGCGAGACATGAGACCCGTAATGGCATTTCATACAAAATTGGAGGCTTAGGCCTGCAAGATGGTCATTTTTAATTTCCATTCCACAATTTGTGGCACAGGATCACGGCGTTCAGACATGAAAATTAAAGTTTGATTTATTGGAGTTTTTTTAATTTATTTCATTTCTAGTTTGTGAAAAGCACTATACATACCTCGGCGTGAAAAGGGGTTGCCAGCCTCATAACTCATAACTATCCGACCTCGCTACGCTCGGCCGTCTGTATGTACTGGGCCGCCAACCCCTTACTTGCCGGCGATGTAGTAATGCACTAGCCTGCATCCATGGCATCTATGGGTGAAAATCAAAAAAAATGTACATTGGCCTTAATCTAATCTACGCTTGAAGTTTTCTCAGTTTAGTAACGACAATTACCCATACATTTTACATGGGTAAACGCTTTAAGTTTTCTCAGTTTAGTAACAACAATTACCCATACATTTTACATCGGTAATTGTCGTTACTAAACTGAGAGAACTTAAAGCGTAGATTAGATTAAGGCCCTTAACTATGTACAAGTTTTTTGATTTTCACCCCTATACTAATATTCACCTAGCCTAGAGTATAACTTTGCAAGTTCCAACTCATTTGATTCTAAAAATACTTTCACAAGTATATAAATAAATAAAATAAATAAATAAATAAATATTAGGGGACAATCTTACACAAATCGACCTAGTCCCATAGTAAGCTCAATAAGGCTTGTGTTATGGGTACTAGACGACGATATATTTAATAAATAGAAATACTTAAATACATAGAAAACAAACTCAGAAACAAATATTCATGCTCATCACCAGTGATCGGTTATTTGGATTCTCCCTCGCGGGATGCCAAGTAGAAAAGTTAATATAGATACGACAGTTTCCCGCGATACCGAACAAAGCGTACAAATATAAAACAATTCAAATTATCTCTAAGGAATTTTTTACTCTTACATGGCAACCAGTTGAGACAAAAACTTCTATTCTTTTCCTAATCTCTACACTTTATTTTAAGCAAAATATTATTAAAACCTCCACAAAGTGTTAGCTTATATATCTGTCATGATGGAAAAAATACTTCAAAATCTTGATATTGACATTTCATTATTTTCTTTGGATTTCAGCAAAGAGTATAATAAGTATATTTATGTAAAGAGTGGCAACACCAAGAAATTACTGGTCCCACAGCCGCCTAGCAGCGAGTGGATTGAACTACTCTGACGCACGCATGCGTGCAGCGTGCACGCTTCACATACACACTAACGCACACATACATAATCACGCATCACGCACACACGTATACAAAAGTTGTATTCTCTGTTTTGACTTTGAAGCCTACAATGCGACTATCAAAGTTAGGAAGAAAACGTTTCTAAAACATGATATAAATCACATTTTAGTTACCTAAGTACGCTTCCCTTCATACTTTGCCAGTCACATTGTAGGTTTCAAAATAATCACCCAACTATGAAATGGATCTGAAAAGTGAAACATGCAACATTCATATAAGTATTTATTCAACTTAACAAATAACAAATTATGTAACAAGAACTTTATAAAGCACAACCTTTTTAACAAAAAAACACGAGACAAGGACGAGATTTAGCTTCAAAACTTTAGATTAAATCTCCTGGACCAGATTTAACAAATCCACGTACAGCCGATCTACACTGCATATTACTCAACCTCAAATTATTTACTGCACACATAATACCTAGATATTATTTTTATAAACAGATACTGTGTCTAAAACTATTCTTGATTTTATTTAAATATGATTTAAATGTGTTTTCATTCAATGTTTTTATAGACAATACATTGACATTTATTTACTGACTGACACTACTGACTGATGTATACTTCATCTAAAACCACAAAGGCCGAACAACAAACACAATTCCATATTAATGAGATATTTGTTCATGTTCAGTTAAATAAAATGGATACTTAATTAATTCTATCTCAAAACATAAAAATATATTTTATTTCATTTCAAAATCTTAAAATTTATTGTCGTGGGTCTATTGTACTGACATCTATTTACATTTTCTGTCAACAACATTAAATACAGCGATCCGCTTCGCCAGAGATGTCACTACTTTCCATACAATAAATCGGCATGTCGCCTCTTTTCTAAGTTTCCAGCCCCTGGATTTCAGTTCTAATTATTTGCTTCTAAGGATTGCATAAATAAATAGGTATTAGCTGTATAATTTATGCTATAATATTAGGTCACAGGTTATCGTATAAGTGCAAATACATAGATCTTATAGCTCAAAGGCGATACAATAAATAAGTATCCACGTTAAGTTCGCACACTATGATTTATTTATTTTTTCAATTTTAATTACGACAACTGTGGCTTACTCTAATTGAACTTTTGATTCGCGTATGATTGGAATATTCTCGGGGAGTACTAGACCGATCTCTGTTGATAACGAATTCATTTATTCAAACAATTAACCCGTAGTAACCATATATTAGCTGATAGACACGCGTACTTACTCGCTGAACTTTTATCCAAACGGTACAAAATGTGCCGCTTTGGAGGCAGCAAATGAGCGTAAACACTTGTGCTCATTTGTTCGATTTAGACAAAAAAACGGAGAGTATATGAGTACTCGTCTATCAGCTACTTAGATGTTTTAAAGTGTAATAAAATAATCACATTGCATTTTTTTGCCTTTTCTAACAACATAAAGCCCGGATTCCCGGGGCATATCCATACTAACATAATGATTGAGGTCGTTCACCCCATGTCGAATCCAAAAAACCGATCACTGCTCATCACACAAACACATATAGACTGGACTTTCGGGACGGCCATAGGTTACCTATAGGCTACATTCTAACGCTTAGACCTAAATCATCATTCTCCTAGCGTTATTCCCGGTTGTGCCCTAAAGGATCCCAGGGTCCGATGATTTCTCATAGACTCTAGTTAACCCCTGACGCAAAGAGAGGGGTGTTATAAGTTTAACGTGTCTGTGTATCTGTCTGTGGTATCGTAGCGCTCATAGCCTCGCGGCGCCTGCGAGTCGGAAACGATAACGCAGGTTAAGCAAAGATGGCAGCGGTCAGTCTTTGGATGGGTGACCGCCTGATGTTTGAGTGGTTAATATAAATGAGCGCTTCCGTGCTTTGGAAGGCACGCTAAGCAGTTGATCCCGGATGCTGTCTATGACAGTAGTCGTTAAGCCGAGTTAGAGGCCTTCGGGCGGCTTAACCCGTCGTATGCTTAGACACGGATCCGTGCCAAGCATTTGAACCTACAGTTTTCAATCTCAAGGTCATATTTTGATCAGCAATTTTTGACATCCGCATACGAGGGGTTAAGAACTTCTAACAGTCGAGTTGCCCACTCACTTGACAAAGGGGGGACAAATGTTACTCGCGTCCGCAGGTGCTACCTACCACAACCCTGCACCTAAACAGTAAAGGCCAAAATAATGTATGCCATACGATTAAATAAATAAATCGTAGCTCCCAAACGGATGGACCGATTTGAATGCGACTTTTTTTATACGAAAGCTGATGTGATCCCGAGTGTTGTTAGCCATGTTTCATGAAAATCTGTTCAGCCGTTTTTGAGATATTGGACTTTGAAATTAAAATGTCGGGGCTTTTTCAACTTTACTAAGTTGTACTTATTCTGTATCTCAATGCACGCCCATTGTCATACCTAGGGTGGTGAATTAGTGAATGCATATTTATGGCCCTTGCATACCTGCGATCTGGAACTTTACGAATTACTGCCTGTCGCGCGTACACAATTTTACGTCTTCTCCTGGGTGTGAAGTGAGATTTGCCGCTGCGCCCGTGGGCGGTAAATCTCACTTACCGCCCAAAGTGACGTAAACAAATATTCATGTTCATTACACAAATATTTGCCCTTACCAGGAATCAAATCCAGTATGTTCAGCGTTGTAGGCAGCATGACTATGAATTGTAAAGGTGATTTATTTGCAGTAGTTGCTTCCAAATTTACCGATGCAAATGATCCATTTGATGTATGCCTTCCCATTAGTCATCAACTTAAAACAATATGTTTTAAATGATAATGAATTTACATTTAGACTGTTATCAGCTGCCAAACAGAAGGACACAGGCTTCCTGTTGTTTTAATATAAATAAACACAATGTTTACTACTTTTTTATTTAATCTTGATTTGTAAACAAGATTGAACTCTAGTACAAAGGTTAGAAAGTGCATTTTGACTGAAGACAACAAATGCTAATGATTTATTATTTATTTTCAGACCATAAGTTATGCTGCCGCTGAGCAAGTTTGAAACATAACTCTACGCAACTAAGTGCAAATTGCATTACTTTCTTGTATAAAAGTAATGTTTTTAATTTGATTCTCTACAGACTATAAATTGCCTGTGGAACAAGTTTGAACCTTGTTACAAGGTAGAGAAAGTACAATTTTAAGTACATAGTTAATGACTAAACTAGGATGTAAAATTATATGCACAGGGTGACCTTTTTAAGTAATGAGTCATTAAGGTCATTTCAATAAGGTCTTATAGTTATGTATGTACCTATGTAAGTATTTTATTGTACACATTTTCAGTAGGTTAAAATTCAAATAAATGTTAAACAGAAAGTTAGTTACGATGTTCATTCAATATGTAGCTGCTAGGTATAATGACAACTCGAATATTTTACATGTATGATGTCATTGATCAGTCATTTTTTATTTCCTGATTAGTACCAATAGTCAAGGCAAAAAAAAAAAAATGTTTTGTGGTTAAATTATTTTAAGCCTTTTCCTATATAAACTAGTATATTTTCATATTCTTCTGGTCAAACTGCATAAAAACGCTTTTTTCATGTTTATTCCAGAATTTTACACCCAAAAAAATCCAGACTGTATAAAAAAAAAATATTTGTGTCATCAATTATTGATAGTTATGTGCACAGCAGGTATGCAGCTGAGAAGGTATACCTGGAAGCATTATCTCTAAACAAACATCAAAGACTGCTTTATACAAGAAACGTTCCCCAGTGACTTAAAACATGACTCCAGAGCCATTGCATGTCTAAATGGCAGTTTACTCCACAAACATACATGAAAGGACCACACTGTAAACAGAATATTAGAGCGTACAAACAAACACACCGACATGCGCATAGTAAGTCTAAAAATAACTCCAATCGAAGGAAGCCCTACGCGAGTCGTAAAATTACATCATTCCCCTCCAGGGTTCAAGGAACTGACCGTGATATCATAGGCCATCACACTCCGTAGCGCTAATTAACACAAAAAACCCCGCTCCACTCAAAACTCACGCTCACTCGACGAAAATCAAGGATGTACTCACAGAAATCAAAATATCGATGTGTCGCGCATCAGAAAAACACGCACATTCCAACACTGAACACTCTTTCTTTTGCACTGGACACAAAAACTGTCTTATTATCACTCGTTTCCTACTAATAAATGACTAATTCCTTTTTATAGAGGCTTATTTTTTACGTAAATTACTGTGAACTGCAGAAAATTTCAGTCCATTTTTGACGTTTGTCTCAGACGAACAGTGTTGCTGTGCTGAAAAAAACACCATGAAACAGACATTTCTTTGGTTCGTGTTACTCAACTCAAATAACATAATATTAAATCCTTTTTTTATAATTTAGCCTTTCTTTCTTACTTCCTCGAGAAGTATTACTTAAATAAAATATATTTTTATTAGTTTATGAAACGTCAAGCTTTTTGTACTAGAGCAATAACAAAGCGCAAAATCCAAAATGAAATCGAAGTGGTCTTTTGAAGTCCGCAAATTGTCAGATTTTCAAAATATGAAATGATTTAATAATGTTTTACAAGCTGATTGTGTAGTATTTACCAGATGTAATTAAATATATATACCGCCGAAGTGTTTTTGATTGTTACGTGATTATTTTTTTTACAAGTACCGGAGTTGGAGGTTATGAAATAAGAATCGCCCTTAAAAACATATTTATGTTTAAGCTATACAAGAGAATTACGTAAACAATGTCGAGAATACTGCACAATCGCATAAGGTAACCTCTAAACTTTGCTATTACCTGTACCTTCAAACTATTTATACTGACTGACTGGTAACTTATACCAACTATTTCTGAACTTCCAGATCGTCGCTAGTGAAGTCTCCAGTGTGGTCTGTCGTGGACAAGAGGGCCGTTGCGTTCTCAGTATGGACGGGGCGCAGCTTGCTTCTCCGGAAGCCTGTAGATACTAGTCATGTTCAGAAGAGGAAATATGGGATGCTGGTGGCCCGAGCAGTGAGGGGACTCCTGAAAATCAGATATCTGGTTCTGGGAGGCGCCGTGGGCGGTGGAATGACCTTGAATAAGGTAGACTATAGTCTGAAACCAATCAATAGGGGATGTAATGTTCAGCCCAATCATCATGTCCACATATTTTTCTTTATGGATGGGTTAAAAAAATAAGATATAGTGGACACCGATTATTTGGCTGTACATTATAGGAGCACTTCAGAAATTGTTGCACAAAAATGTGAAATCATTCGGAATGGAGTTCAATATAGTACAAAAACTGTTAGTTCTATAGATCTTTTGGGAACCTACCCTCAATAACATGTTGTCACATTCATCTTCTTTTCATTCATAACAACTGTACTTATTTAATCCAAGGAATAGTTTCATGAAAATAAAGTACTTGAATTGTCTAACTATCTAAGAATGAATTATATGGGTGTCAAACATTCATGAAACTGGATTTGAGTCATTAGAGCATTAATGTACATAATTTTTTTGACTGACAATAAAATCATGTTTTATAGTTTGTCATAAAAATTATCGAAGTTGTCACAGCAGTAACTAGTTTATGCATTTTACAAATGATGTTACAGATCGATCGAGATGTTATGATCTAATCCCAATAAGGTCTAGTTTTCCCTCTGGGTTGGAAGGTCAGATGGCAGTCGCTTTCGTAAAACTAGCGCCTATGCCAAATCCTGGGATTAGGTGTCAAAGCGGACCCCGAGCTCCTTTAGGGGCATAACCGGGAACAACGCTAGGAGAATGATGATGACAAATGATGTTACAGATTTTACCTTTTCTTTTCTTTCTTTACATAACTGTTATGTTTTAACCTTACAACCCCAGCACGGCTAGCACGCGACGGCGCGCGAGCTCTCTCGATTTTTCTCGCACTATCCGTCTCTCTCCTATTTTCTAATAGGAGAGAGACGGATAGTGCGAGAGCACTTAGAAGAAGAGGTATAGTGCAATAAAAATCGAGAGTATGTCACGGCCGTCCCATGCTAGATGTGTTTGTGGACAATGTTATTTATATGCTTTACCTTATGTTTGACTGGTAGAAAACAAAACACTATGGCATTACACCCACCTTTGTACTATAACATAGTATTTCCATGAAAAATAAATAAATATCTGTATATTGTTTACAGAAATACATAGAATGGAAGGACGGCCTCCCGGACATGGGATGGGTGAATGAACTGCTACCGGATGAGAAGCAGTGGAACCAGTTCACCACAACACTTCTTAATGCTAAAGAGAAGATCGGAGATAACCTCAATATTGGTAAGTAAATACTTGCTGTAGAATATAAAGATCTATTACTTTATTGTATTGCTAAGTATTGCTTTAGTCAGCTAAACTAAAGTAGATGATTCCCACATTTTGTTTCTTCAATAAAACATGAATTATTAATTTGGAAGCATTAAAATAAAAATAATACTTTTTATTTATTAATTATTTATTTATTTATTTATTTATTTGGAGAACCAACAGCTACAGAAACATATTGACTATATAGATAAAATACAAAAAGCCAATTACAGGTTCCCACCGATAGCATCGCAGTAAACATTTGTGAGATCACTATTTTTACACTGAATTTGTGAGATTTCCTAACTAGGGGTTACAAAATGTGGAAACTTATGTATTCATTTAACTTAACTAAACAACAACATCATACGGATAGGAACACATTATGATTAACTAAAATTTTGAAGCTACGCTCATTCAAAGTAACTTCTCGTCAATTTACGCCTCACAGCAGGAATATTACTGTTGAATATATCAATATCAAGGTCTTTTGTCAGCTTATTAATTTTTTTACAGCCACGAATTAGAAAAGTGTTCTGCCTATACTTACACGGGGCAAAGGGAATAGAGAGAGGGGGATAGTGTCTTTTGGTTCTAGACGGAATATTGAACGAAAGTTTAGCTAATAAATCAGAGCAGTCTACATTTCCATTTATAATGTTTAAAATATAAGTAATATCCGCTAAGTCCCGACGCGTGGAAAGCGGAAGAAGGTGATGCTTTTTACAGATATGGCTGTATTCAGATGTTTGTAAGGAGTTTTCAGTTTAAAGCAAAGATATTTAACAAACTTTTTTTGGACACGCTCAATTCTGTCAATATATGTCTGATACTGCGGGTTCCAAATTTGCGACGCGTACTCAAGTTTGCTTCTAACATAAGCACAAAAAAGTACTTTTATAGTTTTAGCTTGGGTAAAATAATAGGAATTACGTATGATGAAACCTAATGCTTTTGTAGCACTAGATACAACATTATTAATATGTTCATCGAATAGAAGCTTAAAGTCATGTAGCACACCGAGGTCCCTCATAACTGGTACTTTTGATAGTTGCTGATCTCTGAGTTTGTAAGAGGTTTGAGCTGGACAACGTTGCTTGAGAAGGTTACGGTGAAACATTTAGATGGATTGAGCTCTAGCTTATTAGAATGACAATACCTATCGAGACGCATAAGGTCTTCCTGGATTAGGATAGAATCATGCACGGTTTTGACTTTGGCAAAAATCTTCATGTCGTCTGCAAAACAAAGCAGGTTGGTATGGATGAAGCAGTCGCTAATATCATTGACATAAATATTAAAGAGTAATGGGCCGAGCAACGATCCTTGGGGGACGCCGCTGGGGACGGTTACCCAACTAGAAATGTAATTATTAATGACAACAGCTTGAGATCTATTTGCAATATATGAAGAGAACCATCGTAATAGGTCTCCGCAGATGCCCATTTTATGTAATTTAGAGATTAGCAAGTCGTGGTCAATTCTATCAAATGCCTTGCTATAGTCCGTATAAATAACGTCTACCTGACTACCGCGGGCCATCTCATCTGAGACATAATCATTGAGAAGAGTTAAATTAGATATAGTGGATCTATGTTGAAGGAAACCATGCTGGTTAGGGCTAAAATAGTTTTTAAGAGCCTCATTAACCTGAATGTATACTAGCTTTTCCAGTAATTTTGAAAGTATACATAGTTTAGAGATTGGCTTATAGTTAGTAACTTCCGTTTTTGAACCTTTTTTATGTACAGGAGTAATAAAAGCTGATTTCCATATCGAAGGAACTGTACATTCTGCAAAAGAGCGGTTAAATAGTAAAACTATAGGTTCTATGATTGATTTCGTGCAATTCATCAGGAACAGGGCAGGTACATTATCTGGTACAGCTGATTTTGATGGATCAAGTTGTAATAAGAGCTTGGTAAGCAGTTCAGGATTTACCTCAATGTTAGATAAGTGGGCGATAGGGCTACAACGGCCCGCCGCATCGATAGCTGCATTTTTACTAGTACTTGGTGCCGAGAATGTGGAATGGAAATAAGCAGAGAAAGCCTCGCATATGTCAGCTGCGGTGTTGACAAGTCGGTCACCATATTTAAGACTGCTTGGTACGCCATGTGAGCTAGAACGCGACTTAATATAAGACCAAAATTGCTTTGGGTCTTTGGAAATGTTACCCTCGATGCGGCGAACATATGCAACAAAACACTCCTTTTCGAGTTTCTTAACTCTATCTCGCTGCACATTAAATGAAATTAAGTCGGATTTATTGCCATATATTCTGATTTTTTTGAAATATTTAAATTTCTCCCTAATCGCTTTTTTTCGCTTTTTACATTTACTATTTACAAGATAGCAACAGCACATTATAAGAATGTACTTGGTTCAATATATTTTTATTTAATACACATATTCTATATCATGTGACCTGATAAAATAAATCCCATATTGTATTAAAATGTTGCCGATAAAATAAATCCCATATTGTATTAAAATGTTGCCTATAAAATAAATCCCATATTGTATTAAAATGTTGCCAGTAAAATAAATCCCATATTGTATTAAAATGTTGCCGGTTGTTGAGTCCCTGATGCAGATCCCCACAATATAACACGAGACAGCGCTAAGAGTGAATCAACCAGCATGTCTATCATGAGACGGCCGCGACATCTCTCGATTTTTCTCGCACTACACCTCTTGTTCTAAGTGTTCTAGAGACGAATAGTGCGAGGAAAATCGAGAGAGCTCGCGCGCCGTCGCGTGATAGCCGTGCAGAGATTTACGAAACTGTTTTTTTTTATATCACGACAGTGGCGAACCGTCATAGTGCCTGTCTGATAGTGTGCACACACTAGCCTATGGACGCTTACGATTCCAGAAGAATCACTACTGTGTTGCCCTTTTATTGCTATGAGTATTTATTGTGTTGACAGCTAGAGATGAATGCAAGTCCCTCTCTCAACACAGAATATCACACATCATACATTTGACACCCTCTATCAAGCATGCAAGTTGTCAAATATAATAGGGTAGGGTCTATACTATACACGGTGCTCGCGAGGAATCCAAAAGATTTTAACCACACATTCCTTGGGTCATTAGGATTAAAAAATATATAGCAACCGGAGTCAAACCCAGCTTAGTTTTGAAGATATTATACATTTTCATGTAAACTATCTATTGTGATTATTACTAAGTGTATTAAGCTATGTTGTTAAGTTTAGCGTCGCTATTGACAGACACTCACTAAATTCATCCTTTTTTGGAAAAATAATCGGCAACATTTTATTAAAAAGGATAAGTTTCATAGAGAAGCAATAATTGTCATCCACATTTAAAAAATTGAAAAAAATTTTTTTTGCTGAATTTGACTCGGGTTAATTATTTTTTAACTCCTAATTACCTCAGGAATGTGTGGTTAAAATCTTTTGTATTCCTCGCGTGCACCGTGTATTACCGTCTAATATGAAAACTCCCAAAGGTCCTGGTAGCATTGTGTTGAAAGTGTCGGATCTGCATTTGTCTCTAGCTGTCGACAACGAATCCTCAAATCAATTAACGGTCGGTGGTAAACAAACATACGGTTTGCTTGGTAAGCAGGCACCGTAGCTAGTATTCTAGAATAGACCGCGAGCCCACTCCCAATACACCTACGTCTCATGACTACACGGTAAAATGCATGGCAGCAGGTCGAGAAAGTTGTGCTGAGCAAGAGTCAGAAGATTCATCATCATCATGATATCAGCCGAAAGACGTCCACTGCTGGACATAGGCCTCCCCCAAAGAGTGCCATAGTGACCGGTCCTGCGCCACCCGCATCCAGCGGACGCCCCCAACCTTTACTAGGTCAGAAGAAAGTTCGAAAATCCTTCACTTCCGGTCAAATTTGTATAGGCAGGTATATGGCATCATTTAGCCTTTCGTAGAGAGAGTAAACCTAAGTCTGTCAGTCCTGAAATGGCCGGAAGTACTTTGCAGACGGTGCTAAAGTTTGCCACCTTTGGCACCGTCTGACGTAGGTGTATTAGGAGTGGACTCACGGACTAGAGGAATCATAAGCGCGAAAGCTACCCTTTATTGATTTTTGGATTCATTGTGTTGATCTGGCGACCTCACTACCGGGAACACAACACCATATGTCATCAGGCAGTCTGTATGCTTGTTTGCCAACCTCGTAGTAAAATAAACATGTCTTCGCACATCTCTGGTATAGGTAGACCGCTTAAGTCAGTCCTCGCTTGCGCGGCGCGTGGGTGCGGGGGTAGGACGATAGCGGCGCGGGCGGCGTGCAGGAGGCGAAGCCCGACGCCCCGTTATTGTCCCACCCGCGCGCCTCTCTGCCAGTTTTGCGGTCTGCCTATAGATCCTCGCCCTCAAGCTCCATTATTTGTACAATCTTGTAATAAGATTGGTCCCATGTCACCGCTAGTGTCCAAGCTAGTATTTTGCCGGTAGGTGAGCCCATGATGCTTGTCGCAGATCCCCGCCTGCGGGACGCCGGGATGGCCCGCGCGGCGGAGCTCCGCGAGTGGCTCGCGCAGAGATATGAGGACGCGGTGGCCGCTGCCGCTGTCAATAATCAGAATAATATCGGTAAGTGGACTCTGGGCTTGGATCTCTGACTCTCTCTCTCTCATTGAATGGCTTGAGAAGACGCCACACCCAAGGGCGGCCTTACTTATAGTGCAGGGTGTGCGTTGCACCCGGGCGCATGGTCCTAGGGGGCGCCGAGCGCCACTCGCCGGGCGCGCTGTACCAGGACACCAGCAATCAGAAGTTCGCCAGAGCCGATGGACGATAGAGCCCCTGATTCTTGTCCCAGATCCCCGCCTAGGCCGCCGTCAATAATCAGAATAATATCGGTAAGTGGACTCTGGGCTTGGATATCTGACTCTCTCCGGCTCTCTCTTTCTCATGGAATGGCTTGAGAAGACGCCACACCCAGGGGAGGCCTTACTTATAGTGCAGGGTGTGCGTTGCACCCGGGCGCATGGTCCTAGGGGGCGTCGAGCGCCACTCGCCGGCAGCGCTAAACAATAGTACCATCAGGACACCATCAGCAATCAGAAGTTCGCGAGAGCCGATGGACGGTAGAGCCCATGATGCTTGTCGCAGATCCCCGCCTGCGGGACGCCGGTCTGGCCCGGGCGGCGGAGCTCCGCGAGTGGCTCGCGCATAGATATGAGGACGCGGTGGCTGCGGCCAATAATCAGAAGAATATCGGTAAGTGTATGAGCTTCGAGCTGTGACTCTCTCCGGCTCTCTTTATCATTTAATGGCTTGAGAAGACGCCACACCCAAGGGCGGCCTTGCTTATAGTGTAGGGTGTGCGTTGCACCCTGGCGCATTGTCCTGGGGGCGCCGAGCGCCACTCACAGGGTGCCACTCGCCGGGCGCGCTAGATAATGGTACCAGGACACCAGCAATCAGAAGTTCGCCAGAGCCGATGGACGGTAGAGCCCTGATGTTTGCCGCAGATCCCCGACGGTAGCCGCTGCCGCCGTCAATAATCAGAATAATATCAGTAAGTGGACTCTGGGCTTGGATCTCTGACTCTCTCCGGCTCTCTCTCTCTCATTGAATGACTTGAGAAGACGCCAGCAATAATAATGATGTGTTAGGGTGGCTGATAGGGTCGCCATGTAAACATGGGCGTATGAGCTGCGCCAATATTCTTGCGCTATCTCGCTCATGAACACCATCGCTCGGTGATATGGTGCGAGAAATAATGCCATTTTAGGATCTATTCTTTATTGGCGCAGCTTATACAAACTGTTCCTATACCTAGCTCTATGAAGATTGTAACGACTAATGGGGCATCCAGATTATGTGATTTTACCCCAATTTGTCAGCCCAACATGTCGAAGTCATAATTGGACGTAGCGTACAGACGTAACAACTGCAACTACAATTTCATTCAGTGTGGCCAGTTAATAGTAAGAAAGCGAAAATTGCCCCATTCAAACGGTCGTGCGAAGCGGGCTGCAAGATTGTTACTAACCGATGAGATAGGGCAAGACAGCACGTCTAACATGGGACGGCCGCGACATACTCTCGATTTTTCTCGCACTATACCTCTTGTTCTAAGTGTTCTAATAAGAGAGAGACGGATAGTGCGAGAAAAATCGAGAGAGCTCGCGCGCCGTCGCGTGCTAGCCGTGCAGCACACAAAAATCGAGAGTATGTAACGGCCGTCTCATGATAGACGTGCTGTCTCGCCCTATCTCATCGGTTAGTAACAATCTTGCAGTCCGCTTCGCAGGACCGTTTGAATGCAGCAATTTTCACTTTCTTACTATTAACTGGCCACACTGAATGAAATTGTAGTAACAAAACACCGGTTTAAAAAAAATTACAAAATTACAGTGTAAAATATTAAAACAATATTCTTTAGTATATATTTTTAGGGTTCCGTACCTCAAAAGGAAAAAAACGGAACCCTTATAGGATCACTCGTGTGTCTGTCCGTCTGTCACAGCCGATTTGCTCCGAAACTACTGGACCGATTTAGTTGAAATTTGGTAAACATATGTAAATTGGTGACCCAAAGATGGACGCGTAAAGTAAATTAATAAATTCTGAACAGATTTGAAGTAATTGAGAAAAAAAAAACGAAAATTGACCATTCCCCCCCCCTTATCTCCGAAACTACTAGGCTTAAAATTCTGAAAAAAATATGGAAAATAGTTCCTTGCCTAAAGATTACAGGAAAACCTATAAGAAGTTTGAGTATTCAAAGTAACGGGAAAATTCTCAATATTATTGTGTATTTTGTATGGAGCGCCTGATGATTGAGCATAGCAATTTTTACGTCCGATTAAAAAAACACTTATGAAATTTAGACTATATACGGAACCCTCACCACGCGAGTTAAACTCGCACTTGTCCGGTTTTTTAATTTTCGTTTTATTTTATTTGAATGAATATTGTGAGAAAAAAAACACTTGGCAGATCATGCCAATTCCATGGTCCAAATTGTGATTTTCATGCAATTAGTCAGGAAAACTCGTTTGACGGTTGGATTGCAGCGCAACATGCATCCACACGATAGCAATTAGTCAGATTCTGATGAATTCGGGCTGACAAATCATGTAATGTATATGGCCCATAACATATCTGTGAATAGCTTTAGGATATATCATAGACAAGTACAGTCGCGTGTCAAGTATTATCTATGATATGATATTGAAAAAAGCTTTAATAATAAAGAATAAAATAATAATAAATATTATGGGACAATCTTACACAAATCGATCTAGTCCCAAACTAGTACGCTTGTACTATGGGTACTAGACGACGATAAACAGTATGTTGATGTACGGGCTGCTAGTGCCACACACACCAAGTATAAAATGTTCTTTGCTTGATGATGTAATAATAACTCGCTAATATAGTCAAAAGTAAACACTTTATTTATGTCGTATACAACTAACTATAAAAGCACGATATTATGAATGATAATGCGAATGAGAACACGCCTGCTGAGTGTTGATTGTAAACGTGTACTGACGCGTACTTTAATGGTTTAGCGATCGAAGGTAATTTCGCTGAGATGGCAATGTGCGGTGTGTGGACCGTACAATACTTATATAGATAAATCAATACTTAAATACATAGAAAACATCCATGACTCAGGAACAAATATTCGTGCTCATCGCACAAATAAATGCCCTTACCGGGATTCGAACCCAGGACTTCTTGCTTCGTAGGCAGGGTCACTACCAACTAGGCTAAAGCGGTCGTAGCCAACGGGTCGAGGGGGTTTAACCTAGCATTAACAACAAAACCAACTTTATTGGTGTATGCTGTTACTTCAGCGGTACCAAGACACCAGCAATCGTGGGAGTTCGCCAGTGGAGGTGACCGCATATCAGTAAGTATTGGCATGTTGTTGGAAGAAGGTCTTCTTCACCGGTACCAGGACACCAGCAATCAGAAGTTCGCCAGAGCTGATGGACGGTAGAGCTTTGCGAGTGGCTCGCGCAGCGCTATGAGGACGCGGTGTCAATAATCAGAATAATATCGGTAAGTGGATTTGATTTCTGAGAATGGCTTGGCATATCAGTAAGTATTGGCATGTTGTTGGAAGAAGGTTTTCTTTTTCGGTACCAGGACACCAGCAATCAGAAGTTCGCCGGAGTTGATGGACGGTAGAGCTTTGCGAGTGGCTCGCGCAGCGCTATGAGGACGCGGTGTCAGTAATCAAAATAATATCGGTAAGTTTGATCTCTATGAATGGCTTGGCATATCAGTAAGTATTGGCATGTTGTTGGAAGAAGGTTTTCTTCACCGGTACGAGGACACCAGCAATCAGAAGTTCGCCGGAGTTGATGGACGGTAGAGCTTTGCGAGTGGCTCGCGCAGCGCTATGAGGACGCGGTGTCAATAATCAGAATAATATCGGTAGGTGGACTCTTGACCTCTATACGTCTAGCACAACTTGCTGCTCAGTCGCTCCGCGCGCGACTGAGCGTCTCCTGTCTCACTCGCACCGTGCAAATTAGAAAGAGGAGGGTAGATCTTTCTCGACTCGCGTCGCGGCACGGCGTCAGTTGCGCTAGCCCCCCTGAGAATGGCTTGTGAGGAGGACACCATGACATGGTGTTTATGTTGTTAACATGTGAAAGAACAGTACCAATGTTACTGTGTAAGGGTTGCCATGTAGGCATCGGTGTAGTGATACAACGGTCCCTGTACTCGGAACGACTGGTTATAGCTATCAGAACGACTGATTAGTTGAAGGCCTAACTTCAATATCCGCTTTAAAAAAAACTTACTCTTGAACGTTTTGGATTATATAACTATAGTGGTTTTGGATCATGCTTCGATCGCTGAGAATCGCTTATAAATCTTATAACATAAGTGGTTATAAAGGATACCACTAGCAACAACATTGGCAGAGATCCAATAAAGTCTAATGGCCGGTTCCAATAATCAATCCACCGATAGTTTTCCTTACCGGCAGTTACATTTTGACAGATTACCCGTAGAAATTGTGTCAAAATGTAACTGTTGGTAAGGAAAATTATCGGTGGATTGATTATTGGAACCGGCCATAAGTCAGTCTCACTCTAAAATGCTAACCTCAGCTACCTCTCGTCCACTAAGTTTGAAATACGATTACTTATAGCGTAAAATGAAGGAAATCCACCCTCTTTCGATTTATAAATGCCATAATTTGGTCAGACCTATTTGAAGTTTCAAGTATATATATACTTTCAGGTTTTTTTTTACGTATTTTTAATTGTCTACAGAGCCAGCTCCGAAGATCGTGAACAATCTCCAGAGCAAACCAGCGCCGGCCGCGTCCACTGGCGGACGATCGAGTGATGATCATACTTATGGTAAGTTCACATTTCATTACAATCAGGGTTCGAAATTATCAAGATAATTACGGTTCTTGATAATTATCACCACCAATGACACTCGAGTTCACTCATCTTTGCATAATCCGAACTGATTTTTTCTTGTAAGTGGAATCCCCACGGCGCGGCGCGTCACGTTGACACTTCGTGCGTTCGGATAGACGCAAGTGCGGAAATACACGTTCGAATACTTCGAATACAGTTCACTTTCACGAGCGCAATTTTTCGTTATTATCTATCGATATATTTTTTTTTTTGTCCTGTTTATCAACTACAATCTGTCTCCTTCGTGGGACAATCAGCTGTATGTTGGTTGGTGCTAATATGCTGGCGTGCTAAGTATGTGTCCAGTGTCACATCTTCATTGTTTAGGCAGTAGATATGTCTACTGTAGTTGTGTAGGCTGTGTCTGTGACTGGATTAAATCTTGCGGTAGTTTTCGCTTTAATCTTCGCGCATTGTTGTGGTTTTCCATAAATGGCCTAGCCAGGATGTTTGGGTGTTGTTCGATACGTTCTTTGTAGGACTTAGTGTGGCGTACAATTTTCTGCTTCTCATTGGATATACGCAGGTCACGATGTAATAGTTCGTTAGGTACGAACCAGGGGGCGTTTGCTATCATCCGCAGGGATTTATTTTGGAATCTCTGTATGATTTCTATGTTTGAGTGAGATGCGGTGCCCCATAGTTGGATCCCATACGTCCAGGTGGGCTTCAGTATTGCTTTGTACAAGAGTATTTTGTTCTCAAGAGATAATTGAGACTTTCGACCAATAAGCCAGTAAAGTTTTCTTGATTGGATACCAAGTTGCTTCCTCTTAGTGAATATATGTTTTTGCCAGGTGAGCCTTTTGTCCAAGTGCAAACCTAGGTGCTTCACATGGTCTGCCTGTGGAACCTCTATATTATTTAATGTGACTGGAGGACAGGATCCTCTTCTTAATGTAAACGTTACATTGATTGACTTGGGTTCGTTTGCTTTTATCCGCCACTTTTTGAGCCAGTGGGATATGTCGTTTAATCCTGTTTGTAGTATTTTGAGGCTATTATTGGGCTGTGTGCAGCTAGTATCATCAGCAAAGGTTCCAGTAGTTAAGGATTCAGAAGTCGGCAGATCCGCAGTGAACAGTAAGTAGAGCATAGGGCCCAGTACGCTACCCTGCGGAACTCCTGCTTTTATGGGGCATAAGTCGGCGAAGCTTCTCCTTCGTTCGATAATCGATAATTATAAATCTGTTATTATCACGATAACTATCATGATAATTATCACTCAGCAAGCTTCGCGGCCTAAACGTGGTACTCGACTGAAAAAGCATACATTATATAACGATTGCATAAAATACTATATTTAACTCTGAGGTCACTCGCTGTTTCGGATGTCACAATTCACGACATCTTTGAACACGTTTACTAGAAAGAATGAGTGGTGGAAACTTGGAACTTTAATAGTAGATTACTGCAGAGGCCGTGAAGTAAGGGATTGCTGGACGAGATTGGGGTAGACGGCCGAGTCGTAGACGAGGCCGAATACAACGAGTCCAGCAATCCCTGTTCCGGCCGAGGATTGTATAGTACTTTTCTCAAACGATGTGAGGAAATACTAAAATTAAAATAAATACTAGGTAATCAATTAAATAATAGGTAATTTGCGTCTTTTTTATTTTTTAAACATGCCATTTGAACAAGCCGTTCGAGCACCATGTTTAACCGCACATAAAGTATAGTACCATAGATTATTTTTATTTTTTTTATGAAGCAAGTATGCTTACAGTGTCTAGTGGTGATTGGCAGTATGTAAATTTTCCTTTGTCAGTTTAATATTAGTAAGCAAATTTAAATAGTTAGAGTAGCGGACAATAATGGTTTTACTTAGGGTTTTCATACATTACTTCTTGGCGTAAGGCCAAGAAGTAATGTAGGGAGCCATAAACAAGAAACTTCACGTCTTCATTTCGTGATATTAACGCGTACATTTCCGAGCATGTTTGAGAAAATCAATATACATATAATAGATTACATCTGTCATAAGTACATTTACATTGTCTTAATATTATATGTTAATTTTTCTCTTTTTTTGACGATCATGATAAAAATTCTTATTTTTTTGACATGTATGCAAATCTGTAATTTTTTATCATGAAATAATTAATCTAATCTAATAAGGTTTGCCAGCGCCAGCGGCCAGTAGAATCTTGGATGTATAAACTAATTACTGTCAGATGTAGATGCGAAGCAAACGTTTTTATTTTTCACCAAGTGTGATTTTTATTCAGTTATCAGGAACTTAAATAAAATTAAATACGTCTTTGACGACCTTAAAATTGACATCTTTTCTAGAAAAACGCGTCCACGCCCTTCAAGAAGAAGTCCTAGCTCTCCAAGCTCGCTACCAGCGGGAGCTGCAGAGGCTAGAGCAAGAGAACAGAGAACTGAGACAGCAGAACATGCTTCTGAGACAAGGGAGGCAGCCTCCCGCGAGGAAGATCAAGGTGAGACCATTTACTGAAAGACATGTAGGACACAATCAAACAGACAGATGAACAGAGATTTAATCCTCTCCGCACTGATTGGTCAATCAGAGCCGTTTATGATCGTTTTCGCATAGAAATGTCAACCCTCGGGAAAAAACAGCCATTGTCAGAATTAATCGATATGATACAGAGAAAGTATATAATGGAAAAATAAACCATGATCGTCTGTAGCCCCCGACAGGATTCGAACCTGCGACCTTTCTATTAACGCTAGACTGCTCTACCAACTGAGCTACGAGGACAGTGACTTACGCTGTGTATATTTGCATTACATTCCCGCTAAGACTAGCGCCCTCTGTATCGTGTTATAGACTTGTTTCACAGCCTTGGCACACCTCTAATGCGCTCACTCCATTCTCATCGAACCACATCAGGTAGTTTCGGACAAGCGAGAGAGATGGCGCTAAAAATAATTTGTTTCGTGATAAGGGTATTTAATTGTCAGAATTGGTGAAAGAATTTTAGAAATCGGTCTAGTAGTTCTGGTTATTAGTTATCAGTGTTATCACCCCCTCCATACAAACATCTTACAATTTCGCAGACGTCCCCTTTATAATATTAGTATAGATATTACAGAAGAGGTTGACCAAGAAAATGTGGATGGACTGAGAAGTGTGTGATGAGTTAGAGAGGTATGGATGAAAAAAAAACATGCTGCGCCAGCCCCAAGCTTTTTTTTTTTCAACAACGACGGTGGCAAACCAGCGTACGGCCCGCCTGATGGTCTCAACACAACGCATCCTCGGGAGCTCTGGCGACCTTGCTCACCTCCAGGAACACAACACTACTACAGAGCAAGTAGTAGTGTTATTACGGCTGTGGTCTTCTGCAAGGCGGAGGTACTTCCCCAGTTGGGCTGCTCCAAATTCGAGCGGGATGACATTTCGTTGTGCCCTACCTCACCACCAAGTACCTCACTCAGTAAATGGGATAAGGGCAAGCGAATGATGACGATTAGACTATAGAGCCTCAGTAATTCTTTCTTATTAGGTACATAGCCTGGTAAAGGTTGCGGGAGTCCGATGGATGCGGGTGGCGCAGGACCGGTCGCTTTGGCACTCTTTGGGGGAGGCCTATGTCCAGCAGTGGACGTCTTTCGGCTGATATGATGATGAGGTACATAGCGCGAACAGATTGCTGGAACCCACAAATCATTAACCCCCGACGCAAAGAGAGGGGTGTTATAAGTTTAACGTGTCTGTCTGTGGTATCGTAGCTCCCAAACGGATGAACCGATTTGAATGCGGTTTTTTTTGTGTCATAGATAATTCTATCCCGAGTGTTCCTAGCCATGTTTCATGAAAATCTGTTCAGCCGTTTTTGAGATATTGGACTTTGAAATGAAAATGTCGGGGGTTTCTCAACTTTTCTAAGTTGTAGTTATTTTGTTTCAGCGTTCCCTAATCGACATGTACTCGGCCGTGCTCGACGAGCTGTCCGGCTGGGACGCGGGCGAGGCCGACCGGCTCCCGCGCGTCGTCGTGGTCGGGGACCAGTCGGCCGGGAAGACCTCCGTGCTGGAGATGATCGCGCAGGCCAGGATATTCCCGCGCGGGGCCGGGGAGATGTGCACGAGGTGAGGCGGGGAGATAGACAGACAGGCGGACAGGTAGACCTATTCGATAGACAGAAAGGCATACAAACAGACGTCAATCAAACAGGTAGACTTTCAAAGGACAGGCGCACGGTCTATCACAGACATGAGGCTCTTATAGACAATACCTTTGGTATAGAAGAGCGCCTTTTTGCTGGAGAAAAAATGGTCCTTGTAAGTTTTCTGTAGTACTACCAACGCCTTGGGTGGGAGAAGGTTGTCGCGTTTGGTGTGACACTGACAATACCGGCTATGTGCGTTTGCGCGGGTAAAATCTTCAACGCCCATTGGCCGAAATTTGGCGCGCGACGCCGGCAGCTCCGGCGCCCGCCATTTTGTCTGGCGCCATAAGCGGGAAAGCACGAGTTCACCTGTCATTGCATATTGTACCTTACGTATAATGCAACAAGGTGTTTATTGAAATGGTCATACGTTCGATTTCATTCGCTACTTGTCAGCACTCGTCGGCGCGGACGAAGATTGCCGATGTAACTTATATTTGTGGTACTACCGTACCCACTTGTTTGAATTAAAAACAAGTATTGTTTCAGAGCCCCAGTTAAAGTGACTCTCTCCGAAGGTCCATACCATGTCGCGCAGTTCAGGGATTCTGCGCGAGAGTTTGACCTCAACAAGGAATCGGACCTCGCTGATCTCAGGAAGTAAGTATAGAGTTTAGACAACATTCATTATAATAGCTTGATGTGTATATCGATTACTATTGGTATTTATATCTGGTTAGCTGACTGAGCTACAGTTTTGCCATATCCTCTAACTGCCCAAAGGCTTTTTGGTAAACATTCAACTTTTCAACGGAATTCCAATTGTTCTAAATTGGAACAAAGCTGCATTTGTTTTGTGTCGTTCCATTTTAAAACAAAAGAAACTACTCTATTACCGCGATTATAGTTGACTCAAATTATATAGTGGTCGGCTAGAGTATTGTGAAATTAAATAAAATGAAAATTATGCTTTTCTAAACAGGGAAGTGGAACTCCGAATGAGAAACAGCGTTCGAGGCGGCCGCACCGTGTCCACCGATGTCATAGCAATGTCCGTCAAGGGCCCTGGCATACAAAGGATGGTGCTAGTCGACCTGCCCGGTGTCATCTCCGTGAGTACAACATGACGCATACGTGTCGTCAAGGATTGAAGTCATCTTAACACGTTGATGGACACTACTCCAGACACAATAGAAATAACAATAGAATTACGCCCATAGGCGTCTACTGTCCATCAATGTATTAATGTCTGTCACGGGCCCTGGCATACAGCGGATGGTGCTAGTCGACCTGCCCGGTGTCATCTCCGTGAGTTCATGACGCATACGTGTCGTTATTAACAAAGTCATCTCGATGTCTGTCAAGGGCCCTGGCATACAAAGGATGGTGCTAGTCGACCTGCCCGGTGTCATCTCTGTAAGTACAACATGACGCATACGTGTCGTTAATGACAAAGGCATCTCAATGTCTGTCAAGGGCCCTGGCATACAGCGGATGGTACCAGTCGACCTGCCTGGTGTCATTTCCGTGAGTATACAGCATGACGCATACGTGTCGTCATGGACTGAAGTCGTCGCAATGTCCGTCAAAAGCCCCGGCATACATCGGACTGTGCTAGTCGACTTGCCCTTTCAATTTTATTTTATTTTAAAAGATTCCATATACACCAATTAGTGCAAAAACTTCGTGTATACATTTCTTCATGTTTAATCCAATAGAAAAATCGTTCGCGATGTAACATATGAACCCGTGACCTTAGCGTGCCGTACTGCTCTTGCCAAATGAGCTGTCGTCGATCTCACACGTTGCCACGAATTTCTCAAACACTTCTCTCTTTTTACAAGCTTTATGTTAACTTGCCCTGTTAGTATGAATGTTAGTATGTATGTATGGGACAAATCTTGCAAGTTAAATTTGGCCCACTTCCCGTCGACCGATTGAGCTGAAATTTTGGGTATAAGTATAGTTTGGATGACAATTCAATATTATGGTACCATCGAGCTGATCTGATGATGGGGACAGAAGGTGGCCATAGGAATTCAGTACTTAACCGACGTAACCCCGTTGAGTTTGGGCTCGGTAGAATCGTCTCAATGAGTAGATCATCAGATGGCCTACAGAAAACTACGGTCGGCAGTAAAAGCTTGTACCAAAAATGAAAATTTTGACGGAAAATTATTAATTATGTTTTTTTTACCCCTAGACACAAACGGTGGACATGGCATCGGACACACGGGACGCCATCAAGCAAATGAGCAAGATGTATATGGAGAATCCAAACGCCATCATATTGTGTATACAGGTAATATTATTATTTTGTGTCTTCATTCCTTTTCCAGCCCGTAATCGCCCACTGCTGAGCATGGGCCTCTCTTCAAGAACGCCACCCGCCCCTATCCTGAGCTAATCTTATCCAGAAGTGACCCGCGATCTTCCTAATATCGTCCACCCATCAAGCTGGTGGACGGCCGCTCTACCTAGAAGTGGCCACCAATCTGACACCTATGTATGTTAGCTGTAGTTAATAGCTGATTTGATGGAGACAAAAGATGGAACTAACATAGGTATATTCAAGTGCAAAGGTACAAACACCTCCGTAGTAACAAAAACCAGGTTGGTCGCCGAGAAACAGACTCGCTAAATCGGAAAGTCCTTGTATTATTTGGGTCCGACATTTTATAACCGATTGCCCGACATAATTAGAAATGCAGGTACAACCCCAGTGTTTAAAAAACCGGCCAAGTGCGAGTTGGACTCGCGCACGAAGGGTTCCGTACCATTATCTATAAAAACGAAAAACAAAGCGCGCCATGGCTTGTATGGGATCCCCACTCAGACTCGAACTTGCCCGGTTTTTTTGTATTTGTTGTTATAGCGGCAACAGAAATACATAATCTGTGAAAATTTCAACTGTAACTATCACGGTTCATTAGATACAGACTGGTGGCAGACGGACAGGCAGACAAACAGAGAGCGCAGCCTTAGTAATGGGGTCCCGTTTTTACCCTATGGGTACGGAACCCTAAAAGACTGAAAATGTGGCTTATGAAGGAATTATTTTATACATACGCGCTGCTACTGGAGGCTAGTGACGCTCTACGAAGCTAAACTAAGCTGTCCGTGGTTCCAATCCCGGTTCGGGCTAATCTTGGATTTATGTAGGATTTATATGTATTAAATATATCTTCGTCGCGTACCCATAACACGAGCCTTATTGAGCTTATTTTGGTGTTTCCAGGACGGGTCAGTAGACGCGGAGCGGAGCAACGTGACCGACCTGGTGTCGTCCTGCGACCCGTCCGGCAAGAGGACCATATTCGTCCTCACCAAGGTCGACCTGGCTGAAGAAAACCTTGCTAATCCTAACAGGGTAAGTTTTCTTTACTGCCGTCTAAAATTAACTAAAATTTCATGATATCATATTACATAGTTACGGCCGTATTCATAAAAGTTCTACACGACCATTTTAACTAAAATAGCGTTAATATTCGTTTGTCCTTATCTGTCACTTTGAAGTTTGTGTTCGTAAGAAAGGGACAAAGCACATTTTATTTAGCAGAAGCATTTTAAGTTTTATGAATAAGGGGGTTAGTCTCTAAAATTCACGTTCTTAGTTAGTCTATAATCTTCATAATGTACTGCAAATCTACATGTCATCTAAACTCCAATTTCCACTTCAAGACCAAAAACAAAAATACCAATGTGTTGCCATGGTCATTTTGTTATTTGAATAGTACGTTTAAGTTGGTAAAATATATATATTTTTTACCAGTAAAACTGTTGTAACAACTGTACTCGTACGCGACCGTGGGCCATAACAAATATTCATGAAACTGGTAATTACTGCCGTCTTAAGAGTCCGCAGTAAGCTCGATTCTCCATACAAACGTAGTTACGCTCTCATATTAAAACTACGTGTTGGATTGTATTGTAACGAAACTTTGCATGTCCAATGACATGAGGTATATCCAGGTCTGGAATTAGTTTATGTAGTTTCAGATACCATAGTAAAATTACATAAGTCAAAATTACAGCTAATTTAAGTTTTCCATACAAAACTTGTTAGTGCTGTATTTCGTTTGTTTTATAAACTGGAACCATATAATCTAATTACAGACATAGATATACCTCATGTCATTGTATATGCAAAGTTTCGTTACAATCAAACACGTAGTTTTATAATGAGAACGAAACTTCGTTTGTATGGGAAGGTGAAATTCGGCCGAGCTTACTGCGGACTCTTAACAACCAATAACAATCGCGGGAAAAAGCTAATATGTAATATTTTTTAAACAGATCCGCCGAATTCTGGAAGGCAAGCTGTTCCCGATGAAGGCTCTCGGCTACTACGCCGTGGTCACGGGCCGCAGCCGGAAGGACGACTCCATACAAAGTATCAGAGAGTACGAAGAGAGGTTCTTCCGGTCGTCCAAGCTGTTCAAGTGAGTATTTAGTAGTTCTATACAGTAAAATGATTTCTAGGAGTTTTATGGAATCGTAAGAAAGTTTTAGAAATCATTAAATAGTTTATGGAGAGTATGAGATTCGTAGAAGTATTGTTTGTAATTTACCAAAGTTGGTTCTTTATTTTTCCTTTTTTACTCAGCCTACTCAAACAATACATTATTTTACGACACAATCAAGTTAATACCATAGTATTTTATCTCATCTAAAATCTCACTTAGTGAAATATAAATAAAACTTCACTAAATTAGGTATTTCATCGAAATTTGTCCAAAAAAAACATTCCCGAAGAGTGTTGCATCTCTTTTTTACGTGCGCAGAAGGCGTAATGTCTCTGCCTAGGGGGCGTGGTCGACTCGAATCAAGGCATCCCCTTAATGTTCATTTCGCTGCATATTATATTGTAAAAGACCTAGGTTGTGCCTAGGGTTTGCAATATTCGTCCAATTTCAGTATTCGAATAATACAAATACTTCGAATTCCAATATTCGAATATTTGAATATGACGAATAAAACGAATATTTTTGAAAATAAAACATAATAATGATTCAAGTTGTGTACGTAATTGTTGTTACAATTCAAAAATATCAACAATTAAACTTCTTAAATAATAATTACTAAATTAATTCCAGCTGTTAAAATAAGCACTGTTTCCGTGTGTAGGTTGTATAATGATATAACTATCATACTTATTCGCGAGAATCGCGAGCAACAAAATTAAAATTTTCTAAAACATGAACAGGTACTAAACTATAACTAACAAAAACACTTAATATAGAACATTTGTGGTATTTTCTTAAAATTAGCCAGTATTACTTTGCATTATAATAATTAAACTTTTGAGATAAATCACAGCACAGTTACAATATAATATTACTTTGTGTATTACTTACAAGTAACAGTAAAATTAAATGAGTAGGTAATAAAAAAACTTTTTCCATGTGTAAAAAAACCGGTTAGCATAATGTATCACGTATATGAACACGTACAATACAAACACAACAATTTTAATGATGGTTTTAGTATTAGTAAACAGACTCATTATAACTGAATCTTATGGTACCTAATGGTTCTATCTGGTAAAGATGCCAGAAAGCAAATGTCAAAATGGTATCTTTAATCTGATTCTAAAATAAAAATTATTAATGAAATATTACTTTGTTTACATTAAGATACTATAAACGAATATGCAGGTATTAAGACAAATAGTTCGTAGCGTTGTTAAAATTTCACGAAATAAGTAATTAGGTTCTGCAAATTCTGTTGAGACCTTTCCTAATAACCGCTTGTTATAGTTTGAGTTTGGCAAGAGTAAAGAAAATATTATGTTATATGTCTTAGATATAAATTAAAGCTAGCTATTTAAACGTTGTCTGCATTGTTTACATAGGTACATATAAATGATTTTAATTGGAGGTCATTTAATCCACATAAAACACAATAACAAATAAAACAATAATAACTTAAGCTACTAGCTTAAGCCTAGTCAAAAAGTCCCCCACGAGTTGTCCCTGGCGCAAAGGTACCCATCACACTGGCCGCATTACCACGTTGAATGGCGATGGACAACCTTTGCACCAGGTACGAACCCGCGCGAGCGTCAGACCCCCTCTCCGTAATTCGTCGTCCCACCTCCCTAACGAAAGCAATAGCCTC
Source organism: Epinotia ramella (assembly GCA_947578815.1). Taxonomy (NCBI): domain Eukaryota; kingdom Metazoa; phylum Arthropoda; class Insecta; order Lepidoptera; family Tortricidae; genus Epinotia; species Epinotia ramella. Next base: position 15,090,965 of record OX388224.1, on the reverse strand, counting down.
CGACCCCTAGCACCCAGTAGTCTCAAACGCAAGGGGTACAAAATAATAATTACCGCCCAGGGCCGCATATTTAACACACTTCCTGGCCGCTGCAAAATCTGCAGCAGCACCAGCTGTTCGCACCGTTCGGCTGAGATGCGAGGCGGCAAAAGTACTGACGCACGTGGCGTCCCACAGGAGACACTTTCCCTTCTGCCACGGCACCAAAGTTAAGCCATCTGGCCTCTTGCCATCGGCGCGGCAGAGGCCCGGAGGCTCCAGAACACAGGGGATGTTGGCAGATATTAAAGCCCTCCTAACGATGTCGTTGAGAGCGTGGTGACGCGGAAATCTTCCCGAACAACGACCGCAACTCAATGCGTGTCTTAGATTAAACCTTAGATTAAACCTTTTTAAAAATATTGAAATCTATTTCCACGGAATTGTTAATGTGGAGGATATTTCTAGCATTTTATTTAAGATTTTCGCACAGGTAAATAATGTCAGAAAAAAATTTGCACTATTCGAAATATTCGTTTTATTCGAATAATGAATGTTGCCGAATTCGAATAATATTTGTGGCGAATAATTCGAATTTTCGAATATTCGAATTGCAAACCCTAGTTGTGCCATGCTTCATCAAAAAGGTTGTTTATTGTTAAGTAAATCAATATAGGCCTCCTACATCGACGGTGAAAGCAACCAACTAGAATATATAAACTTATTTCAGAGATGGCCTCGTTACCCCATCCCAAGTGACAACGCGTAACCTCTCGCTAGCAGTAGCTGACTGCTTCTGGCGCATGGTGCGAGCTTCCGTGGAACAGCAGGCAGACGCCTTCAAGGCGATGAGGTTCAACCTGGAGACAGAGTGGAAGAATACTTTCCCCAGGTAAGAGTACCTCTCGCTAGCAGTAGCTGACTGCTTCTGGCGCATGGTGCGAGCTTCCGTGGAACAGCAAGCGGACGCCTTCAAGGCGATGAGGTTCAACCTGGAGACAGAGTGGAAGAATACTTTCCCCAGGTAAGAGTACCTCTCGCTAGCAGTAGCTGACTGCTTCTGGCGCATGGTGCGAGCTTCCGTGGAACAGCAGGCGGACGCCTTCAAGGCGATGAGGTTCAACCTGGAGACAGAGTGGAAGAATACTTTCCCTAGGTAAGAGAACCTGAAAACAAGATGGCGGAAAATCTCCATATTGACAACGCAAGTTGGTCCTCATGTTTCTATGGATAAGGGGGAGACTGTTTTAGACGTGTATTAAGTAAGCTTTCGACCACCAAAAGCGCCCACCACTAACATGGTAAAGTTCGCGGAAGTCCACTGGATGCGGGCGCAGGACCGGTCATTATGGCACTCTTTGGGGGCCTATATCCAACAGTGGACGCCTTTCGGCTGATGTGATGATGATGATGACACTAGTCTTTAATGTGGGTTGAGTTACAACTTCGAGTAACAACAATAATAACAATCAGAACGAAGACAGCTGTAACGAAAATCTTCCTTCACAGGCAACGCGAGCTAGACCGCGACGAGCTCTTCGAGCGCGCCAGAGCCGAGCTCTTGGATCAATCGGCAGAGCTGTCCGCCATACCGGCCGCCGCCTGGGAGAAGAGGCTCAACGGTGCGCTCTGGAGCACGGCGTCTGGGAAGGTGTTCAATGGGATCTATCTGCCTAGCGCTGCGTCGGCGCAGGAAGATGTCGGTGAGTAGCTTTCAGCGTATTTAGAGACTTGTAAGGCTGTGAGATCATGTTTAGATAATAATGACAGGTATGTCAGTCAAATCGTTCTCGATTAGTGCCACCCATGAGACCAGTGATGGGCAAAATGTAATCCACTAACTATTAAGATTAACCTACTTACTCGCGACTAACGATTAAAAATGACGATTGATCAATCTTAGTCGTAAGAGTTTCGACTAATTTAGTCACGATTAAATTAATCGTCAGTTACGAGCGACTAAATCTTTAATCGATTGATTAATTAGATTATTTTTTTCTCGATTGATATCAGGAATGAATAAGCGCTCTCGCTCTTTCATACTTCTTTCTCTTTCTAATTTTCTACCTGGGCTTCATCTAAGCCGTAAACCCTTATCTAGGAGACCTTTAGACTACTGCACTGTAAAAACCATCTTGTGTCAATCGAACTCTGCGACGATTAATTTAATCATGATTAAATTGATCGCGATTAATTTTGTGACGATTGATTTTGTTTAATCGATTAATTAGTTGATTAAAAAAATTATCGATTGATGCCCATCTCTGCTGTGAGAACATGTTTAGATAATAATGGCAGGTACATCAGCCAAATGGTTTTCGATTTGTGCCACCCATGAGACAAATGCAGGTACCGATGTTCCGACCGAAAGTTTCCAAAATTGCGAACCCTTCCCAATGGAAAAAACTCGGTAATTTCTCTAAATTTCCTATAGTGAAAACTTTCTTAAATACTTGTGAATGTCCTGAAATTTCCAAGATTTATAGTTTTTTTGGAAATGGCACATATGTATGTCTTAATGGGAATTAGGTGCATGTGATTTAAATATAAACCATTTTATTTCCTTGCAATGTTGAACAAATTCAGGGGGATCACGAGTCCTTCAGGCTATCATTCATGTCTAGATTTAGGGTGTATATCTACAAGATATATGCGAGGCTGTGTTTTCATATATGTGACACCAGCGAACGAAAAGACCATAGAAGTCTAAATAGCGCCGCAAAATGGCCCCACAGAATGGGTGGCATTGCCATTATGCGGGGTGTCAAAACGATGCCGGGCAGCCGTTTACTTCGAGCATGCGCATACCGGGTTTTATAGGCACGTGTTTGGGTAGAAATTTGTGAGGAGCTCGCATTATATTTTATTTATTTATTTTGGTAATTACAACGATTAGGTATTGGCCGATAAAAAAGTTTCGGCCGACTAACAATCGGGTAGTGTGCGCGCGTGCAAGAGCGTCATACTGATCTAGCCATCGGTCGATAGTTTAGTTTGAAGGCAATCGTGGATCCCATCAAGCTTTTGTAATGTACGCACTACCATACATCTCCATACTGATTAAGAGCCTGACCAAACTATCGGCCGACTAAAAGTCTGCAGTCTGCGGGGGCTCTAGAGCAATCAGCCGACTATTGTGATGGCTAGTCTGCGCACTCACTACCAACTCGACTATTTGGTTGGTACAGTGCGCGCGCTAGCAACCCAACCCGATCAAACTATCGGCCGACTAAAAGTCTGCAGTCTGCGAGGGCTCTAGAGCAATCGGCCGACTATTGTGATGGCTAGTCTGCGCACTCACTACCAACTCGACTACTTAGTTGGTACAGTGCGCGCGCTAGCAACCCAACCCGATCAAACTATCGGCCGACTAAAAGTCTGCAGTCTGCGGGGGCTCTAGAGCAATCGGCCGACTATTGTGATGGCTAGTCTGCGCACTCACTACCAACTCCACTATTTAGTTGGTACAGTGCGCGCGCTAGCAACCCAACCCGATCAAACTATCGGCCGACTAAAAGTCTGCAGTCTGCGGGGGCTCTAAGAGCTTCGCAACCGCTTTAAGCGGCTGTGACAACGTATGAGCAAGAGATTAGTACGCGCCATCTCGCTCCCACTTATGGTGCACCGCTGCCCCTGCCGCGGCTATAAGTCGTGGCCAAGGGGGCTAGCACAACTGACGCCGCGCCGCGATGCGAGTCGAGAAAGATCTACCCTCCTCTTTCTAATTTGCACGGTGCAAGTGAGACAGGAGACGCCCAGTCGCGCGAGAAGCGATTTTTAAGCAAGTTGTGCTAGATGTACAAGTCCTAAGGATCCTCAAATTCTAGGTCTTTATCTGGTCAAATCAACTCCCACTCGTCCGAATCGCGACAAGAAGAAACGAGATGATCCGAAGGCTGCCCGAAACTCTGCCAAAGATAATGATGACGGCCGTGAGTCCTATTCCCATCCCTTATCCTACCCAATCATATAAAACTATTTTACTTAAGAGTCCGCAGTAAGCTCGATTCTCCATACAAACGTAGTTACGCTCTCATTTTAAACTTACCTGTTGGATTGTAACGAAACTTTGCATGTACAGTCAAGGAATTTAAATACCTACCCATTTCGTTGAAATGTCGTTAGACATTCGCAATGCATTAAGGTCGAAACTTCTATTTCAGTAATAGTATTGAAATGTCAAATTGTCAATACATATTTATTTGTCACTTCACATTACAGATAACCTCTTTGCGAAAAGTTATCATTTGCTTTTCTAATTACGAACATGTGTCAGTGTCTATCGAGAAATCTGAAAAATAATTTTCAATTACGTTATTAATTTGAAAAATAAAATACCTGCCGCTAACCGTGATCTATTAAGAGCTAGAAATAGCAGAGTTACATCAGGAAGTGGGGATTGAGGAGATAACACGTTTAAAATTTCAGTTCACCATGTCAACGTAGTTAATCCGGTTGCCTAGTTACTAACATATAACAATGCATGCGATATGTCAAAGGAACGTCGTGCTCTAGCTAGCTCTTATGGTGACAGTTTGCTATACAATATTGAGCCTTAGCTGGGTCGGAAATTAAATTCCTTGACTGTACAATGACATGAGGTATATCCAGGTCTGTAATTGGTTTATGTAGCTACAGATAAAATAGTAAAAAAAATACACCGAATTTAAGTTTTTCATACAAGACTTGTTTTTGCTGTATTTCGTTTGTTTTATAAACTGGATCATATAAACTAATTACAGACATAGATATACCTCATGTCATTGTATATGCAAAGTTTCGTCACAATCCAACACGTAGTTTTAAAATGAGAACGAAACTCCGTTTGTATGGGAAGCTGAAATTCGGCCGAGCTTACTGCGGACTCTTAATACAAAATATCGATTATTACTGATCTATGGAAAGTTTATTTTCAAGCAGTTTTACTAATGGTATTTTCTAATTCATTCACTGCTGATTTTTATGTTCGTATTAAGTAAGTTGTCTTTCAAAATTTGCTAACAAGTTTTGAGCTACTTACCGTCATAGCAACTGCTCAACTACACAAAGTGAAGTGAAACTTTGTGTAGTTGAGCAGTTGCTATGACCAATTGTCTCCATCATCGGATCACCTCGGTAGTGCCATAATATTACATCACTGAACTTGCATAAGTGCCAATTTTGCCAAATTTCAGCTTAATTGGATACCGGTAAGTAGCTCAAAAATTGTTAGCAAATTTTGAAAGACTTACTTAATACGAACATAAAAATCTCAGGGAGTAGCTTCTAGCCGCCCAGAGGGGTGCCGGTTAATGTACAGCCATAATAATGCACGGCCAAAATAATGTACAGCCCAATAATCCGCGTCCATACTGTACATGGCTTATCAGGCTGTACATTATTGGGCCGTGCATTATCACCCTGAGCAAACTTGGCCCGGGGCAATAATTGGAAGCCAATTTTGAACGAGCTGATAATGTACGGCCCAATAATGTACAGCCTGATAATCCATGTACATTGGGACGGTCATCTGTGCGGACTAATAATCTCCAACGAGTCGACGCCACCCCGCTGCGTGCGGTGTCTATTTCTGGTCTGAGCGACACAAGTGAACCCTAACCTAACCAACCTAAGACAGAGTTCGCTTATGACAAGCTATTTTTGTCCACCCTGATAATGTAATCAGGCTGTACATTATTGGGCCGTGCATTATCCCTGAGCAAACTTGGTCCGGGGCAATAATTGGAAGCCACTTATGTCCGGGCTGATAATGCACGACCCAATAATCCGAGTCCACAAAACGTGGACGCGGATTATCAGGCTGTACATTATTAAACCGTGCATTATCACCCTGAGCAAACTTGGTCCGGGGCAATCATTGGAAGCCACTTTTGTCCAGGCTGATAATGCACGACCCAATAATCCGAGTCCACAAAAAGTAGACGCGGATTATCAGGCTGTACATTATTGGGCCATGCATTATTGGCTCCCCCCAGAGGCCTATTGCAACACATTAATGGAATTTGTATCATTCTAAATCAGAATAGACTTGCATTGCATCTCTTTTGTTTCGTCCGGTTTTGAAGCAAAACAAATTCTACTTTGATTCCTACATTTGATTTATATTTAATCGTATTTTTAACCCCCGACTCAAAGAGCAAGGTGTTAATAAGTAAGTTTAACGTGTCTGTGTAGTGTATCTGTCTGTGGTATCGTAGCTCCCAAACGGATGGACCGATTTGAATGCGGTTTTTTTTGTGTCATAGATAATTCTATCCCGAGTGTTCTTAGCCATGTTTCATCAAAATCTGTTCAGCCGTTTTTGAGATATTGGACTTTGAAATGAAAATGTCGGGGGTTTTTCAACTTTTCCAAGTTGTTTTGTTAGGTTAGATTATATCGTCATTTTGAAAACTATCCTAGTTCCCCTGTTCCCATCCCTTTAGACAAAGCGGTGGTGCCGCGACAAGTCAAGTATAAGCATCCTAATGACCCCACGGCGGCCGGGTCAGGGATCTGGCTCGACCCCTACGATATAGACGCCAGTGAGTTCTAATACCAGACCCCGTATCATGGTCTTATCACGGGATAAGTGACAAGATAGAGCGTCCGTCACCGGCTGACACCGTTCGATGGAACGAGACGGACGCTCTATCTTGTCACTTATCGCGTGACAAGGCCGACCATGATACGGGGAGGCATTTTCAATAAATCGTGTACCCAATTAGCGTGTTGTCAAATAAAAGTGACGAATTTGTGACGACAATTAAGTGTTCAGTTTGTATAAAAAAGAACTTTATATTTCCAATTTATAAATGATTTGCATAAACACCTTATTTAAATGTGAAACAAGTTAATTTTCACATAATTTCGTTTTTCCATTTTACTGGCAACCCGTTTTTGCGGCATGTTCCAACCAGCCCCGAAGCTTTTGCTGCCATTATTGCAACTAAGAAATAAATGTAAGTTTGTGAGACAATTAAATTTTTAAAAAAAGGCCATGTTGGCAAAGTTGCAACATTTGAGTACACGATTTATTGAAAATGCCCACCTTCACTATAGCTCGTTTGTTAAAAGCCAATGTAGAGAGAATTAGGATTAATCTTTGCGTGTTGGACCAATGTGTGAGCGTCTCTAAAAGTTTTGAGTATGATTCCTCAAATGATTGATTCCTTATATAAGTATTCATAAGTACCCCTTGTAGTGGCTGTTTGTTTACCTAAATAAATTTAAAAAAAAAATGATAATTATAATCGCTGATTTATTAAAGTTTCTATACCCTATTTGGTTAGGTAATTAACAGGGAGCGAAACCATGGTGCCGGTGACGTCATTATGACGCAAAGTCGCATATAGGATGTTTTTTTAAAACAACAATGCAACACCTCAATTATTCCCCCTTGTCTCCCGCTGACCCATATATGGGTCACAGATTTTGTCTCCGTGGGCTCCCGCTGACCCATATATGGGTCACTTTTTTCAAAATACTTTAAACTCAATTATATTATATATTAAAATTCTAATTTAAACAACAACATGGAAACGTCCGGGATTTGAACACCTTTGACCTTTCAAGGTCACGGGGAGAGGAAGGGTTAATAATGGTAATATATATTTGTTTGGTATTTATACAAAAAATAATGTAAATATTAAAAAACGATATGAATAGCGTTTTTTATTGGGTAATGTAATTCTAACAAAAAAAATATTTCCTCAAGTTGAGGTCGCGGGAGTCCGCTAGATGCGGGTGGCGCAGGACCGGTCATTGTGGCACTCTTTGGGGGAGGCCTATATCCAGCAGTGGACGTCTTTCGGCTGATATGATGATGATGATGATGAAACAAAAAAAACCGCGTGACTTGGTCATTCAGCCAATCATAGCAACTTTTTGTATAACTTTGTGTTTCTATGGTATTATCTTATTGGCTGAATGATCAAGTCACGTGGTTTTTTTTTTTACATTTAGTTAAATACCTAACCAAATAGGGTATAGTGTTCCCGCCTAGATTTAAGTAATAGTCTGAGTTCCGATATCATACGTTAAACATCATAATGATGTGTAACGCACGAAGTTGCGTAACACATCGCAGTTATAGTGTGTTTTTGTAGTATTTAAATTTATATTTTCTGTACACTAGTCTGTAATGTATATGTAAATACAGGTCTTTGTTCCCTGATTCAAATAAATAAATATAGTCGCTCTACTGCAATACGGGTGTAGACTCCAAAATAAAGAAGACAAAAAAATATTCCGAGTGACGAAAATCTCATTCAGATATCTCAAAGAATTACGAAGCCCAACCGTTTTTATATTGCTTGTTAGAGAGAGAAAACGCTCGCAGATCGTGACGTCACCGTCGATCGTCTTAGTAAATGACAAAGGTTGTATTTTGCGGAAAGGGGACAGAATATACCGCCTCTTTAAACTTTGGACACTTATAACTTTGTGATTATTCAATCCCCTGATTTACTTTTTTATTTGACAATATATTTAATCCTTTTTCGGGAAAAATCAACATTATTGGCTATTTATTTGGTGTCTAAACCCATATCTACTCGTTACATAGACCGTACTTTATCTTTATTGAACTATTATTAGTATTTTATTAGCTAACATACATTTTTAGTTTTCCACAATGTAATGTTTGCATTTACATACACAGTTCAATAATAAAGCATTTGGGTGAGGACCAAATTCTGGGCCAGTAGTTAGCCATACAAACTGAAGAAGTGGACAAAGTTCTGTTGTGACACAAAAAATAACCATAGAAGTCCACAGTAAGCTCGATTCTCCATACAAACGTGTTTACGCTCTCATTTTAAAACTGCGTGTTGGATTGTAACGAAACTTTCCATGTAAAATGACAAGAGGTATATCCAGGTCTGTAATTAGTTTATGTAGCTTCAGATACCATAGTAAAAAAAATACAGCGAATTTAAGTTTTTCATACAAAACTTGTTTTTGCTGTATTTCGTTTGTTTTATAAACTGGAACCATATAAACTAATTACAGACATAGATATACCTCATGTCATTGTATATGAAAAGTTTCGTCACAATCCAACGCGTAGTTTTAAAATGAGAACGAAACTCCGCTTGTATGGAAAGGTGAAATTCGTCCGAGCTTACTGCGGACTGTTAATTAAACTAATGAGGAACTGACAGGACTGTTAATTAACTTAATTAACTAACAAACATGATCCCAGTTGGTTGATAAATAAATGAATTGAAAATTAATTGAGTGAGCTAAGCTGGCCAAGAATTTGGTGCCATTTGGGATTTTAAATGCATATCTAACTAACCAAAACCATTCTTACCCTAGACAAATTCAACACCTCCGTGGACATAAAGCTTCGCGAATGGGCGGAGGCCGAGTTGCCCGTGCAATCCATACAGGCAGGCCTGGAGGCGCTGCGAGAGGAGTTCGAGGAGGTCATGGCTAAAGGGGGCGAGGGAGACCCCGTGTACGACTCGCTGAGAAAGGTACTTAGTACTGCGATAGAAAAAAATTGGGGACAATATTACACAAATCGACCTAGTCCCAATGCTTGTACCAGGGATGTTGCAGACATGCCGGATGCGGATGTAGTGCAATTCACGACAAGAAAGGCGCCCAATCGGCGCTTACCGTACGCGTGTTTTGTTTTACTAAGGCCACGGTCTCCTATAAACAAGGATAGGACAAACGCCCGTCATTTTGAAAATTTAACCCTGTTCTGTACAGTAGAGACTTCCTTATATTAATAAAAAAATTAGGTACTAAATAAGAATAAGAATAGTTTATTAGACATGCCCCAATGACGTCAGTAGACTGTGAACGCACTTTTTCGACTCATAAATGGGTCCTAAACTCACGTCGATATAGGCTCACAAGTGAAAATTTGGAAAAAATTGTGGTCATTCTTTTCCATTGGCGAAAGTGATTTATCGCCTTAATCATCGTCATTTGAATAATTTGTCACTGGAAACATATAAATTATGGTACTTAAAATAAATTTATAAAACATTACTTTTGTCCTTTGTTTTGTATTGTCACGAATAAACTATTCTTATTCTTATTTAGTACCTAATTTTTTTTATTAATATAAGGAAGTCTCTACTGTACAGAACAGGGTTACGTTTTCAAAATGACGGGCGTTTGTCCTATCCTTGCCTATAAATCACGCCGTACGCTGCGTCACAACGCTTACTATGGAGATGTACTGATGTGGCCGACGATCACATCAGTACATCTCCATAGTAAGCGTTGTGACGCAGCGTACGGCGTGATTTATAGGAGACCGTGGCCTTATGGCGAAAATATCTAAAATTAGATATTTTCGCCATTAGTAAAAAAAAACGTGTTTTCGTTTCTGTGATCATTTGATCAAGAGCAAACGCGTTTTTTATTCGTTCGCTACGATCGTAATTCAGTCTCAACGTGTTTGATGGTCGCGTGATATTGTTAAATGGACGTTGTTTATTTACGTTTTTTAGTGTTTGACCCAATGTCCGCCTCCGCGGATGTGTACAGTCAGCATCAGAAGTAGGTAAGCAAAATAACACGCTCAAAATGACCTACACAGATCCTTATTCCCTTGACATTAGAGTTCGTGTGTAGATAATTTTGAGCACTAGAACTGCTTAGCAACTTCTGCTTCTGACTGTACCCCCAAATATCCGCATGCGCCTCCGTATCCGCGGATGTCAAAAAATTCGCATTTGCGGCATCCCTGGCTTGTACAGTCGAGTTCTCCAATATCTATACAGACAACGTTTCAAAAATATCTACACATGTGTCTAATGTCAGTAACAATAAAGTCTCTTTATTTTTGAAAGGTTGTCGGTGTAGATATTGGATAACTCGACTGTACTATGGGTACCAGACTACGATATACATAGCTTATAGAGATACTTAAATACATAGAAAACATCCATGACTCATAAACTTCATGTTTCATGAAAATCTGTTCAGCCGTTTCTGAGATATTGGACTTTGAAATGAAAGTGTCGGGGGTTTATCAACTTTTCTAAGTTGTTTTATATAATCTTCACGTATTAGCGATTTCTTTGTTTCATAGGAGGCTGTGGAACAAGCTCTGATGAGGCATCGGTGGGAGGATCGGGCTCAAGATGTGAGTACATTACTTATACAAATATCCTATACTAGCTTCTGCCCGCGACTCCGTCCGCGTGGAACTCGATTTTATCGTAGCTCCATACAAACTTTCACCTCCTTAGGGACTGATTTCCGCCATAAAACTGTTCTATGATCTTCCCCGGGACTCAATCTCTATACCAAATTACACCCGTACAATCTTTGCACCCCTCTTTAACCCGCTTTGTGATGGGTTTTTCCAAAACCCTAAATTTTTTTAAGGAGTCACAAAGTTTCAAGTCTCTCATTTAATTTTTTACTCCATCCCCATACAAAATTTCAACCCCCTTTTTACCCCCTTGAGGGTGGAATTTTTAAACATCCCTTCTTAGTGGGTACTGACGTCATATAAACTACCTGTTGTGAAAAAAACAGCTTTTTAGGTTCAACGGTTTGGGCTGGGCGTTGAGTCAGTCAGTCAGGATTTTTAAGTTTATATATAGAGATATTTCACGGAGATACTAGTTAGAATTGTCCGCCTGCCCTCCTGCGGCGCTACCACAAACTTCGAAAGTCGAAGTTCGGGTATTTCCATCTCTATCGCACTCCCTTACTCGAGTGACAGGGATGCACGTATTACGAACTTCGACTTTCGAAGTTCGTGGTAGCGCCGCTGCACGCACCTACAGTACCGGTCAAAAGTTAAAGTTCACTCTGCGAAATAAGGTTATCATATTAAATTATGTTCAAATATAGAATATGTTTTGAATTTCAAACGTTTAAAAATTTTCACGACTACCAAATAACAATAAAAATACCTCTTGGAGGAATCGTTTTATGTTATTCGGAAAATTTGATCCATTTAATATTTTTGTTCCGTATTTCCTATGAGATTTCGTGAAGTTAGAAATCATTTAAAATGGGTCGCAAAGCCGATTTGAGTGTCGAAACTCGTGCTGTTATTGTAGCTCTGTCAAATGAGGGCTACACGACGCGGAAAATCGCTGAAAAAATGAAGGTTTCTCAAACCGCTGTCGTGAGTACTTTGAAACGAAAACAAGAAACCGGTCTTAATTGCAGTCGATCTCGATCAGGTAGGCCAAAAGTCACGTCTAAAAGCGAAGACCAATTTATTTGCGTGCAGAGCAAACGCCAACTGTTCCAGAAATTTGCGAAGAACTCAACGCCACCCGAGAACAGCGAGTATCGGTTTCGACAGTGCAACGGCGTCTGCGAAACTATGGTCTAAAAGGTCGTATTGCTGCCAAAAAACCCTTGTTACGTAGTCAGAATAAAGTTAAGAGGTTGAAATGGGCCCAGAAAAACCGACCGGTTTTGACCGGTACTGTACTTCTAAAAATATAGCTTTTTTTATACAACGACCATGGCAATCAAGCGTACGGCCCGCCTGATGGTAAGCGGACACCGCAGCCTATCTTGACATGTTTGAGGAGTCGCCGTGTTGACAGCTGAAGGAACCAATTCCCTCGCTCTCAACACAACGCATCCTCGGGAGCTGTGGCGACCTTGCTCACCTCCAGGAACACAACACTACTACAGAGCAAGTAGTAGCTGCGTCTGCTCTGCAATCTGCTTTGGTATTTTTTGAAAAGAACCATCAAACAACCTTCCATATTGGAAAATCCTTCCTGAAGATAAATAATAGACTAGTTTTTGAGCAACACTTTTGTATGTTCGTTAGTGTCTATGGATCTTCACTGAGATTTAGAAATGTTCGAGAACCTACCTCAACCCATTGAAGCCAAGCAATGTCGCGTGTCCTACGCCGTAGTACAGTCAGCAAAAAAAATAGTGCTTAAACAAAGACGTCAAAAGTCTTTATTAAAAGGGAATAAGAGCTTTTGACGCCTGCGCTTGCGCGGTTACTGTACGTAGCATTTTCCCTCCTTGTAGCGGAAATCGCTATTAGGGGATTGAATTAAAATAAAATAAACAAATATTTGGGGGCAATCTTACACAAATCGACCTAGTCCCAAACTAAGCAAACCTTGTACTATGGGTACTAGACGACGATATACATATACTTATACATATAAATCAATACTTAAATACATAGGAAACATCCATGACTCAGGAAAAAATATTCGTGCTCATCCACACAAATAAATGCCCTTACCGGGATTCGAACCCGGGACCTCCGGCTTTGTAGGCAGGGTCACTGCCAACTAGGCTACAGAGGTCGTCAGGGAGGGGAATAGAGATGATGACTAAGATTTTTTTATGATGTCATTCGAACCAGTTTTAAGATAGGAACAATTGTTTGAGCAACTACAAAGAACATTAATACCCAAAAATTTGAGGCGGCAGCGCAAAAGGCTTCATACTGATAGACACAAGTATGTCGTCACGATTGTACAAAGTAGTTGTATCGTTGTATGGAAGATCCGGTAAATTGTTGTATCGGTCGCGAAATACTGCGTTTTAAGTACATAGTTGTCATACAATTTTGTTTCTATAAAAGCGTAAGGATTCTATTGGCAGCTTTAAATTTACTCTTGGGCAATAAAATAAATGCATAACGTTTCTAAACTTTCAAGGTTCATATCCTTTTATGATTTTAATTATATTTTATAATTTATACTATATTACGATAATTTGATGGTTTACTATCGATTTTGCATCACTACGTTATCAATTTGAACATGAGGCATCATGCCTATTGTGAGTGATTGGCCTGGTATGGTTCTGCAAAGTCGTCTTTTTCACAGGTCCTTCGAGTCCTCCAGCTGAACGCTCTCCAAGACCGTTGTGTCGGGTCTAGAGGCGACTGGGACGGCGCTGTGGCGCTCATGGAGCAAGCTCTGCGCGACCAGCTGCAGGCTACGGACAAGGAACTGTCTGCACTTACAGGTGATGGACACTGACTTTGTACCCACGCAGCAGGTACAGGCCCCGTATCATGGTCGGCCTTTATTTAAGTGACAAGTTAGAGCGTCAGTCGCGTTCTATCGAACTGGGTCAGCCAGTGACGGACGCTCTATCTTGTCACTTATCGCGTGATAAGGCCGATCATGATACGGGGCCTGGTAAGGTCTACCAGGGCTAATGCGTCAATGGAGTAAATGCGTTTTTTGAAGATATCTTCGAAACGCAACATTTTAGAACATACAGCCCACGATGTTCAAAGTATGGTTGCCAAACTTTCAATTTAGACGGTTGACGGTCGGTTCTACAATGTTCAGTTTCGGAGATATCATCAAGAGACGCATTTACCCCATCGACGCATTTGCTCCGGTTGATCTTAATAGGTACTTTATGTTGGGATTGGGACTCTTGGGAGGTTTGGCAGACTGGCTGCAAGGAACCAGGTATTAAAACAACTTTCTCTATTCTCGACACATTTTCTGTATTCCAAAATTCTCTAAGAAAAAAAAAATATATTACACAAATCGACCTAGTCCCAAACTAAGAAAAGCTTGTACAATGGGTACTAGATGACGATAAATATACTTATATAGATAAATAAATACTTAAATACATAGAAAACATCCGTGACTCAGGAACAAATATTCGTGCTCATCAGTTATCACACCAATAAGCGCCCTTACCAGTGGTCGAACCCCGGACCTCTTGCTTCATAGGCAGGGTCACTACCAACTAGGCTAAAGCGGTCGTCAAAAGTCTAATAGTCTAGTTCTAGTCCAAGTTTAAAGTCTGAGATGATATTCGAGATCAAAAATGTAAACAGATGGGTTGCCACCATAAAAAAATAAACGCAAGCAGTAGTGGTCTAAAATCATAGAAATACTCATAAATATTACTATATGCAGACTTAAATAATATCGTATGAATAGTCAAAAATATTTTACTAAATTAAAAGGCCAAAATATTTTTATTACGTATTGCCGTTGTTTAAATAAAATACGTGGAGTTTTAATTTATGCTGTTGGTAATGCTGAGAAGTTTTAAACATTTGGTTCGTAATTAAAACAATTACCGGTTTCCTATTAGTTTAATAGGGAATATAGGGATGATGACTAAGATTTTTTTATGATGTAATTCGAACCAGTTTTTGGAGAGGAACAAATGTTTGTATGGGAGCCACTCTAATTAAAGAACATAAATACCCAAAAATTTGAGACAAAGATTGACCTCGCTGGCGGGTGCGCAAAACGCTTCATACTGATAGACACACAGGAATGATGTCACGGCTGACATTTGTACTAATCGTTGTATGGAAAATCAGTTAAATTGTTGTTTCGGTCGCGAAATACTGCGTTTAAGTACATAGTTGTCAAACAATTTAGTTTCTATAAAAGCGTAAGGATTCTACTGGTAGCTTTAAATTTACTCTTGGACGATGAAAAAAAATGTATTTTTTTTCTAAACTTTCAAGGTTCATATCTTTTTATGATTTTAATTATATTTTATAATTTATACTTTATTATAAAATATTTATTTTCAAATAAAGGTTCTGTGCACAATTACACGGCACTTAGCTTATTTATCTTTCTATACTAATGATTTATTTGATTTTCAAAATAAAAAAGGTCTAAATAGTCATTCCGAGAATGCGTCCTTATACCATGTTTCATAGTTCAAACAAGTCAAAAATGTTTATAATTAAGTCTTAAAATTGACATATTTTAATATTAGCTTTGAAAATCATCAAATTAAGAATATACGTATAAAATATATTAATAGCAGGTTAATTTCTTCATATTTTGACTATTCAAATGCTGTCTGACGTTTATTAAATCATTCCGTGAACGCGGTGGATATCGATCGATGTAAATAAAAGAACACACGCTAGGTGGCGTTAGCAAGCAACAGCGTGAAGTTCACTAGTCAAAGCAAAAGGCGTGTTTATTGTTTACGGAAAAAAAAATTGATTTAGTTGGTAAGTACCTTTTAAATTCATAAGTGTGAAGCGTACTTTAATTCCCTGTCACTACGGGAACGCATTTTGATGGATAGTTTTTCGAAAATTTGCATATATTTTGCAAAATTCTTATAAATATTAGAGCTCACTTGTTCATAACCCCTAAAACAAATATCTTACACGGCGGCGTCAAGCGCGACATGAAAATATTTATCAAATTGTCATTTCGGGAACGTTCTCGTATATGACGGACGTTCCCGAAATTATGCGGGCGTTCCCGAGATGACAATAAAGTGAACAAAAATAAATGTTTTCAATATAACAAATATACAAAATAACAACATTATCCGATTTAGGAACAGGTTAATTACAATTTCTTGAAGGTGATTCTTAAATGCGTTAGTTATATAATTATTAAAAAAATCTTTAAAAGTGTTCCCGAAATGACTTGTGCCTGGCATTATTCTTATTAACTGGTAGAATTTCTAAAATATATTTTTGTGCGTGCCTCTTCACAGGAACGGTTCATGACAAATGACACAACAGACTCCACTTGTTGGTTTTCTTAAAAGAAAAACTTTATTTCTCAGATATTTGAAAACCTAAAGTGCTCATCTCTTTGATTTTGACCCATTACGATAATTTGATGGTTTATCTGTCCATTTAGCGTCACTACGTTATTAATTTGAATATGAGGCATCATGCCTATTGGCAAATATTCATAGTGATTGATAATCATTAAATATTTCTGAACATACAAAATGGGCATGCGTAGACTGTGTCATGTTATAGCGGCATTCTATTTTAAAATAGTTTGTTTTCAGTCTGACATTTGTAGAACGAATTCTGTCTGACTTTTCGTTTATGATCACGCTTTTGAAATCAAGGACTATGGAACCTCAGCCAGGCCCTTCAAATATAAAGGACGAATCTTTCACCGCATAAGAAAAGGCCACGCAGTTCTATGTCCGTGCACGCCGAATAGTGAATGAAAATAAAACTGCCTCTCAATTAACACCACACAAAAAAACAGGGCCTAAAACATGGAGTGACTGTGTAAATCACGTCTTTAAAGTAGAAGACAAAATGTACCGACTCGACCACCTGATTGACAATGTCAACGATAGATTTATTATAAATGTAAATTCTGATTCTGATCCCACTACGTCGTCAAGTAAAAGTGAATAAAATATATATATATGTATATATATATTAAGTGTTTTATTTCCTCCTTGTATTCCTGTCAAAACACAGATATCCGAAAGTCATTCGGCCTATAGCTGTATCTGTCAGTTAAAATCATGCAGAATTTATATTTGGTGAATACAATACAATACAATACAATACAAATACTCTTTATTGCACACCTCATACAAACAAAGCAGTTAAAAAGAGAAACAATACAATAACATGTAGGTAGAGGTAGACAACAGGCGGTCTTATCGCTGAAGAGCGATACAATACATAGAGCAATACATTGGATAAAAAAGATTTTATACCCCTGGAATGTCTCTTTGACATTGACAGTTGTTTGTTTACATTTTTGATCTCGAATATCATCTCAGACATTAGTAATAATAGTCTTTCAGCGGAAAAGAAGGACCCCTTTCTAACACGAGAGCAGCTCGAAGCTATCAGCGAATAAGTTGTGAACGATTCTAGAACCAGATTATTTGTCTGTGATACTAATTTAAATTGATTGGATTAATTTTACTTAGACTAAGATTTTATCATTTTATACATTTTTAATTTTTAAACTATTAAATTATAAATTATTTTAATGTATTCGAAAATGATTATTATTTTATTTTATTTTTTATACTTTAACTTTTTACCTAGTCAAATGTATTTAAACTTGTTTCATATTTTAAATATTTGTTGTATTGTAATAATTCATTGTAACGTTTGCTACGCCCTAACGGGGTCCTGTGCATTGCCTAGCTTTAAGGGTCCTTACGCCTAAAACGAGCGAATTTCGCAAAATGCTTGCTTTTTCATTCAAGATTACGACGTAACTATTACACACATACCATAACACAAGCCTTAATGAGCTTACTATGGGACTAGGTCGATTTGTGTAAGATTGTCCCCTAATATTTATTTATTTATTTATTAGTATTTATTCAAAAAGTGATAACGTAATTAAATAATCATTTCTTAACCTCTTAATATTTTTTTAAATAAAAAATTCGGCGCGCGGCGTCTGTGCAGCGTGATTTATACGTCTTTAAAAAATATATATATTTACGGCTGTGGGGGCTACAGACGAAGATGGTTTATTTTTCCATTATATTCTTTCTCTGTATCATATCGGTTAGTATCATAATTTAACATATTTTCACGAATTCTTTGATACTAATAAATATGACATATGACATGATGTGTCACTGGGCTTTGTTTACTGCTAGTG
Source organism: Epinotia ramella (assembly GCA_947578815.1). NCBI lineage: Eukaryota > Metazoa > Arthropoda > Insecta > Lepidoptera > Tortricidae > Epinotia > Epinotia ramella. The sequence goes on along the minus strand of OX388224.1, from coordinate 15,072,678 downwards.
TAGCCCCCTACCCTACGCAGAGTTTTGAGTAATATTCCCTATTGTACAAGGTTGCAAATAAATTAATTAAAAATTGAAAATGAAATATTTGTTACAGGCCCCGGTTTCAAAGACCGCTGGCTGTACTGGCAGAGCGCGAGCGACGAGCAAGCTCGCCGAGCAGAAGTCCGCGCCGAGCTCGAACGGCTCGGCTCGGCGCGCCCCGCGCTCGCGTACGACGAGCTCGTCGCTGTGAGGGACAACTTGCGGAGACGAGGGGTCGAGGTCGACAATGATTATATTAGGGAGACGTGGAGACCTGTGTATTTGAAGTGAGTACTAACAGTCATGTTCATTCCCTGTCTTCTCTAAGTTAAATTATAACTTCGGAAAAAAAAAAAAAAAAAAAAGATTAATTTGGACCACATTAGCCAGTTACGTCCGTTGATATTTTATTGTATGGGAAACTTGAAAATTTACTATGAAATGACAGCTGCCGGCGCCAGCGAACGAAAAAACTATACCAGTCTAAGTAACGCCGCAAAATGTAAGTAATGACGACCTCTGTAGCCTAGTTGGTAGTGACCCTGCCTACGAAGCCGGAGGTCCCGGGTTCGAATCCCGGTAAGGGTATTTATTTGTGTGATGAGCACGAATATTTGCTCCTGAATCATGGATGTTTTCCATGTATTTAAGTATTTATTTATCTATATAAGTATGTTTATCGTCGTCTAGTACCCATAGTACAAGCTTTGCTTAGTTTGGGACTAGGTCGATTAGTGTAAGGTTGTCTCCTAATATTAAAAAAAAATGGACCCACAGAATTGGTGCCATTGCCATTATGCGGAGTGTCAAAACGATGCCAGGCAGCCGTTTAGTTCCAACATGCGCCGGGTTTTGAGCACGTGTTTTTGAAATTTGTAAGGTCGCACTCTATGGCTTTTTTGTTCGCTGGCCGGCGCCATATTTAACGTTTACGGGTAAAGTGTGGTTGTTGCAACTCGCCCCTAGTAATTGAAACATGTTTTGTTTCAGGAATTTCCTTCAGCGAGCGCAGACGCGAGCAAGGGACTGCAAGAAGAGCTTCTATTTATACAGCCAACAGAACGGGAATGGCGTAAGTTTCCATTCATACAATATCAACACAAAATTTCAAAGAGTCGCCAACACACTTGCATTTTATGAAAAACTATTCTACGGAAGGCAGTAATTCGAGAAATGTTTGATACAAGCTAATATAATAAGCAGCCATCGGAATTCTCGTAGCATTTTTGAGCTGTCATAGGGACTTCTCGTTTATCGACTTCCGATTATACATATGTTTATCGATAAATACAGAAAACAATATGTAAAATAATTATGATTACGAGTAGAAGTAAACGACATGCAGTCTTATCGCGAATGAGCGATCTCTTCGAGATAACCTTTGTATACCAACTTTTAGGAAATCATAAATAGAAATTAAAATAATATAAATAATATCTGAACTGAACTGATTAAATGTAAAAATTTTAACTATTAATTTTTCGTTGCTTTCATTGCAAGTCTCTATTTAACATTTTCAGCCTTTCAAAAGTTATCTAAAAGAGATCGCTCTTTGGCGATTAGACCGCCTGTTGTTTACCTCTACTTTTAATCTTCTTTGATATGTTGTGTTGTGCTCTATAATGTATCGACAAAATATGAGTCGCTTAAATTAAAACTCAGGTAAATCCATCTGTCAGATCATGCGATTTTGGTATTATGAAAAGGTAATAGGGTAGATATTTGCAGAGAGGGTCGAATGGATTTATCTGAGTTTGTAGTTAAGCGACACATGTATATCGGAAGTCGATAAACGAGCAGTCCCTATGACAGCTCAAAAATGCTACGAGAATTCCGATGACTGATAATAAGCCTATAATATAATAAATAACAATAAATAAAATAAATAAATATTAGGGGGTGCTAATATAAAACTGCCAATGTCAATACAATGTCGCTTTCATTTAGACGACGGCCGGTTAAAAAAACAGTAAAAATAACATTAAATAAGAAAAAAACATAAATATTACAGGAAAATGATGGGCGAAACCTGTCTGGACTGGCCTTTACAAGTTATTATGTTTAAAAAAGTATATTAGTTACTAGTTCGGATTTCAAATACTCTTCGCACTCTTGTGGATAAAATGCAGTTTTGCTGTTGTTTTTAAAGAATAAAAAAGGCTTTTAGAACTAGTGAGGTGAAAATGATCATGCACTGCTTGACATCATTTCTTGGGGATTCTTTTTTGCTGGTGCTTAATATTTGACTAAATACAAGGTGTAACAAAAACAGCGATGATCCGTTTAAGGGCATAATAGCGCGCGGTCACCCTGAATTATGTTGTCTAATCAATGTGTAAATATTTACAAAATAGCTACTAAAGAGGCCGCTTGTCATTTCACACTCATTTCATTTTAGCCGCAGAGGAGTAACACGGTAAGTTATTCATTTTCGTACTTGAAAGCCAACACAGGGTGTAATGTAAACAAAAACAATAATTTATTTATTTATTTATTATTAAGGATCGCCAACAGCGGCAACAACAATTACAAGCAATTAATACAAAAAAAGACATAGGTTTACATTTAATTGCTCCACCAATTACAGGCGAACACAGCATGCATTAAACAAAGCATCGACTATAAAAATAAAATAAAAAGAGACATTACAAGTAAGGGACACAATAGCAGTTAATAATAATATAATTAGAACTAATTTAAGAATAAGAGGGTCTAAAACTAATGCAATAATATCAATGTAAACAAAAATAGACCATAAATTAAAAAAAACCGGACAAGTGCGAGTTGGACTCGCCCACCGAGGGTCCCGTACAAAATTACAAATGTATAGTTTTCAGATTTTGACCTGTATTTGTAGTATGAGACGATCTTACTTGCCAAGTTTCATAGTTCTAGGTCAACGGAGAGTACCCTATAAAATTTTGATTCCCTTGAGAGTGTCGAAATACACAAGTTTTTTGCGGCATAAAAAGCCCTATCTTTTTTTTACGTTAACTTTGAAATTGTAATTATAAATTAGTGTTTTCAAAACCGTATTTTTCCTGGAGTAGACTTTCTTACGCCGGTTCTTCTCGTGTCAGAGGGTTATTTATCACCGTACCGTATTAAGTTCCTGAGTCATGGATGTTGTCTATGTATTAAAGTATTAATTTATCTATATAAGTATGTTTATCGTCGTCTAGTACCCATAGTACAAGCTTTGCTTAGTTTGGGACTAGGTCGATTTGTGTAAGATTGTCCCCTAATATTTATTTTATTTATCTATTTATTTACCGTTGGTAGCTTATAGACATTTATAGGTGTGTGTAATATGCCTGAATTGGAAAAAGGGACATCTGTTAATTTCAAACAATTTCTGTATGCAAAAATTATACACAATTCGCACCAAGAGTTCACCCATAAACATGGCAATCTCATTTACCTAACAGCTGATACTTCAATAAAAACAATACCAGATGCTGCTGACAAAACAGATGCAGAACCTAAACTCTCTTTTTTAGACCATGCTCCACGGGACCGGAACCAAAAATAGGTACACTCAAACTAAATGTCCTCCACCAAAACTGTCGAAGCATTAGAAACAAATTGTTAACCATCCGTAGCCTAGTTAATCAACATTGTCCTGATGTAATTTTAATTTCGGAGTCTTGGCTAGGTCTTAATGATATGGATTGTATAAATATTACGCCGGGTTATATACATGCGAATAATTTTGTGCGAAAGTACGGTGGTGTCTCAATTTTTATTATTAAAGACCTGAAATATGTAAACTGTAAAAATATTGACATGTTAGCTATAGAATACCATTGTGAAATATGTGCAATAGAAATAGAACTAGACCCTAAGAATCTAGTAATAGTTGGTTTATATAGAACTGGACTGGGAGACTACAACAAAATGTTGGAGACTTTAGAAAAGTTATTTGACTTGCTGAGTAGTGATTATAATAAGTGTTCAATTATAATCATGGGGGACTGGAATATCGATTTTAGCTTAGACTCGGTTAATAAAAGAACCCTGGTAGACTTAATGGCTTCCTACAATCTACGAAATATCATTGACTTCCCTACAAGAGTAGACGGTAATTCTAAGACCTCAATTGACTGTCTGATCACAAATATCCACAATGCTATATTGGACGTAAAACCGCTGATAACAGATATATCTGATCATGATGCTCAACTAGCGCAACTCCAAATAAATAAAAATTGTAAACCTGAATACGTATATATTGAAAGTCGTAAACAGAGTACAGAAAACGTCAACAGCTTCTGTGAGTCAATGCTAGCTTATGATTGGGACCAAATATTTAACTCATATAACCCAACTACGTTTGATACCTTTATGAGAAAAATCCTGTATAACATGAACCTTCACATGCCTAAGAGTACTACTAAAAAGAAATACTCCAATTTTTCCAAGTACTTTCCGAAAGATCTGGTTAAATTCCAACAGGATATCAATGACTTACATCTACTTCGTAGACAGTTTCCACAAATTGACATTGACGAAATTCTACGCCACAAAAAGCAAGTGCTGCAGGACTTGTTAGTAAACTTAAGGAAAAAACATACTGAAAGCCGTCTCGAACAGTCAAGAAATCCCAAACGTGAGATATGGAAAATAATTAAGGAAGAGACTAATAATAACACCCAAGAGCATAACTGGAATCTCAAAGACCAGCATTCGAAAACGCCTATCCACTATACCGAAATACCAGATCACATAAATAGATTCTTAGTAAAAATAGGGAACGATCTTGCCACTAACAATATGCCGGATGTGGACCAAGCTGTAGCGCAAGTGACTGTCAATAACTCGGACACTCAAACTTTGTTTACATTCTCTCAAATAAACCCCGTGTACTTACTAAAACTAGCAAAAAACAAGGTATCAAAATCGCAGACTAAAGATATATATGACATTTCAGGAAAATTCCTTTTAGACATGATGACTTTTCTATCAGACCACTTGACATATCTAATAAATAATATTCTAATTTCAAATGTATACCCACATGCTCTAAAGAAACTCGTCTGTGTCCAATATATAAAGGAAAAGGTGATAAAACAGATGTAGGAAACTTTAGACCAATAACAATAGTTCCTACAGTATCAAAACTTATTGAATCCATAATGTCAAGTGATATTCTTAGGTACATTGAGAACAGTAATGCCTTGTCAGATGCAAAGTATGCTTACAGACCCGGGCGCTCTACAACCGCGGCTACCCAAAGATTTATGGAAAATGTTGTCCCTAGAAAACAAACAAAAAGTAGTTGGAATCTTCCTAGATTTATCAAAAGCCTTTGATTCTGTGGACCACACTCTGCTTTTGGCAAAACTCCATCAATACGGAATAAAAGGTCAGAGTGCTGAATTATTACAATCTATTCTATCAAACAGAGAACAAACGGTGGAAATTAAAGTAAACGGAAAGCATTATAGGTCTAAGCCACAATTAATAAATATAGGAGTTCCACAAGGGTCTTCATTAGGAAACATATTATTCTCTATATTTTTAAATGACATTACAGAACTAGACATAGATGGTGAAATAATTTTATATGCAGATGACACGACAATAATCATCAACGACGAATCTGAAAATAAATTAGTTGATAAGATAACCAGAACTCTACTTGCATTAGAAAAGTGGTTTAAAATGAATGGACTTCAATTAAATTCAGAAAAGACTAACATTGTTAAATTTAATACGCAAAACAAAGTGACTGATAAGTTAGATGTAATCCTTCCAGACGGCGCAATGATTCAAAGTGTACAGCATGTAAAATTACTGGGATTTCATTTGGATCCAACATTCTCATGGAAAACACACATAAATTCGGTATGTGGAAAGATAGCAAAAGGAGTATATATCCTCAAACAATTAAAGCCAATCGTTTCGAGCGACCACCTTAAAGAAGCATATTATGCATATATACATTCAATCCTCTCTTATGGAATACTGTTGTGGGGAAACTCCACAGATTTCGAACGTGTGCTCAAAATGCAAAAACGTGCAATACGAGTTCTGGCTAATGCACGTTACAGAGATAGTTGCAGAGAACATTTTAAAAACCTACAGGTCCTAACATCTTGTGTCGACATACATTCTAGAGATAGCCTTATATGTGAGAAACAATCCGAGCGAGTTTGTACGAAACGGTGATGTGAATAAACGCCCTACACGATATCCAGATAACCTAAAGCAAAGTAAATGTAGGTTAGCCATGACAAAAAAATGTCCTAAGATAATGGCAGAAAAACTGTACAATAAGCTGCCAGCAGAAATCAAATCTGAACATAACATTTATACTTTTCGTAATAAAGTCAAAACTCTATTACTCAGTAAGACATTGTACCATATTAAAGAATATTTGAATAAGATTATGGATAGCGAAATTATAATTGTATTGACTCTATTTAATGAACCTTATTGTAATCTAGTTTAGTTATTGACGATCTCAGTATGTGCTCATGTTTTTATTATAAGTTTTTGTAATTGAAAATAATGTAACACTAATTGAGAAATAAATGAATCTAAATGAATCTAAATCTAAATTGAAGAAAAGAATTTGACTTTGACTAAAACCAAAATGTCCTGATTGCAGAAGGAATGCTGCGAAGTGGTGATGTTCTGGCGCGTGCAGCAGACTCTCCGCACGACCGCCAACGCGCTCCGACAACAGCTCGGCAACAGGGAGGCTGGCCGGCTGGACCGCGAGCTGCGAGAAGTTCTAGACGAGGTTTGTCATTCGGCCCTAAATGAAAAAAATAATAATAATAATAATTGGACATTCGTCCGATGATAGGGGTACTGGTAAGCAGGTTTTCTCCAAAAAAATGTAGTCTGGCCAAATGGCCAGTTCCAATAATCAATCCACCGATAGTTGTCCTTACCTGTAGTTACATTTTGACAGATTACCCATAGAAAATGTGTCAAAATGTAACTGTTGTTAAGGAAAACTATCGGTGGATTGATTATTGGAACCGGCCATAAGTAAAGTGATCACGAGAGCTGTACCATTTGAAAACAAAATTATGTAAGTAACTAAAGTAACTAGCTAATAGCTAAGCCATCAATTTATTTATTTGTTTGTAAGGGAAATAGCTAAGCCATCAATTTATTTATTTTTTTGTAAGGGAGTCCCTCTGCCAACAAACTGTCCTCCAGTTCGGCAAAAGAAAATGCTGCAAAACAAGGATGGTTTAGTTTAAGTGAATATTTTTTTCTTATTCTTATTACTCATTAAGTACTTTAGAGTGGAAGGCGCAGCGTAGACCTCAGGATATAGGCTGATGATCTGGTAAAGGTCGTGGGATTCCGCTGGATGCGAGTGGCGCAGGACCGGTCTTTGTGGCACTCTTTAGGGGAGGCCTAGAGCCAGCAGTGGACGTCTTTCGGCTGATATGATGATGATGACTAGATACTTGCTGACAGCTAACCAATAGGCAGCCAGGTCGGACGGCGAGCTTAGAGAAGTTCTTGACAATGGAAGTGGTTGATGTAGTTCTACCAACAGCATGGCAAAAGGAACTGTGAACTATGAACTTCCTAAAGAGCCAGTTCTATTACTGAACTATTATCTAAATTTCGACATGAGTTATGGGTGAGGACCAAATTCTCGGCCAGTAATTAACCTGGTTAATCGGTTAATCTTATATGGATACACCTATTAATCCAGCATTCCTCTTTTTTCGCAGATGGCATCTGATCCTGAACTTAAGAAGAAACTGTTGTCCGGCAGAAGAGTAGAATTAGCTGAAGAATTGAGTAAGTTGTCATACCAGTATACTACTAATCTTTATTTGGTTGCTTTTTATATATTCATTTATTTCCACAAGACATCTTTCACAAGTTTTCCTTAAAACTAGAACTACTAAAAAGTGTGGTTGTAAAGACATATCGAAGTTTTTAATTTTCAACGTCTGAGATACTTTATTTACTTTGCTGTGTTTCAAAAGAAAAAACTGATTCATTTGCTTTCGGAAACCACAATGGGTATAGCCGGGCATGGTCCAACTGCCCTAGCAAAAACATAATTTTCCTTTTACCGGATTATTAACCTAAACTATTCATATATGTATTGCTTTTACTAAATTTTAACCCTCAAATGCTTGTGGGTTTTGAGAAAATCGCATAAAAAGGAAAAGCATTTTTATTTTAGCCAAACTACTGATCCTATTTCTTTGTCATTTGGGTATGTTATGTTGTATATAATTAAGGTCTTTTTTCTGAAAAAGACATAATTAATTTATCTCTTGAATAAATTGATAATATTAGAGTTGAAAGTTTTCATTTTTTTTTATTACTTGCGAGTTGGCGTAAATTACCCCATTTAGTTACCCCGGTAAAAGGAAAATATATTTATATATGCTCGGGCAGTTATCAATTTTAGGTGAAACGAATCTAAAGTCGCCGTCAATGGACTTTGTTATTGCTAACTATGTAAACCAAGTAACTGTTTTGTCACTGTTTCTCCTTGAAATTTCACATCATCTCATCAAACACCACTGATTACCGTTACCGTAAAATACAAAGCCATAAAATATATAACTGAATCTGGATATGTCATTAAAAGTCTAAAATGGTTACATAAGTTAGTATGACCTGATGGAATGACTTTTTTGTTTGTTTTAAATTCTACAATTGTCTATGATGGGTTGTGTTGTGACTAAAGTTGGTGATATTGTGAAGCCGCTACACAATACCCAACTCACGCTATGTACCTGCCATCCCGGTTATGTACACTACGCATCAGTGGATAAAGTGGTTAAAAAAAAAATACCTAACTTGTTTCTTACTTTCGATATTCGATATGTTTTGACATAAAATAGTACAGTAAGAGTCTTCCCCATCACTAGTAAATTCATCATTCAGAGACAATTTCAATATGGAGGTTTGTTTACATAGTTAGCAAAGTCCATTGACGGCGACTTTATATCAAACCTTTTTTCCAGAACGAGTCCGGCAAGTGCAGGAGCGGTTAGAAGAGTTCATAGAGGCGCTGAACAAAGAGAAATAAATATATGTATATATTGTTGTTACTGACTAGTAGGTAACTGACAGAAGGTTTTTTGTTTGATTTTCTTTCTACAAGTTATGGATGAAGTCCTAATTATAAATGTAATGTATGTAAACCATCTGCCAGTACTCGACTCCAACTAATTTACTTTTAAAGCGAACGCCAATAGAAGTTGATCAAAATGTGAGGAAATATGAAATTATTACTATTCGTCAACATTTGTCCAAAAAAGCTACCGAAGCGTTGCGTCTCTCTCGTGCGCGCAAGACATAAATGTGTCTCTTACACGGGCGAGTGATTTATGAGAGTTAAAGAAATCACAACTGGTCATAAACTGGCAACTACCCTCCGCTACGCGTGTGGATAAACCCACTTCCTGGACAGGGGAGATTTTATTGTATTCACCACGGGCGGTAGTAAAAAAGCCTCAGCTGTCATATTTATCGCCCTCGCCTTCGGGTCGGGCTTCAAATACCGGCGATCTGAGACATTCTTTGTTTAACGCTCTTGGTGAATAATTAATATAATCAATAGGATCATAATCCATTTCAAAAGCACATTAGTATACAGTAATTATATTAAAAATAGACATGGTAAAGGTCTCGGGAGTCCGCTGGATGCGGGCGCAGGGCCGGTCATTGTGGCACTCTTTGGGGCCAGGCCAGGCCTATGTCCAGCAGTGCACGCCTTTCGGCTTATGTGATGAGTTTGTTTATTTTTTCACCAAATTCTATTGGCTTTTGCTGTAGAGTTTCTCAAGAACTATTGTATATTGTAGCAGGCTGCGTTTAGAAGCAACGTGGTTGCTCGGGGCTGTAGTCGCATCTGTACCATTGTACCATACATGTACCATTACCATTGTACCATAAATTTATGTAGCTTCCTAATGCCCATACACGAAATGGCATTTAAATTTGAATCGACTAGTTCAGGAAATAGAGTTCAATTTATTTTGTCTCACGAGATAAAACAAATACAACTTTGTTCCAATAGAGAATAATGCCATCAATAGACCTATCTAAGGGTGAGTATCCACCGAAACTCTCGAGGTTGCCAAGCGGTGAGCGAGGAAAAAACGGATCAATAGAAAGCGATGGGCGAGCGGCAAGAGCCATGCTCGCTATTAGTGGATTTGTTCCTAACCCACCGCAACCAGAGCTTTGGTGGATCCTCACCCTAAGTGTAAGGCCTGAGTGGACGCCCCGCTCAGAGCGGGGCGTCGAGCGTCCATATAAATTGCATTTGTTTTATATGGACGCTGCACGCCTCGCTCTGAGCGGGGCGTGCACTCAGGCCTTGCACTTAGGAGGTCAACAATTGCAAAATGCAAGGTATACAAAATACACAACGCACGCGAAATTGACAAAAAGCAAATTGCGTTGTACAGTCAGCATCATATAGTTAAGTAGCAGCCAAAGTAGACAAATATATCGGAACACGTCTTTATTACTATAGGAGTAAGGAAGTGTTACGATATATTTGGCTATTTTGGGTGCTACAAACTATGTGATGCTGACTGTACAGTCGCCATCATATACAGAGTGTACCAAAAATGGGGTGTGAACTGATCAAGGGGACAGGTATCGTGAAACACAAAAACTAAAATAATTTTTTTTGACGCGTTTTTTTTTTAGATTTGTATGGAGCAGGTCGGCAGTCGGTGTTAATAATCCGGTAAAAAGAAATCGCGTAAAAAAACAAACATCTAATAGTTGTTTCTTATCAGAACACGACCTGTTATGCCCATGACCGGTTCAAACCCCGTTATTGGTGTACCAATAATATTGTATATATATTACCAGTAATATTGTAATGTATATCGGAGCGGACAAAGTGCTCACAAATATCTGAACACGTCTCCAATGCCTCGAGAATAGAGAAGTGTTCAGATATTTGTGAGCCAAAGTGCACCGCTGCGATATCTGATGGCGACTGTACGTGCAGTAGCGTTAATTATGTATCGATGTTATTGACGTTCTACATAAAGCATTCGTTAACATCACACTCAAATACTTGCTAGTGAAGGACCAATGTTTTACGTCAAGCGTAAAGCCCGCTCCACACTGTGGGCCGCCATGGCCAAACAACCATGTATAATGATACAGGACGCAACTATGCGTTAAAGGGAGTAAGACATATTTACGTCTCGTTATACCGCATAACCGCGTCCTGTATGATGGGCCATGATGGCCCATAGTGTGGAGCGGGCTTAAGGCGTTCGTCCCGCTCGCACTTAGGTACGCTCAAGGTCTTTAATTGTTGAGCCATTTAGGTGACAACTAATTTTGTTTTTTTAATATTTAAGCTATGAAGTGTCCTGTATGAAGTGAGCTCTAAATGGCTCAACAATTAAAGTCCGTGACTGTACGAGTGAGGGACGAAGGCTTAACGTTCGACAAACGCGATCCTAGCATGATGGCGTTTGTCGACAAACCAGAGCTAATCTGGAAAATACTTCTGTTATTAACCTTTTGGACGCCATACCTCACGTACGAAAATGACACTTACACGCCAACTTTTTTCTGTAAGATAAAGAATGTGATTATGAACCTTAGTTACACGTATGGTCGTTCTCGGCGCCGTGGCCACGAAAAAACGCAACACCTTTAGCTGTTATTGGCGTCCAAAGGTAACCCTTTGAACTAGATATTGTAATATCTATATGTATTGTAATCAATACTCAACTCTCACGATATAAAAATAACTAGTTTCATGAAATTTTTTAGAATGCACTTAAAGGGGCATTTACCCCAAGGTTTGCCCCATGGTTAATTAGGTTGCTACACGCGTTGTATCATTTAATTATTTATATATGTAACTGCTTGATCTAAGTTACCTCTAATAAAATGTTACACTGATGGGTTGTTTTAGTTCATAACTTGTTTATAAGTAGTAGTAAGTAATTTCACCCAAACTTCAACCCCTATTTCATCCCAAGCTACAAACACTTTAGCGAAACGTCGGTAAATTTGCTTCTGATTTGACGCATCAGCACGTCTAGCACACGCTTTGGGCTTAAAATCACAAAAATCTCACTTCACCTCATTATCAATACTCCCAGGTCTCAAAACTCCATGGTCTCAAAATACCTAAATTGCAGAATGCCTAATTTTTTTTCTCAATCAACTGAAACCTTAATATCGCCGATGTTCAAAATACCTTAGGCTAATAATACCTAAACTTCAAAACAGCATTATGGCAAAACAACATATGCTTAAAATAACCGAACCTCAAAATACCTAAATTTATACTACATGAAGATAATTACTTACATTGCAAATTATCTTTTACTGTACAAACTCCGTACCTAGTTAACTATTGATACACGCATGTATAAGTCAACCATCACATCTCTCGTCAAAATCTCTGTGGACACTCAACTTTAGAAGAGCGGCAGATTGATGGAGGTAAAAGATCGGTAGATAATATCAAATAAACACTCGTAAAAAAAATTAGGCATTTTTGGGAAAAATGCCTAAATTTAGGTATTTTGAGGTTGAGTTGTTTTGATACTTTGTCATTTCTGCCATTCGGTAATTGAAGCATTGTGCATTTCAATCTTCAGGCATTTAGAGAACATGCCGTTTTAAGTCAAAGTCATAAATCATAATGAATTTCGTTCATTTTAAGAATGTTACAATTTGACATTTAGGTTTTATGAGCTCATGGTAATTTGAAAATAGGGAGTATTGGCAAATAAGGCATTATGAGATTTAGTGATTTTAAGCCCAAAGCTAGCACAAGACGGCCCCGACATACTCTAGATTTTTATCGCGCTATACCTCTTGTTCTAAGTGGTCTAATAAAGTGAGAGACGGGTAGTGCGAGAAAAATCGAGAGAGCTCGCGCGCCGTCGCGTGCTAGCCGTGCTGTATACAACTTGCTGACAAGTCGCTTCCCGCGCGACTGAGCGTCTCCTGTCTCACTTTCACTGCCGGGAACCCGTCTAGCGGGCGCCTACACCGTAGTCGCTTTCCGCTACATACGAGGAAAATCACGGTATCGGCTGCGAGTGTAGCGCGTAGCGATCCTGGCAGTGAATGTGTTAAAAGAGATCCTCCTTTTCAATAGAATTCATTTGTTTTGTTACGTTCGATTTAAAACAAAACAAACTACTCTATTTTCTTCTCTTAGAGCGGCGCACATTGAAGCACTAGTGGCCGCTTTACGCTGCAGACGAGTTCTTTCATACATTTTGTATGGGGTCGTGTCACTTGGCCTACTAACTTTTGCCCCAATGTTTCACTAGACCTAATGCATTTTTCTTCGAAACATTTTGTATAGCATCGCACCAGCAACGTCGGCGCACACCGGGCATTTAGAAACCGCGTCCGACCGCGTCCGCTTTGAATTTGGTTCGCGCTCGCTACTAAGTAAGTAGTTAGCGGCTGCAATGTGCGAGCTCCCTTATAGTTGATTCTCATTGCCATGTTTTCTTGTATGTTGGGCTGTAGTAAGGACCCTGATTAGTGCCAGTCCTGGCGGCCATTACCTACACGTTTGGTATTATCACGCGACCCACCTATATCATAATCTGGATTACATGCATATTGTCGTGTATCACAGGATTGACAATATATTGCAGAATATCTGGATATTTTGAAATCCGCCCACGGTAAATAATCTGTGAGCCAAGCAGAATCCTGTGGTGTGCCTCCACAGGATTCTGCTTGGTGCCTGTTATGAGCGGTAAGCAGCTATGAGATAGAGCGAGATGGGGATATGGAAAAAGCAGAACTACCGCCTGGCTATCCTTTAATAGTGACGCGATAAATAATTAGTGTCTAAAGGGCCGTTCAATACTGGCTGGCAATGGCTGGCTATGTAAAACCCTTTATATATGCAAATAAATGAATTATGAAGGCTTCCATACCGAGTATTGCTGCAAATACGCTGTTATCCACGTTAATCCCCTAGCCTGATCCCCCAGGGGAAAAAACGGTTAGGTTATTAAGTGAACTGCGACCATACAGCGCGCGAGCCGAGCGAGCGAAGCGAGCGTGACGCGGCAGCGTCCGGCGAAGCGCCATAACCGAACATTATCATTTTTTCTTAGTTAAATATAAAATAATTGCCGCTAATTCCCCTGGGTGATCGCGGTCAGGTGATTAACGTGGATAACGTGGCAAATACTGACACACCAGGATCATCAATATGTAATGACCGTGTAATGGCCGCCTATGAGAGTGCTGTAATAAAAAAAGGGTGCTAAGGGCGAGTATCTACGAGAGCTGTGAGGTTGCGAGGCGGTGGGCGAGGACAAAATGCGCCAATAGAAAGCGATGCGGCAGCGAGGCCAGCAATTCTACTCTACTGATACTTACTCTCAGACGCGTCTCTATCTCTAGCCCATGTGGTGCCCATGTGCAATCATTACCCTATAGAAGTGTTCGAAAACGAAAACGCACACCCTACACTTTTATAGGTAAAGCAACCCCTGCTCACTCTAATGGGGTATACAGATTCTATGATTTTACCCCAATTTGTCAGTACATGCAATTTCTCAGTACAACTCGTTTGACAGTTGGATCAGCAGCGCAGCATAGCAATTAGTCAGCTTCTGATAAATTGGGGCTGACAAGTCATGAAATATATAAACCCTATGATTCTTTGCAAAGGGCACGGCCCTGGATATCGTGTAGTGTATTTTGGGTTTAAGCGTAAGGCCTGAGTGGACGCCCCGCTTATAGCGGGGCGTGCAGCGTCCATATGAAACAAATGCAATTTACATATATGGACGCTCGACGCCCCGCTCTGAGCGGGGCGTCCACTCAGGCCTTACACTTAGGATGCAAGCGCGAGCGGGACGATCTAGTAGGCTAGTTAGTTAGTAGAACAGAGTAGCGACATGAATTACCGCGAAACCACAGAATAATGAATAGTACCTAAATTTCGTTCGTGTATCTCCGCCTCTGTCGCACTTGCTCATTGGAGCGACAGAGGGAGATACACTAATGAACTTCGTTTTAGGTTCGCGGTAGCGCCCAAGATGACATTCATGTACTTGCAATACATTCAATATGAATGTCATGGCCGCTCCACACGATGGGCCATCCTGACCAATCATACAGGACGCAACTATGCGTTAAAGCGAGTAAGACATATTTGTCTCGTTCTACCGCATAGCCGCGTCCTGTATGATGGGTCAGGATGGCCCATCGTGTGGAGCGGCCATAAAGGTATACGAAATAACAACTGAAGTGTTTCATACAATGTGTCCTTTAATTACACATACATTCAAAAATAAACACTATAATAAAAATAAAAACAAACCATGACTAGTATAGTTAAATAAAAAATAAAACATAGACAACTTCTGTCGCAACAAATAAAATTATAAAACAATGTATCTGGCCGGCAAAATTGAAAATTCAAAATATTTATTCAGCAAATACGCCACGAGGGCACTATTACAAGTCAAAATGTCTATTCATAGACTCAAAATAGTACGAGTACATTATTTGTAATAGAATTAACTACATCAGAGTTTACATGACAAATAAAATACGAGAAAAAAAAATACAATCTATTATTTCTTAGAGATGTATAAGGTCTCCAAGTGTCAAAATTAAAATAACTATATTTAAATCCCACAGAGATGCATAAGGTATCTATGTGTCAAAAACTAAGTAATAAAATAAAACAATCAAGTGAAGACAGAGTGAAATCTCTCATATCAATTCCGCAGAAAAGTGGAATGAAGTTATGCTTGTCGTCCTTGCAAACATGAACTGACCGGACTCCACAAACAGCACTCGTTCACGAGTATGACGCGTATCTCAGCCATCGCCTCCCTCGACCATATGTTAGGGAAGGTGGCGACCCGATCAACGACGCCGCCGTAAGCAAAGACCTTTAGGCGAGCATGACATTCAAGCTGCAGTACATTCATACAGACTAAATTAACAACCTTAAGAACACCTTTTAAAATGACAAACCTCAATATGTGCTCAGATGTTACATGAAAGGACTTAAACTTGTATTCATAATTACACTAGATATAAATTAGTAACATTATAAAGGCACTTACAAGTCTAAATGTATATGTATGGACTACAAATCATACGTCATACAATATACTATTAACATAATAAAACTTGTACATGTCAAAACAATAGGGGGAATAAAAGAACAATTCCATGTTTGTTAGAGATGTACGAGGTCTCTAAGAGTCAAAATGATGACAAATGATTTCAAACCAGTGTGTGGTATCAAGTGATTTTGTAAACTACCGCTCTCGCCAAACGCGGAGCTACACTGGGTACATTTATATGGTTTATCCAGTGTTCTCAGGTGCCTCTGTAAAGTTACTTTGTAACAAGACGTATACTCACATCCTGGGCAAGTGAAATGCCGGCTCTTCGCATGCGCCACTAGAAGAAGCAGTCTCAAATGTAGAACTGCATTTCTTTCACGTGAAATCCTTGCTCGCTTTTGAATGATAAAAGCGAGCAAGGATTTCACGTGCACGAAATGCGTGATCATCAGCTCGTGCGTTTGTATTTGTTTCTCCAACTCCGACTTTATATGGAAGCCCCTTTAAACGGACTCCAATGCGACTAACTTCAAATGCGACGTGTGTGGCAAACGTTGCATTTGAAGTTAGTCGCAGTCGAGTCCGTTTTGGCAGTGAATGTATTGACGGCAGGTTGTTCAGGAGAAACCTCTTGTGTGTCCGTGTTCATTGGTGACTCCACTTGAAGGGATGTAGATGTTTTGTTAAGGTTTTCGACTGGACTACGGTTTTCAGTACGTAGTCCAGTCGAAAAACTTAACAAACCAATACACTCGCGTCTGTTTGTTTTGGTGGTTCATTTTTATAAGCTAGTCGAGCTTGGCCTGAAATGAGAATAAATTAAATTTAGAATAGTTGTCAATTTAATCGTAACTTGTTACTATCTAGCCTCGTCGTTTCACTCTTGACAGAGTGGTGACATTCCTCTCTAACATTAGCCTTCCTTATGCTTGCGTGTAGTGATGCATCTACTGCAGCTTTTATCTGGTCTGTCCATCTCATTGGTGACCTGCCTCGCGGTCTGGTGCCCTCGACCTTTCCCTGGATCACTATAGTCTATCTAGCCTATATATTGTTAAATAGTATAAGTTACGGAATAAATGTTTATTTTTTTAAGGTGCTCGTCTATCAGACAGACAAGGCGAAGACTGAATTTAATTACTTGCGAACAACTATAAAATGTGATAAAAACAATGATTATCAATCATCGCCTTGCCCATGGAAAAAAAAAATATGACTGAAGAAGCCCTGAAGGAAAGAGCCATTTGCATCCTTCCCTCTCCTACATTAACACTACACACACTTACATTCATTCACTCAATATTCACACTACACTATGCACACATTCAACAAATTGTATGTTGTTGCCAGATTCGTAGTAAAAAAAAAACCTTTTTGACTTCTTTTAACAGACGCATGATATTTGTAACTCACGTGTTCAATCTGACTACCACGATACAGGCTGTGCCTAGTGTGGAAGTCACTGTATCTAAAGAAAATTGATATTTTAAGTTACGGTCGGTAAATTAAAAAAAAAAGTCTAGTTCCAAGGATTTTGATTACTTACAAATCTCATTTGTTAAATCAGAGTTGGGCACTCAGGAATAAAATAATCACTTGAATAAGAGTTCGCAAGAATAAAATGATGTTGCTTTATTCCTGACCAAATTATTCAAATAAATTTGTTGTGAATAGATCTAATAAAAGGTTTTACTACGTACAATAGGTATTAATTAATTAGACAAGATTCAAGTCTACTGGTGCCTGTATACCGATACCAAATGCGTCGAGTTTACCCCCGAGTCTCTGCACTACATTCATGTTCAAGGAATATTAATGTAGTTTTGATACCTATTGTATGTTGAAATCTTACGTTTTAGGTGCAACTTTCTTTTTAGAAGTAAGCTGGGTTAAACTATAAGGATTATTAAATGAGACAAAAGACTCTAGTATGAAATATGTCTATTCTAGTCTATATATCGCGGCGCAATGCAAAAAGAAAAAAGAGGGAGACCGCAAATGAGATGGTCAGATGATGAAAGGGGTAGCTGGCCCACCGTGGGTCAGGCTAGCAAGAGACAGGCTCAGATGGAAGGAAACAGAGGAGGCCTGTTGTGTATGAACATTATGGACAAAGTGGGTAGTTTGGTGACAAGTGTCAACATATGGAAGGTAGTTTGGAAATCCAGTCTGTCACCTAGATTTCAGCCAGCCCATGTGCTCTAGACCCTAAATGTGAGTATACTTCAGTGGCGACGAGTGAAATTGTGGACAAACGTGTGAATTAGTGTGAATAGTGAGTTTTAAAAAGTGGTCAAATAAGTTTTACCAAAAATGGGGATAAAATTTGGTGAGTTTGATATAGCACATGGCTGCTGGAAAAATTATATAGAAAGGTTTTCTTTCTGCCTGGAAGCAAGCGAAATCGAAGAAGATGCAAAGCAGAAGTCAAATTTATTGGCTGTTTGTGGTCCTGACTTGTACGACTTGATAGTATACTTAATAGCTCCAGCCAGAATAAGTGAGGTTAGTTTTGAAAATATCAAAGTTTTATTGGATAATCATTTCCATCCGACGCCAAATGAAATTGTGCAATCATACAAGTTTCATTCTAGGCATCAGGAAGAGGGGGAAAAGATAAGGGACTACATTGCCCAACTGCGGAAATTGAGTATTGATTGCAACTTCTCTTCTTCTTCTTTGTGTCAAAAGGACATGCTGATGAAATTGAAATTGAATATATTTGTATAAAAACATTAACACAACACAACTTTCTAGATTAGTGAATACTAACAATATGGAATAAATAAAGCTTAAAGGAAAAAAAATAGGGTTGTTTTATGTAAGTCCATTGGTGATAAGTTATGATTTACTATATTTTGCCTGAAGGGCATCTAATAAACTTAAGACAAACTCACTCAGTCGGCTTCGCCATAAGGCTGTTACTCCCTGCAGAGATTCCTGAGGCCAGAGGTTCCTGGAACAACTGATCCAGTTACCACTCTTGCTCTGCAGTATCCCCGGAGAAGGCTATGGACAGACTGCCAGCCCGCTGGGACCCGCCAAAGGTTGAGTCGTTTTGGAGCTACAAGTCTTCGTACACCGGTGTATAGAGATTTCTCCGACTTCACAAATGACTTCAATGTGATAATCTTCACGATCATATACACACATGAAAGATATATTTGAATATCTTTAAATATCTCTAATTATCTTTAAATAGGGGCAATTCCAGGCTTCAAAGGTTTGTCTGCTTGACATTATGATCACATTACTGACCCAATAGCAGTAAGTATTACAATCTCTGCCCGCCCTTTACAACATGTGTCGTTGGTCACTCCGTGCGGCAGCTACCTGTAACATTTTCTTTATTAAAATCGGTTTTGCCGAATCTATGATTGGACAGATGACTGTCCAGGTGATCCAGTTCCTTCCAGGCCAAATCCTTATACCTATACTAATATAATAAAAGTGGTCCATTCTGTCCTGAAACAATCGTAGAGGTTATATTATATCACACCGCTTGTTATTATTTCCTTGAAATATCTTCAGGTTTTTATGTTAATGTACCTCTGGCGTCTGTCCTGTTCTTTAATGGCTCATCCGGGCGCACCTAGCCACGGATGGCTGCAGATTTTTAATTAAGAGTCCTGTCTGACATCCACTCCGGCTTCACTTATTACTATTAAAGAGAAATGGCAGCCTCTAGGCCTTTGGCAGTCAGTAAGCGTATAAATTAACTACGAAATAATGAATTAAACCATTTATAAAAATAAATAAAACGTGACTCGCCGAGATGGCGACAATCCGTCCACGACTCCACGCTCTTATCTATGACTCCACGTCCACAATGTCCACATAAAAAAGTACTCAGAGGGGCTACCGCGAAACGAAAACGAACTTCGTTCGTGTATCTCCGTCTCTATCGCACTTGCATATTCGAGCGACAGGGAGAGATATACACGAACGAAGTTCGTTTTCGTTTCGCGGTAGCGCCTCTAAAGTGGGTGACAGACGGGCGAGTAAGTTCGCATACTTACGGCTCGACGACTTTACTCGCCTGTGTGTCATCGTAAGTACGCGTACTTTAAAACCGCCGAGCCAGTTTTTCAACGATCCAACACGTTTGAATTTTGCTCGTAGCCCGCCTTGGCTCGTACGTCTGTCACTGCCGCCAACCGCGAGCCGCCATTTTGTGTGTCCAGTTTGTGGGTGCGGAACGCTTGAAGTAGGTGACAGACGGGCGAGTAAGTTCGCGTACTTACGGCTCGACGACGAATTTTAAATTCGCGATTTTATAGCTCGTACGTCTGTCACCCACTTGAGGGCCTACCGCGAACGGCATTCGAAGTTTTCCCTCTCTTTCGCTCTCAAGTAGGAACTTGCAAGTATGACAGAGAGGGAAAACTTCGAATGCATTTCTCGGTAGCGGCCCTGTCCGGCCTCTCCATCACGTCGCGAACAAAGGTCGCGAATGGGATTTCATTCCGGGATCTGACTTTGACAGCTGATGTCATTCTGACAGCTCTTGGAACCATTCCGGTTCACAGCGTTTCCTTGCGTTTCAGACAGGGCGTTTTTCTAATGTGCTAAACATCCTTAAGAGCAATGCCTAGCTGAGCAACTTTTCAAATCTCGAATTTTTGACGCAATGTTTCTGTCGCGCTGCTACTGATTGCGCCTCCAATTCGTGCGATAAGGACAATTGCAGCTAGGACTAAAAATCCCACGCAAAAAACTCAAAATTCGAGGTTTCGCTCTCGACCATGAACCTATAATTAGTATGGACAGGCTATGGTAATAATAATACCACGTGCGAGCGAGCTGGTAGCATACAAATCTCGATAAGTGTGACAGACAGAGATATATCATTCGTTATCCTTGTCATAGTTCCACTTTTTTTCTATTTGGCACAACAGTTGTGGCATACAATGCTGTCAATGCTCGCGCGTGGCTGCATACGAATCCGAAATATTTAATATTATTGTGAATAAAATAGTGTCCTAAAAGTAATTTACGCACGATAAGGTATCTCGTGTTCCGTCTGTGCCAAGAAAATGGTTAATTGTTGCGTGCTTGGCTGTAAAAGCCGGTCGGAACAATGTGATGAAAATATAACCTTTCACACGTAAGTAGAACATTTTCAACAACAACAACACTTTTCTGTATACGCAATACGTAAAAATAGCATGGTAAAATTACATTACGCTCAAAATCTTGTAAAATTTGACGATTACAATAGAAATAACATCATTGTTTACATTGTACAAGAGAATATTTGTTGACAAATTATCCGCCCAAATTACGTAGATTGTTTATGGTAAGCTGCGAGAGGTGTTAGAATGTCTTCTCGATTTAGCTTCTTTGCAATCATTTTAGGGATACCAGCCAATACAACTTAAAAATACCCGATTTCTCGGGTAATTTATACTCTAACAAAATTCTCGTACTTGTTATTACATAACATTCGTATGGATGGGATCTATTCTTATATACGTATATTTACTCTGTACTCATAATAAAGATAAGCTTTTATGTAGCGAGTAATCTCGGACTGTTCATCCGATTTCAAAAATTCTTTCATCTGGCTTTATTTAATCCTGCATCTGCGCCTCCGCTCTACTCTAAGGCTCTCGACTGTTTCCTCCACAGATATAGGGTTTCCTCCTCCAAAACGCAACCAATCATTATAAAATTTTGGGAACTGCAAGGAGAAGAGATAATCTACGCCGCTATGTTTTGATTTTTTTGATATTTGTTATCATAAATATTTGTGTACTGCGCCTTTTTTGGCAGCCAATTCAATTAAGCCGTTTTTGCGATTTTCAAGGCGCTGTAAGTTTCTTTAAAATAAAAATATCCAAAAAAGCAAAACATAGCGGCATAGATGTTGATCTTATTTGAAAAATTCATTGCTCTATGTTCAAAAACCAGAGAGGAAACAGTCGAGAGCGTTTGTATGGGAAAATCGCAGGTGGCATTCCTCGTAAGTATTTCCTCTAATGTTACACACAGGTGTCAGTAGTGACAATGTAATAAAACCTTATATAGCCTGACAAAAAAGAGTAGAAATTAAATGAGGGCGCCACTTTCTACGTTACTGTCACATTTTTGACGTAAAATCCTTAAACATGGCAACAATTTAGTATGGATTTTTATTAGTTCCATTTTATTTTATAAATAAATAAATATCTAGTCCCATAGTAAGCTCATTAAGGCTTGTTACGGGTACTAGACGACGATATATATATAATAGATATAAATACTTAAATACATAGACAACTTCCATGACTCAGAAACAAATATTCATGTTCATCACTCAAATATTTGCCCTTACCGGGATTCTAACCCAGGACCTTTAGCTTCGTAGGCAGCGTCACTACCCACTTCTATGTGTTTCACACAGTTTTGTCACTCGCATTGTTTTTGACATGGTGACCATACAGATACAATATATAGTAGTTTGCTACAATACATCTGATCTGATCAGTCGGTGGTGGAACCAGAAGAATAACGGAGCTCCTACATTTTTTTTTTCATAGTAATTAATTAAGTACGCAATGTATTCACTACACGTCATGTCATTTGTTTAGTGACATCCATAAAAGTCAAAACGGTTCTTTCGTATGCCGTGTCCCGTATCCGTACTTATACCGGTAGTATGCCTAACCTAATGCCGTAGTGGCTCACACACTTGTACCCGTCGTATGCCGTGTCCCGTATCCGGGCGTATACTGTAAAATGCCAAGCCACGTGACATTTGTACCCCTGCCAGCACTTTACGTCAATGAGAATGGCGATCTAAAAGAGGTATGTAGGTAAAATTGATGACGGACTGGCTGGTATGACTCTTGATGGATGTTTGAAGAGAATGAGTGACAATTCTCTGTCGTGAAAAATATAGTTGTCAGCGGAGGCTGAAAATAGATTGTTTACATTTGATTTACGTTTTATATAGCTACTGTATTATGATCGACCGGTTAGCCTAGTGGGTAGTGACGCTGCCTACGAAGCTGAAGGTCCTGGGTTCGAATCCCGGTAAGGGCAAATATTTGTGTGATGAGCATGAATATTTGTTTCTGAGTCATGGAAGTTTTCTATGTATTTAAGTATTTATATCTATTATATATATCGTCGTCTAGTACCCATAACACAAGCCTTAATGAGCTTACTATGGGACTAGGTCGATTTGTGTAAGATTGTCCACTAATATTTATTTATTTATTATTTATTTATATTAAATTAAAGTGTTATACATGTATCAAGAGCGTATTAGATGAATATGTGGTAGAAGGTACCATACACAACAGGTTATGGCAAGCACGATAACTTCCGGAGAACTGATACTGTAGCATTAGAGTGTGAACAAAGAGTGAAATACTTGTAATTTAATGTCGGAAGGAGAGCAAAACGGTCAGATCCATGAACCACTTCCTCCAGGTAATACAATAAGTAGAGAAATAAACGTAACGCTACAATGTCGAATCCAGGGTCGGGACTTCCGTCTATAGAGAAACTGGCAGGTAATAATAACTATAATACCTGGAAGTTTGACATTGAGTTAATATAAGTACATGACGATTTGTGGAAACACGTAGAGAGTGTTCCAGACGAAACCGATGCGATTGCTAAAAGGAACGATCAAAGAGCATGCACTAAGATCTGCCTTCTAATCGAGAATCAATGCAAAGTACATGTGTGGCGTAGACAGTAGAGGAGTAAATAATACAACGAATCTCGGTGTTATAATGGATCTTTATTTCGGGAAAACAGGGGTTTATATACTGTGCTTGTATCGCGTGAGAGTAAGCACTTACATAGGTTTAACGATTCTAGATTCTTATCGTTAATGCACTTAAATGGGTATTGGGTTTACACGAGCGTACACCAGATGCTAGGCTCATTCATTTCCATTCATTTAGGGAATGAATGGAACGTTCATTCAGCATTCAAGTTTATTACTACAATGTTGCATTTCATAAGATTATTAGATATTGCATCATACACCTCACATGTTCGCAAAGCTACTACTGCGTATGAGACGTGGAACAATTTAAAAGCGGCTTCCGAAGATAGAGGCATTAACAACAGATGTAGACTACTATCGAGGCTGGTGAGCCTGAAGCTTAATATGTTTAATTCAATAACTGAATACATAACCGAGCTGTTGCATGTGAACAACCAACTAGCAGATTTGGGAAAAGAGATTGACGAGTTAGTAGCTGCACTGATGCTGCAAGGACTACCAGAGGAGTATACACCTATGAGGTTGGCATTAGAGAATACCAACGTAATATTAACATCTGATTACATCAAATCAAAGCTTCTACAGCTAGCCTGATCCGAGCTCCGCGCTTGCTACAAACAGACATCAAAGAAAATTTGTTCAGAGGAACAAACAAAAGAAACCCGTGAAGTGTTTCATATGTGAAGGACCACATAAAGCCTGTGACTGTCCACACAATCCACGACAGTCGAAGATAAATCATATGGCGACGGCACTGATAAGTGGGAATCTAAAGAAGACTCATCAAGACGAGTGGATAATCGATTCGGTAGTGTCGGGAAATATGAGTTACAGAAAAGACTGGTTGATTAATTTTGAGAACTTTGACAGAAAGGTGGATGTGTGCTGCGCAAATGGTGGTAAGGTTTTTGGTGAAGGTATTGCTTCTGTACAGGATGCGTCACTTGATATTTCTGTAAGTAACGTGATGTACGTACCCGATCTGTCCTCGAACCTGCTAAGTGTAAGTTCTATGGTTCAAACCAAAGATAAAGTTGTAGTTTTTTCCAGAAAAGGGTGCGACATTTTCAATGCTGATGAGTGTACAGTAAAAGGGAAACCATGTGTGACTGGAGTGCTTGATAAGGGTGTTTATAAAATAACATGTTCTTCACAGGATACTGCACTAGCATCCACAGTAACAAACGAGATGGAGCTTTGGCATAAAAGGATGGCACACTTGGGGATACGTAACCTCACCTTATTAAGGGACAAACTCGCGATAGGGGTAAGTTTTCCAAACATTACAAATAGCAAATTGGACTGCGTAGCGTGCCTCATGAGCAAAGAAACGAGGCAATCGTTTGAGCGGAACAAGGCTACAAGGGCTAGGGAGATCCTAGAGTTAGTTCATTCGGACATACTCGTAAGCGGACCAATGAACAGTACGAGTAAGTCCTTGGGAGGATATACGTACTATATTACATTTATTGATGACTGTTCGCGAAAAACTTTTGTGTATTTTCTGAAAGCAAAAAGTGAAGCTTTTGAAAAAATAGAGGAGTTCAAGAGCTTTGCAGAGACTCAAACTGGAAACAAGCTTAAAGTATTGAGAACAGACAATGGAGGTGAATACGTAAATAAGAGAGTTGATGAGTTTCTGAAAGAACATGGTATAAAGCACCAACTTACGACTGCGTACACACCTGAGCAAAACGGCGTTAGTGAGCGTGCGAATCGAACCATTGCTGATAAAAGTCGAGCTATGTTGCAAGAAGCAGGACTTCCAGTTAGTTTTTGGGCAGAAGCAGTAAATACCACGGTCTACCTGAAAAACAGAAGTCCCACCGTGGCAGTAAAGAGAATGACGCCAGAAGAAGCATGGTCAGGACGTAAAACAAAACGTTAGACTGTGTCTTGTGTCTGTGTTACTAACAAAAGTATGGAACATGTTTTCCGAAATAAACGTTTTTTTTTTTTTTTAGAGTTCGGGTGTAAGGCATATATGCACATATCCGACCAAAAGAGAACGAAATGGGATCCAAAAAGCAAGGAACTAGTCTTCGTGGGGTACTGTGATGAATCTAAAGGATACAGACTGATTGATCCCTCGAATGGAAAACTGCATAGAGCTAGAGATGTAGAATTCTTTGAAAGTCAAAAGTATCAAGGACAAGGGGTATCTAGAGACGAAAAGGAAAAGCACTTAGTAACAATCAATCTTGACGATCAGGAACAGCGACAAGAAACATCACAGCCTATTCAGCAGGAGCAGAGAGTTCAAGAAGAGAATCTGGACTCAAATGATGTGGATCATTACGATATCAATACTGATACAGCTGAAGGCGACGATGAAGAGTGGGCGTCGACTGAAGAGAGACCTGATGAAGAAAATAGAGAAACACGTTCTTCCGATCCAATAGTGGAAGAAAGAAGATATCCACTGAGAGAAAGTAAAGCTACTCAATTCACTGATTTCGTAACCTACCACTCTTATCAAACAGTAGTGGAAGACGACCCTCTTGCAGTTCAAGAAGCGCTATCGAGAGAGGATTCTGGGCAATGGAGACAAGCAATTCAGGAGGAGTTGGACGCGCTAGAGAAGAATGGCACATGGAGCCTAGTAAAGCCTGACCCAAAACAAACGTGCAATATTGTTGATTCTAAATGGCTATTTAAAATAAAAAAAGGAGCCGGGGAATAAGGCTCGTTACAAAGCACGTCTGGTAGCACGGGGCTTTAGCTAAAGAAAGGGCATAGACTACGACGAAACGTTCTCGCCGGTAGTTCGGCACAGCTCCATGAGAATGCTATTTGCTCTAGCAGCTAACCTTGGCTTGAAGATTGACCACATGGATGTTAAGACCGCATTCCTCAATGGAAACCTTAACGAGAAGGTGTTCATGCGGCAACCACCTCACTTCGCAGCAAAGGGGAAGGAAGACCATGTATGTTTATTAATGAAATCATTATACGGACTTAAACAAGCGCCTCGATCGTGGAACTTAAAATTATTGCATACAGAATTGCAACTGCTTAAGTTCAATAGATGCGAAAATGAACCCTGTGTTTATATAAGAAGCACTTCTTGCAGTTCCTCCGATGGAGTCGGCATGGGAGTAGCCGGTGGCGAGACTGGTGGCGAATGTGTTGTGGGTGACGAAAGCAGTGTTGCCATAGGTGATGGTGATTGTGGCGGCGTCGGAGATAGCTCGTGCTCTGCGTCTTCAAATTCGTCAATTGCAGGGATTTCTTCTCCGTTGCATCCCAAAGGCGCTAGATGACGGTTCGACACAGTTGTTTCCCGACCATCCATCGTTCGAACATATGAATAGGAGGGGTTTGTCTCCAGTACCTCCACCTCTTCGACTAGTGGTTGATATTTGGTATTTCTATTAAATCTTCGCATTAGAACCTTGTTAGAGCCAGTTAACTAAGTAGGGATTGAATCCCCGTTCGCAGATCTTCGAGAATGGCGGAACATTCTTTCATGTGGTGTACAGTTAGTACTAGTGCACAAGAGCGAACGTATTGAGTGTAATGCCTGTGGTAGGACATTCTCCCAACTGTCTATCGGCAGGTTTTTGCCTTTTAATGCTAGCTGAATAGCTTTCCAAATACTTGATGACAGTCTTTGCGCTTATGTCAGAGCATGGAAAAGCGAAAGGGAAGCGGGAGAACTCATCAATTACAGTTAATATGTATTTGTTGTTGGATTTAGATGGAACAGGCCCTTTAAAGTCCATACTCAGCCTTTCAAAAGGCGCTATGGCTTTAATTAATTTATTTTGCGGATCAGGTCTTATGAATTTAGGCTTAACTTCAGAGCAGATACGACATTCACTTGTCATCTTCTTTATCTCCTCAATTGAGTAGGCCAGATTCTTAGATCGAACCCAGTGTGCCATTCTAGTCACCCCCGGGTGGCAAAGGGCCTCGTGAAGTGATCGCAACTTCGAAGGTGTTTCGACGATGGCACAGACACGGGAGAGGGTATCCGCCACATAATTCTGTGTGCCAGGCCTGTATACGATGTCATATTTATATGGAGACAGATCCAATCGCCAGCGTTGAATTTTCTCGTTTTTAATTTTACTTGTGTGTTTAACATGAAGGAGACAGATCGCTGATCAGTGACGAGCAGGAATATTTTTCCGATGAGAAAATGTCGGCATTTCCTCAATGATTCGTCAATTGCGTAAGCTTCCTTTTCGATGGCTGAATGATTTTGCTCACTTCGGTTGAGCGATCTTGAATGAAATGCTACAGGCCTGCCTGCTTGTGAAAGAGTAGCTGCAATAGTATGCTCTGATGCATCAGTCTCTACGGTGAAAGGCACATTATTGTCAATGGCGTGGACGCAAGACTTGACTATATCGTTCTTGAGTTCTTGAAAATCCTTGATAATTGCGTTACTTAGCGGGAACGTCTTGGTTTTCGCTAACTCGTGTATCTTTTCGGAGAAGTTCGGTATCCACTTGGAATAATGGGCGAACATACCCAGAGCCCTTCGCATACTGGCCAAATCATGTGGGAGGTAAGTAAAGTTTAGAAGAGGCTCTAATCTATCACTATCTGGTTTAATTATGTTATTCGAGATCGTATATCCAAGTATATTGATAGAGGTATGTTTGAAGATGGATTTAGTTTGATTCAAGGTCAGAGCGTACTTCTTAGCAGCCGAGAGAAAGTTTTGCAAATTTTTGTCGTGCTCTTCTGGTGTTTTGCCACAAACCGTAATGTCGTCGAGGTAGGCGAACGTGCCCTCGAGCTTTTTCGTCCGAATTACCCAATCGATGGTTCTCTGGAAGCTGGAAACGCCGTTGGTTACTCCGAAAGGAATCCGGCGGAACTGGTATAGATTTCCAGCAGCTTCGAATGTAGTAAACGGTCTCTCATCATGCAAAATCGGCACTTGGTGATAGGCGCTCTTCAGGTCTATGGCGCTAAATGTGGGATATTTGGCCACTTTTGATACTAGTTCCTCTATACTTGGAAGCGGATAGGCGTCCAGTTCAGTATATTGATTTATGGTTCTCGAATAGTCGATTACCAGACGTTTCTTGTGATTAGCGTTTTTAGTGATCAGTACTTGCGCTCGCCAAGGTGATCTGCTTTCTTCAATGACACCTTCATTCAAGAGATTCTTCACCTCCTCTTCAATAAAACGTCGATCTTCATCACTATATCTTCTTGACTTAATAGCGATCGGTTTCCATCCAGGTGTTAAGTTAGTAAATAAAGGCACAGCGGGGACGGACGCTTCGGCCACATTACATACGACAAGAGGATCTTTTAGGACCGCCGAATGCAAATTCGAGAGAGGAATGCTTTTCCAGTACATCGTGCCCTATGATCATGTCGGAGCATAGATTTTCTACGACAAGAAGCCGGACGTCTTCGTACGAGTGTTTGCCCAAGGTAAGTTTGAGACAAGTTTCTCCTTTAACTGAAGAAGTGTGATTGAGAGATGCCATAGATATTGTTTGCCGGCTGGGTTTCATGTTCAAAGAGCACAGTTTAGCAAATTCGAAATTAATAAAACTCTTTGAACTCCCCGTATCGAGTAGGGCTTCGGCTCTAATGCCTTTAATGTACGCAGGGACTGTAGCTTTGCGTAGGGACGATGGCGATGCAGCAATGATGCAGGCGTTAACGTTATCAGAGTTCGACGTAGCAGCGCTGGTTATGCTCTTACTTCGACAGACGTTGGCAAAATGTCCCTTTCTGTTACATAGCTGGCATAAGGCGTCAAAGGCGGGGCAAGTCTTACGTGGGTGCACGCGTCCTCCACAGAAGAAGCATTTACGATTCAAGCGATTTGGAAGGGTAGGCGTAACTGCGGAAGCGTTCTCACTCGGTACGAAAGTATTTTGTACGCTGGTGTTGTTTGAGATATTTTCGCTCGTCGCATTCACAGGTATATTGGTATAATGTAACGTGTTGACTTCAGCCATCTCCAAAGAGCGTGCCTGGTTATGGGCTTCGTCCAGTGTTAGGCAAAGGTTTTCGAGGAGTCTCTCCCTTATCTTTGTAGAGGAAATACCAGCTATGAACGCGTCGCGAATGTTATCGTCCCGATTTGTCTTGCTATCAACAGCGGCAAAATTACAATCTTTGGATAATTGTTTCAAGGCTTGAATGTATATGTCAATAGTTTCATGGCTATTTTGTCGCCGTGTGGCGAGAGCGTGGCGTGCATATAAGATGTTGTTCGGTTTTACAAACAGACGATCCAAGAGGCTTATAGCCTGTTCATAATTTTCGCACTCGCTTATATAGTTATACACATTAGGCGACACATGATTAATGAATAATGTAAGCTTGACCTGATCGTTGCTGAGGGCCTGCACGGCAAGAAAGTTGAGGAACGTTTTCTTCCAGTGGGCCCATTCTGCGGCCGCCGAGGTTTGCGACGGGTCCCCATCGAATCGCTCAGGTCGCAGATATTTGTCCATACGAACTTTAGTCGTATTTTGCTTATTAAATTGTAATAAAAGCCAAAACCTAGACTATAGGTTTTAATAAGCAAATGTTGACTTAACGTATAATGACATTTGGAACTTGACGTATACGTATAGAAAATTTAAATAGTAAAGAGGCGCTACATGCAATTAAGTTGAAGTACCTAAATACAAAACAGATGGTTGCTGATGTTCTGACAAAAGCCGTCGTAAGAGAGAAGCATGAGTTTTGTCGCAGAGAGATGGGTGTGTGTTGTTAGTGATTGGAAAAAACCTGAAGAGTGTGATTGAGATGTGTCTGAAGGCAACAATTGAGGAGGAGTGTTGGAGAAAAGAGGTATTGTAGGTACAATTGATGACAGACTGGCTGGTATGACTCTTGATGGATGTTTGAAGAGAATGAAGGTGGAAACACACTATTGAAACGCCACGCGACCCGACGAAACGCGACGCGTGTTGGGTCGAATCAAATCGTACTATTTTCTATGACTTCGTGTGTTCGACCTTCAAGGTCGAAACACACTTTTGAAACGCCACGCGACGCAACCTGTCGACACCCTATGTGCATCGTGTACATTATCAACACGCGACGCCACGACACGCTTGCAATTTCTGAATACAGTTTGCTGACAGCAGTGAATGTGTATGGTCGTGTTTCAACAACTGTCACAACTGACGCGCGGCCACAGATTATATAATGCATTGCGTCGGGTGTTGACTAGAAACACACTGCGTGTGGTGCGTCGGGTGGCGTGTTTACTCCCACCACCGGCAACACGTCGATCTGGCAGGTAGGGATCGGGTGGCGTGTGGGCGCGTTTCGTCGCGTCGGGTGTTCATAATGTGATTCTAGTCATAGAAAATAGTACGATTTGATTCGACCCAACACGCGTCGCGTTTCGTCGGGTCGCGTGGCGTTTCAATAGTGTGTTTCCACCTTGAGTGAATCTGAAGATAGATTGTTTACATTTTATTTACTTTTTATATACCTACTGTATTATGATATTAAATTAAAGTGTTATACATGTATCAAGAGCGTATCAGTTGAATATGTAGTGAAGGTACCATACACAACAGAAATAAAAATAGTATTATTATCAAATCAACAGCCTTCTTGATAGATCCTGCAGACCACGAAATTCGAATGTCGAAACACACAATATATCCCTCTCTGTCGATTGAATACGCAAGTTCAACAGAGATAGTGATACATGAACGAACGAACGAAACCTTTCATAGTACAGTTAAGTTGGTAGTGAGTGGTACTGGTATCCTTGACGCTTTTGTTTACAAACATTATACTTATTACCCTAAAATCACCTTAAACGAATAATTCCTTACAAGTACATTATAAACGAACTTAATTAAATAAACTTAAGTTTAAGTCATGTACTAGATATTAAATAAACCTTGAATAAAGTTTAATATAATTCGTAAATCTACGACTGTTTGAGACCGGTGACGCCATCTATAATTCCTTCGGGTAAACTAATAAGTTCCTCCGTTGGCCACCATTGTCGCCGCTGTCTATTGCCTGTTTTAACCGACTTCAATTTAGTACTCCGCCAAGCCACGAGAACATTTCCACATTTCTTTTCCAATTTACCACAGGAACTGATTTCTGAGAGCAAATGCGTTGATTATTAGAGAAAGAAGCGGCCAAGTGCGTGTCGGGCCACGCGCAGAGCAGGGTTCCATAGTTGCCCGTCTGTCACAGAATGCGGACTTAAAAGGGGCTTTTGGGGTTTTTATTATAGCTTACCCTCGTAAATAATGACTCGAACAAAAATTAGGGCTTTAAATCCCATTTTATCTCGCAAACGCATAACTGAGTTGAAAAATAGTTTTAGAAAACCCACCAACACATTACATCACCAACAACACAATACATTACATGTAGGGGAGGTACTCTAAAAAAAATTTTTTTTCAGGATTTTATTCTACTGTTTTGTCGGCTTGATTGGTTTATATACCCACGCCGAATTGCAGTTTTCTAGTTGTAAGGGTTACTGAGCTAAGCCGAAGACGGACAGACAGACAGACGAACGGACATAGCGAAACTATAAGGGTTCCTTGTTGACTACGGAACCCTAAAAACCGAATCGCTGTATGTGGGCCGATAATATTTGAGGACTTCCGTCGATTCCACAAGGATCACCTTTGGCACTTCATTAGTTGCTACTTCAACGGAATCTTATCAGAATCTGTGACACTTTTGTACCCTTAAGTACATAATTGAGGAATTGCATAAAGGTCGAAACACACTTTTGAAACGCCACGCGACGCAACCTGTCGACACCCCATGTGCATCGTGTACATTATCAACACGCGACGCCACGACACGCTTGCAATTTCTGAATACAGTTTGCTGACGGCAGTGAATGTGTATGGTCGTGTTTCAACAACTGTCACAACTGACGCGCGGCCACAGATTATATAATGCGTTGCGTCGGGTGTTGACTAGAAACACACTGCGTGTGGTGCGTCGAGTGGCGTGTTTACTCACACCACCGGCAACACGTCGATCTGGCAGGTAGGGATCGGGTGGCGTGTGGGCGCGTTTCGTCGCGTCGGGTGTTCATAATGTGATTCTAGTCATAGAAAATAGTACGATTTGATTCGACCCAACACGCGTCGCGTTTCGTCGGGTCGCGTGGCGTTTCAATAGTGTGTTTCCACCTTTAGTCACCTGTGGTCTTTAGCATCAATTCCATTCCAGCAAATTTATGATTTCAATACACGATTTATAATTATAATAGAAAATACCAAAATCACTACACGCGTGCCTAATATAATTGAGGAGTTCCCTCAATTCCTCATGGATCCCATCATCGAACTGAATTTTTGAAAAAAAAAGGGACCCACCTGGAAGCATAACTATACTAACAAACTAAAAAAAAAAAAAAAGACCGGGTTGCACTCCGGGAGTGCCGGCAGAAGAGAAAACTCAATAACATTGTAACAGTTTTTCGATCAGGTCACGTGACATCTTACGGTGTCTCCCTAAAAATGAAATTAGCGCAAATTTATAAACAAATATCAATTATTTAGGCGGACGGGCCGCGGACGCGTTGGGTGCGACGGGCCGGCTCGCACGCCACTGGCGGTGAACAAAGTACCAATTTGTTTTTGCCATTGCCAAATATTTTTCAAAGCTTTATCTCTTTAGGAATAACGCCCAAATTCGAACTATTCGAATTTGCAAGAACAGCGGACGGCGGCGGTGAATAAAATATCAATTTGTTTTTGCCGTTGGTAAATATTTTTCAAAGCTTTATCTCTTTAGGAATAACGTCCAAATTCGAACTATTCGAATTTGCTCAATAGCAAAACGGTGAAGGACGCGTGAACGAAATTACAAATTTATTTGCAGAATATGCTATTGCAAAAATTTTTAACGGCTTCATAAGTTCATACTCTTACGAATAGCGTTCAGTTTTGAATGAAATCGAATCGGCTAGCAGCAAAATATAAAAGTTTGTGACCTCCTTCACATCTGACGTCACAAAAATCTGTCGCGTATTTAACAATTTTTCCCCATCCCAAAAAGTGCTCAGCACCGCTAAAGAAGTTTTCACTTCAAAAATTACGAATCGGCTCATCACGGAATGACGGAGTTCTGAGGTAACAAACATTGAAAAAAAAAAGGTAAAAAAAATAATTAAAAAAAAAAATACAACCGAATTGAGAACCTCCTCCCTTTTATTGAAGTCGGTTAAAAGGGGCCTGAGACTTGGTACAGTTCCCAGCAAATAACTTGAGCAAATGACCTTGCCTGCGCAAAGGCGAATAGGGATGATGACTTTCCTCCACTTTGCACGATCCTGGGCGTCTTCTTTTGTGAGCCCGTTTTCGCTCATGTCGGCCTTCACGACATCCAGCCATCGCTTCTTAGGTCTGCCGCGGGGTCGAGGGCCGTCGAGGACTAGGTCAAGGCATTTGTTCCCTACGTATTAGTCAGATGGCCTGCGAAAGACGTGACCGAACCAACGAAGGCGACATTCCTGGAGCTTATCCGCTACGTCACGAACTCCGAGGCTGCCACGGATGTACTCGTTACGAATGCGATCCGCACGCGTAACGCGCGTAATTAAAGAACATAAATACCTAAAAAAAAAAAAAAAAGATTGACCTCGCTGGCGGCAGCGCGAAACGCTTCATACTGTGTGCCTTGCCTATACAAGTGTGACGTCACATTTGTATATTTGTACTAATCGTAGTATGGAAAATCAGGCAAATTGTTGTTTCGGTTCATCAATCGCGAAATACTGCGTTTAATGCATATTTTTTCTAAATTATCAAGGTCTCTTCTATATATGATTTTAATCTTTTTATGATTTTAATCATATTTTATAATTTATACTTTATTAAGATAATTTGATGGTTTACTATCCATTTAGCATCACTACGTTATCAATTACTACAGAGCAAGTAGTAGTGTTATTGTTATTATGGCTGTGGTCTTCTGCAAGGCGGAGGTACTTTCCCAGTTGGGGTGCTCCACATTCGAGCGGGATGACATTTCGCTGTGCCCTACCTCACCATAAAAAGTCAAGTTGTTTGCCGGGAACTGTACTACGAAATTTATTTGAAATTACATGGTATGTTTTTAATGGGATATGTTTTATCTGTGTCTTGCTTGACGCCATGTTGTTTCATACTTCACTGACAGCTTCATTGATTCTGAACGAAAGTTTCGTTTCGGGAGCGCGAACT
Organism: Epinotia ramella; assembly: GCA_947578815.1. NCBI lineage: Eukaryota > Metazoa > Arthropoda > Insecta > Lepidoptera > Tortricidae > Epinotia > Epinotia ramella. The sequence goes on along the minus strand of OX388224.1, from coordinate 15,037,705 downwards.
GCCAAACGGATTAAACTTATTGTTATCGAAATAGTCTGTTCGGCTTTTTAAATCCGTTTTATTAATCTTAATCGCGACGTGTAAAGTAAAACATGATTGGGAAACCAGATATAAAGCTCATCGTTTCAAATATCACAAATGGAAAACGTTACAGTCACTGCAGGTTATGTCTTAAGACTATAGATGATGATTACGTTCGATTTGGAGACGGAGTCGCATTGGATTTACAAGAAAAGGAGTATTTACAGCCCTTGTCTGAGCTACTTGCTAAATTCCTTGGGCCAGAGGTAAGCGTTGTAGTCTTTAAAGTCACCCGTTTATAGCTCGTTATAATACTTTTTAACAGTTTTGCTTGACGACTTTTTCAGTCACTAAGTTTGCCCTTCTGTATCTTACTTAGGTATATACACTTTATGGCATTTGGTGTTGAGAGACTGGTCGTAGGGTCCAGGTGCCAGAACGCTTTTTAAAGATCTGTCTAAAAAGCTCATCGACACAACTGGTGACCAAAGAGCTGGCCGCTTCTTCGCTCAACGCATTAGTATGGCGATTCAGCGAGGTAATGCTGCCAGCATCTTTGGCTCGATACCGCAGGAGTCTTATTTTGGTGTATTTTAGTTAAGTTTAATTTGTAGGTTTTGTAAATATTAATTTAAGTAGGGTTTTTTAACTCTTTCGCAACCAGACTAAAAATGATACAATACATCAGAAACCGACAGAACTCGCTAGGCGTATAGGATTATACTACTGCCCACCTAGCGGGGTAAGCCGGCATCAGAGCAAACATTACGAGTGCCTACCAGGCAGGTTCTCTTGGTTGCGAACATGTTAATTTGTTATTATGATAATGCAATGTATCACTGTTTATCTATTTTCCATGAATAAAGCTTTTATCACTGATATACCTACTAGCTTCTGCCTGCGACTCCCTATGCGTGGAACTCGTTTATATCATAGCTCCATACTTTCACCACCTTAGTGGGTGATTTCCTGAATAATTACTTATCTTATTCTTCCCCGGGTCTCAAACTATCTCCATACCAAATTTCATCCAAATCGGTTCTGCAGTTTAAGTTCACATTTATAATATTAGTATGGAAGTATGGATTTGTATGAATGTAGTTGTATTTCTGTCTGTAAAAAAAACTAACAATAGCTTGTTGAACCAGCTCCAGACTAATAATGTTACATGTGTTCATTTTCAGATTGCAGAAGAAATACCGGGAATAGATGCTGTTTGTACTGAATGCGTCGTAGACGCCCTGAGAGCTTTAAGACTCATGCAAACTTACCAAAAATCCACCCAATTACTGGATAATGTTCTAGACAACTTATTACAAGTCCTTAATGCTGAAATAGAGGTTTTCGAAGACCAATCATTGTATGTCATTGTGAAAGACAGCCATTCAGAGCTAGTATTGATGAGTAATGACACTCCACAGATAACTAATGGAGTCGATACGAAAATATCCTGTAATGAATGTTCAGAGGAGTTCTCTAGCCCCGAGGAGCACCACACACACTGCGAAGAAACCCACAACCAACTAGTTTGCGAGAGGTGTTGGCAAACTTTTGAAACATCGGGTGAACTAACAAACCATCTATGTAGTAAAAAACTCAAATGCCCTGACTGTAAGCAATATAGAAACACATTACAGGCGCTCACAGAACATCACATTAAAACACACCAAATCCACATATGCAAGGAATGCGGGAAATCTTGTCAGGGCTCCGTGAAACTCAAAGTGCATGAGGAAAAACATTTCAATAAAAGCAAATGTCCTAAATGCGGGAAAAGCTATGCAACTAGAGATTTCTATTTAAAGCATGTAAACTTATGTGAAAACGGGCTTTTAGATCCGCATCCTATCAGGACTAAGCTTCATAAGCCTTACCTATGTAAAGAATGTGGTAAAGCCTACAGTACTTCAGGCGGTCTCCGAGTGCACTGCAAGTTTGAACACGGTGACGGGAAACCTCACATATGTCCGCACTGTGGCAAGAAATTCACAGCTCCGAGCTACTTGAAGGTTCACATGGTTACTCATACTAAGGAAAAGAATTTTGTTTGCAACATATGCTCGAACCGATTCGTATCTAAGGAAGCATTGCTGTATCACACACGGAGACATACCGGTGAAAAGCCTTACAAATGTGAACATTGTTACGAACGATTTGTGAATGCTTCGGCTAGAGCGGAGCATATTAAGTATAAACATGTTGGGCCCACGCTCATGTGCGAGATATGCTCACGTAAGTTTGTCACACCGCATTTCCTGAAGACGCACATTAAGAGGCACCATGAGAGGGATAACGACTGGAGTGTCGAAAATAGAGTTTAATTATCTGGATTCTACGTTTATTTGACTGCGATATGTTAAAGGAAGAGGGGTGTGTAATAAATAAAATAATCAATAATGTCATATTTTCTCGAAAAAGGATTAAAAATGTAGTCAAATGGAGAAAATATCAACGCAAGAGGTTAAATAATCACGAAGTTGCAAGAAGGGGTATGTTCTGTTCCTTTTTCGCAAAACTCAACTTCATATGAAATTAAACGATGACGCTTGAAGTTTGTGACGTCACGCCACCACCGACGACCGAGCGACGCGCTCTGCGGCAGCCTCGCAGATTGTGACGTCACAAACTGTTTGCGTTTTCTCTCTAACAAGCAATATTAAATCGGTTGCAGCTTCGTTATTATTTGAGATATCTGAATGGGATTTTTTCTTCACTAGGCATATTTTTTTGCCTACACCCATATATATTTTTTACAATTTTCGAGTCTATACCCATATTGCTGTCAATTCATTTACACTGACATTAGTCTATAAGGTGTGAAAGCCATTAAAATAAATATAATGAAGCATAAGTAGGGTAAATCGCCTATAACTATTCACCTAGAATATAATTATTTATTCGTATAAGGTGTTAATTACTGGCCACCCTTCAATAACCGGCCACGTTATACAAAATTTAATGATGTTTGCAGGGGAACAGAGTTAATTTTTAGTATGAGAGGGCCAGTTATTGGCGATTTACCCTATATGGTAAAACTGCCGCCTGCAATCACATTCTAATCGCGGTTAAATAATATTATATCCCATAAGGCGGTATGCTTGCTGTTAACCATGATAGTTGGATGTTCCAAATGGTTGTGGTAACTAAACAAATAACTTGAATAAGTAGGTACATTATGTACTTAATAAAATATTTTTTACAATTGTCTATAAACTTTTATTATGTCTGTTTAAGAGGAAACACAAAGGCCGAGATAATTGAGAAATAGGTATTTGTAAAATGTATTGCTGTCGCGCAGTGCCTGATCAAGCGAGCGAAAGCGCGATAGAGACAACTGCCTGCTACCTATTAAAAGTAAATCAACGTTTCGTAGTCCCCTGATTTCTTCTCCAAAACTTGACCTATTTAACTAATTTTTATTAATAATTAAAGAAAGGCTTTGGCCGTGTTCCTATGTTTTCCTTTTTTTTAATAATCTAGTCAAAATTGTTTTAACACAGCGGAAAATCTGTAATTTTTTTTTGTTTTTGAAGGTTAATATCTCTTAAGTATAAATTTATGAAAAAAAGGAAAACAGGAACATGTCAATAGTAGCCATAGATTTATGGGAAAAAAAATGCTCTACTACCATTATCCAGGGAAAAACAGGGGACTATGTTTGTATGGAAAAACGGCCTTTGTGTTTCCTCTTAATCAACCCTGTAGACTGCACTGCGAACTACTGAGATTGACATTACACACAGTGGATTCAGTCACCTAGTTCCACTTACTCCAACGACCACCGACTAAATTCCTTGTTCAGCCATTTTCTATTAGGTGCTATTCCTGGTTAGGTCATTCGAGGAGTGCCTCGAATGACCTCTATGTGAATTCCTAGATGGGCGTAGATAAAATAATCAATAATGTCATATTTTCTCGAAAAGGGATAAAAAATGTAGTCAAATGGAGAAAAAATCTACGCAAAAGGTTCAAAGGTCACGAAGTTATAAGTGTCCAAAGTTTTAAGAAGGGGTGTGCTCTGTCCCTTTTTCGCAAACCGCAACTTCATATGAAACGATGACGCTTGTAGATTGTGACGTCACTAGAAGACGGCAACGTGCCGCGCCGCATCGTGGTCGACGCTGCCCCCCGGCAGCATCCTGTAATGTGACGTCACACACCGTTTGCGTTTTCTCTTTCTAACAAGCAATATTAAAACGGTTGTAGCTTCGTAATTGTTTGAGATATCCGAATGGGATTTTCGTCACTAGGCATATTTTTTTGCCTTCTTTCTTTTGAAGTAATAATAATTTTCGAGTCTGCACCCCTATTGGGCCACTTCCCCAAATGAACACACTGTGTATTCCTAGTTTGGCCATTTCCTTGAATGACCTATAGTACAGTCGAGGTCAAAATATATTTACACTGGAACCTTAACGTCTTTGACACAAAAGGCAAGTCTCCGTAAGGTACAACCGCGAGCGAAGCGAGGAGGAGTGTTAGGTGTACTGCGACCCTACAACGCGAGCCGAGCGTGCCGCGGCAGCGGCCGGCGGTTCTGGCGGACTGGGCCATCAAAGGGTTTAAGGAATGTGGCCCTAGGTGACCGAATCCTTCGGGAGCATGAAGAATGGATTTGTAAATATTTCTCTTTCGCTCGCTCTAATTCGTTTTTAGAGATACAGTAGCCGAGTGGTTCAGGCATGCGGCGGTCGTGGGTTCGAATTCCGGCTAGTACCAATGAGTTTTTCGGAACCTATGTACGGAATATTTACCGTTAGCTTTTCGGTGAAGGAAATCATCGTGAGGAAACCGGTCTAATCCCAATAAGGTCTAGTTTTCCCTCTGGGTTGGAAGGTCAGATGGCATGGCAGTCTCTTTCGTAAAACTAGTGCCTTTGCCCAATCTTGGGATTAGGTGTCAAGGCGGACCCCGGGCTCGTTTAGGCCACAACCGGGAATAACGCTAGGAGAATGACGAATGATAATATTGATAATGCTCGCTCTTACGCGTTTTTATGCCAAAATCAACGAGGTCACCCGAAACCGAATTAAGTACTAAGAGCCCACTTTCCAGTTTATACATTAGATAAAAGCTATAGCCAACATTCATATCATACTAACTTCTGCCCGCGACTCCGTCCGCGTGGAAATCGTTTATATCGCAGCTCCATACAAACTTCAACCCCCCATTTCATCCCCTTAGGGGGTGATTTCCAGGATGAAAACTATCCTATGTCCTTCCCCGGGATTCAAACTATCTCTATACCAAATTTCATCGCAATCGGTTCAGCGGTTTAAGCGTGAAGAGGTAACAGACAGACAGACAGACAGACACACTTTCGCATTTATAATATTAGTATGGATTATTGTTAAGCCGGTACACGTTGGGCCAACGTTGGCGCGTGAGCAGGATGCAGCTATGCGTTAGAGGGAGAGGGCTATAATTCCTGCTCTCTCTCTCTCTCTCGCCAACGTTGGCCCAAGGTGTACAGCTGGCATTATGGTTGAGATTATTTATTTTAAGAGTCCGCGCAGTAAGCTCGGCCGAATTTCACCTTCCCATACAAACGGAGTTTCGTTCTCATTTTAGAACTACGTGTTGGATTGTGACGAAACTTTGCATATACAATGACATGAGGTATATCTGTGTCTGTAATTAGTTTATATGGTTCCAGTTTGTAAAACAAACGAAATACAGCAAAAACAAGTTTTGTATGGAAAAACTTAAATTCGCTGTATTTTTTTTATTATGGTATCTGAAGCTACATAAACTAATTACAGACCTGGATATACCTCATGTCATTGTACATGCAAAGTTTCGTTGCAATCCAACACGTAGTTTTAAAACGAGAGCGTAACCAGGGGGCTTGCAGTGGGCGGGGCGGGCGCGTTAGATACCTCACGCTCGCGAGGCCCCGGGCCGCCAGTCAGTGCGTCGTGCTGTGATCCGCCGCCGCCGCTGCCGACTCGAACGCGACGAACCGCGCGTACCTTTTTTTTTCTTATTTATTCCGAGGTTTTTAAAAGCACGATGGAAATGAAATAGGGCCACAGCTGCTCTGTTTATGATTGTTTGAATATCCAAAAGGACGTGGTTCACCTTACTTCGAAGTGAATATTTTATAAAGTAATTTTTTTCTACCATCAAATATAATAATCGCCTATTCAAACATGGAAAAAAAACATAAAGTATTTTATTTTAAAGTACAACAATTGTACTTAATTGAATAATTTTTATTCAACAAGTCTGTCTTTTGTCTGTTGTCTATCCTATCCTTTCCTAACCTATAGCAGCACTACCAAATAATGTCTGCCTTTCCAATTCCAATATAGAAAAACGTATCCTCATAGGAAAATCATGGCCGTCACGTCGTTTTGTGTAAAGAGCACTTTTCCGGTGATAATGCAAACTTTTGGAGCTAGCTCTTAAAAAAAAAACTATAGATGTACCTACCTACGGAACCCTAAACAGAGTATCTTAATAAAACCATAATGCTGAGATCGCTACTCTAAAGTATTAGGTACGTACATTGGTTCTTAAGCATAGATACGTTTATTCAAATTACATAATAAAGATCGGTTATTTTAAAATAAAAGTAGGTACATGCTTTTTTTTTTTTTTTTTTTGTGTTACTATCAACGTGTTAACTACTAATACTCAACTTAATTTATCTGTGAGGATGTGTGTTTGTGTGTGTGTGTGTATGTTTGCGTGTCAATGAAAGAGAGTGGGGGCATTGATGAATCAATTGTCTAATAATATAATTATGTAAGGGATTATTATTTTACAGTTTCGAGTATTTTTTCAGTCTCAATATAATCTAGGGCGCATCCCCTATATTCATTGCTCTGAATATAGGGGATGCGCTGCCGTAGGATTTTATTCCAATTATCCAATATCTTTATCAAAAATAAAAGACCGGGTTGCACTCCGGGAGTGCCGGCAGAAGTGAAAACTCAATAACATTGTAACAGTTTTTCGATCAGGTCACGTGACATCTTACGGTGTCACCCTAAAAATGAATTTGACGCAAATTTATAAACAATTATCAATTATTTAGGCGGACGGGCCACGGGCAAAGAGTATAATATTATTATATTAATACGTATAATGGCTGCGGGAGCGTTGGATGCGACGGGCCGTCGGCGCGCCGATGGGCGGCGGCAAACACAATACCAATTTGTTTTTGCCATTGCCAAATATTTTTCAAAGCTTTATCTCTTTAGGAATAACGTCTAAATTCGAACTATTCGAATTTGCAAGAACAGCAAACGGCGGTGGCGACCAAAATATCAATTTGTTTTTGCCGTTGGTAAATATTTTTCTAAGCTTTATCTCTTTAGGAATAACGCCCAAATTCGAACTATTCGAATTTTCTCAATAGCAAAACGGTGAAGGACGCGTTGGTTAAAATTACAAATTTATTTGCAGAATATGCTATTGCAAAAAGTGTATTATACGGTTTTATACTCTTACGAATAGCGTTCAGTTTTGAATGAAGTCGAATCGGCTAGCAGCAAAAAGTGACCTTCACATCTGACGTGACAAAACTCTGTCGCGTATTTAACAATTTTTCCCCATCCCAAAAAGTGCTGAGCGCCGCTAAAGAAGTTTTCACTTCAAAAATCGGGTAAAAATGGATAAGTGGAATACCAGCTCACCGCCGTCTCTAGTCGCGCGAAGTATGTATGTATGTAAATACTTTATTGTACACAAGACACAGGTAAAAATACAGACAAAAAAAAGTTAATTCGGTACAAAGGCGAACTTATCCCTGTAAGGGATCTCTTCCAGTTAACCTTTGAGCAATTGAGTTGAGAAGTCGTGGCGGTCGTTATGAACAGAGAATAAAAACAAAGCTTATAAAGAAAAGCTTATATTTAATTATTAACACATGATAAAACCAACTTTTTAAATTCACACATCCCTACTGTTCATATGAATTCCGCACTATGTATGCTCTGTCCCTCATGTGTTTCCCTTCGACAGGCACATACAGCTTGCTCTGCGGATCCGAGTGCCTCGCCACATGTTTCTTAAGCTGACTGCCCAATACGAACTTCACATGACACACATGACACTCGAGTTGAGGTCCGAAGTGCTTCCGTCTCTTGTGCTCCATGCGCCGAGAAGCAGAGAGGAAGCTTTCATCACATAAGTCACATTTGAACGGTCTTTCACCAGTGTGTAAGCGAGTGTGGTACACTAATGCAGCCTGAGTAACGAATTTTCCATTACAGTGCTCACATTTAAAGTTCCGTTCCCTAGTATGCTTCACTATGTGGTTCCGTAACCTGCTAGCGGCATCAAATTTCTTTGCACACCAATTGCAGGACAGTACTTTGCCGAAACCATGATCTATTTTCAAATGTGATCGCAGAGCGTTTTTACGAATGTAGCCTTTATTGCAAAGGTCACAGAAGAAGCTAATGCTTTTCGCTTCAGCGTTGCCGCATTGTTTGACGTGGGCTCTGTGTGTTTGTTTGTTGATGAAGCTCTTGTTGCAACGTGGGCATTTGATAACGTCATGTTTGTCAAGATGAACTTTCAACACTGATCTAGACGGGAACTGTACAAAGCATAGTTTACACAGCACAGCAACATGCTCTTGCCGATCATGAGCTTTGAGGGTTCTCAGTGTACTAAACATCTTTTTACATTTTGTACATTTAATTTTCTTCGGATAATGCACTCGCTCCGCATGATCAGTCAACTGTACTTGACTTAAAAACACTTTGAAGCACTGCGGGCAGTTTATAGGCTTAGCTTTGTGCGTTTTCATATGCTTCATTAAAAGAACTCTAGTTTTGAACTTCATGCCGCACTCCTCACAGATTAGGCATGTCTTTTTATGATGCACATATCTACATCGACTCTTGATTGTACGGTTCAATTTAAACACAGCTGTCTGTTTATCCTGTGAGTGTTTCGTCCGTTTTGTTACAATATAATTACCTGTCTCACTTACAACTATATAAGCTGTTTTGACAGTGGGGCTTACAGTTTCGGCTTGTATCAGAGTATTGTTGAGGCTCTGTAGTACCGCATTCCATTGCTCTTTTGAATGTTCGTGAAGTTTTTTAAACAAATAGCCGTTAGTTACGGCCTTGGCGCAGGCGTCGCATAAGGTTTGCGGCAGTAAGGGCTCCTCATTGACCTAAAACAAACAAAATGTACTTCAATGTTATGTATTTAACACATACCGGTATAATAAAAGTCTACTTACACCTAGCTCTTCGAACATTTCGGAGTATGTAACAGTGTCTTCGTAGAACGGCTTTTTCAAAGTCACAGAATCCTGAATGTATTTTGTGTAATGTTGCGTAGGGCTTAAACATAACCTGCAAACTTGTTCGTCGTCCTTCGTCAAGTATTTGAACGCCGACAGCATAATGCCAACGTCCGGTTCCATGATTTATAATTACGATAAATCGGGAATAATGAAAATGTAGTTTTTTTGGCTAGGATATAGATAATCGACATTAAGACAAGCAACCAAAGACTACAATATACATACTGAGATAGACAGGCAACTCAGCCAAATTGAGAAGGCATTTTATGCTTCCGTACAAGCGCCATCTGTGCTGTGGCCTATAAAACTTTTCAAACGATAAAAAAAAAGAAGGAACTTCTCAATTCGGTCGTATTTTATTAATCAGTATATTCAATGTTTGTAATAACTGTTGTGAAATGAAACATAAAAGTGAGGGATACACAGATTTATTTAAGTTATTAATAACACATTATTAACTTCATGCACAGAAAGGAGCATATTATTAATATGAAGCATATGTACAATTTTTCCCTCTCGTCATTTAGTATTATATATTAAATTAAATATTTTCACCAGTACCTATCATAATTCATTATAGGTACTTTTTATAATTATTCAATTCAGTCTTAACATTATTAATTGTTATAATTATAAGTCCCTGGCCGACCGAGCTCTACTCGGGTGAAAATAGAGAGAAAATGGATAAAAGGATTTTTCCCAGACGGGAGACCCAGCTGGATCGATTTCTTGCCCCTGTAAACCCCTATATTCAAAATTGCCTTGAAATCGTTAGAGCCCTTTCCGAGGACGTGAATACAATATTGCTCGTTTAATAGTACCTATAGGAATAGGATGGGATAAATGTTATTCATTGCACATGTTACAAGACAAGACACATGTTCTAGGTATTATAGGTAACTTAGTTTTACATTTTCTATTCATTAATTTAATTTATCAAGAGAAAACTCATTCGTAAGAAACTCGCATTATGTGTGAAGAGTGAAGACTATGCAGGTACTTTGTGATGAGTCGTTGGGCGGCCGAGCTCAGTTCTGGTGAAAATACGGTGAAAACGATTTTTCACACACATGAGACCCCGTTGATCGATTTTTCGGCCATGTAAAGCCTCATATTTTCCCGTTCCCGTTTACGAGAACGTGATTATAAATATATAGGTATACAAATATTGCTCATTTATATATATGTTTTGCGTGAAAAAGACGGGGTGTACTTTAACCACCCCGTAGACAAGGTTACAATCGACAAGCGCTAACGCTAACGAATAAAATGTATGGGAATGACAGATTTCGACGAAACACTTTTCGTTAATATCTGTCATTCCCATTTATTTTATTAGTAGCGTTAGCGTTAGCGCTTGTCGATTGTAACCTTGTTTGCCTCCTCCAGCTCCTCTAAAAAGTTAGCGAGTGCCTTGGTGTTGCTAACTGCCTCCCGTAGTGTGTCTGGGGACACTATAGGTGCTTTTTCCTGTATACCTACTTAATAAATTATGGACAAGGTAACAAATTTAGAATTGGAATAAGTCATGCCCTCTTATATAAATCAAAGCAGATTACAAATTCTCCCTTGCTTCACAATCAAGCCCCTCCCCTGCTAGGAAATTTAGGGAACATCAAACATGTCAATGAGTTTTTCTCTATGAAGATTTTCCTGACAAAGTTGTGTACCTACTAGACTTGTCCAGAATTTACTAGCTTTACACACTTAAGGCGCCGTAGGTTCAGCGAAGTTAAGCGAACAGAGTTTTTGAAACAATATAATGCGTCTGTTTATAATAATATGGTTTCAAAAAAATACGAATAGTAATCTTGAGGCTTTTCTGCAGGGAAATCAGTGCTTCGAAACATGATTAGGCAAATTTCGCTCGATAGAAAAAAATCACGAACATAGGTCTAAAACACCCAAAAATACACTTAAAATATTCGTAACAAATTATGCACAAAAGCTATAAATATTAAAATTGCTTCTAAAAATCGGCAATATCATGTTTGAGAGAAATCAGTGTTTACATTTTTATTTATTTTAACGGCTAAAAAATTGGAATTAAAAAACATGATATCCGCGCTTCCGAGCACGCGCTTCCATCTCGCTCACGCTTACGCTCAGTGAGAGGGAGAGAAGACCATGAACCTACGGCGCCTTAATGTCAAGATTACTATTGACCGCCACCGCAGGCCGCGCCAGTGTGATTCTGACCAGTGTCATTAATGTTGCGCAACCTAGGTACCTACATCATATTTTCATAGAATAGGTACGCAGTTTTCGCACAATATGCGAAAATCTTCTACAAGGTCCTACCCTGGTCTATATTCTTAGTGCTTAAGGTTTTATTAGCCTGTGATTTAATTACTGTAGGCTGTCATCAATTGTAATATTTGCTCTTATAGCAATAGTGCACATTATTATCACATACTTGCTTAGAATCTCCTGGCCAACAGTTTTAAATATACACCTATCAGTTTTTCTAGTGTTACTACTACCGTCTTAAAGTGAATGGATTGCATATTTGGTATCTCTTTCTAAATTCTTTTCTCGAGCGATCGCCGAAGAAGACTCGAAAATGTAAATTTTACAACATTAAATTGTGAAAACTTTCAATTTACTATAAGACATGTATCTGTATATACTGTATAACTACAACATAGGTACAATAGCGTATGTTTTTATATAAAAAGTACATCCACATCACATATATGTAAAGCTACCTACTTAAATGGAAATTAGGAATATACAATTAGAAAAATGTATCAAAACTTTGCCCTTTAGGCAGGGTGCCCATCACAATCACACAGGCAGCATTCCCGCGCGGAATGAGCGAGAAAGCTGCCTGCGCGAGGGTCACCCTCACCCGTTACGTCCCTCAACGGCTTGCTAATCTCCTTGTGGAGCTCACGCACGCTTTACAATAGATTATATATAATAATCTAATACCTATCTCTCTCTCTTATAGCGGCGTCAACTTATCAATAGGAGAACGCCAAACGAGCGAAATCGGTGGACGGCCAAGCAAGCAAGGAGTAGGCTTGGTTTGGCCGGCCACCGTGCTTCCGGCACTTATCCACACGGGTCGTATCACGCGGCAGGCGGCGTATTGTAGTATATACTCCTATTAAGAGCCGCTACATGTACGAAATTAGCGGACTACCAACGGACAGCGAAATCAAGATCACTTCATACTAGATTTTCTGTAACCTTGCTAGACTGTCCTGCCAATTAGGCTCGTGTAGCTTCTCCTAATCTCGTCATCTGTAGCGCTTGTTCACACCAATCCGTAACTGTCAGTGTCGGATCCGACAACGACGCGAAGTTTTTATGGAGCATGCTTCGATATCTGACTGGGCGGTGTAGGTTAACAGTAAGCATGTTTTTCATACATTTATTTACTTGCCCCCCGATATCGTTACTCAAACTGCGGCGCTACCACGAATTTCGAAAGTCGAAGTTCGTAATACATGCATCCCTGTCACTCGATGAAGGGAGTGCGATAGAGATGGAAATACCCGAACTTCGACTTTCGAAGTTCGTGGTAGCGCCGCTGGATCCGACACTGACAGTTACGGATTGGTGTGAACATGGGCTCTTGCAAGTTTATGATACAATTATTTGGTTTTGTTATCAGTACATTTAATATAGTTTGCAAGGCAAATAATGAATTGCATCACACATTAATGATCAAAATATTGATAAATCTTCAATTTACAATTACATGAATTGTCTCACATTATTTACGATGTTTATCATCATTGGCAACATTATAACTATAAGGTTTCTTAAGGATGGCACAGTTATCTCAAGACGACACACGAGCTTTCTCGCGGCGAGATAGTCTACCCATTTCTTTCCAAGTGTTCTAATTAGGGAGAGACGGATAGTCTATCTCGCCGCGAGATAACCGTGCAGGATATGCACTTGTTCGCCAGTGTCGCACTACCAATTGATGTTAACAATGTCAACAAAAGTAATAGTACATTACTATAGAGGCCGGGAAACGAAGGGTTGCAGGCCAAGTAGATATAGACGGCCGAGCGTAGCGAGGCCGGATAGGGATACGCGGCCGGCAACCCCGTTTCTCGCCGAGATTTGTATAGTGCTTTTCTCAAACTTGCAATGAAATAAAAATGAAAAGTAGTCAATTTGTTTTATAAATAAATAATACGTTTCTGAAGTGCACCGCCTGCACCGCCGCCGCCGCGCCGCCAGCTGGCCCGCGCCCTCCGCCACGCCCCCCGTTTAAAAACAAAAGAAGGTTGCTTTACAGGCCTAGGTGTGTAAGGCTGTATGAAATTCCTTTACATATCATCTTCACTCATCGCACCGGATACGTAGTATTTCCGAACCTAATTTGAAGTAAGTCACGTCAACATTTCATTGCAAGTTTGAGAAAAATTAAATTACACATATACCAACATTATAAAAAAGCATACCTAGGGAGAAGCCAGAAGCGGGGTGGGGCTTAAAGCTGCAGGTTCAGGTAATTAGGGCGACAGAGAGAAGCTCCTGGCCATTCACGCAGTGTCCAGAGGGATGATTACGTAACTTTTCGAAGGTACTTTTAGACAACTAGACTGTCATTTTCCCATACAAAAAAAGACATTTAGATCTACACAAAGCGTCACGAAACCAACCTATACAGGAGTACCTCATTCTGTATCATGCTAATAATAACAAATATTGTAAGTGGTAGGATGATTTCGTAATTCTCGATTGAGCTGATAAAATTAATTTAGTGTGAATGGATAAAAACAATCTTATTATAATGACCTTGTAATAAATCTAATGTAAATAGCTAAAATAACTAGTAGTAAGTATCATTATAATATGCTTGTGTGAGAAATAATATGCAGAAGTGATTCCGTACGTTCCCAACAATTTTTATGAAAATTTTGTGACCTGTACATTGATTTATTATTGATTCTAAGGTCGCCGGAGCTCCCGAGGGTGAGAGTGAAGACCCGTGTTCGTATCTAGATCTAGATACCTACGAAGCTATAAATACAGCAAATCCTCAAATCAACAAAGCTCGGCTAAGGATTGCAAGCGTCCATAGGCTACGGTGTCAGCTTACCATTTGGCAAACGATATGCTTGCTTACCACCACCGTACGTATTAAAATAAATCTTCTCTTCCGTTTAAACAATGTGTCACAAAAGTCCACTTCAAGCCGAAAAGGGGTGAAAGGATACCCATACTTGGTTTATCAAAAATATATAATGGTAGACTGTGACACAAGTGAGCTAAGTATGTTGATCGATAGATCCAAGGCGGGATTGTTCACGCGAGCCGCACGTGAGCGTGATAAGAGAGCCGAGGGTGTAATTATCAAACCTCACGCGTTTCATACGACGTTTTTCAACACATTTGCGAAGAAATAATCCTTTCAAAAAAAAACCGGACATGTGCGAGTCGGACTCGCCCACCGAGGGTCCCGTACAACACCACAAATGTATGGTTTTCCGATTTTTCCCTGTATTTGTAGTATAAGACGATGATTACTTGCCAAACTTCATAGACCTAGAGTCAACGGAAAGTATCCTATAAATTCTGATTCCCTTTGAGATAGTGTAGGAATATTCGTTTTTCGCATCATAAACGGCCGTATCTTTTTCTTCGTTAACTTTGAATTTTGTTTTTTTCACAGCTTCAAGAGACTGTAGATCTGAGTACATGGTTTTCATTTCAACTCGATACCTATTCGTCTTCCTAAGATAAATGGTCTTGACAGACAGACAGACCAAGTGATCCTTTTTTTCCATAAGGGATCCGTTTTTTCCTTCTGAGGTACGGAAGCCTCAAAAATTTGGTATATGCTCTTCAGTTATTTATCTATCTACTAACTTACTTATTTACATAACATGGCAATCTTATATATATTATTTATGATAGTACAAAATACAATATGAATGTACACTGTACGTACTTATTACCTACCTAAACATTCAGCATTATACCATTTTGTCTATTCCGTTTTCTCCCTTTATTTTTCAAATAGTGGTTATTCGCCGGTTTTTTCATTGGGTCATTGATATCCCAAAAGGTAATTTTTCCATTGAGGATATTATTGACGTCTTTGCACCAATTATTTATAAAAAACAACGTACTCTGGTTTATGAGGTACTTACACAGCAATTCTTTGTGTTCTGTGCAAGACAAAAAATTAACATTTATGTTAATATTGATAATCAATTTTATGTAATTTGCCAAATTATTCTTATTGCTGTGTTCTTTTAATACGTCTATACATATGTGCTCTACTTGGGCAAAAAACTCAAATAATTGCCTAGTAGGATAGCACAACCAGCTTTTACCCTCGTATTCTTTCATTTTTATAAATTTATGAAAGCCCTGGAGTTCAGTTTCCTCCATATTATTTGTACAGGTCACACAATTTTTATAAATATGTTTTTTCGCGAGTTTTGCTAGCCACCCACTGCAATACCCTATTGCTGCGCTTCTTTCAACATGCTCGGGAGTCTTGCTTTGCAACAATTCGTCTGTATTTAACAGCTCTATGCATAAATGATTGATTACCTTCAATTTCTTCTTCAGATTCAGTTGGGGCTCGGCGACAGGTTTCAACAAAAAAATTTTTAGTGATTGTAGACAGACACTATCGTCTTTTTCGCAATTCGACCCAACTGAATGTGAAGAAGAAATATTATTAATCAGTAGGGTTTTGAATGCGCTTTCAAATGCAGACGAGGTGGGCATTATGTTGCTGTACCCATGAGCTCGGATCGCCCCAAAAAAATTCTCCAAAGCATCTTGGTTGAAGTTGCGCAGTAATAGGGAATTGAGGCCCTTTTGACTCAGATGAGACAGATGCCTCCTATTTTGAATGATTGTTACGTACAGAACACGTCAAAATAAGCATCTATAACTTGAAAAACTTTTCTCAAGAGAAGATTTATTCCGCTCTTTTATTAAAAAAACATAACCACGAAGACTAACCTATCCACCATCCGAGTCGGACTTTCCTTTGTAGCCAAATATCTCGGTAAATATCGATCTGAGAGAAAAAGTTTAAAGACTAAAACATGCTTATTTTTACGATGGGAAAATAAACTCCAAAAATCGCCCCCCCTTTCCTATACTTCAACCGATTGGAACACTAGCTGCTACCAATGCTAGGTACATCGTCGTCGTCGGCCCTTCGTTTCACGTGCGCACTCGGCCTACGCTCCGCTCGGGAGGTCGCCGTTCAACTCAGGCCCTCCTTCGCGAGCTTCTGTCTCCGCGGGCTTTTATTATACACTCTAGGGGGTAGGAGATAAGACCACGTGGAAGTGGGGTGCGCTGATTCGGGTTTTGGCCGCTATTTTTCATAATATCACCCATTTCACACAGTAATTTGTTATTTGACATATAGTATGGCTTCAAAAGCCAATGTATGGCAAATGATTTTATTGCATATGAATATTATGGATTATAAAGTTTCTGGCAAATTATTTTATGGCATATGATATGATTGGAAAATAACAATCCTGTCTTATGAATATTATGGTGAATAACAGTTATGGCACGTGAAATTATGGCAAACAAAATTATGGCCTGTGAATACCTATGATGGCAAATGAAATTCGGGCAAACGAAGGAATACCGTCCAGCAGTGGTGTTTCGGCTGATATGATGATGATGAACCCGTAATGAGTGATAATGCTTAGTTGCATAAACAATTTACCGGGTATGTTCATAACAGGTACAGCTAGTTTGCACAGTCTGTTTTTGGGATATTTGTGGCAATCCTCAAAATGTTTTCTACAAACACGTCTATTGTTAAAAATGTAAACCGGATCCAAAGTTGATAATTCTCCACCAACGTTGGAAATCCACGATTTGAGTTTGTCTGCATTTTTTTCTGGGTCTGGAAATCGATGTAGAGGTACACCTATAAATTAAACAAAAAAAGCACACCTATAATATACCCAATACTTACCTAGGTACTCTTAATAAGATATCGGATTAGATGGTTAAGATCAGCGACAAGGTGATTTTGCAAAACATGAACTAACCAGGAGCATAATTTGTAGCTTATTACTTAGCTTTTGATCTCGACGCGTGGAACTCGCTTAATATCATATCGTAGTTCCATACAAAATTTCACACCATTATCCTATCTACTACTACCCTTAGGGGATGATTTCCGGGATAAAAATTCTTAAATCTTATACTATTAACTTATAAAATTCATCTCAATCCGGTTTAAGCGTGAAAACGTGCCCCGATACCCATTTAACTTCTGGAATATAAAGTATCCTACTACTACGTCCTTTCCCATCAGAATTAAAACTATCTCCATACCAAATTTCATCTCAATCGGTCCAGCGATATAACCTAGAAAAGGTTATAAGACAGACAGAGTTATTTTCGCAATTATAATGGGCATTAGATTGGTGACAGTACAGTAGGTACTTAAGGGAAAAATCACGGTTTCAGTAAACAGAGAGTGCATGAGAGCCACTCTGTAGCCGGGCGGTAGGTAAGGCGCGCGATATTCGAGGTCGACGTTTAGAGGTCGTGGGTTCGAACCATCATGGAGTTTTATCCAAAAAATTAAGTACGATCATTTGATATTCAACAGTGGCTATGTCGGTGAAGGAAAACATCGTGAGGAACCGGTCTAATCCCAATACAGTCTAGTTTGGCTACGCAAAATCTTGATATTTTGTACCATAAGCGGACCCCGGGCTTCTTAGGGCACAAGCGGGAAAACGCTAAGAGGATGATGATGATTTTAACAGTAAGTAGGCAGCTTTTACATCAAGAAAAACATTGTGAGGAAACCGGTCTAACCCAAACAAATACTAGTTCGTTTTCCTTTAGGGTCGGAAGTCCAGATAGCAGACGATTTCGTAAACCTAGTGCCTTTGAGAGAGATATGGTTTAAAATGGTATACTTAAACTCGGACTTTAAAATGATGTAGGCAGCTCCTAAGTACCTACATACCTACGATTTAACATGGAACAGTCATAAATAGTTGATATTTCGTTTCGTCTGGTACTATCGATAACACAGCTGACTGACCATGCGGTGCACATTTAAGTACATTGTAATAAGGTTCTATATAAACACAGGATGGTCAGTTAACAGTGTTATCGTTTGTACAATTCTCCTTCTGGCTTCTTTTGTTGATGCCAGACCAGATAGGTTTTATCGTTACGTTTTACGGCCTAAATGTACTGAAACGTCACGTAAAACATAACAAAAAAACGTATCATGCTACTCGGCCAGGAGCCAAGTAGCACACAAATACAAACAACGGCTAAATTAGAAATTTGTAAAATTACCATCTTCTGAAGTTGTTACACATCCGGGCACACAACAAGATTTCTTAGAGTTCTGAGACATGATTGAATGTTCAAGTTGGTCACATACTTAGGGTACTGGTCCAAACTGTCTGGCCTATAACACAGTAATAGTACATTACTACAAAGGCTGGGATGTACCTAAGCCCCATAACTATCCGGCCTCGCTACGCTCGGCCGTCTTTACGTACGCAGCCGGTAACGGCAGCCCCATTTCTCGCCGAGGTATGTATAGTTGTGTCAGCCCCAATTTATCAGAAGCTGACTAATTGCTATCGTCTGGAGGCATGTTGCGCTGCTGATCCAACTGTCAAACGAGTTGTACTGAGAAATTGCATGCACATGTGGACTGATTGTTAAGCCGGGTCCGCTGCGCCGTGTTTTCGATGTTTTTAAGCATCTAACATGTTTTGCCAATCAAAACAATACCCTATTTGTTTGCCGGAACTGACGGATAAGGAACGTAACGTCAATATTTCATTGCATGTTTGAGAAAATATACCTATACTTATTACTTATTAGCTAACGCAGTATCTTAACCAGGGGCGGTTCACACTGATTTCGTCGCGCCGCTACAATTATATGGCCAACCGTCCACGGCTGGTATGTTAGCGCTGCTACGGCACGACTATTATTTATGCCGTGTCTCAACTAGTCTTGATACCTTTTTACACCTGCGCAGCTGCGCTCCATTTGAAACCAGCCCCGCTATTCTGTAACGTGTCTTAAGCTCACCTCACCGTTCACCCACAAATATATGTTGATTCCGCGATTTGTAGTAACTAAGCGTTGGTAGAGGTCTAGTTTCGTTAGGCAAGACGGGTGAGGTAAGATGCATGAGCGCGTAAAGAATAACCGCCCAGCTGAGGTCTCGTTTCGTTAGGCATGTGGGGTGAGATGAGGCGCATTAGCGCGTTCCGAATAACAGCCCAGAGGGCTTACCGCGAAACGAAAACGAACATCGTTCGTGTATCTCCGTCTCAGTCGCACTTGCTCTCAGCCATCAGATCCACGCACCTGATGCGCGGCACATGTGTACAGCCGAGTCCGCTGACTAGTACCCCGACTTGCATTTACATTTATTGTATCTACTGAGCTGTTGTTTGGAAGAGGTCTAGTTTTGTCAGGCATGACAGGTGAGGGGTTTCGAATAATGGTGAAACGGGCCGCGCTACGCGCCGCGCCGGTCACCAGCATGCACCTCAGCTACGAGTATGCGCGGCGAGTTTACTCGCAAGGGTACCTACTACAAGGAATTTGAAGCAGAAGTACTTACACACTTACAAAGTGTGGACTGGTATAAAACCATCCACCATTATAATTAATCCGTCACGAAGCGTGAGGGTTTACTCGCAGGGGTAGGTATCTACTATAATTAATTTCAAGCAGTTTAAAAAACCATCCACCGTTATAATTAATCCGTTACAGTTTTTAGAGCCGTTTTCGGTTCTGTCACGCACAACGGAATAGACTCAATAGACTTATGTCACGTCACGTAGACACAATGTTGTGTTACCATTATAGGAAATGCTATTCTCCTCATATTCATTTACGTAGAACGTATCCATCTCCCTACATCAAATAAAATATTTGAATGTAACAACACTGATATTTTAGTTCGCAGGTTCGCTAAAGCTACAGCTACCTGAGGGGTTACCGAGTAGGTGGCAGCACCGTTTTCAAAGATTTGCAATAAGTTCTAAGTTTCCATAGCATGCAAGCAACTGTCACACGACGCGAAGCGTCATATCATACCATGGTTGGTCAACTTAGAACAAAACAAAGCTGCCGTCATTGATAATAGCGCCTTCTAGTATATAACTTATTAAACTTGCACCATGACCACGCCGTTTTTCTAATTATCACCTAGGTGGCGCTTTCGCCGATTCTTCGAAGTAATGTTACTAGTATAAAAACTTAATTGTTTAGTAGAGTTGTTGTAAGAATTAATGGTTATTTTACCTGTTAAATTTTATCATAAAGATAGTTTTACTTCCCATCTATACAAAAAAGTTAATATTTATTGTAATTTTAGTCGATAAAAGTTTTTAGTGGCATACCAAAAACGAAATGACATAATTTTAGCAGAAATATTTATTGCGCTACTGACAACACTCAAGTTTCTGTCATCCGTTCAACATCAACATCGTTTTCAGATGTGCATTTTTTTCCGTTTTTTCAATTGTTCAACAGATGAAAGACATCGTTTTCGGATTCTCTGCTTAAATAAAATAAAGATATAATGTTAACAAAAGAAAACTCTCAGTTTCAGAGGTGATTTACCCAGGAATGTACTGATGTGTATCTTCAAAATAGAGAAGCGCGCTACGCCGCGAGTTTAAAAATTCTCGTATTAACCCATGTTGATGTTTATATTTTACAGGTGTAACTACTTATGCATAATATCATTTCCCGAACCCAAGTAAACATGATGAAATCGAAAGATTTCGTACATGGGTGATGAAAATCGGAAGTGACTAACATTAAAGCTGATGCTTAATAAATGTGAATATGAAATAAAGTAAACTATTAACTGAATTATTTTTCTCCTATAACGTACCTACACATCATATCGGCTAACCTGCGTAAATTTCGGGTATTCCAAAAAAATTAGCCTCAAAATTACGGGATCTCTCCACTCTCTTAACAAGTTCAAGCACTTTTTGCCCATACACACTAAGGTTTTGCTTGTGAACACGCTGATTTTACCCATAATCGACTACGGTGATGTGTGCTATCCGGATTTAAATGAAGAACTTCTCGATAAGCTGGATCGACTTCTCAATAACTGTATCCGTTTCATTTTCTGTCTACGGAAATACGACCACGTCTCCTCTTTTCGGGCTCGGCTTGGCTGGCTTCCTATCCGTCAACGGCAAAATACTCGCATGCTTTGCACTTATTTTCTATTCTTAATGATCCACATTCCCCTGAATATCTCAAATCTTTCTTTCACTTTCATGGTGCTTCTCGTGACCGTCAATTTCGCTCTTCTGGCAATCTTTCTCTATCTATCCCTCTTCACCGTACTGGCTTTATGTCCAAATCTTTCACTGTGCAGGTGGTTCGTCTTTGGAACGGCCTTCCCCCCGCGATCAGGAAAGCCCCGAGCAAATTCATCTTTAAGAAATCTGTGCGTAATTTATTTGCTGGCAGATCCGAGTAGACTAAAGGTTACAGGTTTGAAAATTTCGCTTGTAAGTACGTACGAGGGGCGGCTGAAAAGTAATCTCCTTGGTTAAAAAAATATGCGAAAATGATACTGGCTGAAATGCATTCTTGTTCTTTGGTTATTCTTTTTTTGAATTATTTGACGTTCATTTGTTTTTTCCGTTCCATTTTTCTACAATTCTCGAATGTTTGCGACATATCGGTTGAAAAAATGAATATCGCTAAAATTGAACATCGTGCAGTGATTAAATTTCTAACAAAAGAAGGAAATACTCCCTCACAGATCCGAGAACGTATGATGTGTGTGTTCGGTAGTTCGTGCCCTTCCGAATTTACTATAAAGTTTTGGTCTAAACAATTTAAACTCGGTCGTGAGAGCTTGGAAGATGACGCTCGTAGTGGAAGGCCGGTTTCTGCCGTTACAAACGAAAATGTAGCCAAAGTTAAAAAAATAATTTTAGAAGACCGACGAGTGAAGCAGTGGGAGATTGCTAGAGATGTGGGCATCAGTAAAGAAAGAGTCAATGAGATAATTCATGTGCATCTGAATATGTCCAAGGTGAGTGCACGTTGGGTCCCCAGAATGTTAACGGCGTTTGACAAGGACCGACGTGTCAAATGTTGTGAGGAGTTTTTGGAAATGAGTCGAGGTAATGAGGAAGAAATTGTTTCTAAAATGGTGACGTGTGATGAGACCTGGATTCGACAGTGGGACCCCGAAAGCAAACAAGAGTCTTTGCAGTGGAAATTCAAGGATGAGAAGCCTCCTCGGAAGTTTAAGGTCAGGCCGTCGGCAGGCAAACTTATGGCTACCGTATTTTGGGATACAGAAGGAATTTTACTAATAGATTATTTACAAAAAAAAGGACAATGAATGCTGAATATTATTCCAGCTTACTGCATCAGTTACGAGACGCGATAAAAGAAAAGAGGAGGGGTAAACTTAGCAAAGGGATCCTGATTTTACACGATAATGCACCTGTGCATACCGCCCGCACAACAATGCTTACCATGAAGGAATTAGGGTTCGATGCCGTTAACCATCCACCTTACAGTCCAGACCTAGCCCCATGCGACTATTTTTTATTTAGACACCTCAAAAAAGATCTCCGAGGAAGACGATTTCTGACCGATGACGAAATGAAGGCTGCAGTTAGTGACTTTTTTGACGAGAAACCGAAAGATTTTTTTTTTCATGGGTTAATGTCAATATTTGACAAATGTAATAAGTGTATTTCACTAGCAGGGGACTATATTGAAAAATAAAAAAAATACATACATGACAGTCTTTTGTTTCATACTTAGGTAGATTTCTTTTCAGCCGTCCCTCGTATTTAGTGTATATTTATGTATATATTTATTTGTGTGTGTAAGTATTTATTTTATTTATGTACCTATATGTATTTGTGTAAATATGTTGTATATAGGAATACCGTAATGTTATTTTTTTTAGTTTTTATTTGCACTGCCCCACAATGTTTTCCGCTTTGCTTTAAGGTTTGACTGGTAGAGAATGCCATATGGCATTAAGTCCGCCTTTTGTACGATAAGTTTTCTTTTGTGCAATAAAGTTAAAATAAATAAATAAATAAATATATACTACATACGCGTACACGGTACATCGAGTTATATATAGCAAAAATATAGTTTATAAACTAAGCACTTGGTGGCGCTATAGTCGGCGCTACACTCTTATCTATGCGTCAACATACCACAGACTAATAAGATATACTACGTACCAGCCTTTGGAAACTCGCTTATAATGAAAAAATGTACGGGGACGAAGTCCCATTGCAGCCAACATAACAAAACACAGAATACATGGACCTAATTAATATATTATATAGTTTTTTTTTTCGTCCAATACAGCGGTGGACTCTACAAACCATACAATTATGACTTCTGATTTGTCAGCCCCAATTTCTGATGGGGTATACAGATTACGTGATTTTACCCCAATTTGTCAGTACAACATGTCGAAGTCATAATTGGGTGTAGCGTACAGATGTAACCACATGTGCATGCAATTTCTCAGTACAAGTAAGTTTTCGGTGTCCTGCTCCAGGAATTTGCCACGTGAAGGGATAAAACGCGTTTTTATAGCCTTTAAAATACAATTTCTTTAATAAATAGGTGTTAAATTTGTGGAAAGACTACCTAATTACAAATTACTAAATATTTTACGTCAAAATTATCTGTCAGAAAACTTGCCTGCGGGGCTAGTACGCCAAGTTTTATGTCGGACATAAAGCATTCGTCCCATTCTGGCCAATATGTGAGGGCAAGAGGGACAAATGCTTTTTGTCGGACATAAAACCTAGTGTGCTAGTTTTTCATTTTAATTTCCATGATCCAAATTGTCTTGATTGTGATGTGCATACAATTTGTCAGCACAACTCGTTTGACAGTTGGATCAGCAGCGTTATAGTGCTATAGAAACGCGTTTTATAGTCGATTTGAGTCAAGCTTTGAAGTCTTTGTATTTTTTTCAATCAGTTTCGCATTGTACTGCAAATATCGATATCTTAGGAAAAATTAAAAATATCACACTCATGAGACAGTGCTTTGGTATGGCAATATTGTTTTTACTAAATGGTATGTGTACTAATGGTATCCCTAAATTGCCACAATTTGTCAGAAATTGGGGCTGACAAATCAGAAGTGATAGTTGTATTAATTGTATGGTTGGTAGAGGCCATCAATTGCGATTCGCGATAAGGAGACGCTACACGAACACGATCAAAATGTGTGAATCGGCGGCCATCCAAATCCAGGTCACTATATACTAGATTTTCTGTGACCTTGTTTGGCCGTTCGCCGATATCGGCCCGTGTAGAGTCTCCTATTAGTTATCCGCAAAAGTGTAGGCTGGATTACGTCACTGTTGTTTTATCATGGTTGCTCCCCTCCCAGTTAGTCAGTCGATACCAGCTTTGGTATCTTAGAAGAAGGATGGAAGAGGGCTTGAAAAAATAATTTGAAGACATTTGTAAATATTATATATAAAAAATCCATATTAAGTACAACCTTTATTAAAGTACTTTTCATAAATCTAGTTTGATTAAATAACTACCTGTTCCCATAAATATTCCCGTTTTCATCGCGGAAAGTTTTTTCCCGCCGAAAAACAAATAATATTTAAAAAATCATGAGCCACGAAAGAACCGGGTGCTATACGTATATATATTGGGCTATGTATATGGTTTAATTATAGTTATAGGGCAAGCAAACTAGATGGCAGCACTAGCGATTGGGTTGGGTTTTCCGTACTGATGCCAGCCGACTCGAGGTCTATTATTATTATTAGATGTGATGTGAGCACAGATGAATAAATAAGATAAGAGATGCTAACGTGATGTGACTGATGTGAGTTTTGTTTCGGGTTCGGCTCGGACTAATTTATTGCAGATCTATCTATTCGGAATAAATAATTAAGGTAACAAAAAACCTATTCAATAAACGATACACAGTTGCTAAATGGCCGTCGTTCCAGTCACGAAACTAAAAACTTAGATGCATCCCTTTCGTTGGGTTATCAGTGCTAGCTAGCTAGTGATGAGTTGATGACTCTCTTGATTAAGTTTATTTTTGTTAAACTACTATGATGTGATTAGTTACCAATGAACTAACTGGATATACAAATACAAATACTTTATTAATAACGCCAAGTTACATGTCAGTTTTTTTTTTTTTTTTTTTTTTTTTTACATAGTTACGTAGGTATAGCTAGGACCAAAAGCACAGCCACATGTCGTGCTCTTTTTTATACAGCTAATTGCTGGTATCCCATTGAGCCGAAATTTGGCCAACTTGGTGGACCACGATGTCACCACAGAACTGATCTGATAATGGATACAGAAAGTGGTCATAGCAACTCCTAAACTGCACAAAACAAACTCATCGTGTTTGGGCTTATCGAAACCCTCACAACGCACGGTGGGCTGGATGGCTCGAAAAGAGGACATTCGCACTTTTTTCAGAAAATCATTTTTTGAAAAATGCTATCCAATAGAGAATTATATGAGGAACAATAAATGTGGTATACATTTTTGCGAAATAAGGCATATTGACAGCAGAAAAAAATAAAGTCTGTTTTTTTGTATGGGACCCAAAAATAGGTATCTTGTTTCTCAGAAACTATTAGAGGTCCCGTCTTCTACCTTTCAAGACTTTGTTTTTCTACTTTTATAGAGTAAGAAACGATAAGCAGATTTTCTATTCAGGTGCCGTTTTTTTTTTTTAGTCCAGTTACAGTTAACACATTTTAGATTTTTTCGTTTGTCTTTTTTGGGATGCCACAATATTTTTTGATAGTTTAATTCTATAATATTAATAAGAAGTTACAGATGCGACGATTTTTGACATTTTTTTTTTGGGAAACATTTGATTTTGGTTCAAATTTGTTGTTAGTTATTTACAACTCAATCATTTTATGGAAGACGAAATAGTGAGTATTCTTTTATCTTGAAACAATAATTATTCGCAAAAACAAAATGAATCATAAAATGTTAATTATATTTTACAATATGGGCAAATAAGACTCATTTAAAATAACGATTTAACTTATAGGCCATCACTTAATTATTGTTAATTATTGCATAAACGTATATCTTATAATGTCTTTAGTTAAAGATTATTGTATTGTAAATGCGTGTTAATTTACTACAATTGTTTAACTGATAAACAATATGCATAATACTTAATTTAGAAGAGTTCAGTTAACTAATGATGTCATTGCTAATGCCCCTCGATGCTCATCGCTAATTGATGAGATTATCACCATGTAGCGATGCTCTTATTAATTAGTGATATTTTAAATGACATGTGTCTATTGTAAAACATTAGATTATTTCTTTTTAGTTGTATGAAAAATGTAAAAAATGTACTTAGGATTTTTTTATAACTTAATAAACGTTACATATATTATGTGTTATTATCATTTTTACTTTTAACTATCGAAATATAATGTAAAAACCCAAAAAAGACATAAACGAAAAAATCTAAAATGTGTTAACATTTACTGGACTAAAAAAAAAAAACAGCACCTGAATAGAAAATCTGCTTATCGTTTCTTACTCTATAAAAGTAGAAAAACAAAGTCTTGAAAGGTAGAAGACGGGACCTCTAATAGTTTCTGAGAAACAAGATACCTATTTTTGGGTCCCATACAAAAAAACAGACTTTATTTTTTTCTGCTGTCAATATGCCTTATTTCGCAAAAATGTATACCACATTTATTGTTCCTCATATAATTCTCTATTGGATAGCATTTTTCAAAAAATGATTTTCTGAAAAAAGTGCGAATGTCCTCATTTCGAGCCATCCAGCCCACCGTGCAACGAGTAGGTAGGTATAGGTAGGTACTTGATGGCTATGCAAAAAGTCGACATTTAACATTTAACAGCTGAACCAAAAAAGTTTTTGTCAGAAACGTACATCATAATAATATACGTAAGTAGATTTAAGATTAATATCTTAAAATCCTACTGTAGTGGGCCCGGGGAACCTTGATCCCTATGACAGCTGTCATCTCCGTACAATTTATAACCTCGATCGATCGATTTTTGAGTTAATGGCTTCTGCCCAGAGGGACAATTATGCCAGCGTCAAGGTTGGAAGCAATTTATAACCTCAAAACGTACAATTGTGCTGAGATGACAGCTGTCAGAGGGATCAAGGTTCCCGGGCCCACTATAGCTAATATTAAATCCTGTACCGTTATTCGAAGCCTAAAAATATAATGAGAGAAGCAGTTTTCGGTTCCCTACAGTATCGTGCATAATTTGACTACAGTTTCCGGTATCCTTACCATCCCCTCCACCGCCCCCAGGCGAGCCCCAGCCCCGGTCTGGCTGCTAGCCTCATGCCTCATTTGGCGTTTTGCTTCCCCATCGTGAACGGTCACAGTCAAAGTCATAGACGACTAAGGGTATGCGCGCACGAGCAACTTTGTCGCCGGCGACCGTACATCTGTCTCTTTCGCACGCTCGAAGTGAGAAAAAGAGAGATGTATTGTTGCTGGCGACAAAGTTGCTCGTGCGCGCCTACACTAAGTCTAAAATAAAAATAAATAAATAATAATAAATACAGAACAAAGACTTTTTGAATTTGGGCCGTTACTAACATCGCATCGTGAGTTCTTAAAAGTACTAGGTACTAATACTAAGTAATAAAGAACAACTTTAGTCCAGGCAATGAACTGACAACTTGTATGGAAAAAATGACAATTTTGGAAATAATTTATAATAGCTTATTTTTTATGTATAACGGATATATTATCAATTAAATAGTTACCCAGCGAACAAATCCGACAAAATTTCAGACATCGAAAAAATGACAAGTCAATTGGCTTCTAAAAAGTCAGTAAAAATATTAATAAATGTTTTTGTCTTTATTTTGGTTCATTTACATTTGCTCTATAATATTCAAGATAAATCGTACAAGAAAAGATAATGCATGCTTCATTTAAATCTACATAATTACTTCCGGGTGGAAACTTTGTCGGATTCTTGACTAAATCATCTTAGAATAACATTTTCAAATGAAATCAACAAAAAAAACGCTATTATAAATTAATGTTTTTCAAAACCGTATTTTGCCTGGAGTACTTTGTGTAAACGGTAATTGCCGTTCGATATTTTATGGTTTCTGGTTATTATTCAAAAAAGTGTAAAGTTTTGAACATATTGTTTTAACCTTTTCTTGCTTACAGCTTCGCTCATTTAATTACAATGAACGAAGAAGCCGATAAACCGGTTCGATCGAGACAAAGGTTAGATTCGGGAAGTTCTACGTCCTCTTCATCATCAAGTTCCAGCAGCGATGCGGGAAAGAAGAGACGTCGTCACAAGAGACGTAATCGAGATGTAAAGAAACTGGCAAAAGAGGTAAGCGAATTGCGTGGCACTAAATAGTAGTACACCAAACTACCCGCCTTGATAATTTAAATTGTATTGACCATAATGTTATACTACCCGCAAAACTATCTGGCCGGTAGGGCAATAAACGTCCGCTACCGTTAGGGGTGTAACATGTCGATACTTATAATGTAAACGTCGATATAATTATTATATTTTCAAATGAAATCTTATATAATGATATTGTTTTTAAAGTTATCTAATGAATAATACTAAATGTTTAATATATTTATAGTGGCAATTTATGTGAAACCGTATCGCCTCATATTAACGATGTTGTGGTCGAACAACCTGGTGCCGCGGTGCTCCGGCGCCTACACAATATACGTTTTCCATAAATTTGGAAACCAGTGTGAAAGAACCCGCTATTCCAAAAACACCGGAAGGTTACCTAGGAGCTTTGCAAAAATTGAATAGGTTTACCAGTGCAACATGGAGCGATGTCCGTTATTTGGATGTGCAAAAGTTATATACCCATTCTCCCGGTTTCGTGGAGCTTGAAACAAATGAAGAAGTAGTTGCTTATGAAGTTATGACAATTCTAACGGCCGTATTCATAAACGTCCTACAAGCCTGTTTTAACTAAAATGGCGTTAAAATTCGTTTGCCCTTATCTGTCTCTTTGACATTTGTGTTCGTAAGAAAGGGACAAAGCACATTTTATTTAGCAGAGGCATTTTAAGCAGGGATCGTTACCGGTATTCTTACTACCGGTTTTAAATAAGGTATAACCGGTTATAATTGTATTTCGGTATTTATATCACTAAAGCTCTAATAAGCGGTATAATCAAAACTGGTATTCAAATGTAATAGCGGTTTCGACAATTGACAGCATTACCTCTATTTGATACTTTACCAATAAAGCCATTACCGGTAATACCTGTCAGTGTCCAAACAAACAAGCAAGTTTTCTCATTATGAATTATGACAATCACCGAAAAGAGTACCATTCTGTCATGATCGGTTTGTCCTTTTCATTTTGATCGTGACGTCATTGACGTGTCACTAGATCTTTCATCTATTATTTTATGGTTCTGCTTCACAATACATTATAATAAGTATACAAGATTTTCATGCGGTTTTCTCGTGAATATTATATTACCAATTTGTGGATAAACGGAATGCTTTATTTTTCTTTTTTTGCTTTCATATTTAGTTTAGACAAAAGTAGTTTAAAAAAAAGAGTCCGCCCATACTCCGCCCACGTACTCCTAAAATTTTAGTTTTAGTTCGTATAATACTGTCCCTGTCGTTTTCTTGTTATCATACTTACCTACCTACTCATCTTTGAGAGCGACCGAACAGTATTGTACTTCGAATTTTGGACTTTGTTGTGATTCCCATGTGTTCTATGGAACAATGAGTTCATACTTAGGACAAATTATAATTTCTCTTTCGAAGTAGTTCTATAGGCTCAGGTTCTTTCAGGCCGTTTCCTAACAAAATAGCGAAAATCCAATCCGACGCCCTTCACAGGGTCATAAACCATCTTCAAACCAGATTTCTTCTAAATCGGTTTAGCGGCGTAGCCCTGAAAGAGTAATAGACGCTTGCCAACCGAAAGACAAAACTTACTTTATTTTTTTTCCGCATCCTTCAATTAAGCAGGTGGACTCATTTTGGCTATCGTCGATATCAAAATACCGGTAAGCTGCACTTTTTCTTTTCCGTCCGCGGCCTATTTTAGATGTTAGGTATTATATAAATACGAAACCTTTCTTTTTCGTGTGGCTCTTTGCTACTTTATTTTATTAAATTAAGTATTACAGAAAGGCGAATAATCAATTTTCAATTTGTTATACATCGCAATTTATTTGTTCAGTACTAGCAGACAATTCAACCAGTGTTAACCAACAATGCTATTGAGTAACGTCACACCTATTTGTTGTGCTTCAGTCATAATGTCTACTTGACACCTTATCTATCAAGAGGAACGAAAACCGATATTAAATAGAGGTAAAGAATATTGTAAATAGTGCATAAATAGTGAAAAAGACAAAAGCGGAATGAACACGTTACCTCTTATTCGAATATAGGTATTATTTTTTTAGCGGTAGTCGTTTGTCAATTTATATACAGGTATTCAATTTAACCGGTTTTACAATCCCTGATTTTAAGTTGTATGAATAAGGGGGTAAATCTTTGTCATATACAGAGCGATCGTACGCTGCACCACTAACATTTGCACTGTTAAAACAAAAAGAGACAATTGAGATCAATATTCGTGAATTTCTTAATTGGGCCCAAGGCTATATAGACCGCAAGCTAGGAGCTTTTTAGTGTTCCGTACCAAAATTGGTCCACAACTAGGGTGACCAGATGTCAGGAATTTTAGACGTATGTCAGGAATGCGGCCGGAAAAGGGAAATGTCAGGAATCTTCGGCAAATAAATGAGACAATAAAATGGTATACACAAACTTTTATTTTTAATCACAACAACAAAAAAGGTAAAGCCACAAGTACTTTGGAGTTTCATAAATTCTAATTCTAACTTATAAAATAATCGTAATTATCTTTTTACGATATAAACATAAATCAATCAACATTGACACTACATCTACATTAACAATACGCCGCGAGCGCGAGCGCGTCAAGCTCGTGTCAGGAATTTTGGCCGAAAATCAGGAATTTTATCAGGACTTTTGAAATTTATATCTGGTAACCCTGGAACGACGGAAGGAGAACTAGGAAGCTGAAATTTGGTATAGATATAGAAATTTATGGCCTAATTACATAAATAAAGTCAAAAAGGTGTAAACCCCAATAAAAGGGGCAGTTTGAGGGGTAATAAGGGGTTTCGCAATTTTTTTTTTTGGATTGGAAGGAACGTGTGGGGTATCATTCGAAAGCTCGTAAAATTTTGAGACGGTATACACATTTTGAGTTCTTTTTACGATAGCTCTAACTAGTGTAAAATATGACCAAAGTAACTTTTTTTCATACAGTGCTGTCCCCAGCTCTATTTCAAAAACTTTAGCCAACTAAGACTTGGAAATACACATGCATAACGGAAATTGTGTGTAGATGGCGGGAAAATTATCAACATGACGCTAGCTTTAATAGTTTAAATTATATTTACAAATTAAAGTAAATAAATCGGTATAGCGTCTCATTTTAAGCTGGTTCTTCAGTATAGCCGTGCCTGGTGACGTACATTGCACTTCGCAGTCTGAGAAATTAATATTGATATAATGAAAACACAGCATTGTATTTCGTGTTGTTTCCTGTTTCCGATTTGTTCCGACCGAAGCCGAAAAATACCCGATGTCAAGTAATTAGAAAACGCAGGTCGTGTTTTCAACAATTACCCTCGATCCAGTTAAAGCTGACCTTCGATGCGGTGTAGTTGTTGCGGATCTGGGAGTCAACAATATATACTAGAGGTGTGTGGTAGTTTAGAGATAGATTGTGAATAGTTTATATTTTCGTATTTCCGAATGAATCCGACGAATAATTTGCACCTAGGAAAAATAAGATTTATTGTTGTCATAATCTATTAAATACCAATTCAAATAAATAACTCCATACTCCGTACGTTTCAATTGAAGAGAAATTTAAATGCTCAGGTTAAGATTGTTTTGAACGATATTGCGGTGCCACAGGTGCACGAAGTTAAATATTTAGGCTTTGTGATCGATTCAGGACTCAAGTGGGCACCCCATATAGATGCGACGTGTAAACGTCTCGCTTCTGCGTGCTTCGCGTTGTCTAGGCTAACTCACAGTCTTTCGGAGGAAAACCTAAGAAAGGCCTATTATGGATACGTGCATTCTATTTTAACCTACTACTTACCTTATTCGAAGCCTACAAAATAAGGCCTGCCTGGCGCATACTGAGATTACTGAGCCGCTATGAGGCAAGAGGCGAGCAGACAGACTGAAGTTGGCTGGGGCTCGCCAGGGGGCGGTGGAAGGGATGGTAGGTATTTCATCTCATAGAAGAGAGGAGGCCTGTGCCCAGCAGTGGGAAGTGGGACGTATATAGGCTGATTTATTATTTATAATATTATTATTATTTAAAACGCCTATATTATAAATGCAAAAGTTTGGATGTTTGGATCTTTAGATGTTTGTTACTCAACCACGCTTAAACGGCTTAACCGATTTGGACGAAATTTTGCACGAAGATAGTCAGTCAGGGAAAGTGCGCCCCCGGGGTAAGTGCTGATCGCGGGCGGAAGCTAGTGTGATATAAGTTTCCCAATCAGATGTTAATACTTTTTATCTTCTAAAAATAATTACTTAGAAATGATTAGTCGAAATAGTATGACTCGAAAAATCTAAATCAATTATTTGCCACAAGAGCACTTTTACATGTCAATAAAATAATAATTATCTTACACAATAATAATTTAAAATTGGCAGGACTGATATAAACGGTAAACAAACTAAATGTTACTTAATGAAAACAAAACAGAATTGCAAAATATTATCGATTACATTCGATATAAAGTCTGTATCAGAATTAACAAGAAGTTAATTATAGATATTGTATACTTAACGACGTATTAAGTAACGTAACTACTTAAGTACCTACTTACTTTTTTTTTCCAGATGACATCCTCAGTAACAATGAAATTATCCGGCACCCTCGGAGAGCGGCACCGCTGTTTCAACGCCTTGGTCCACGAGGCATACCAACAAAACACATCGTTGCCTGTGGCCCACCCCGGGGAAGCCGCTCTAGACCGACTCTTCAAAATAGACCTCGCATCGAAACAAAGGAACGTAGACTTCATCATTCACACCCTCAAAGATGATGACCTGCTCTACGTCAACAGAGCGTTGAAAAGCCTGTGGCTTCTAGAGCCAGAATATGCGAACATAATTAACCCAATTTGCTTGGAAAATGAAATCGTCCCTCATATGACATTGCCAGCTGTGAATAAACTGAGACACTGGATTCCGATGCATCTGCGAGACCCGCAAAGATGTACTGAGTTTTATCAATTTTACAAAGAGATAAACTTTGATATAGGTGCCAAATTCTTCACGCATTGTTCCAACGAATACTTGTTAAGTGAAATCAGTAACGTAATGGACAAAATTACGCCAAAACTATTAAAACGGATTAGTGAAAAGGTTCCGCAAATCACTAAGATTTATTACGAAAGTTTGAAGGAAAATCAGACTCTTTTGAAGTATTATCTTAAAAATTATTGCAAGTTTTTCGCGAATGTAAAGTATCTCTTAAAAACTGAGCCTGACATATTTTTCCACGTGCTAGAAAACTTCTTCGTCCCCCAGAAATTTTGTTCTTTTAATGATGACATTACAAAGTATATAATAAAGAATCACAAGAGTAGATTTCTGTTGAAACCAGAGTTGTACACCGCGTGGTTTCTTGATATGGATGCATTGGCGAGATGCTTAAGTTCAGAGGAAATCAAGGATCTGGTGTTGAAGCTAGCGAGGGCAGAGTACCTAAAATTTTCGTTCTCATACCAAAAGGTGGAGCCCCTAATAAAACGCATCAGTAAAGAAGAAAGAGTAGCATTCAAGAATTTGGTATTCGTTAAGAAAGCATTCGGGCCGATAGTGAAAGAATGGCCTTATCCCATACCGTCTCTGCCATTATTAATATCTCAGAGAAATCTCTTCGAAGATACGATTAAAAATCCATATCACATCTTAAGTTGGTACTGTGATGTTGATTTCCGACGTGGGGGTATGCGGACGGGGACGGACTGTTGTCAGTGGGGTTCCTCAAAAACACTTCTAGAACAGATGTTCGACAAATATAGGTTCTACAACTTTAAGAGGACTTTGCTGGAGCTGGGAAAGCGATTGAGGGCTGAGAGTTCTCCACAAAACAGGGAGTTTATGCTGCTTGTACTTATAAGTAAGACAGGCGGCCAAACTGAACACGTGGTAACTTTTCTGGACCTCTTGTCACAGTATAAGAACGAGCCTGTGCACATACGTGCTGCTATAGTCAGGAGCCTGGTGAAGCGAGCGTTTGTCTGGCGTCTGCCTGTCGAGCATTGGGCGAAACTCTTGGAGTGGGGGCATGGTCTAGGCTTGGATGGAAGTCCTTCTGAAACAAATTGTAACGAAGGCCTGCATGCTGTCGTGATACGCGACTTGCTCGCTGATGTGAAGCCTAGCGCGGCAGTTTGGGAATCGTTTTTGACTAATTGTTTCAATAATCTACACGGTTATTCATTAAATGTTGATGAACGCAGCTTTATTCATGCTCGTCTGCCGGCGTTACTCTTGGCAACTGTGCACTCCAACTCCGGCGAACCCCAGTTGACTGTTCTAAAGTACCTGCTTGATACGCTTGAGGCGTATCATATCAGATTCGACGATTTACCTGGCGTAGTGGAAGCCGTAGCAGCGACTGTTAAATATGATAGCAACGTAATACGTGAAGAAGCTGAAGGCTTGCTCAGACGATTATATGACGCCAGAGCAGCAAGAAAACTTCTGATAAGAGAGTACTTCGAAATTATACAGACAGATGCGTCGTATGTCAATGCACTACGTCACGATATCTCCATTCTCGATAATACTGACCAACTAGAAAAACTTATCGAAGGTAAAAAATTGAAACATGAGAAGTTTTTCCGGAAGCTAGCTCTTTACTTTTCAGAGAAGGATGGGCTGGGGGAGCGATACTGCGCCGTGTTACAGCTCCGAGCAGCTACTGCGCCTGATAAAACACTGGGCAGGCCACTGGCACTGCTATATGGCTCAAGTTTTCCATCAATTTTAAAAGTTTTTGATAAAGCGTCTCCCAAAACACCTAAGCGCCAATTAGCCGCTGCGTTGAGGTCGAACGCGCACGTAGTCAGACCAGCTTTCGACTTGGAATCCTTTGGGTGGCACCAAGCAGGCGCCAAGGCTGTAGCGAACCGTATAGCTACATGCCGAGAGAGAGACGTGGAGCGGTATCTTCAAGATTGCCTTACTTGGCGGCGTACGCTACGGCTGGCATTGCTGCTGGCGAAACGCGTCCGTAAAGAACGAGATGTTTTCGAGGTCTTAGCTTCTCAAAGGCCTGCCGCGGCTCTTCAAGCGGCTTTACGTTACTTCCGACGCGAACGAGACTACTCTGACCCACGTATTTGGGAAATGGTGAAATCTCACATTTCGAAAGTCGAAGAGCGACAATTGCGTGCTTGCATTAAATTAACAAAATCCTTGCCGGCATTTATTAAGGCTGAATATTGCTTCCTTGTGTACATGGCGTGTAAACAGAATTTACCAGCTAAGGAAGGGCAGACTCTTTCCGAATTCCCTGGCATTTTACATGAATTAGATGAGAAATATATTTTCAACGCAATTGATACTTTTCTGCAAGAATATTTTACAGATTGCGTAAAATTAAAGAAATCTATGGGCAAAAATGCGGAGTTTATTAAATTATATATTGAGATAGCAGCTAAATTCCTGATACTTAGTACTTCCGAAGAAGTGTTGGAGGAAAGGTATAGGAGGGTTGCATTACCCTTCCTAAATAGACTTGAACTCTTTTGGAAACAGGTTTCTCCAGATGACGTTGAAAATTTCTTGGATTCATTTTTGTTTTACTTAAGATACAACAAAGTTTTTTTCGATGTTAAATACGTGTCATGCCTGCCTGTGTTTGAAAATATAAAAAAATGGATGCACGGGTTTTTGCCCATAGCTCAATGGTTTGATAAATATGTTACATTGCAATTAACTATGCTCTATTTTAAAGCTATCAGACACTGTCTCAAGCAGGATTCCTCTTTGTTTTCGGAGTCTAGGACATTAGAAGGCGCGTACACGCTGGGAACAATTTTCGGGAACTTCTTAGCCAATGAGATCGAAGAACTGATTCTTAAATATTTTCCTACAATGATAGAGCTGTATGCATCAGAGCTTGATGGATATTTTAGGGTATATTACAGCGACCAATGCCGCACCGATGAAAGCATCGAAAAGTTCAAAGTAGGTGTTCTACACGGCCTGTTGGCGAGTAGGGCAGTCCCACCATGTGTCCTTGCTAAACACATGTTTAGGAAATTTCGGAATTGTTTTAACAGCGAACATGAGAAAGACATTTTAAACAAACTTCATGAGAGCGAGATCGATGGATATTTTTTCGAAATTGATAATGATTCAGATTCAGATTCATTTACTCACAACTCCCAATATGAGAGTATGGATGATTTACCTATGTTGCACTATAAATGATAGTCAGTAAGTACTTAACAGCTGTTTATTAGTAGTTCTGTTAGTGGTTAATGTTTAGTTAAAGCACACACAGTTACACTGATTAGGGTTCAGTTGGCATACATGCACTATGTAGGCACAGATACAATCACATTTAGAGTTAGTCTTAAGCTGTACGTAAATAAACAGAGAGTTGCGTGCGCGCGAGTGCGTGTTGTAGGTAGGTATCAAAGAGAATATTGAATGTAGGTATCACTGGCTGCGGGCGGCGCTGTTGCCACCTCGCGCGCGCGGCCGCGACGTTGCCAGTATGGTAAGCGCGTGCGTCGCGTTGCATTCCCGCGAAGAAGGTTGTACTAGTATTATAAATATATTATTATAGGGCTTATTCTACTGAGTGCTAGATGTGGAGTAGGCCACATGACAGACGACTTACCACCACCAATAAGAAATTCATGTACTAAGATAACCTTCAAACTACGTCTTAAGAAGTTCCTAATGGATAAGCAAAAGTTCCAACATAAGCAATCATAACATAAGTATCAAAGCAAGGAAACAAGCATGAAAGTACACACACATGCGCACGCAAAAACGCACGCACGCACACACTTTAATGTTGTAATTTTATTGTAAGTTGTTGTTGTTGTTATCAATTATTTTACGTATATAATTAAGCCACAGTGATCACCCTTGCGACCAATATCGTCACTGAAAATCAGCGTCTCGAAGTGAACCACGGTTTGCTTCTAGACATCAAAGCTGAGTGACGACCTTTTTAGCACCTATCGCAATGTATCATTCTTTAATACCTGTGCTGTGTGACTTTGAGATGCTAAATAAACGTTCTTCTTTCTTTCTTCTATAAGATTACATTATAAATTACATGTCAATTTAAAAGAATCCCTATTGTGATCGTCAATAACATACAATAACATTCTATAAAAATAATTAAGATTAATCGATTAAGTTTCTATTTAATTAACTTTTTAAATCACCAAGTTTATTGTAGTCCATTTTTATACGAAGTTATTTGAATAAAAACTAATAAAAAGGTCGCTTAAAGCTAAAGGACTCCATTTTACAAGTACCTAAACTATGATGTATTAAATAATTTAAGTATGTCTGTTGTTCACTAAAAATGTTTATATTTAATTTTAATTTTACCTAAGTACCTATTGGGAATTAGGAATGTGTGTGTACCTACAGAAAAAACCGTTTATTTAAGTAATATCTTTTATCTTATAAAAATAAGTTACAAAAGGTTTAATTTAATTTAATTAATTTCTAAAACTTACCAATGTTGTATTTATTTTTACATTACAAACAAAAATAGCTAAAAAACGGCAGTTTTCTTTATGAGTATTATACAATTTTATATCATAACTACTTATTTTCCATGAAAATGAATGTATGTTTTAACAGAAACATTATAAAATATGCCACACCCAAAAATACTTTAATTTAAATATTCTATCTATTTGAACTAGAAATAGTAACCTCAATTTTACATTAATACAAGCAGATTTATTTTGGCGCGAAACATACACCTCGCAGTTTTTTATTTATTTCAAGGGTGGTTACACACGATCCGATTTGGTCCACACTGCAACCTGATACCATCCGATATAGCAGGATTATCAAGTTGGATTGCGCATTAGGTCGTGATTTCTTCTTTAACAAGACATTTAAGATCTGCTTGCACTTAACTACTAATAGACAGCGGCTGTATTCAAAACATGGCATGGCTATGTAAGGTTAATAGTTAGGTACCTTACACAGAGTGTAACAAAAATAACGCGAAACATTTTAAGGGCAT
The DNA here is from genome assembly GCA_947578815.1 of Epinotia ramella. Classification (NCBI taxonomy): domain Eukaryota; kingdom Metazoa; phylum Arthropoda; class Insecta; order Lepidoptera; family Tortricidae; genus Epinotia; species Epinotia ramella. Next base: position 14,999,055 of record OX388224.1, on the reverse strand, counting down.
AACAGGTGTCGTGTTCTGATAAGAAAAAAACCAAGATATTTTTTGAAATTTGTATGGAGCGTTGGCCGACTGGGGCGACCTGCTACACATTTTTTCTCTTAGTTTTTCTTATCACAACACGATACCTGTTATGCCCTTAAACGGTTTTGCGTTATTTTTGTTACACGTTGTATACCTAGGTACATGCCCATGTTAATTTAACTAACCAGTATAACCTCACCATTAGATGCGTAACATAACGATAGTTTATTATGGACTCAAATTATATTTTCTAGCTCACGGCATAGATTTCTGCAAGAATAACGCCCTCGTCAAGTTAGACTCGCGACTCGTATACTATCGGCTCGGGCCAAGAATATTTTGTAACAGACGAAACACTTTATTGCGCAATATTACTGTCTAAAGTGTATTTGAGAATGTGCCTTAACTTGGATACCAGCACGTCTATCATGAGACGGCCGCGACATACTCTCGATTTTTCTCGCACTATCCGTCTCTCTCTTATTAGAACACAGAACAAGAGGTATAGTGCGAGAAAAATTGAGAGTATGTCTCATGATAGACGTGCTGATTGTTGGATTAAAACACATTCCGTTTCACATTATTTCAAATCGTAATTATTGTTTGAAATTAGTATAAACTAAAGTTAAAACGTTTCAGTAGCTATTATTTTATGTTTTTTCAACGTTTTGGTCACAAAATAATGGTAAATATTTTAGCTGCATCTTCCCTATTATGGCTTCGACATGTTGTACTGACAAATTGGGGTAAAATCACATAATCTGTATACCCCATAAAATATCAGGCCGTTAGATTACAGACTAGATTTTCTGTGACCTTGTTTGGCCGTCCGCCAATAGCGGCCCGTGTAGCGTCTCCCAATAGTTATCCGCAAAAGTGTAGGCTGGATTACGTCAACGTTGTTTTATCATGGTTCCTCCCCTCCCAGTTAGTCGATACTAGTCTCACCATGCGTTTGGGTTGGGTTTTCCGTACTGATGCCGGCTGACTCGTAGTCTATTATTAGATGTGAGTTTTGTTTCTGATTCGGCTCGGACTAATTCATTGCAGATCTGTCTATTCGGAATCAAGGTAGGTAACAAAAAAAACCTATTCAATAAACGATACACAGTTGCTAAATATTTGGCCGTCGTTCCAGTCACGAAACTAAAAACTTAGATGCATCCCTTTCGTTGGGTTATCAGTGCTAGCGTGATGACTCTCTTGATTTTTTTTTTTTAACTACTATGATGTTAATTAGTTACCATTTAACTAACTGGAGATAGCTACGACCAAAAGCAAAGCCACATGTAACCGTCGTGCTGTTTTGTATGTAGCTAATTGCTGGTATCCGATTGAGCCGAAATTTGGCCAACTTGGTGGACCATTATGTCACCACTGAACTGATCTGATAATGGATACAGAAGGTGGTTATAGCAAATCCTAAACTGCAGAAAATAAACTCATCGTGCTTGGACTTATCGAAACCCTCACAACGAGTGGGTATAAGTACTTGATTGCTATGCAAAAAAGTCGACATTTAACAGCTGAACCAAAAACGTTTTTTGTCAGATACGTACATCATAATAATATACGTAAGTGGATTAGTATCTTAAAATCCTATTATTAAAGCAAAAGTTTGGATGTTTCGATGTTTAGATGTTTGTTACTCAACCACGCTTAAACGGCTTAAAGGATTTGGATGACATTTTGCACGAAGATAGTTTATAGCCTGGATCAAAATATAGGATAGTTTTTATCCCGGGTCAACGCAGATGAAATCGCGGGCGTAAGCTAGTGTGGTATAAGTTTCCCAACCATATGTTAATACTTTTTATCTTCTAAAAAAACTTACTTAGAAATTAATAGTTAAAATATAACTCGAAAAATCAAAATCAAAATCAATTATTTGCCACAAGGGCACTTTTACATGTCAAACGGAAAACAATAAAATAATAATTATGTTACACAATAATCATTTAAAATTAGCAGGACTGATATAAACGGTTAACAAACTAAATGAAAATAAAACAGCATTGCAAAATGTTATCGATTACATTCGATATAAAGTCTGTATCAGAATTAACAAGAAGTTAATTATATTGTATACTTACTTAACGATGTATTAAGTAACGTAACTACTTAAGTACCTACTTACTTTTTTTTTCCAGATGACATCCTCAGTAACAATGAAATTATCCGGCACCCTCGGAGAGCGGCACCGCTGTTTCAACGCCTTGGTCCACGAGGCTTACCAACAAAACACATCGTTGCCTGTGGCCCACCCCGAGGAAGCCGCTCTAGACCGACTCTTCAAAATAGACCTCGCATCGAAACAAAGGAACGTAGACTTCATCATTCACACCCTCAAAGATGATGACCTGCTCTACGTCAACAGAGCGTTGAAAAGCCTGTGGCTTCTAGAGCCAGAATATGCGAACATAATTAACCCAATTTGCTTGGAAAATGAAATCGTCCCTCATATGACATTGCCAGCTGTGAATAAACTGAGACACTGGATTCCGATGCATCTGCGAGACCCGCAAAGATGTACTGAGTTTTATCAATTTTACAAAGAGAGAAACTTTGATATAGGTGCCAAATTCTTCTGGCATTGTTCCAACGAATACTTGTTAAGTGAAATCAGTAACGTAATGGACAAAATTACGCCAAAACTATTAAAACGGATTAGTGAAAAGGTTCCGCAAATCACTAAGATTTATTACGAAAGTTTGAAGGAAAATCAGACTCTTTTGAAGTATTATCTTAATAATGATTGCATGTTTTTCGCGAATGTAAAGTATCTCTTAAAAACTGAGCCTGACATATTTTTCCACGTGCTAGAAAACTTCTTCGTCCCCCAGAAATTTTGTTCTTTTAATGATGACATTACAAAGTATATAATAAAGAATCACAAGAGTAGATTTCTGTTGAAACCAGAGTTGTACACCGCGTGGTTTCTTGATATGGATGCATTGGCGAGATGCTTAAGTTCAGAGGAAATCAAGGATCTGGTGTTGAAGCTAGCGAGGGCAGAGTACCTAAAATTTTCGTTCTCATACCAAAAGGTGGAGCCCCTAATAAAACGCCTCAGTAAAGAAGAAAGAGTAGCATTCAAGAATTTGGTATTCGTTAAGAAAGCATTCGGGCCGATAGTGAAAGAATGGCCTTATCCCATACCGTCTCCGCCATTATTAATATCTCCTCAGAGAAATCTCTTCGAAGATACTATTAAAGATCCATATCATATCTTAAGTACGTATCATCACAGTAGGTACTGTGATGATGATGATACGGAATTTGAATTCCGATGTATGCTGAAAAAACGGAAATATTGTAAGTGGTCGGGTTCCTCAAAAACACTTCTAGAACAGATGTTCGACAAATATAGGTTCTACAACTTTAAGAGGACTTTGCTGGAGCTGCGAAAGCGATTGAGGGCTGAGAGTTCTCCACAAAACAGGGAGTTTATGCTGCTTGTACTTATAAGTAAGACAGGAGGCCAAACTGAAGACGTGGTAACTTTGCTGAACCTCTTGTCACAGTATAAGAACGAGCCTGTGCACATACGTGCTGCTATAGTCAGGAGCCTGGTGAAGCGAGCATTTGTCTGGCGTCTGCCTGTCGAGCATTGGGCGAAACTCTTGGAGTGGGGGCATGGTCTAGGCTTGGATGGAAGTCCTTCTGAAACAATTTGTAACGAAGGCCTGCAAGCTGTGGTGATACGCGACTTGCTCGCTGATGTGAAACCTAGCGCGGCAGTTTGGGAATCGTTTTTGAATAATTGTTTCGATAATCTACACGGTTATTCATTAACTGTTGATGAGCGCAGCTTTATTCACGCTCGTCTGCCGGCGTTACTCTTGGCAACTGTGCACTCCAACTCCGGCGGACCCCAGTTGACTGTACTTAAGTACCTGCTTGATACGCTTGAGGCGTATCATATCAGATTCGACGATTTACCTGGCGTAGTGGAAGCAGTAGCAGCGACTGTTAAATATGATAGCAACGTAATGCGTGAAGAAGCTCAAGGCTTGCTCAGACGATTATATGACGCCAGAGCAGCAAGAAAACTTCTGATAAGAGAGTACTTCGAAATTATACAGACAGATGCGTCGTATGTCAATGTACTACGTCACGATATCTCCATTCTCGATAATACTGACCAACTAGAAAAACTTATCGAAGGTAACAAATTGAAACATGAGAAGTTTTTCCGGAAGCTAGCTCTTTACTTTTCAGAGAAGGATGGGTTGGGGGAGCGATACTGCGCCGTGTTACAGCTCCGAGCAGCTACTGCGCCTGATAAATCACTGGGCAGGCCACTGGCACTGCTATATGGCTCAAGTTTTTCATCAATTTTAAAAGTTAAGGATGCAGCGTCTCCCAAAACACCTAATCGTCAATTAGCCGCTGCGTTGAGGTCGAACGCGCACGTAGTCAGACCAGCTTTCGACTTGGAATCCTTTGGGTGGCACCGAGCAGGCGCCAAGGCTGTAGCGAACCGTATAGCTACATGCCGAGAGAGAGACGTGGAGCGGTATCTTCAAGATTGCCTTACTTGGCGACGTACGCTACGGCTGGCATTGCTGCTGGCGAAACGCGTCCGTAAAGAACGAGATGTTTTCGAGGTCTTAGCTTCTCAAAGGCCTGCCGCGGCTCTTCAAGCGGCTTTACGTTACTTCCGACGCGAACGAGACTACTCTGACCCACGTATTTGGGAAATGGTGAAATCTCACATTTCGAAAGTCGAAGAGCGACAATTGCGTGCTTGCATTAAATTAACAAAATCCTTGCCGTCATTTATTAAGGCTGAATATTGCTTCCTTGTGTACATGGCGTGTAAACAGAATTTACCAGCTAAGGAAGGGCAGGCTCTTTCCAAATTCCCTGGCATTTTACATGAATTAGATGATAAATATATTTTCAACGCAATTGATACTTTTCTTCAAGAATATTTTACAGATTGCGTAAAATTAAAGAAATCTATGGGCAAAAATGCGGAGTTTATTAAATTATATATTGAGATAGCAGCTAAATTCCTGGTACTTAGTACTTCCGAAGAAGTGTTGGAGGAAAGGTATAGGAGGGTTGCATTACCCTTCCTAAATAGACTTGAACTCTTTTGGAAACAGGTTTCTCCAGATGACGTTCTAATTGAACATTTCTTGGATTTATTTTTGTTTTACTTACGATACAACAAAGTCTATTTCGATCTTAAATACGTGTCGTGTCTGTCTGTGTTCGAAAATATAACAAAATGGATGCACGGGTTTTTGCCCATATCTCAATGGTTTGATAAATATGTTACATTGCAATTAACTATGCTCTATTTTAAAGCTATCAGACACTGTCTCAAGCAGGATTCCTCTTTGTTTTCGGAGTCTAGGACATTGGAAGGCGCGTACATGCTGGGAACAATTTTCGGGAACTTCTTAGCCAATGAGATCGAAGAACTGATTCTTAAATATTTTCCTACAATGATTGAGCTGTATGCATCAGAGCTTGATGGATATTTTGGGGTATATTACAGCCACCGAGGCCGCACCGATGAAAGCATTGAAAAGTTCAAAGTAGGTGTTCTACACGGACTGTTGGCGAGTAGGGCAGTCCCACCATGTATCCTTGCTAAACACATGTTTATGAAATTTCGGAATCGTTTTAACAGCGAACATGTGAAAGACATTTTAAACAAACTTCATGAGAGCGAGACCGAAGGATATTTTTTCGAAATTGATAATGATTAATCGATTAAGTTTCTATTTAACTCTGTAAGTCACCAAGTTTATTGTAGTCCATTATCATAAGAAGTTATTTGAATATAAACTTTCGTTTTGCTTAAAGGACAACTTTTTACAAGTACCTAAACTATGATGTATTAAATAATCTTACAGTACGATTACTGTTAGTTAACCACTGACAGATAGTTTGCCTTCATTTAATTTTCAACTTTAATGTCATACAAATAAAGCAATTTTCAGAATACTGTTACCCACGTCTACCGATTTAGAAATAACTACTTAATTTGTATGAGATTAAAGTTGAAAATTAAATGAAGGCAAACTATCTGTCAGTGGTAAACCCCAAATAATTCTACTGTAAGTATGTCTGTTGTTCACTACAAACATTTATATTTATTTGTAATTTTACCTAAGTATTGGGAATTAGGAATGTGTGTGTACCTATAGAAAAAACCGTTTATTTAATATATTTTATTTTATAAAAATAAGGTACAAAAGGTATTTATTTCTAAAACTTACCAATGTTGTATTTATTTTTACATTACACATAAATATAGCTAAGAAACGGCAGTTTTCTTTATGAGTATTATACAATTTTATATGATATTTATTTTACATGAAAATTAATGTATGTTTTAACAGAAACAATATTAAATATGCCAAACAAAAAAAATACTAATACAACAATATAATGTGAATTATGGTAACTTTAATTTAAATATTCTATCTATTTAAACTAGAAATGGTAACCTCAATATTACATTAATAAAGCAGATTTATTTTGGCGCGAAACATACACCTCGCAGTTTTTTATTTATTTGAAGGGTGGTTACACACGATCCGATTTGGTCCACACTGCAACCTGATACCATCCGATATAGCAGGATCACAGCAGGATTATCAAGTTGGATTGTGCATTAGGTAGAGATTTCTTCTTTAACAAGAAATTTAAAATCTGCTTGCACTTAACTACTAATAGACAGCGGCTGTATTCAAAACATGGTATGGCTATGTAGTAACTAACCTTACATAGTATACCTATATAAGGTTAGTTACCTTATACCTACAAGGTGTAACAAAAATAACGCAAAACCGTTTAAGGGTATAACAGGTATCCTGTCGTGTTCTGATAAGAAATAACCACGATAATTTCTTTTTGATGCGGATTTATTTCGCATTTGTATGGAGCGTTGGCCGACTGGGGCGACCTGCTACAAAAACTGCTGCTGCTGCTGCTTCTCATGGCTCACAGGTGACTATATGTGTACCTGCCTTACTACATTATACCTACACTAACATAGCGCCTAAGTTAATAATGTACCTAAAACAAACAAATATGGATGTCTTTACTCCGAAATAAACGTATTTATTATTATTATTTAAAAAAAATCTTAGTTTTTCTTATCAGAACACGATACCTGTTAAGCCCTTAAACGGTTTTGCGTTATTTTTGCTACACGTTGTATCCATGTTAATTTACCTAACCAGTATAACCTGGACTAACATAACGATAGTTTTTTTATGGACTCAAATTATATTTTCTAGCTCACGGCATAGATTTCTGCAAGAATAACTCCCTCGTCAAGTTAGACTCACGACTCGTATACTATCGTATCGGGCCAAGAATATTTTGTAATACAGACGAAACACTTTATTGCGCAATATTACTGTCTAGTGTATTTGAGATTGTGTCTTAACTTTGATATCAGTATGTTTAAACTTTATAGTGTGTTGAGGATGTAAACTATTTGGTTTATAGTTTAACATTGCCGTGATCAATCTCAATAGAGAGACGCGATTGGCAGGCGACCCGTCAACTTATAGCAATATATCAAATAGGTATAGGTACATGAGATTTTACTTTATAAATAGACTATTATCATAACCAATTATAAAACATGACATACTTTTTTATTGCGCAATAAAATTGACCGTCTGATCACCCCTCATCACGAATGTTCAGCTCTAGTACTGGTATCCGCCGCCCTGGCTGGGGGGCACGTACTGCTGGCCGGGCCCGCCGCCGGGCGCGGAGGCGGCGGGGTAGCCGGACGGCTGGTCGGGGTACCGGGCCTCGCCTTCGTAGGACACCTGTAATTAAAGTTAATTTGAAAAAGTACCTTACTGCTTTTATGCTACATGTAGTCGTCATTCGCTTGTTTTTATTGCGTTATGGGGTGTATACATGTCATGATTTGTCAGCCCCAATTTATCAGAAACTGACTAATTGCTATCGTCTGGAGGCATGTTGCGCTGCTCATCCAACTGTCAAACGAGTTGTACTGACAAATTGCTTGCTCTCAAAATCAACACAATTTGGACCATGGAAATATTTATGAGCAGCCAAGTTTTCTGTCAGATAATTTTGAAGTAAAATATTTAAAATATTATATAATCATTTGTAATTAGCCTTTCCACAAATTTAACACGTATTTATTAAAGAGTTTGTATTTTAAAGGTGTTATAGTGCTATAAAAACGCGTTTTATAGTCGATTTGAGTCACGCTTTGGTGTCTTAGTTTTTTTTTAAATTAGGTTTGCATCTTACTGCGAATAGCCATAATAATATCTTAGGAAAAAATAATAATATCACAATCATGAGACAGTGCTTTCGTATGGCTATAAGTATATTATTATTTTTACTAAATGGTATCCCTAAATTGCCACAATTTGTCAGAAATTGGATGCGACAAATCAGAAGTGATAATTGTATGGTTTGTAGAGCCCATTATGTCGATACTTCTGTGTCGTTCGTCAACATGTCGTTTAGTGCAGTCTTACCACCTTCACCAATACCACCTCAGCAATAATCTTGGATTAAATTTACAGCCTTACCCCTATATACATTTACAGACCCCTAACCTCAGCACTGAAACCGTTCTTCAAACCTAAACCTAGAAAAAGCTAGACCTACAAAGTCCAAACTCATCTCAGCAACATTCTGGTGCCGTGACACGCCAGTCAAATCTGAACTCTATAAATACACAGTCCACTAACCTCAGCATTGACGCTGTTGTCTAACAATATAATCTCCGTTCGAAATTTCGAATTCTAAACTTTAGAGCTAAAGCTATAAAGTCCAAACTAACCTTAGCAGCATTCTTGGTGCCGCAACCAGCACGGCTAGCACGCGACGGCGCGCGAGCTCTCTCGATTTTTCTCGCACTATCCGTCTCTCACTTATTAGAGCACTTAGAACAAGAGGTATAGTGCGATAAAAATCGAGAGTATGTCGCGGCCGTCGTGTGCTAGACGTGCAGGATTAAACATTAAACTATTATGCTGAGACATTGGACCCGACTCTACAGTGGCCTCTAAACTTCCTAATTTTATTTAGGTGTCGCTAAAACACTTTGCTATTCTGTGAGCAGCTGTCATAATCAAATGACAGCGCTAATTTGAATCTGACGTTTCTTATTTTAGGCGGTCTATACAACTGGGAGCCAATAATGCACGGCCCAATAATGTACAGCCTGATAATCCGCGTCCACTTTTTGTGGACTCGTATTATTAGGTCGTGCAATATCACTATCAGCCCGGACAAAAGTGGCTTCCAATTATTGCCCCGGACCAAGTTTGCTCAGGGTGATAATGTACGGCCCAATAATGTACAGCCTGATAATCCGCGTCCACTTTTTGTGGACTCGTATTATTAGGTCGTGCAATATCACTATCAGCCCGGACAAAAGTGGCTTCCAATTATTGCCCCGGACCAAGTTTGCTCAGGGTGATAATGTACGGCCCAATAATGTACAGCCTGATAATCCACGTCCACTTTTTGTGGAAAATTATCAGGGTGGACAAAAATGGCTTGTCATAAGCGAACTTGTGTCTTAGGTCGGTTAGGTTAGGGTTCACTTATGTCCCTCAGACCAGAAATAGACACCCCGCCCAGCGGGGTGGCGTCGACTCGCTGGAAATTATCAGTCCGCACAGATAATGTACAGCCCGATAATCCGAAGCCACAGGGACTCGGATTATTGGGCCGTGCATTATCAGCTCGTACAAAATTGGCTTCCAATTATTTCCCCGGACCAAGTTTGCTCAGGGTGATAATGCACGGCCCAATAATGTACAGCCTGATAATCCATGTACAGTACAGTATGGACGCGGATTATTCGGCTGTACATTATTTTGACCGTGCATTATCATGGCTGTACATTAACCGGCACCATACAACTTACTTAGCTGCCTAAATGCAATTCTAAATATGTCGTTTTTAATCTGTCGCCTAAATTATGTCTAAATATTAGACAATTTAGTTTTAGGCTAGTTAAGCCATGCGCACGTAGAATCGGGTCCATTGTATTTATATTATTTGTGACATCTATACTATAACATGGTTGTAATAAAAAAATATGAATTATAAACACCCCATTCAATTTTGAGCCCTATCTCTATACATATACAGTCCACGAACCTCAGCATTGAAGCCGTTCTTCCAGTCGGCAGTGTACTTGACGATCTGCGTGCGTCCGTCCGGCAGGGCCACCCGGTACTCGCCCCGCGTGACGTCACCGTCGGAGACCGCGTTGTGGCTGAAGTCGTTGCCATCCTCGTTGACGGAGTAGGCGAAGTCGAAGGGCATGCCGGGCTCGTGGTGGTGGTGGTCGTCGTGGGACTGCTGGAAAGAAGGACACATATGTCAGCTTGACGACTGGCAAGTTAGAAACGAGTTTTTTTTTTTTTTTTTTTGATGTGAAAACTTCTTTAGCGGCGCTGAGCACTTTTTGGGATGGAGAATTGCTATACGTCAGATGTGAAGGAGGTCACTTTTTGCTGCTAGCCGATTCGACTTCATTAAAAACTGAACGCTATTCGTAAGAGTATAAAGCCGTTAAACACTTTTTGCAATAGCATATTCTGCAAATGAATTTGTCATTTTGTCCACGCGTCCTTCACCGTTTTGCTATTGAGCAAATTCGATAGTTCGAATTTGGACGTTATTCCTAAAGAGATAAAGCTTTGAAAAATATTTGGCAACGACAAAAACAAATTGGTATTTTGTTCGCCGCCGCCGTCCGCTGTTCTTGCAAATTCGAATAGTTCGAATTTGGACGTATTTCCTAAAGAGATAAAGTTTTGGAAAATATCTGGCAATGGCAAAAACAAATTGGTATTTTGTTCGCCGCCGCCGTCCGCTGTTCTTGGCGCCGAACATTCATTCAAAAATCATTTTTAGGGTGACACCGTAAGATGTCACGTGACCTGATCGAAAAACTGTTACAATGTTACTGAGTTTTCACTTCTGCCGGCACTCCCGGAGTGCAACCCGGTCTTTTTTTTTAATTCAAAGTTGTTTAATCTTCAATATAAGCATATTACATGCGCCTATGACAGTCAGTAAACTACCACCGGGTCGGAAAAAAACTTGCCACGAAAAGAATCGGCGCACAAAACTCGGCAGGGTATAACTTTTTCAAAACAGTATAAAATTTAAAATGAAACACTCATAGTTATGAATTTATGAAATTACATCGCTACATTAGAAAATATATTTATTTATTTTTGCGATACGATATGCCAACGGAGTAGCTATTCATATTTATATTCATTTATTGCGATCATTGTCATGGTCCAATATATCTTAAATTAGGTTATACGTTGCACTGCTAGGGCATTGCAATGGTCTTACATACTAACATGCTAACAATGATCTAAAGCTTATTATTTTGAAGGAATGCGGCTTTGTAAATATATTGGTTGTCCTCTTGGTTTATCGTCGCGTAAATCCAATTAATATAGCGACTTAGCGACCAGACATCGATTATGAAGGCCCATATAAATATTCAACAGTCGCAGAATGGAAGCATTGCTGTAACATTTTTCTCAGGCGCTCCGATTAATACTGACTTTCGTAATACCTGCAGAGTTTAACACGCTCCATGAAATCCAACTTATTTCTCATATCAAACATGCATCGATAACAAATCAATAGCCTTTAACCCGAATACGTATGCAGTTCGGAAACAACGTAGTCGTTATGTTTTACGACTAAATAAAAATAACTATAAAATGGAGGACTTGAAACTATTGAAGTTTCACAACGTTGCTGCTGCTTTTGGACAACAATGTGTTGCACGCGTTGCCTTAAAATACTGATTTGTATTGCAGTAAGTATACTTCACAATATTGGATCGTTGGATCCACGTTTAAAAGAGATAGTGGAATGTCATGTCGCTTATATTTGGAAGTAGGTACCTCCACCTTACAGAAGAACGCAACTCTGGAACTCAACTGGAACCTTACTCGCCAACAGGAACGCAACACCACAAGTGGGTATATACCACTACTTGCTCTATAAATGTGGTGTTGCGTTCCTGTTGGCGAGTATGGTCGCCAGAGCTCACGAAGGCACGCACAATTTACGATGGTCCGGGTTTTGAAAGCTTTGAGAGATAACAACCACATCGATGGTTAACTAAACTCTGTCTCTGTGGCTATATACGAACTTTGAGATTCGATTTTCGTTGCTCTCTGAGGCCGAGACATCACCATCTTCTGGCACTGTGGCACACAGTAACTCTCCTGCTGCTCGGGCACTAAAACGTAGAACTATTACATAATATGTGCTAAAACTGCTGAACTCGCTTCTGTCACAGGCACCTGAATGTGATATGTTTGCTAGTCGATGGGCGAATGTATGTCATATTTGTCTGAGGCATGTACTGCGAGACGATGGATGTTTAGATCTTATAATTGTTCGGTTTTCCCTTGTTAAGAATGTTAAATAATACAGTGCTTTGTTTCCTTATGATTAGATAAAAAATATATATGTGCGTTCAGGGGTCCATTTCTCAAAAGCTTGTAACTTGTAATACAAGCGGACGCCTCTTTTCCACTCCTTCTGTTAGAAAGTGACTTCCGCTTGTATTACAAGTTACAAGCTTTTGAGAAATGGGCCCCAGGTGAACTTGTTTTAAGTTACAGAATAGCGGGGCAGTTCCGATAGCTTAGTTGGTTGCGAGCGATTAGTTCAAGCAATGCAGTTTTAAAATTGTGCTCTATAATGAAACATATAATTTTTCATCACACTTGCTCGAAAAGGGCTTCATAATGCGCAGACATACAGAGCTGTAATAGCCTGTTTTACGCCCACGGGCGTAATGGTTTTTTTCTTAAATTGTATCCGTCACTCATGCGGCAGTTACAAAGCAAAGAGGTTTTATATCAAATACGATGTCTGAAAACGTATTTATAAATAAATTTAAACTCAAAAAACTACTTAAACATGTTTAACTGAATTATTTACAGATTTAATATGTAGTCATTTAGTGTCTATGTAAAATGTTATTAAGTGTTTTCAAATCGTGGCTGTATAGAGAAGGGTCTTTGCCATACGCGCCTCACGTCAAATTCAACAAAATGGACGACTGACATGTTGCAGTTTTTATTACGATTTGTATTCATTTCATCTAAAATGTATTTGTTTCCTCGCAAATGTGATGAAAAACATTGTGTATAACACGGGCGTAAGAATATTGCAAACTCGAGTCATCAAAAGCCCTCCGCCTTCGGCGTCGGGCTTCTTATAGACTCTTGTTCGCAATATTCCACTTCCGCCCCTCGTTAAACAATGTACTATTAATCCCTTTCCAGCTCTTAAAAATCACTTGTAAAACACATTATTGAACATAATATGATGTATCTGACAGAAATGCATGGCTCAAGCCAGAGCCCAAATTCATAATTTAATTTAATTTAACAGTCATTGTATCTCGCCTAGGGAGCTAGACGACACAGTTCCTACATGAAAGCATACCAAAGGATTTAGTTAATACTCGCATTTCCATTCTTTTAATTTTTTTTGTTAAATCTTGCCTTGTATTATGTAACACAGTTCCGGCCATGTTTTCCTGTAGAAAAACGCATTATGATATTTTTTGTGTTCATATTCAGTTGTACCTACTTATTTTAAGTAGTGAAGTGAAGTAATAAGTTTTTTTTTGCCAAAAAATTACTGATTGCTGAGTTTGTTTCGGCGGAATAAGGACAAAATTCCTGGCCGCGCGTGCCCGCCGCGTACTCCCGCGTTGCTATACGCCGCCCGCTTGCGGTGTGAATATACCGCCTCAACCGCGCCCGACACGCGGCGGGCCCGCGCGGGCCCGCTCACGACACGCGTTCGGTGAGTGGAGGCCTTAAAACTTGTCACATACCTTGCAGCTTGGTGACGCAGGCCACTGTACTGCGACTCTATTTTCCAGGCCGTGTTAATACCAACGAATGGGGTGGGCCCGGAAAATGACCGGCTTAGCAACGGTAAGAATTGTAGTGAATAGTTGACCCTTATTTTACAAACGCGACAATTGGCACCTGCAGGGGCTGCAGGTCGATCACGTGACGCATTGTACGTGCCGTCTAAATGTCACTTTTTTTTTAAAGTAATTGAAAACAGCATTTGGGGTTTTTGAATAGTTTTTCACTTATTCAACGTTTATTTCTGAGTTAACAAGTAAGTTTAAATCGTACTTTCAAGAAACTATAGGTCTGTTTTTAACCCCCGACACAAAGAGAGGGAACTATAAGTTTAACGTGTCTGTGTATCTGTGTATCTGTCTGTGGTATCATAGCTCCCAAACGGATGGACCGATTTGAATGCGGTTTTTTTAATTCGAAAGCTGATGTGATCCCGAGTGTTCTTAGCCATAATAGTTGTGTCAGATATATTATTCATTTACGTAAAATAAATCAGGTCAACTGCACCTAGTTTGGGGCCCACCAGGTATTGTTTTTAGCTGAAAATAATGTATTTTTGGTCAATAAACAAATTGATTTATTTATTATGTTTCATGAAAATCTGTTCGGTCGTTTTTGAGATATTGGACTTTGAAATGAAAATGTCGGGGGTTTTTCAACTTTTCTAAGTTGTAGGTAGTTATTCTGTTACTTTTATCTTACTCAAGATTTATGTAGGTATGACTGTTTGTTTCTTAATTTAAAAAAAATGGCACAGTGAGCCACTACCACTACATAGTGGCGGCATCACCGGCACAGGCGACACACCGAGCGTTTAATGGCCGCCGAGCCATAAAGCCGTGGGAGTGGCCCGCAGGTTTGTGGCTCGGATACTAGTGGTTTAAGGGGATGCCTTGATTCGAGTCGACCGCGCCCCCTTGACAGAGACACGCTTATGCCTTCAGCGCACGAGAAAAAGTAATGCAACTATTCGGGACAGCCAATTATCATTGTCAGTTGAGAATTATCAAGTTTGTGAAAACGGGAACTGATGCTAAGACAGAATAATATATTATTTAGGCTTTTTTAATGACAAAATATTAATTTGTAACTTATATTTGCAGCATGTAAGTATAAATTTCATTTATAGTTCATCCACAATTTCAACGGGTAAAAAAAAATTGCGCTCACAAAAAATATTCAAAAACGCTAAGTTTAATTAATAAGAGAATAACAATTTAAGTTAAAGGGAAAATAAAGAGTATTTACGGCGTTGTCGTAAATTCTCTTTATATATGCATGCTTCATATATGCCCATGCATTTCCAATAAAATAAAAATGTTTTGGTCTCAACTTTGCCAGATACCAGTTCCGGGCAAAGTTGTCACTGTATATTGGCAAATGCGCATCAGTATCTTCAAATACATACATAGGTAAGGTGACCAAACGTTTTGGTTGATTGATATTATTTTACAGATGATAGAATGAAGCAACGTGAATTGGGTACGTCATTAATGAAATACAATTCGCAATAATACATGGTTGTATAATACACTTAAAATATCTGACTAAATTCTATTTCTAAAGCTATATGGATGTGTCAGATATTTTTGAGTACTTTGTCTAATCAGGAATAGACGTAGGTGATAGTATTCGCAGTCACTAAGAACTCGTTACTCATTAGTCCTGGCAAGGTCGCCATGAAGTATTAGGACTTCTAGGTAGTAATGACAAGTCGAGACTCGGGTAATAACTGTCTTTTTTCAGAGAAAATGTATGTCTTATATACTAGTGCATTTCCTTGTGTTCCTATGAGTGGAAACAGCTATCAAGGTTGATAGTACAAAGTCCAGTCATGTGCCTATCGGTATGCCGAGGTCGTGGTATTATGTTACAGTTTGTTATGATTAAGTACTGATGGAAAATAGGTATAAACTTTCCATCAGGTGTGCCGTGTGCCCTCACTACACACTCCCTCATACAAACTTCAGTCCCTAGTTGATTTTCGGAACGATACGTCTCTCAAACTGAAATAAGTACGAAATCCTTGGGTAATCGTAAAACTTGCATAAATAATCTCTACTCTCTTTACTGAACTAAAATCTAATAGAATATTTACTAAATGGGTACAATTTCATTTAGATTATGGAGAACGCCTGTCAAGTAAGTAAACGTGAGACTTTAGAAATACACCTAAACGTATGTATTCATAAGTTAAATTATTACCTAGCTTCTGCCCGCGACTTCTTTCGCGTGGATTCGTTTAATATAGTAGCTCTATACAAACTTTCACCCGTTTCTAGGATAAAAACTATCCTATGTCCTTCCCCGGGACGCAAACTATCTCCATACCACATCTAAACCGGTTCAGCGGTTTAAGCGTGATGAGATAGCAGACAGACAGATAGGCACGCTTCGCATTTATAATATTAGTATGGATATGGATTAATCGAACTAGTGATAAATATCGCTTCACGTCTCTTTTGTTTTTCTACACTAATAACCCGATTTGTTGTATATTGATATGTCTAATAGATTGTTTTTTTTTTTTTAATATAGGTATGGAAGAGAACCCGCGTGATGGACTACGAGGAGAATTAAACCGACAAGGTAATTTAATCTTGTATAATAATAAAAAAAAGCGAAAAGTTATATGTCAACGACCAAATTACATGATTGTACGTATTCAGTTACCATTTGTGCTTTCCTGATTTGTTTGTTACTGTATAAAAAATGCCAAAGGGCTAAGTTGGCATCATGGCAAAGTTGGTATTGAACTGACATAAAAAAACCAAGTGCGTGTCGGGCCACGCTCAGTGTAGGGTTCCGTAGTTGCTTGTCTATCTTAGTTACATCGACGTGCGGTGCGGTTGCGTCGGCCGAATTTGTAGGAAAATCGGCCTTTCCAAGTACACATTAAATTGGTCGACTATTACTCGGTAACTACTTATGCCTACTTGTTCGTGATAGTTTTCCTTTTAAATTCAATATATGTACTACTACCACATTTTTTTTCATATCCCCAGTAATAGCCATTTAGCCAGCAGGGGGGGGGGGGGACACATGACTCGAACAAAAATTAGGGCATTAAAGCCCAATATCTCGCAAACTAATCACTAATTTGAAAAATGGTGATAAAAAACCCATAATAAAATCTTTTTCAACATTTTATTGTACTGTTTTGTCGGCGTAATTCATTTATATATCCATGCCGAATTACAGTTTTCTAGTCGTAATGGTTACTGAGCCAAGCCGAAGACGGACAGACAGACAGACAGACGGACGGACATGGCGAAACTATAAGGGTTCCTTGTTGACTACGGAACCCTATAATTCACATTATATTTCTCGGTATATTTCTTTGTATACGGGATGTGGCCTGTAACAGGAGCAATAAATTTTGTTGTGATCCTAAAATTTGACGTCACGATATCGTACTGGGCACTTATGTCACAGTAATTATTGAGTTCGTTGTTCCACAAATTTTTAGGGTTTTTATTTGAACAAAAGTTGTAATAAACACCAAGATTTTTTAAATGAAAGGAAATGTCATTTATTCACATTAAACATATAGTATAAGCACAGGTGATTCAATATTTTTTTTGGTATTTTTTAAATGTTAACTAATATCGATATCAAATATCGATATCGATACGGTTAGGTAAAAAACCCCATGTTACTTAAAAATCGGATTTTTCTTTTAGTTTTATTTAATTAGACCGTTTGGAAATTATTACTGATTGGCTTAATAATCCACCGTTTCATTATTTGCTCCTATTACAGAACACACCCTATCTGACTAATATGGACACTCGTAACTTTCGTGCAATCCGCGACACGTATCAGGGCAAAGGTATAAAAAAGCTACTAAATTGTTCATAAATATAACTAGCTTCTGCCCGCGACTCCGTCCGCGTGGAACTTGTTGTTATCGTGCCTCCATACAAACTTTCACCCTCCATTTCGCCCCCTTAGATACTGATTTCCGAACTATCTTAACCTTACGGATGAATCGGCGGTCACGAATTGGGTGTGGCGTCAGCTTTTGAACTTAATCTCTATACTAAATTTCACCCGTACAAACTTTGCACCCCTATTTAACCCGCTTAGGGGTGGGTTTTCCAAAACCCTAAAATTACTTATCTTGTATTCTAATAAGGAGTTCATACACAAAGTTTCAAGTCTCTCACTTAAAATTTTACTCCATCCCCATACAAACTTTCAGTCCCCTTTTTGCCCCTTTGAGGGTGAAATTTTTAAAAATCCACTTACGACATATAAACTACCTATTGCAAAAAAATCTGCTTTCAACGGTTTGGGCTGGGCGTTAATTTAAGCCAGTCAGTTAGTCAGTCAGGACTTTTACGTTTATGTGCATATAGATTAAACGGACGCATTGCCATACGGCTAAATAAATGGAAACATTTCGATGTGTATTATTATACTGTACAAGGAGATTCTCAAAAATATATTTATGCTTAATATTATAAATGCGAAAGTGTGTCTGTCTGTTTTTCTGTTACCTCTTCTCGCTTAAATAGCTGAACCTATTCAGATGAAATTTGGAAACGAGATAGTTTGAGTCCCGGGGAAGGACAGGATAGTTTTTATCCCGGACAACCATCTTCTAAGGGAGTGCAATGAGGGGTGAACGTTTGTATGGAGAAAGATAAACGAGTTCCACGCGGACAGTCACGGGCAGAGGCTTAGTAGCAAATATATTTAAACGTAGTTCTGTGCGTCTCGACGCAAGGAATCGAACGAGTCAAAATGTTTTTTTTTTAACAATTTGGTCTTACTTTCTTTTATTTTTTAGCAGCCTTACGTGATAATCGAAAACATAATATGCCTTTAGGAGCTCCACCAGGACCTGTCAGACTTACAGGTACGTTTAACAAAAAAAAAAAGAAACAGACCCAACCGAAAAATGAACAAGCCAAGTCGACTAAGTGCACAACTAACAAGGCTATTGAAGGTAAGACTCAGCGGTATACAACGTGTTTTTTTAACCGTCTCCGAGCCGAAGGCCATTTAAAATATCCAAAACGTACTAATCATTCGTGAAAAAAAAGTTTTTAGTAATAAAAGGTTGAAAAAAAATCCTGTATGGCGCGCGGTGCGAAGTTCATTCACCCGGTTAGAGTTCGCACCTATCTACATAAGATTGCGACTAGTGGTCCAGTGACCGCTCACTCGGTTGGATGATTAAAATTAATATTAATACAAAAAATCAATATTAAAAAAAGCATTAAATAACTTTTTTTTAAGGTCTTTGTAATACATTAACTGGGCATCGGGTCTGAGACGGTTAAAAAAACATCCTGTATAAATAAATAAATACATATTACAAGAACATTTATAATGCTACATATACATGCTTGCCGAGGCTCGGAAAACGTCCAATAAGCGTGTAAAGCGCAAATTACACATGCACGAAATTGCATACAAGTTTAACTACATTGTGGGGTTTGATAGATAAAACGCAGTATAAACCTCGGTAATCCGCAATGTAATGAAACTTGCATGCAATATATTGCATGTGTAAATTGCGCTTATAAATCTATTTCAGATTGGAAGAGTCCGGTGACAGCTGTGATCTCAGTAATTTAAGTCATCTTTGACGTTTGATGACATAAACTGTACTGAGATGACAGCTGTCAGCGGACTTCAAATCTGAAATAGATTGTAAACGAAAGTGTTTGGCTTGGTGACAGTGATCAAAGTAAGCTTATTGCGGCAAGCGCTTGCGACGTATTTACACGTTGGCGCTAAGGTTGTCAAGCCAAACGCAATTGCCGTCACAACTGCGACGTCCTCGTGTGCCATGCTTGCCTGTCCGGAACATATTAACGCATACTGGCATGCGTGATGGGGTCTATACATGTCATGATTTGTCAGCCCCAATTAATCAGAAGCTGACTACTTACTATCGTCTGGAGGCATGTTGCGCTGCTGATCCAACATCAAACGAGTACGAACTACCAACTACAAAACACCCAATTATGACGGGTGCGTAACGATCGATATAAAAACTATTGATATATTTTCACTGGATATAACGATTAAAGGATATAATACACTTTTGATATAACAACATTTGATATATTCTCATGTATTATAATTATCAACAGATATAATGAACTTGTAATATAACAGCTATTAATCTAACAGTCATTACGTATACATTGGATATAACTTTGTTCGATATAAAATTCAGTTGGTATAATGTACTATTGGCATAATCACTATTATTTCTTACCTATTTTACTCTAAAGCATGTTGGTGTAGGTACGACGACGAGTAACCACTGACACACAACAGTATAATAGCAACTGATAAACTGGTAACACATAGTATATTTTCGTGTAAGGATTGTAATATAGAATATTAGGTTAGCGCAGCCTTAAAAAGAGGGCCCGGGGGGCGAAGCCCCCGCAGTAAAAAAACGACAAATAATTGTAACAATGATATTATTTGTAGGCTAGGGTTAGCTTGTGTCCCTTAGAGCGGAAATAGGCACCCCGCGAAGCGGGGTGACGTCGACACGCTGGCGGTTAGGTTAGGTTAAAACAATTAACCTGTGTGTGAAAGAGGAAAATTATATCTTACAAAACATTATACCATTAATACTTATATCCAATATACATTATATCCATTAAACGTTATATCAAAAATGTATTATACTATTTGAACATTATACCCCATGAAATTATACTGATTGTTGTTATACCAAAAGTTTATTATGTCCCTTGAGTGATTACATCCAATATAATTATATTAAATGTGGTTATATCCAGTGAAAATATATCAAAAGTTGTTATACCAATCATTACACACCCAATTATGACTTCGACATGTTGTACTGATAAATTGGGGTAAAATCACATAATCTGTACACCCCATGACACGTGTCTAAATGGTATCCAAGCGTTTGAAAAAGCTTAGAGTGTGTGGTCGGTTGCCAAACTACGGCTAGCATACAATGTACAACTAACATAATATTTAAAAACGCTATATTAAAATTACATTTGTTTTCAGTGGATTTAGATGGCGAGATAAGTAAGTATATTTTTAATTAAACACTATAAAAGTTCCTTATATGTATATACAACTTTTTGAACTATTTTAGAAGACTCCGATGAGAATTCTCCGATCCCAAATGACGTAACCTATAGTAATACCATTGCCGATGACCCAACCGGTAGCAGTGATAATACCACCCCTGGTGGTGATGAGAAGGAGGATGACGTCACTGCCACCAGTGGAGATGACAGTTCCGTTACCACCACTGAACGAGGTAATTATATGGACTTTCATTTTTATTTATAACATGCTTTATGGTTGTTAAGCTGGCTATTCACGACCGCTTAAACAAGCCATCGCCGCGGTAACATCGATCCATGAATGTCAAAACGGTGTTGGTGCCGCCCGATGGATATCCAGATGGAATGCGACTAGCTATTTCCATTTAACGTTGATATATTAACGTCTACGTATGTCCATCCATTTGGACGCACCCATTTGTCACACTCTATTCTAGTAAATGTCGAAACAACACACGCTAACGACCGAGTGTTGGCTGCATGGGCGCCCGTGAATGTAGTTCAAATATTGAATGCATCTATTTGGCACCGAGATCTTGGGCCCGGCGCGGCGCCAAGGCGAATGCCCAGCTTTACAATAAAAATTCTAGCTTCGCCATTGATTTATTTGCCTTATAGCCGTATGCCAACTTTGCCCTTCAGAGCAAACTTAAATACATTGCTGAGTAAGATGAGAATCGATAATTAATTATGAGCAATTCGTCACTGTAGTATTTTTGCTATTAGCAGAAAATTTAGTAGTGTATAATCTTGACATTTATGCAAATTTATATTGTAATTTTTATCGTGTAATAAATAAATCTAAATCTATCATTTGTATTCTTTTCAGGTGAAAACGAACTGGATCCAGACGATGGTCCACCCCAAGACCCAAGCAAAGACGACGACTACGACGCTACAGTGTCTACTCAAAAGTATCAAACCGCTCATGCGATCTTTAATCCCGATCATTTCCTAGATGACGCGTGAAAATCGACAGAAATAATTCGTTTTATTATATTAGAACTTTTTATTTAGCCTAACTTAGTACCACGTCTTGTATTAAACCTTACACCTTACTGTAGTCTCGACTTGTAATAAAAACAGGAAAGTTGTTCAAATTGATAATACTTTTCCTATTTTGATATTTACAGTTTTACCTAGTGATGAACTTTTTTGTAGCTTTCCTGACTTTTCTCAAATAGTAATCCTTTTACAATTTTGTTTTATTAATACTTGCCTAAAGAGTGGTTTGTTTCCAACTTTGCCTGAAGCAAAGGTTATTTAACTTCGCATCTTACGTGACACTGATAAAACGATGGCAGAGGCTCCAAGAGTATTAAAATTTTACGAAGTGCTACTTATTGCCATTTTTGGATGCAGTAATGGGGAGTTTTGAGCGAACGGAACCTGTTGCTTTAACTTTGCCCGTAAAGTAATCTTTTTCCATCTTCGCCAAAAGTGCTTACAATCACTTTAATAACAGGTAACAATACCTGTCACATAAGATCAAAGTACAAAGGCGAACTTACACACTTATGCCTTACGATGGAGGTAAAGAGTACCTATTTAACTTCGCAAAAGCAATCTTCTGCCGACTTTGCCCAAGGGGTTAAATTTTTCAACTTTGCCTAAAGAGAAGAGGCTAGTACCGGTAGAGGCTAACAACCTATGGATCTAAGGATTTTTTTTCTTTTTTTTTTAGTACTTACGTCATGCGATGGCGGCGCTGGCGGGGGGTTGTTCGGGGGGGGCACATAGGAGTTGGGGCCGCGGGTGGGGGGCGGCGGTCGGAATGGACCCGGTTGCTGAAAAAAATAAAAAGTTCGTGAAAAAGAAAATGTGTGTACACATGAGTGAGTGTCTGTACCATGACGGTGGCAAACAAGCATACGGCCCACCTGTAGTAAGTGGTTACCGTAGCGTATGGACGCTTGCAACTTCAGGGGGGTTACATGCGCGTTGCCGACCCTTTAAGAATTTATACACTCCTTTTTTGAAGAACCCCATACTGTTAGTCCCTCGGCAAAACCTTGGCAGGGAGCTCGTTCCATCTGATGATAACCGGATCCCGTAGCCAATGGACGCCTGCAACTTCAAATGAGTGCCAGCTCTTTATTGATTTAAGGGTTAATTGGTGAGCAAGAGGCAAATGCGAGACCATAAATCTCAGCACAACGCATGATTTTGAATTAAGACTAACTATTTCAACAATTTGAAGCGTCCCTAAACTACGGTGGTAGCCAAGGATGCAATATGATTAATTAGAACGACACTATCCTCATCATCATTCATCATTCTCCTAGCGTTGTTCCCGGTTACCCCTAAAGGAGCTCGGGGTCCGCTTTGACACCTAATCCCAAGATTTGGCATAGGCGCTAGTTTTACGAAAGCGACTGCCATCTGACCTTCCAACCCAGAGGGAAAACTAGACCTTATTGGGATTAGATCGGTTTCCTCACGATGTTTTCCTTCACCGAAAAGCTAACGGTAAATATTACGTAATTCCGAAAAACTCATTGGTACGAGCCGGGATTCGAACCCACGACCGCCGCTTGACAGCCGCATGCCTGAACCACTAGGCTACCGTAGCTATTTCGTAGTAACGACACTATCCTCATGGTATCTACAATATATACATACATATAATATACATATATACATGCTGAGCTGGGTCCATTTCGTGGGAAAGCAAAATGTTCCTTTTATTTTATTTCTTTTATTATATGTGTTGTTTGTCACGAATAAATGTTTTGATTTGATTTTGATTTTTTGATTTTGATATGCCAATACCGACCGACCGACGACCGGTTAGCCTAGTGGGTAGTGACGCTGCCTACGAAACTGAAGGTCCTGGGTTCGAATCCCGGTAAGGGCCAATATTTGTGTGATGAGCATGAATATTTGTTTCTGAGTCATGGAAGTTTTTCTATGTAATTAAGTATTTATATCTATTATATATATCGTCGTCTAGTACCCATAACACAAGCCTTGCTGAGCTTACTGTGGGACTAGGTCGATTTGTGTAAGATTGTCCCTTAATATTTATTTAATTAATATTAGAAAGAGCAAAAGTCTGAGGTTGTAACTTTGTATATGTATAGGTGATAATCTCCGAAATTACGCATCCCCGCATCGGCATGGGAAATTGGGAATACAGGCGTAATACTCTGTTAAATATGGGTTCGGCAGCTGTCATCCCATAGAAACTTGTCAAACTTGTTCCTTCAGCTCTCAACACAGCGAATCCTCAAACATATCAAGGGTCGGCAAGGCCCATGTTACTCCTTTGGAGTTGCATGCGTCTATAGGCTGCGGTGTCCGCTTACCATCAGTCGAGCCGTACGCTTGTTTGCCACCGTCGTTGTATAAAAAAAAAAAAAAAAACTTACCATACATTCAGATTTTAACGAACACCATAAGTATCTGTGCACAAGTGTCCTCGTATTTGCCCGGTTATTGTTTTAACCTTTAATGTCTAAGTATTCACAAAATTGCAGTCTAACAATATGTAATAACGGTAAGACAACGGTTATATGACTATATTAATCTAGCTATTAACGATTACCCGCCGTTTTCACGGACACTGCGCGAGGCCGGTGGTACGGGGCTATAACTAACTGTAGTTTAGACTAAACGTGGGAAAAGTCCGCAAGTTCTTAAGAGTCCGCAGTAAGCTCGGCCGAATTTCACCTTCCCATATAAACTTAGTTACGCTCTCATTTTTAAACTACGTGTTGGATTGTGACGAAACTAGCCATTTAAAATGACATAAGGTATATCTATATCTGTCATTAGTTTATATGGTTCCAGTTTATAAACCAAACGAAATACAGGTAAAACAATTCTGTATGAAAAACTTAAATTCGCTTTTTTTTTTACTATGGTATCTGAAGCTATATAAACTAATTACAGACATAGATATACCTCATGTCATAGTATATGCAAAGTTTCGTTACAATCCAACATGTAGTTTTAAAATGAGTGCGTAACTACGTTTGTATGGAGAATCGAGCTTACTGCGGACTCTTAACTCAGTTAAGATTTATATCCTTGGTAATAAACGTCTATCAAACCTATTTATAAAATGCCGTAAAATTCACTTCTCTGTTAAAGTGTTGGCCAGTTAGTTTAAGCCTACCTATGTTAGATAGGATGCGATGTGGCATAAAGCCCGCCATTTTTACATTTGTGTGCTTTGTGCAATAAAGTTTTAATAAAGTACCTGAGCGACCGAGCTCTACTTGGATGAAAATAGGGGGAAAACGATTTTGCCCAGGTATGAAACCTAGCTTAGGTTGAGACTACAAATTTCATCGATATCGTTAGAGCCGTTTTCAAAAATATTATTACAAATATATATACAAATATTGGTCGTTTTATAGTTTAATAGTAAGGGACGGAATTGAGTTTTTTTCCCTTCCCCACTCTTACGAGAGTCGAAGTGACATATGACAAACGGTTTCAACGCTATTTTAGTGCATACAGATTTGATGGAAGTGTGAAAAAGAACATAATTTTAATATCGGGCCTGATGTTGAAAGTAACAGTGAATTTAAACCTCAGTTAGTCGCGTTCAACTTGGCCTAACAGTATTTCGGGGTTCAAGGCTGTGTATTGTTTATAAATATAATTATACGAAGGCGTAGGAGGCAAGTTAGTTTAAGTGTTATGAGAATGTAAACGCGATGGTATATTGTAAAACAAACGTTTACTTCTAAAATTGGTATGTAACGGATTTGTTTCTGTGCCGTGAGTCATTGAATGTATGATGCGACTAAAATGATTTGCGTCCGAAAAAGTTAACGATTGTGATACAAAGCGATACTTAAGGACGACGGAGGTATTGATGGTGTTTTTTTTCTTGTATCCAACTATTTAACGAGCAATCTTTGTAGGTATATATATTTGCATTCAAGTTTTCGAAAACGGCTCTAACGATTTTAATGACATTTGGCATGTAAGAGTCGGGGATGAAAAATCGATCTAGGTGGGTCTCATATCCGGGAAAATTCGTTTTCAACCCCCGACGCAAAGGGGTGTTATAAGTTTAACGTGTCTGTGTATCTGTCTGTGGTATCGTAGCTCCCAAACGGATGGACCGATTTGAATGCGGTT
Source organism: Epinotia ramella (assembly GCA_947578815.1). NCBI lineage: Eukaryota > Metazoa > Arthropoda > Insecta > Lepidoptera > Tortricidae > Epinotia > Epinotia ramella. The sequence goes on along the minus strand of OX388224.1, from coordinate 14,972,936 downwards.
TTTTTTGTATCATAGATATTTTTATCCAGAGTGTTCTTAGCCATGTTTCATGAAAATTTGTTCAGCCGTTTTTGAGATATTGGACTTTGAAATGCAAATGTCGGGGGTTTTTCTCTACGTATTTTGGCTATTTTCAGCTCGGTCGCCCAGGGACTTGGGCAGTAACATCTGCTAACGAAATTTCAAATTAGAACTTGTGGCGTTCTGGCTTACGCGGCCAGTCGCTTTTACCAACTGAGCTACCGGAACATTCTGCTCGGTCCACAAATCTTTCAACCAGTTCCCCTTACTATAGTAATCTTTCTTCAAATCCTTCAACCAGTTCGCTAAGACACGCACGCCTCTCTAGGACGTAATAGGACACTTGGTTGAAAGATTTGTCGACCGGGCATAATGTTCCGATAGCTCAGTTGGTAGCAGCGAGTGGCCGCGTATGCGTGCTACAAGAAATTTATGGTATGACTTAAGAGGCACATTATTAACAAACAAAAATGTAGTCTTTTTGTATTTGTCACACTCAAAAGTACCAGGGGAGCATAACGTATGATTAGTTCACTCTTAAGGCTTGAATCACACTGGCGCGGCCTGCGTCAATATAGTTTTCAATTTACTATTGACCGCCACCGCAGACTGCGCCAGTCAGTGAGAGATACAGATAAGTCTCTCACTGACCGGCATACTTAATGCCTAATCACGCCCGTTGCCTGGAGGGGTTGGCAGAGAGCACGGATTTCCACTTGCTACATAGGTACGATCTTGAAAAACCTTTCACTGCCAAGCCATCTCTCCTACATCCTAGGGTATCCCACTCCTGACACCATATTATATTTATGTTAATGAAACAACTCTATTCTTGTAGGATCTTGTAATTCAAAGACGGCGATGGTGACGGGAAACAACTGAAGACCAACATTCGAAATTGGAATGCAACTGTGTTGATATATGAAATATATATAAGACACTTTCTTTCCTTAAGTTCTTACCTTATTGCTGTTGTTGTCGGTAGGGAAGGGTACGCTGGGGGGCTCGTAGGTGTACCCCTTCTGTGGGGGGAGGTACTCGTTGGCGGCCCGCGCGAGGGACACTACCGCACACGCCACCATGCATGAGATCAGGGTCTGGAAAGAAAAAAAGGATTATTAACTATTGAAGTGTTTACAAAAACCAAAACGAACCGCATTTTTTTATATTACGACAATAACGTTACGGCGTGCCTGATGAAGCGACTGTAGAAGGCCTTGTCGTTGTCTGACAAACATTAATGTTCGTGAAATGTTCGTACGGCTTCGCATGCGCTTTGCTGACCCTCTTAAAACCTGTACCTACACTTCATCTTAAAAATCCCTATTCCGTAGGTTTGAGATCAAATATTGACGTAGGCGCTAGTTTTTGCAGATTGTGATGTAATGATGATGTTTCTCCGCGTCCAGCCACATCGACTGTGTTCTAGATTATTTCATTATCATTGTTGTTTTATGGGCCGTAGTATGCGGATACGGTAGCCTAGTGGTTCAGGCATGTGGCTGTCAAGCGGCAGTCGTGGGTTCGAATCCCGGCTCGTACCAATGAGTTTTTCGGAACTTATGTACGGAATATTTACCGTTAGCTTTTCGGTGAAGGAAAACATCGTGAGGGAACAGGTCTAATCCCAATCAAGCCTAAATTTCCGTCTGGGTTGGAAGGTCAGATGGCAGTCGCTTTCGTAAAACCAGAGCCTAAGCCAAATCTTGCGATTAGGTGTCAAAGCGGGCCTTTAGGGCACAACCGGGAACAACGCTAGGAGGATGAAGATGGGCCTTAGTATGCAGCTTCGACCAGCAAGTGATCTAGTGGGAGCCCTTTAGAATAACGCCGTTAAGGCTCGTTGCTTCCAGGATTCTTTAGGCGGTGATATGTTGTACCTCTTCTGGGTGCACGAATTGCACGATGTGGTAGGTACTTTTTTGTGAATGAGTCCGCAGGAGTAGAGTATGTGTTCTAGATTAAGTAGCAACGATTGTGACGAAGGTATGGATGTAATTAGTAGCATAGTTCTCCATGTTGAAGCATAAGTCACAGTGTAAAGAATGTTGCGCGCGTGAGATTTGTTGTCTCCCGACCGGCGCGGGCGCATCTACATACAATGAGCTGCTGTAGCGATAGCAGCTTAGCTAGCACTGTGGGTTTTATGGTTCAGCCGACGCGAACTATCGAGAACAGTGGCGGATCAGGAATTTTAGTTTGGGGGGCGTAACTTTAGATTTTAGTGAGGGGGCTTGACCTCGTTGAGTTTAGATTTTAATAAGGACTAGGATGCCTCAGGGGAGGATATGATGCTAAGGAACACCGGCTCCGTAAGCAGGATGTATACATACTTATAAATAAATGGGTAGAAAACATGACTTGGGATCAAAATATATTCGTGCTCATCAGTATTTGTCGGAATTCGAACCCGGGACCACCGATACAACTATGCCATTATGGTCGTTATGGTTTTCCAACTTAAAGTCTCCGTCCGAGTACTGAAGTTTGTGTACCTTTATCTTAATGTCTCTCGGTTTACCTGATTGCGGAAGACCAGCGCTGGCTGTTATAGCCAGCATCATACTGTGCGGTGTCTAGCAGGTTCAGCTCCGTGAAACCAAGCTAAATGAGGACCCACTGTTCTTTTTTCTTATTGTTTAGATTTGATGAAGTTAATTATGCTCAACATGTCCAAATTTCCTTTGCGCTAATAAATAACTTTCTTTCTTTCTTTCATTTAGTGACACGGCCTAGGCCGTTATTTTTTCTTTGCCATATGAGTGGTATTAAGTCCCTAATGCTGTCACAAATAGATGTTTTGAGTTAAGTGCGTTGTCCGATCTATAGAGGTTTTCGTGGAATTCCTCACGCCCTAGAACCTAAATGGTCGCGATTCGCGAACGGCACGGTTTCAGAGCTCGAGCAGCATGAGCGCCAAGTTTTCCCGAGGAACTACAGTATGGGATAAGATAAGATAAGATAGTTTTATTGTCAGAACTGTGTACATTGTGGTGAAAAATAAATAATATAGCATCAACAGTTTGCCCATTTCAGACATTTCGGGTTCTTCAGGAATGGAGTGTATAAATTCCACGGCACGTTTCTGCTGTCGCTCCGTGTCGTTGCACCATGCACAATGCACCGATAGTGCAAGGCCGCGCCTCTCGCCGCCTAAAATTGTCTGCCAATGTTACTGGCTCATCGGAGACACAGTTCAAAACAAGCACGACCATTTTCACTTCCTACGAGCCTACGACATGTCTTGAAGGCAGAAGACATCTTGAAAAAACTGTAAATTAGTAGTAGTAGGATAATTGATTGGAGCCAAAATATAACAAATCTCGAGATGTCATAAATTCGGGTACACTACTACATAAGTCCGTTTGTCCGAAAGCATATTTTTTTCGAATTTCATAATTCCGAAAACCATTGTTCCGCTGTTGCTTTTTTGATCTTTCAGGATATAATACTCGTACTAACGTAACCTAACCTATTTATGTATTTCATTCCAAGTCCAAATTTTCGTTAAGCGGTAAATGGTTCGGAATTTTGAAATTTCAGAATAATTATGCTTTCGGACAAATTACTACGAATTTTTTGTGTGTTTCCCATAAATTAGGGTATGTCATGAGCTGTTTTCACATTTGGACCTCAACGAACTTTCCATCATCATGTTTCCCTTTTGGATTGAAACGGGGTAGAGTTTTAAATCTCTAAGCATAATCATAAAGAAGGTTGTTATTGAGGAATGGCGGTGAGCTGTACAGCAACAACACCTGACATAATGGCCAACGACAACTCTATCAAGAGTGAAATCAAAGAAGAAGAAAAAACAATTACAACAAACAAATTTTTCAATCGGTAACTGAAGATATGTTTGATACATCCTTTTAACCGGAATTGGCGGTAAACGGTGGAACAAATGGATTCATTCATCTTAGTCACAGCGGATGAGCCGATCGTGCTAAGCTAACAATGTTTGGTAACGCATGAGTACTCAGGTATAAGCGAAATATACAAGCGAAATCGTGTTTGAGAAACGAAAATTGTTAAACCAGTTAGATCTTAAACAAATCGATCTAGTCTCACAGTAAGTTCAATAAGGTTTGTGTTAATGGTAAAATACTTCCAGGAATTAGGAAAAATAGTCGAGCTCATCACACAAATATTTGCTTACTGGAATTCGACATTTTGAACCCAGGATTCGTAGGCAGAGGTACCAACAAAGCTAAAGTAGTCGTCAAAAATAGTTTTAATTATCATCATCAGTCTGTATAGCGACACTGCAAGGTTTAAAAGGTTTTAAAGGAAAGAGTGGCATACAAAATAAAAATGACTAGACATCACGGAGCAGGCCACTGCCTCTAGCTGCGGAGCAGAAAGTTAAGATCCTACTGCGCGATCCTCTCAATCTTGTACCTGATAAGAAGCTACACCGACAACTCTCAAATTAACGACTATGACGACTCTAAGCTGACATATCGTGGTTGTTCAGCATCATTGACATTAATTCATTGATGCTCGTTTATTGATTGTTATTATATTGGAATGTATGTGGGTTCAAGGTGCATTATGATAGTAGGCAGTGATAAATGTACGCATCTGTTTAGTGCTTAAAATGTCTCCACCGTAGTAGTACGTGAGTCATAAAGATTTATTAGCTAGATAATTTGGAATTTAGAACTATAACTTTGATGAGTATTGTGGTAGTTAGCAAGGGGAGGTGCTCTATAAACATGTTGTGTGATTTTATAAGCTTTCTTTAAGTAAATAATCAAAAGCCCCTACAGGGATTCAAACACAGGGTCGTTGCCAACCAACTACGCTAAATGGTCGTCAAGGCTAACTGAAATTTCTAGTGCTTACACAAGTCGCGGTCAATCAATTAACACACGAAAAAGTATGAAATCGGAATACGAAAAGTTGTTTCATAAAGTGGAAGGTTTTATGAGAACTTGCGAATGCCATTTGGACTCACCATCGCTCCTTACGTATTTAATCACCAAAAGGTTTTGTCATGATTATGGATATGACTGTTTCAAAACAAGTGTTTAATTATTTAATCGAATTTATGCTGTATCCCATTATTCCCAATCAAATCTATAACTGATCGCTCAACTCAACAGACCAAACGGAGCAAAAAAAAACATGAAACATTAACCTCTCTACAAATAATCTAGAGGAAAAATATCAAATTCTATTTGGTACTATAACTTGGCGGATTATTCGCAGTAGTTCCTTTAGAACTATTGCAAATGAACCTAACCTATGAATTGCGAAGATGATTTACTCGCAGTAGTGGCATCTAAAGGAATTAATGCGAGTGATCCGGTACTGCTTCATAAAATGCCTTTAAATTAATTCTGTAATAAGCAACAACGCTGCTAACAAAATTCATAAATACAATTAATAAACAAAATTAATAACGCGATGTAAGATTATCCTTCTTACATCGCGTTATTAATTTTGTTTATTAATTGTATTTATGAATTTTGTTAGCAGCGTTATTGCTTATTGCAGATTTATTGACCGAGACAGATTGTTCCGATGAACTGAACTTGGTTTGTAGCGACGGGCTGCCTGTGGTCGCTTGTTCGAATCTGGCTCGGAGCATAATATTTTAAAGTTTTTCCTTTTAGTTGAATTGGCTTTAAATGTAGCTTCTCTTAGTGACATGGCGAAGGTTTGCGAGCAAATGCTACGGTTCCACAGTATCAGGTAACCTTACGGATGAATCGGCGGTCACGAGTTGGGTGTGGCGTTAGCTTTGGGTTACCTACGATCATCTCGACAGTACAACTACATATTCGTCGTGACAACTAGGCTTCATTGTTCTTTTCAGAACATAATTAGTTATGGGGTGGGTTGTACCAAACCGTTTAATCGTAAGCGTTGTTCGTTAAAATCTGATAGTATGGAAAGTTTGTCAAGTTTATAAAGGAAGACAGTCATACTCGTAAGTGGGTAAGTCTAAGTCTGACAAATGTCTCTCGCAGTCTACAGACACTACAGACACACACACACACAGCTAGAATTCTCAAATCAATAAATGGTGATGTGAAGCAGGGGTCCATAGGCGTCATGAGGGGGGGTTAATCCTGTATCGTTAGTCCAAGTTTTTATAGCGGCTAATAATCAGCTTATCGTGTAAAACCTGATAGGTTTGTTTTATGATCATTCTGAGAATTTCATAATTCGGTCAACTTTTGAAATTTAGCGAGTGCGATTAGGTATCTTAGGCTAAGGCGTCGGCACATCAGAGGGCTTTAAGCTTGTTTGTTAGAATTAGTTAGAAAAACGACGGGGCTCAGGGCTCAATGGAAAATGAAAAATACCTTACTATGACGGAGTTACTACCTATTTTACAAAATACATAAACCCATTACAGTTGAATGAAAATATTATTTTAAAGAATTTACTTGCATGACATTACTAAGCAGAGGAGGCAAACTGACGATTTCATAGTGTAGTTAAGCATTACAATATGATACTGGTGCTCCACTTAGTCCAAATGGCATTCTAGTCACCCATAAAGACCAGAGACTGTATCAAACGCTGCGTTTAGAGTGGGTGTTGTTTTAGGTCTCCTAGACGGGTGAATTAGGGGTTGGAAGCACTGTATAATAAAGAGTACTACCGTAGTGAAAGTGTGTAAACGATTTGTGTGCGATTGACGATCCACGCGGGTAGAGCTTTAATATCACAAAAGGCACTAGGCACGCATTATTCAGAATTTCGCGTCATTACAATTATCAAAAGATTACAATGTCTGTGACCACAGACTATTCAGGCGTCGGATAGAATTAAGATTTAATCTAGGAAGTGCACAGCGGCGAGAGTGCATTGCGTAATCTAATTAAATTGTCTATGGTTCTGTGGACAATGGCACGACTTTGTTTTTTATTGCTGAGCATGAGTTATGTTTAATTTAACTTGTTCATATTATTACTGCAACCAATTAAATTGTTCAGTCTACATTATGACTTGTTATTTGCGAGGATTTTATTATTATTATTATGTACTTAATAGGGAATTTTGTGAAAACACAATGCGACTAACAGTTTACCTGAAAAACGCTAGTTTCATACAAAACTGGTTCCATACATTTAGTAATGTAAGATTCATATTACTTCAGGACAGATAAGTATGAATTCGGCTTACCTTTTTCTGTTACATATAGGTAATAAATAATATGATACGAGTGTAAAATACGTGACTGACGAGGTTCATAGGAATCAATAAAATAACTCCTACGCATTATCTTCATATTGATCTAGAACATTCCAAGTTTAAAGTTCAATACGGCAATTAACGAGATGTCACCTTTTACACCGTATTGTTCATACAGAAATAGTTCAACTGCACTTTGAATTTCGAAATGGTTCGCGAAGCACGCTATAGACCAAATAAACACTAAAATAAAACAAAAGCACGCTTAGCAATGCCACAATTCACTTTAGACTTTATGTTGTCAGTCATACAGCTGAATTTGGGGTGTGGTTTTAATAGCCTTACTGTTTTAATTTTACAAACTCAAAAAGCGTCAAGCTCAACAATTACTCAGTTCAATTTCAGACTTTATGTGTTCAAGCATACGGTTGGAATCGCGTTGGGTTTTCAAATAGACTTGCTTCGTTTTACTTATAAACGCGTGTAATATAAGGCTGGAGTCACGTTTATAAAGCCAGCTGTAACGCGGGGAGGCGCGAGCCACGATTTGGTTGTGAAAAAGTTTGTTATGTTGGTACACCGCGTTGATTGAGAAATTTAATTACATTTTGAATACATTTAACTTTCTTTATCTTAGAATATCACTTGGTAGTGTTAAACGCGATTTAAAGGTGAACGGGTAAAATGGTGTGGAATATTGTGACGTTCACGAATATATTAACTTAAACTTTTGGGCATAGTCATAGTCGTTTGTCTCTATCTGTCACTTTGACATTTGTATTTGAGAGAAAGGGACAAAACATATTTTAATTATCAGAGGCTTGTTAAGTTTCATGAAGGTTAGATGTTATACTCTATCTCAAACTTATCTTCTATTCTATGTATATCTACCGCTTTTCTGTTTACTTACTTGTACCTATCAATCAATGTTTGTAATATTTTAGATTTTTTGTTAGTTTACGATAATTGCTAGAAGTGGCACTGAAAATTAAATTTCATGTTCTCTGCCTACCCCTTTTGGGAATACTGGCATGAGTTTATGTATGTTTGTAGACAATCGTTTAACCTCTAGTCACAAATCATACTATGACACCGACCATTGAAATTATCTCAAAGGTCGTTACTCTTAACATCATAGGAACTTTAAATACAGCAATTATGTTTGAGCAAGGTGCAAAGACTACATTTGATTACTGGCTTTTAGCTCAGTCACGAGTACGAGCGGCGGCGGAAGCGGAAACGGTGCCTTACGACTAGGGTTACCAGATACAAATTTCAAGACCTGACAAAATTCCTGATATTTGGCCAAAATTCCTGACACGAGCTTGACGCGCTCGCGCTCGCGGCGTATTGTTATTTCGTCGTAGGCCGCGGCGGTGCGGCGGAGGAGGGGGCTAATGGCCCGAGCGGTGCGTATAAAATTTTATTGTTTCATTTATTTGCCAAAAATTCCTGACATATGTCTAAAATTCCTGACATGTCAGGAAAATTCCTGACATCTGGTCACTTTACTTACGACTCTTAATACGAGGGAGAGGGACGCGCACTGTTATCTCGATACCACCATGACCACAAAAACCAAAGTTTGTCATTCCCGACGATGTATCCTGCTTATATGACGACCGTTTTAGCCTAGTTGGTAGTGACCCTGCCTACGAAGCAAGAGGTCCCGGGTTCGAATCCCGGTAAGGGCACTTATTTGTGTGATGAGCACGAATATTTGTTCCTGAGTCATGGATGTTTTCTATGTATTTAAGTATTTATTTATCTATATATTATTAAGTATGTTTAACGTCGTCTAGTACCCATAGTACAGTCGACAACACAGCTAACTGACCATCGGAAATCTAATCTGACCTTAAGTGCATTGTAATAAGGTTCTAGGTTTTCACGGTATGGTCAGTTAGCTGTGTTGTCGACTGTACAAGCTTTGCTTAGTTTGGGACTAGGTCGATTTGTGTAAGATTGTCCCCTAATATTTATTTATTTATTTATTATATCAAAATTATGTTTAAGAAACAATTTGTCAGGATGTCGCCGTCGACGGATACGCCGCGTGCTGTGGCGCGGCGACATGACACTATCCGTCCCTATCTAAGTATTCTAATTAGACAAAGTCTATCTCACCGCAACACAGCTCGCGGGCCGTCTTCTGATAGCCGTACTGCACTTTCTCGCAGTATCCGTCTCTCTCTTATTAGAAAACTTGGAAAGAGACGTATTAGTCCAGTCAATGAACTGACAACTTATATGGAAAAAATAATAATTTTGAAAATAATTTATAATAGCTTATCTTTTCTGTGTAACGGATATATTATCAATTAAATAGTTACCCAGCGACAGAATCCGACAAAATTTCAGACATCAAAAAAAAAAAAAAACTAGCTCCTAAAAAGTCAGAAAAAACATTCATACATATTTTTGTCTTTATTATGGTTCATTAACATTTGCTTTATAATATTCAAGTTAAATCATACAAAAAAAGACAATGCATGCTTCATTTAAATCTACATAATTACTTCCGGGTGGAAAGTTTGTCGGATTCTTGAATACATATTCTTAGAATAACATTTTAAAATGATATCAACAAAAAAAACGCTATTATAAATTAATGTTTTTCAAAATCGTATTTTGCCTGGAGTATATACTTAGTGCGAGAAAAATCGAGAGAGCTCGTGCGCCATCTTGTGATAGCCGTGGACATCATGTCACACAAATGTTGCCATTGTGCAAAGTTGGCACACAAATGTTACCATAGACTGATCTTCCAGACAAACGATAAGGAGTTTTGTTAATGTCTTATAAGTATTAAAAAAAAAGGTAAGCTAGTTTAAGTACGTATTTAGGGTGAAAATACAACTGTATACAGTTTATAGTTTAGCGCAAATATTGATTGAAAGCACGTAAGTGAAGTGATGCATTCTCGGGTAATTCACTTTCACACAGTGGCAACACTGACAGTCGCCATTTTTATGCTGATGACGTAGGCAGGTTACGCTGACTTCACACGCTGCCGGTCGTAATCGTGGCCAAACCGATACAGTAAATAAGTGTTGTAAAACATGTAAGGAGTAATGATTACCTAAGTATTATAAATAGTTTGAAGTAATTATCGATGTTTATGACGGTAGTCAATAGGGCAGTTAGTAAGAACGTTCATCAGTATTTCAAGCTTACGAAAGGTTCTGTGCATTTAAAAGTGCCATAGGATTTGTGTATTAGCAGTATTAGCACAATTCGTTAATCATCGTAAAGCCTGGCGTTGCCGACCCTTCATATTTTGACTCTGCGATGTGAAAAACTCACGAGCTATCTTTAAAATATTTTTTTTTGAATTTCGAAAATTGGAATTGACAAAAAAAAACTAGCTTCTGCCCGCTTTGTCTTTGTGGACCCGGGATAAAAACTATCCTTAATTTTAATCCAGGCTATAAACTATCTTAGTGCAAAATTTCATCCAAATCGGTTGAGCCGTTTAAGCGTGATTGTGTAACAAAAATCCAAACTTTCGCATTTATAATTTCAGTAGTACAGTAGGAATGAACCTGCGGCGCTACCACGACCTTCGAAAGTCGAAGTTCGGGTATTTCCATCTCTATCGCACTCCCTTACTCGAGTGACAGGGATGCATGTATTAGGATGTGGTAGCGCCGCTGCTCACAGACCTATACCGAGAATCGGTTGAGAAAAATACGAGAAGATTTTTTCGGCCCAAGCTGAAACGGAGAATTATGTAAAAAGAACAACTAACGTTTACTTGCCATAAACGTACGAACACATCGTTATAAAGCGTAGCTAATACCTAATCGTCCATGCAACCGAGTACCGAATGAAGACATTGTCTGTCGACATTTTATGGGCTTCAATCACTGTTAGGGGAATTGTGATAGTAAACGAAACTATTTAAACGGATTACATCGCGAATAGATCAACTGTAGACAGAACACATAACATTTATTGACTGACACTTATCTGACATTTTGTGCCCATGCCAAATCTTGGGATTAGGTGTCAAAGCGGACCCCGGGCTCCTTTAGGGCACAACCGGGAATAACGCTAGGAGGATGATGAGATTACATTTCGTGCCGTGACGGGACGGAACGTTTCTGCTGTTCCTTTTTTTTTTTTTTTTTTTTTTCTTTTTAGGCCCGCTACAAATATGTTTGTGGATAGCCTCACTGGGGGCCTAATGGGCCGCCCAGGAGGAAGTGCTGTTCCTGCCCGTGCGCCTGCGCACGCTTATTGCAAAGAACGCAGGCGAACCCACGTGATCAGATATAGCGTATTACCATCCAGAGAGTCTATTCTACGCACAGGTGAAAGAATTTTTGAAATCTGATTTGGGGTTCCGGAGATTACCCATTACATACAAACTTGTAAACCTTCAAAGCTTTCTCACAGTTTCCCTTTCTACAAGCTTTTATTTAGTTTCAACTGTTTCTCATCAAATCTTGCAAGTTAAATTTTACAAGTATAGTTTGGATGACAATTCAATATTATGGCACCATCGAGCTGATCTGATGATGGAGACAGAAGGTGGCCATGGGAATTCAGTACTTAACCGACGTAACCCCGATGAGTTTAGGCTCGGTAGAATCGTCTCAATGAGCAGATCATCAGATGGTATACAGAAAAGTACAGTCGGCAATAAAAGCTTGTACCAAAAATTTAATTTTTGACAGAAACTTGTTATAATATTACGAATATGACGTAAATATATAAACTAGTTTAAGTTACGCTTTTTAAGCCCAATTTCCACCGCGAGCGGAGCGGAATCATTAAGGACTTCGCTCGCAAGAGTAAACTACGTATGAGTTCTTTCCGTTCTTGCGAGTTAAACTAAGTCCTTAAATGAGTCCGCTCCGTTCGCGGTGGAAACCGGGCGTTTGAAAGAAATAGGTAACGAAATAAACATTTATCCGAGACAAAAAACAAAACAACGCTTACTTAATTAAAAAGAATGTCAGATATATCATATCTTTCTGTCACGAAACACTGGCGCGGCCTGCCGTGGCGGTCAATAGTAAATTTGACAGCTAATGACAAGTGTACTTTTGACCGCCGCGGCCAGGCTGCGCCAGTCTGTGAGAGGCCTTATGCTGGCATTACTGCTAGCGCTGATCTGAATTTAGTTAATCAAACAAAAGAAAACCTTCAAAAATATTTTCACAAAGTTCCCATGTAAATAAACCATAGTCACAACCTTGAGTACCATAATAAAATATGAGATAATACGCATTGAAACCGAAGTACATCACTGGCCATTCTCGGAACATTTCGCAATCGAAATGGCTATCAAAATCTACGAGCCATATTCGGAATGGAAGAGAATGGGAGATTGTTTGTATGGGCCTTTGGCTTGATCTTGCTTTGCTCCAATTATAAGGAGCGAGAACAATATTCCTTATTATATTATACTTGTCGACTATAATCTTTAAATTAGAACCTCGCAAACCGTAACGCAATTGAATACTTTTATTCTGATGCAAAAGCTTAATGCTCTTTGGACAATCTAAATAATTAATATTCAATTCAATTTGTGACGACCGGTTAGTCTAGTGGGTAGTGACGCTGCCTACGAAGCTGAAGGTCCTGGGTTCGAATCCCGGTAAGGGCGAATATTTGTGTGATGAGCATGAATATTTGTTTCTGAATCATGGATGTTTTCTATGTATTTAAGTATATCTATCTATTAAATATATCTTCGTCTAGTACCCATAACACAAGCCTTATTGAGCTTACTATGGGACTAGGCCGATTTGTGTAAGATTGTCCCCTAATGTTTATTATTACTATTATTACTAATTGTACGCAGAACTAAAATGAATTTTGACCAATCACGAGGCTCGATTTACAGAACAGACATCAACGCGTTTTAAAAAAAGCGGTTGGCTGCACTTCGTTTCAGCAGGGCGATCCAATAGATACCAAGTTTGTTTAATAAATTATTATTTCCGTAAACTCGTAGAAAAAGTATTGTATACAATAATACTAACAATTACACGGTTCAACTCACGTATTCTATGTCACTACGGGCGACATGTTTCGAACTCTTCGGGAGTTCTTCTTCAGGATGAGTGTTTTCGCGGCGGTGTCGCTTGTATCACTGCCCGCGCTCGCTCCGAACGCCGAGCGGCGCGTGACGCACGCGCCGACAGGGCGGGGGGAAACATGTCGCCCGTAGTGACATAGAATACGCGAGTTGAACCGTGTAATTGTTAGTATTATTTCAACATGTCTCACGAAAGTTTAAATTCGATTGTAGGTATACAATAGTTATATGATAAGCTTTTTAAGTCTCGTACCTTCAGCAAGCTTCGTGGCCTAAACGTGGTACTCGACTGAAAAAGCATGCATTAAATACTATTGCTATTCCGCTATAAAACAGTGCTGCTCCGTTAGCCATGATGAAGTACACCTATTTGCGTATTTTTGCATGCGGTTAATGCGACCACCCTCCGGGCGCACGTGCAAAATCAAATTCTTTGAAATGCCGTTCTGAACAATTTAGAAAACAATAAAGGCTGATTTTCTCATACAAAAGTCTTGACTACATGATTGTCGAATGATTGCTTGTAATTTCCTCGATACCCATAAAACTCGACGACCTCTGTTGCCTAGTTGGTAGTAACCGTGCCTACGAAGCCGAAGGTCCCGGGTTCGAATCCCGGTAAGGGCATTTATTTGTGTGATGAGCACGAATATTTGTTGCCGAGTCATGGACGTTTTCTATGTATTGAAAATTCATTTAACTGTATAAGTATGTACGAGTATATCATCGCCTAGTAGGTACTCATAGAACCTACAAGCTTTGCTTAGTTTGGGACTAGGTCGATTTGTGTTTTTTTCTTTTTTACCTCAGCGTACGCAAACAATAGGTATATTATTAATCGTCAGAAACTAGTTTAAAGACGGTATTTTGCCTACTCTGACTGAAATCTCAAATGAATAAAAACCTTCACGAAAATTGGTATTAGGTACTTAATCGTTTATTTTTTCAAAAAACGCGTCTCGTCTCGGTGTTCCTTCTCTTGCGCGGAAAGCATAAGAGTGACTCTTTCACGGGTTAACATTTGTTCAAGACAGTCATTATTTAGTAAATCTCGTAGTCTTATTCCCATCTACCATTATAAAACATATGTAGTGGGTCAATGTGAATGGAGACATTTCGATCCGCCCACATAAGAAAAAAGCGTATTGAGCAAGCAGGCGCTCGATATTATGCATCTCGTTTTAATCATAAAACATATGTGGTGGGTAGATGTGAATAGGATTATTTCAATCCACCCACATTTGAAAAGAGCACTGAGCGAGCAGGCGCTTGATATCTTGCGTCTCGTTCTAATCATAAAACATGTGTGGTGGGTAGATGTGAATGGGAGTATTTCGATCTACCTACAATACGAAAAAATAGGTAGTAAGCGCGGCGCGCGATATTTTCATCTCGTATTAATCGATACGTAAATATGACTGCAGCGCGCGCTTCAGTAGTTCCTGAAAATTGATGTACACGCATGTATTGTAAAGGTGAGAACGAAATTTGGATTGACAAATTTATACTCATATTTGTTCGATTAAGCTACCTTGGTTAGCATATTTCTTGTGCTTACGTATTAAGGGGAGACTGTTCAAGGCAGCCGTCTGTAAGACAAATACATAGCTTTGACTCTTTATTTTACCATCTCAACAGCTCTCTTTGGTTCATAGGTTTCGGACTTATGTCAAGGTACTTTCCCCTACAGTTAACATCTTATATGAGCGGATTGGTCTAGTTTACTAACCATCCAAATATACCCGGACTTGACAATAACGTGTAGGTAAAAGCCTCCGTTAAGAGCTTTAAGCTCCAAATATAAATAGGTAAACGAAGTTGTACCATTTATAGAGGTCACACCTTTGGTAGGTGTGCCTCATGAATCGAATATTCCTCAACGATTGTGACTTTGGCCTGGCCGCCTGAAAAGCCGGTGGTTGCGAAGCTTTCAGAGTACGCTTTGCAAAGCTTCCAGTCACATAACCAAAGCTGGGTTCATTTAGTTTTCATACAAGGTTGTTTCCATATTTTTCTAAATTTATTTAATTAACTTAATTTATATTCGACAGTAGAATCACAAAAACAACCTTTGCCTCCTCATTCCTCATTAATTCTGCTTAAAACGGCAATGCGCCGAACGTAGTTTTAAGGATTTGAACAAACGGCACTATGCCACAGTAGGTAAAGCTCTTTAAGCTAATTAGAAGCATGAAATTATAGTCATTTCCTTTGCATAGCTCATGTTTTGGTAATTTTCACTTGCACTATGCACATCATTCATAAATATTAGACAAGCCTTAAGCTTAACATAGTAAACTTTACTACATTATTAATCTACAGTAAGATATTAATCTAATGAAATAACTGAGAATAGTGCTTACGACCTCTGTTAGATGTAACAAAGGAATCAAAAGTATTAATTTGCATAAAACTACAAAAGTTTAGTGTTTAGATAGGTATTTCACCTAAACTATTTGAAATGTATTCATTTAGCCTATTAACAATTATGCACTGAGTAATTCTGTACAAGATTAACATAACTTAAGACCTAGATTTACCTAGATTAAGACGGTACTGGAATGTAAACGCTAAAACCTAAGACAAAATTGTGTAAAGAAATGACTGTTTTAATCGAAATAAAGATGTTTACGTTATGGTAATGCTGGAAGGTTTATATATAAGGTGGAGTACAAGCAAAATGTTCACTCATAACAAGCTCGACTATCACTAGAGCAACATATACCCATCTCGCTCCAACCAACCAGCCGTGCCATCAAGCTTTCTCAAGAGTATCGGAGTTTTATTTCCGCCTGTGGATCCCACTTGTGTGTGAGTGCGACGACAACAGAGCTCCCGTCACGCTCGCACCGTGCCTCCGCTGCTGCAGGGAACAGTCAACGGCCACACATGCCAATTTGTGTGCACGTCGACCACTTCCGCGGTTCGGACCAGCGACCTCACTAGGTCAGCCCCCTTGGTCCGAGGCTGTCGAAGCCAGGCACCATACGTCGCAACCCTCTTCCCGTGATGTAACTACGGGGCATCGCGCCGTACAATGGTCCTTCGAGCCGGATCCCTGAAGAAGCAAGCAGTTCAAGCAGAAGATTTGGCTTTAAAGAAGATTCTTCTAACAATCAAGCATTAGATTGACCCTTTTAAAGAAGACATCCTCTAACAATCTTCAAGCATCGTACGAGAAGCTGCCATTTGAAGCAAGCAGTTCAGCGCGAACAGATTGCCTCCTTTCGAACAATCTGCGCCGTACGAAGAAGCTGCCAGGAGATAAGAACAAAGAACTCTCAAGCAAGAAAAGCCCTCAAAAGGGTTAATGAAACAAGAAAGCTCAAGCACGAAGAGCCCTCAATAGGGATAACGAAGCCTCAAGACCGAAAAGCCCTCAATAGGGATAACGAAGCCTCAAGACCGAAAAGCCCTCAATAGGGATAACGAAGCCTCAAGAACGAAAAGCCCTCAAAAGGGATAAAGAAGCAAGAAAAGGCGTACCAGCGAGGAAGACACACCAGCGTGGAAGACTTCGAAAACGAAGCGTCAAGTCGTCGTGGTCATCGAGCATCAGCAAATCCTATCAGAACCGGGTATTCGTCAATCCCCGTTGCTTCTGGTAGGTGGCGTGGCTCTGGCCTAACGGTGTCAACCAGAGCTCAAACACGTCTTAGTGCGGTATACCGAGTGGTTACCGCAGCGCTCTTTTCAGAGCGTCTTTATAACTCGGCCGTTTGCTGGTATGATACTTTGCGGTGTTTGGCCACAGGTTGGCAAGCTGAAGGGCGTGGCGTTCCACCACGTCCCGAGCACCTATATCGCACAGTAGTCCTCTGCCAGACGGTACCCATCACCTCCTTCCTCCCTACGTTCCCATTCTCAATCGGCATCAATACGGTAGTACGCCGAGCGAGCAGATAGGGCCTGTTAGTGCTAGGCAGGTAGGGACTGTTAGTGCTAGGGGGGTAAGGTTAGGATGACAGGTAAGGGGGAGGGTCGAGTAACGAGGTCGAGGAGTAGACTGGATCAGCTGGAGTCAGTCAGCGGTGAGAGTTCCAAAGGTAATAGTGGTGCGTCTTCTTATGACACCACGACGTCTACCCATACGTGGAGCCATGGAACCGACACTGCGGATCTGACAACTATTACGGTATCACCGCAGGCAGGATCTAGCAGGTTAGGCGATATTCCGGTCAGGATGAGTGAACCGATTTTAGGCGAACAGGGGAACCCCGTTTTAGCCAATAATGGTGATATTTTAGACGCCAACAGTATAGGCGCGAACGTTAAAGACGCCAACCCTTTGGGCGCAATAATTTTAGACGCCAACATTGGGCAACTAGGCGCGAATGTAGGCAACGTAGAACACGCGGGCGCTGTCGATCATGTTGTCAATCCGCGTAGTGGTTCGAGAACCGGTTCAGTAGTAGGTGAGCGGGCACAAACGCCGCCTAGGGTCATTGACGCCACTGATTATGACGCCGTAAGAGCTGAAGACAATAGGTTAGTTAGACTACGTGCGGAGTCGGAACTCCGCGCGTCGCAGCTGGAGCAAGCTAGGGCCGCCGCCGCTTACGCCGCTTCTAGGTACGAATTGTTGTTAGCTGAAAGCCAACATTCGGTTATAAGAGCGCCGCCGCCCAACGTATTTAGTTTGCCCAACGAAGCCACGCATGGTAGAAACGTAACTAACGCCTCTCCCACTCTGGGACAGCCAGGTAGCAGTAGGCCACCACAGCATAGACCCCAAGAAACCGAGGGTATAGATAGGAACCACAGCCCAAACAATGCGGCTGGGGAAATTAGCGCTCTACGCGACGCTATAGTGCAAGCCATCAGTATGAATAGGACTGACAACCACGTTTCACCCATGCCACAGCAAATCACCTTGGGCAAATATATAGGTGACTTGCCCCTTTTTGACGGCAATCCCTCGGATTGGATTGCATTTAAACGTGTTTATTTAGATACGGAGAGTTCGTTCTCCAACATAGCTAATATGGGACGCCTTCGGAAGGCAGTCAAAGGGCAGGCACGTGAGTCAGTAAGGTCTATGTTACACACATGCAGTAATCCTTATGAAGTAATTGCCGCTTTAGATAGAGCTTTCGGAAAGCCAGACGTAATTATTATGTCTGAAATTCAGAATGTCAAACGGATGCCGCGAATGAGCGATGATAGTCGGAACATTTCTGAATTCAGCAATCGTGTGTGCAATGTAGTAGCCTCTATTAAAGCCCTGAATAAACCACAGTACCTATACGCTCCTGAGTTAGTTAGCCGTATAGTAGAGAAGATGAATAATATAATTAGATTTGAGTGGTATAGGTACAAGGGCAACGCTGATGATGTGCCGGAACTCTTATCATTATCAAGATTTTTGCAGGACTTGAGTGAAAACTTTAACTGCATGTTCGCATATGAACAATCCAAGGTCAAGTCGGGTGTGCGCTCACGTAGAGTGAATAACATTAATTCGCGGCATAGGTATAGGGAGAGCTCGGTGTCGTCCGATGATGAGGGAGGTAGTGATTTCTACGATGACAATTCCGTATCAAGTCACGACTCTCGCGCGTCTGCGGCACATAGGCAGGATAGGAAAACTCTACCTATATCACATGATTCTGATAGCGAAGCCGAGTCGGAGCAACATTATGTTGCGGCGGCAAACAAGCGCACAACGCGAGGCGGTTTCAAGTCTAGGCGTAATAATGATAGGAAGTTTAAACCACAAGAAAATAGGAATAACGTCTCTGCTAATAACAGTCAGAAAAGTAAGTGTGTAATTTGCACAGGCAATCATCCTGTAGCAAGTTGTGCTGACTTTATTAAGCTGAGCGTTAACGATAGATGGGACGCATTAAAACGCTATAAGCTCTGCTTCCGGTGTTTAGGTGACTTGCATACATCCTCATACAATAAATGCAAATATAACCCATGTGGGAAGGGAGAATGCGAGGCATCACACCATGCTTTATTGCATGGCAAGAAGAAGAGCTTAGAGCGTAAAGAAAAGACCGTAGCGACTAAAGAGCAGGTTAGTTCGGTTAACCACGCGAACCAGTCTCAAGCGTACTTAAAAATAATTCCGGTGGAGCTAAAGGGTTCAAAAGGTACCATCTCCACATACGCTTTGATGGACGAAGGCGCGACGCTATCGTTAATCCAAAAGGATATAGCTTTGCAAGTCTCGCATCCCGGTAAACGGGAAACCCTCTCCTTCGAAGGAGTAGGTGGTCACGAGGTGATAGACAACGATTCTTCGCGAGTAAAACTTAGAATTAGAGGTATCTCTAGTAGAGAGTTTCATGATTTTACCGCGCATACGATAGATAAGATGAACCTTGCATCGCAAGCTGTAGATAGGTCGGTCGTTCGTAAATGTGCTCATTTACGGCATTTAGAAGATGAGTTGTGTTACGAGTCAGCACAACCTACTATACTTATAGGTCAAGACTCATGGCATTTGATAGTGAGTAGGCAAGTATGTGAAGCAGGTAGAGCTTTACCCTGCGCATCCCTGACGCACCTCGGTTGGGTGCTTCATGGGGTTAACGATCTTCCTCGTAAATTGCTAGGGGCGATTAATCACATTAAACCTACTTGCGATAATCAAGATCCAGCTCTAGCTTTGATACGCGAGCACTTTAGTATAGAGTCATTGGGCATAGAGCCGCGTAAACAAATTAACGATCCAGAAGATAGAGCTATTAAGTTGTTAGAATCTACGTGTAAGCGTATACCCAACGAGGATAGGTTTGAAGCAGGTTTATTGTGGAAAACTGATGATGAGACTCTACCGGATAATAAAGCTCACGCATTGCGACGCTTATACACGTTAGAGAAGAAATTAGATAGAGACCCGAAACTTAAGGCTGAATATAATAGGCAGATGGATGATCTCATAGAACAAGGTTTCGCTGAAAGAGTCGACTCTATCACGGACGCACCGCGCGCCTTTTACCTCCCGCATTTTAATGTTATTCACCCCCAAAAGGGAAAAAGTAGAGTCGTTTTTGATGCTGCTTGTAAAACAAGCGGTAAAGCACTAAATGACGCGATTCTACCTGGACCCGATTTAATTCAATCGCTTTTCGGAGTTTTAATAAGATTTCGTGAGGGCCGTATAGCGGTAATTTCGGACATAAAGCAAATGTTCCTTCAGGTTAAAGTCATAGAAGCGGATCGCGATAGTTTACGATTTTTATGGCGCGGGGAGAGCAGAGACTCGCCTCCACAGACTTATAGAATGACGTCTTTGATTTTTGGTAGTGCGTCAAGTCCTGCTACGGCTATTTATGTTAAGAACAAAAACGCAAACGAATATCGCGATACGTATCCTGAAGTAGCTAGACTCACGGAACGTAACTTCTATGTAGACGATTTTTTGGGCGCATTTGACACGGTAGAGCAGGCGCAGAAAACCATTAGCGACATGGACAAGGTGTTCAGAAGGGCCTCGTTCACGCTATGTGGCTGGGCATCTAATGAACCTAGAGCTATATGCAACGTTAAGGATGTGTCTAAGGACTCTACCACGATATTAGGAAAATCGGAGCACGAGCGTACCTTAGGACTTTTGTGGAATCACCACAATGACAGCTTAGGTTTCAACTTGAATCTACGCAATACACCTATAGACATAGTCAAGGGACTTAGGGTACCTACGAAGCGACAGGTCACAAGCGCAGTGTTTAGCGTTTTCGATCCGACTGGCATGGCGTCACCAGTAACGATTTTAGGCAAAATGCTAATTCAAGATTTATGGAGAGCGTCTTGCCGGTGGGACGAAGCGATACCCGATCATCTAAATAAAGCATGGCGCGAGTGGTTGGATAGTCTGGACTTATTACAAGACCTTGCTATACCTAGGCATATACCTAGATCGAAAGGACCAGCTTATTTGCACGCCTTTTGCGATTCGAGCGAGAAAGCTTATGCAGCTGCTATATATATTGTAGTCACCGACTCTGACGGCAATAAAACATCACATCTGGTCAGTAGTAAAGCTAGGGTAACACCTTTAAAGTGTATTTCGATGCCCAGACTTGAATTACAATCAACCATCTTAGCTTGCAGACTGGCAGACGCAGTCCGGCGCGAAACGGACTACGAAATCTGCCAGTCCTACTACTGGACTGACTCTCGAACCGTACTCGCTTGGATAAACTCGGATCCTAGGACATTTAAACCGTTCGTGGCACATCGCTTAGCCGAATTAGAGACTTTTACGAGACCATCCGATTGGCACTGGGTACCGACCAGTGAAAATGTTGCGGACATTGCAACACGCGGTATAAAGACAGATTTCGATATAAACCACCGGTGGTTTAGAGGCCCTCAGTTTATTTTAGAGTCTCCAGATAAGTGGCCTAAAATTAAAACGACAGTACAGGCTACGTCTAACACCGGTGAGGAACGTAAACCGGTTAATACTGCCACCGCTGGCAATGTTACCAAGGATAGGTTCGCTCACCTGCCAGATCCGCAGCGTTTTTCACGTTTCGTCAGATTGCAGCGCGCTCTCAGTCGTTTGTTGGTGGCTGTTGAAATTTTTATCTCTAGGCAAGTAAAGAATACGTTAGGTAATGACGTGATGCCTAAACACCTGCTGATAGCAGAACATCTGTTATTAAGTAGATGTCAAGAAGAAGACTTTACCGAGGAACTCACTCGCTTGCGTGGTAATGAAGCTGTACCAAAGTCATCAAAGTTGTATCGGCTGGCAGTAAAGCTGTCCACAGACGGGCTGTTAACACTCGATGGCAGATATAAGATCAACGCTGCTAACAATCAGAGGCAACCGATAATATTAGATATTAAAAATCACATAACTCGATTGCTTGTGCATCACTATCATGAGCAATTTAATCATGGAAATCATCATACCGTGATTAATGAGTTACAACAGAAATATCACATTATCGGTTTGCGAAGCTATCTACGTAATATATACGCAAGGTGTCAGTGGTGCAAAATAAGAAAAGGTAAACCCGCTATGCATCAGCAGGGAGATTTACCACAAGAACGCTTTATGCACCACCAACCCGCGTTTACCGCCATAGCTACCGATTTTTTTGGGCCATTAAAGGTCACAATTGGGCGTCGCAAAGAGAAGCGATGGGGCGCTTTGTACACTTGCCTAACTACGCGGGCAGTGCACGTAGAGTTAGCCAATTCTCTCTCAGCCAGCTCTATGATTCAAACCCTTAGACGCATGATGGCTAGAAGAGGTACGCCCACCATCATTTACAGTGACAATGGTACCAATTACATTGGAGCTGAACGCGAAATAAAAGAGGCAATGGATAGCGTTGAGTTTAGCGACTTTATCGTAAATAAGCGCATCGTCTGGAAAAAGATACCGCCAGGCGCACCATCCATGGGCGGCGCTTGGGAGGTCATGGTCAAGGGAGTAAAGAGTGCCTTATATGCAACCCTTAAGGACAAGGTTCCATCTGAGGATACGCTCCATACACTTTTATTGGAAGCGGAACACATAGTAAACTCCAGACCATTAACACCCATAAATGCCAACCTTTCAGAGGAGCAACTCACGCCAAATCATTTCCTCATACATAGGTCTAACGGTATGATGCCCTTCGGTAGTTTCAGCGATAAAAAATCTCCTAAAAATAGCTGGCAGGAAGTTCAGCAGCTCGCTGAGAGATTCTGGAAGAAGTGGCTCATAGAATATAAACCAACTTTGTTACCACGCAAGCGGGCCTCCGACACGCCAAATTTGAAACCCGGCGACATTGTTTTAATAGCGGACAACACTTTGCCTAGAGGTATTTGGCCCCGCGGGCGTATAGAGAAAGTTTATCCTGGACCTGATGGCAAGGTACGTGTCACAGAGGTAAGAACATCAGCTGGACTCATCCGTCGCCCGACCTCGAGACTCGTACTGATAGATTCGACTAGTCTTGATTAGTTCTTTGTACTTGCGTACTGGGGGGAGATTGTTCAAGACAGTCATTATTTAGTAAATCTCGTAGTCTTATTCCCATCTACCATTATAAAACATATGTAGTGGGTCAATGTGAATGGAGACATTTCGATCCGCCCACATAAGAAAAAAGCGTATTGAGCAAGCAGGCGCTCGATATTATGCATCTCGTTTTAATCATAAAACATATGTGGTGGGTAGATGTGAATAGGATTATTTCAATCCACCCACATTTGAAAAGAGCACTGAGCGAGCAGGCGCTTGATATCTTGCGTCTCGTTCTAATCATAAAACATGTGTGGTGGGTAGATGTGAATGGGAGTATTTCGATCTACCTACAATACGAAAAAATAGGTAGTAAGCGCGGCGCGCGATATTTTCATCTCGTATTAATCGATACGTAAATATGACTGCAGCGCGCGCTTCAGTAGTTCCTGAAAATTGATGTACACGCATGTATTGTAAAGGTGAGAACGAAATTTGGATTGACAAATTTATACTCATATTTGTTCGATTAAGCTACCTTGGTTAGCATATTTCTTGTGCTTACGTATTAAGGGGAGACTGTTCAAGGCAGCCGTCTGTAAGACAAATACATAGCTTTGACTCTTTATTTTACCATCTCAACAGCTCTCTTTGGTTCATAGGTTTCGGACTTATGTCAAGGTACTTTCCCCTACAGTTAACATCTTATATGAGCGGATTGGTCTAGTTTACTAACCATCCAAATATACCCGGACTTGACAATAACGTGTAGGTAAAAGCCTCCGTTAAGAGCTTTAAGCTCCAAATATAAATAGGTAAACGAAGTTGTACCATTTATAGAGGTCACACCTTTGGTAGGTGTGCCTCATGAATCGAATATTCCTCAACGATTGTGACTTTGGCCTGGCCGCCTGAAAAGCCGGTGGTTGCGAAGCTTTCAGAGTACGCTTTGCAAAGCTTCCAGTCACATAACCAAAGCTGGGTTCATTTAGTTTTCATACAAGGTTGTTTCCATATTTTTCTAAATTTATTTAATTAACTTAATTTATATTCGACAGTAGAATCACAAAAACAACCTTTGCCTCCTCATTCCTCATTAATTCTGCTTAAAACGGCAATGCGCCGAACGTAGTTTTAAGGATTTGAACAAACGGCACTATGCCACAGTAGGTAAAGCTCTTTAAGCTAATTAGAAGCATGAAATTATAGTCATTTCCTTTGCATAGCTCATGTTTTGGTAATTTTCACTTGCACTATGCACATCATTCATAAATATTAGACAAGCCTTAAGCTTAACATAGTAAACTTTACTACATTATTAATCTACAGTAAGATATTAATCTAATGAAATAACTGAGAATAGTGCTTACGACCTCTGTTAGATGTAACAAAGGAATCAAAAGTATTAATTTGCATAAAACTACAAAAGTTTAGTGTTTAGATAGGTATTTCACCTAAACTATTTGAAATGTATTCATTTAGCCTATTAACAATTATGCACTGAGTAATTCTGTACAAGATTAACATAACTTAAGACCTAGATTTACCTAGATTAAGACGGTACTGGAATGTAAACGCTAAAACCTAAGACAAAATTGTGTAAAGAAATGACTGTTTTAATCGAAATAAAGATGTTTACGTTATGGTAATGCTGGAAGGTTTATATATAAGGTGGAGTACAAGCAAAATGTTCACTCATAACAAGCTCGACTATCACTAGAGCAACATATACCCATCTCGCTCCAACCAACCAGCCGTGCCATCAAGCTTTCTCAAGAGTATCGGAGTTTTATTTCCGCCTGTGGATCCCACTTGTGTGTGAGTGCGACGACAACAGAGCTCCCGTCACGCTCGCACCGTGCCTCCGCTGCTGCAGGGAACAGTCAACGGCCACACATGCCAATTTGTGTGCACGTCGACCACTTCCGCGGTTCGGACCAGCGACCTCACTAGGTCAGCCCCCTTGGTCCGAGGCTGTCGAAGCCAGGCACCATACGTCGCAACCCTCTTCCCGTGATGTAACTACGGGGCATCGCGCCGTACAACATTGCTTGTTAGAAAGAAAAAACGCTCACAGATCATGACGTCACGATCTGCGAGCGTCATAGTAAATGACAATCGTTTTATATGAAGGTGCGTTTTGCGGAAAAGGGACGCAACATTACTTAATACTTAACCTCTTGTGTCGCTTTTTATATAGATTGAGACAAAATACTGTTAAGTGTTAACATATCCAGTGTCAGCCAATATTGCTTTAGGCGCCGTAGGTTCAGCGAAGTTAAGCGAACAGAGTTTTTGAAACAATATAATGCGTCTGTTTATAATAATATGGTTTCAAAAAAATACGAATAGTAATCTTGGGGCTTTTCTGCAGCGAGATCAGTGATTCGAAACATGATTAAGCAATTTTCGCTCGATAGAAAATAATCACGAACATAGGTCTAAAATACACTTAAAATATTCGTAACAAATTATGCACAAAAGCTAAAAATATTATAATTGCTTCTAAAAATCGGCAATACCATGTTTGAGAGAACTCAGTGATTACTTTTTTATTTATTTGAACGGCCAAAAAATTAAAATTAAAAAACATGATATCCGCGCTTCCGAGCACGCACTTCCATCTCGCTCACGCTTATGCTCAGTGAGAGGGAGAGAAGACCATGAACCTACGGCGCCTTAAACGCACAATCGGTGCGTTTGTGAACACGCTGCTACGCTGTGACTACTTCAAATTATGTAATTGAATATAAGTCACAATTAAAACACAATTACCTATCTACATATGATTTGTTGTATGATGTATGGGTGCACCAATTCCATAATCGTTGTGGTTGATACACGTAATTTGCCTGACGTAATACACTAACTATACTTCAGATTATTTGAGATGGCCGAATCGCATCTACGTACTTCATTCAAAAAGCAGCTCTATCGACCAAGGTACAGTCAAGGAATTTAATTTCCGACCCAGCTAAGGCTCAATATTGTATAGCAAACTGTCACCATAAGAGCTAGCTAGAGCACGACGTTCCTTTGACATATCGCATGCATTGTTATATGTTAGTAACTAGGCAACCAGATTAACTACGTTGACATGGTGAACTGAAATTTTAAACGCGTTATCTCCTCAATCCCCACTTCCTGGTGTAACTCTGCTATTTCTAGCTCTTAATAGTTCACGGGTAGCGGCAGGTATTTTATTTTTCAAATTAATAACGTAATTGAAAAATATTTTTCAGATTTCTCGATTGACACTGACACATGTTCGTAATTAGAAAAGCAAATGATAACTTTTCGCAAAGAGGTTATCTGTAATGTGAAGTGACAAATAAATATGTATTGACAATTTGACATTTCAATACTATTACTGAAATAGAAGTTTCGACCTTAATGCAATGCGAATGTCTAACGACATTTCAACGAAATGGGTAGGTATTTAAATTCCTTGACTGTAAAAAGTTCCAATTTCATGTCAATTTGATAAAAACCGGCCAAATGCGTGTCGGGCCACGCGCAGTGTAGGGTTCCGTAGTTGCCTGTCTATCTTAGTTACATCGACGTGCGGTGCGGTTGCGTCGGCCAAATTTGTACACATGACTCGAACAAAAATTAGGGCTTTAAAGCCCAATATCTCGCAAACTAATCACTGATTTGAAAAATGGTTTTAGGAAACCCATAATATTTTTAAACGAGCTATCCAGCGATACCCCACATCATGGGTTTAACGATAATAAAAAATACATCCCCGCTTTAGGTGTAGGGGAGGTACCCTAAATAATATTTTTTCTTCAAGATTTTAAATATTGTACTGTTTTGTCGGCGTGTTTGATTTATATACCCATACCAAATCGCAGTTTTCTAGTAGTAATGGTTACTGAGTTAAGCTGAAGACGGACGGACAGACGGACATGGCGAAACTATAAGGGTTCCTTGTTGACTTCGCAACCCTAAAAAGTCGGCCGCATTTAATAATCTCAAACAACACATGACATTGATTTATGGATGGAACTAAAAAAAATATCTGAATCGAGTTGCCCGCTCGGCTTGTCCCGCGTTTCGCAAAGAATGCATTCAAACCCGAAGGATAAAATATAGTCTTTAAGCATCCAAGTCCATTCTACCAGCAGGTGAAAAAAGATTTGAAAACGGATAAGCGGTTGCGCAGATTATCCTTTAACTACATAATAACTTATAAACTTACAAACCTACAGACTTTTCCTCTTTATAGTATTGCGCTTCCGACATTCTATTTATTTAATCGTATGGAATACATTATTTGGCCTTTTTAGGGTTCCGTAGCCAAATGGCAAAAAACGGAACCCTTATAGATTCGTCATGTCTGTCTGTCTGTCTGTCCGTCCGTATGTCACAGGCATTTTACTCGAAAACTATAAGGTGTATTTGAATAAAATTTTCAGGATAGGTGTATTTTGGTAACCGCTACATAGTTTTGTAACTAAATTACTAAAAAAAATTTTTTTTAGAGGTGCAATCCATACATAAAACTAAAAGTCAAAATTTTTTTTTTCATTGCAAGCCCACGTGTGGCACATCAATCGATAGGCCTTTCAAAATAAATATAAGGTTCCTCAGCAATTTTTTTGATTAAGTGAATAGAGTCGGAGATAATCTCCTCGAAAGTCACTAAAATTGTGTCCCCCCCACTCTAATTTTTGAACCGTGTATTTTAAAAATATGAAAAAAATCATGCTCATAGGGCTTATTAAATTCTCTCAGCGAAAATTGGTTTGAACAAGATCGGTTCAAAGGTTTTTGAGATATTTCTAAAAAACTGCCTTCCTTAAAGAAAAGGACGTAAGTGCCATAAGATTTCAGTAACGATACGACCTTTTTAGTAGGCACGGAACCCTCGTTGTGCGTGGTCCGACACGCACTTGGCCACTTTTTAAAGTTTGTCACTCTTTAGTACCACCCAGGGGACACGTGCAGGGTTGTGGTAGGTAGCTCCTGCGGACGCGAGTAGCAGTTGTCCCACCTTTGTCAAGTGAGTGGGCGACTCGACTGTTAGAAGTTTAAAAGCCGCCCAATTGACATTCTATTGGCTTGAGGATTCGTTGTGTTGATAGCTAGAGGCATGAAAGAGAGCCCTTGGCCCACTTGCAGAATTTAAACAAGATTTGCACATGCAAAAACAATACCGAACAATTAGAAGACGAAAGCACACGATTGGCTGAAACAATAGACATCATTTAATCAAAAAACAATATATGGTACGATTGTACCAACGCAACGGCGCCATTTCGAAATAGTGCAACACTGGCCTAATTAGGCGGCCATTGTTTTTTAATGTGGGATGGGAACTGGCAACGCCAGAATGTGTCATAACGTTTACATTATCTGCGTCCGTCATATTTGGAACGCTTTTGGAAATCGTTTCGTTTTGTTATATAATTTACTATTTGTTATTGACGGTCTTTGTCATTGCTATAAGCTGATTCCCGTTTAATATAAAATATAAAATTGCACTTTGTACGAAATAAGTTACCTGTTTTTTCCTTATTTTGGATAAGTCATAAGTACCTACATTCATAGGTAGGCAATGATTTAATATAAAAAAGAGGTAGATAGGTTATAAGCCCTCCACAAGTGGCACACTAAAACTCAGTCAATTGTATGACCTTGTCTCAGTGTCGCGTCGTCAATGGTACGTATAAACGTGTCTCAGCTGTCAGATTTTGTGGCCATTTTTAAACGCGGAATTTCATATAGACAAACAAATCTACCTCTTTTTTATATTACATCATTGTAGATAGGTATCTCCGTAAACTTTATCACATGACAGAACATACTATGTCTTTCTTTTTAACCACCGACGAAAACGATGGGTGTTATATTATAATGTTTAACAGGAGTGTCAGTTTGCCAGCGTCGTGATATAAAAAAAAGGCCGGGTTGCACTCTGGGAATGCCGGCAGAAGTGAAAACTCAATAACATTGTATTTTCGATCAGGTCAGCGTGACATCTTACGTTGTCACCCTAAAAATGAATTTGACGCAAATTTATAAACAATTATCAATTATTTAGGCGGACGGGCCGCGGGCGCGTTGGGTGCGACGGGCCGCCACCGACGGGCGGCGGCAAACACAATACAAATTTGTTTTTGCCATTGCCAAATATTTTTCTAAGCTTTATCTCTTTAGGAATAACGCCTAAATTCGAACTATTCGAATTTTCTCAATAGCAAAACGGTGAAGGACGCGTTGGTATTATTACAAATTTATTTGCAGAAAATGCTATTGCAAAAAGTGTTTAACGGCTTTATACTCTTACGAATAGCGTTCAGTTTTGAATGAAGTCGAATCGGCTAGCAGCAAAAAGTGACCTCCTTCACATCTGACGTCACAAAACTCTGTCGCGTATTTAACAATTTTTCTCCATCCCAAAAAGTGCTCAGCGCCGCTAAAGAAGTTTTCACTTCAAAAAGACCTGGTTGCACTCCGGGAGTGCCGGCAGAAGTGAAAACTTGATTTTTTTTTAAAAACAGAAAACTCTCCCCTCGAACAGTGCACAGCGCCGCTAAAGAAGTTTTCACTTAAAAAATCGTAAGACAAAGTATGCAAGTATTTTCTTTACCAGTGCATGCAAGGAAATGCCTCAGGAACTCAAAACACCATCTAAAAGGCAACTTCCTAATTCAGAACAGATGACTCACGCGGGATGAATAGAGCAATCATGGCATAGCTACCAACATGACGAGTCAATGTCGCGCCTTGACCCGTGTGCGGTGGCTTTAGTACTTGGACAATAATGGGTGCATGTAGTACGCTTTACAATCGCGCTGCCCGCAAAGTACATGGAGCACATCATGATATTTATTATTACATAAGGAGGCGTGGGTAGGCCCCCACAAGGTGGACTGATGACCTGATAAAGGTTGCTGGATGCGGGTGGCGCAGGACCGGTCACTTTGGCACTGTTTGGGGAGGCCTATGTCCAGCAGTGGACGTCTTTCGGCTGATATGATGATGATAATGATGATGAAGGATCGGATTAGTCGGGCGCCGCGCCAGTGCGATTCAGGCCTGAGGCTTCTTCTACTAAACTTTGTTTTTTTGAAGTGAAAACTTCTTTAGCGGCGCTGAGCACTTTTTGGGATGGGGAAAAATTGTTAAATACGCGACAGAGTTTTGTGACGTCAGATGTGAAGGAGGTCACTTTTTGCTGCTAGCCGATTCGACTTCATTCAAAACTGAACGCTATTCGTAAGAGTATAAAGCCGTTAAACACTTTTTGTAATAGCATATTCTGCAAATAAATTTGTAATTTTAACCAACGTGTCCTTCACCGTTTTGCTATTGAGAAAATTCGAATAGTTCGAATTTGGGCGTTATTCCTAAAGAGATAAAGCTTAGAAAAATATTTAGGTACCAACGGCAAAAACACATCGATATATTGGTCGCCACCGCCGTCTGCTGTTCTTGCAAATTCGAATAGTTCGAATTTAGGCGTTATTCCTAAAGAGATAAAGCTTAGAAAAATATTTAGCAACGGCAAAAACAAATTGATATTTTGGTCGCCACCGTGCACCGCCATCTCCTGTTCTTGCAAATTGGTATTGTGTTTGCCGCCGCCCGTCGGCGCGCCGGACCCCGGCACCGTTGCGCCGCGGCGGCGCGTTGGGCCCGTCGCACCCAACGCGCCCGCGGGCCGTCCGCCTAAATAATTGATAATTGTTTATAAATTTGCGTCAAATTCATTTTTAGGGTGACACCGTAAGATGTCACGTGACCTGATCGAAAAACTGTTACAATGTTATTGACTTTTCACTTCTGCCGGCACTCCCGGAGTGCAACCCGGTCTTTTTTTTACATACAAAGTTTAGCTTGTTACACAGTCAGCTATTTCTCCGCTAAACGGAGACCGTAAATAGAGGATTTAATAGATGCGAGTCCCAGCGAATGCCCAAAAGGGATGGAGGTAAATTAACCTGACTAAATTGAGAAGGACCATAAAACTCGACATCTCTTGTCCTATATACTTAAGTCGTTAATATTCGGTACGTCAGTTTCGGTACAATTTTTTGACAGGTGGTGACAATCGAAGTTGGTGACCAACATAAAAAGCCTGAAGGCTCTGAGGAAGGACTAGTATGCTATGTTTTATGTCGGACATAAAGCATTCGTCCCATTCTGGCCAATATGCGAGTGCAAGAGGGACAAATGCTTTATGTCGGACATAAAACCTAGTGTGCTAGGGGGGCAGGAGATACGACATTGCATCATTTTGTGTCTCGTTCCCATTTGTGGTATTGTCTACTTACATTTTTGACACACATGTTTGCGAGTCCCTCCATTTGATTCTATCCTTTCTCTATGACGGAAACGGTTAGAATTCCAAATTCAAACTTATTAACTGACAGTCTCCGTTTCGGAAGCAGATCTATACAGGTGATTATACAAATACAACCTTGACAGTAGGTACAGTCAGGGAAATGTATTCACGTACCTTTTTATGCCTTATTGTCATAGTAACACGAGCTAAAAAGGTACGTGAATACATTTCCCTGACTGTACCTACATAATGTATTATTTGAACTTTTGCACAATAGTGAAAATAAATTGCTTTTTCATTAGCAACAGATAAACATTACGAAAATACTCGGATACTATCAATCTTTCATTTATGTTCGCAATTTTAATATTTTTAAATTCATAATAAACTAACAATAAGGACGTTGTTTCATTGTGGCGTCACAGGCAAGTAATCCCTACAAACTCCATACTAACGGGGCGTTTCTGATTCGGCAATTAGTTGAGAGCCCATTCGGGGCCTAACTTAGGAAGTAATGTAAGGAAAAAAAAAGTGGCATTTTTGACGTTTCCTAAAAAGAAGCGGATTTGACTTTTGACAAGTACCCAAGTGCACTAGGCGGAAGAACCATAGAGATTTAAAAATAAAATATTACATTTTCATTCAGGTTTTTTTGTGAGCTGTCAAAGGTAAGGCGTGTATTTACAAAGGAATCTATGACATTCAATTTTTTTGCTATACAACTTTCTTTAATCCTAATATGGTTTAGATACGCTTTCTGTATAGCTTAATCAGCCATATTTAACAGTAGGTTAAGTAACACATCAAAAACGTAACTTGATGTCATGTTGTCATTGTTACTTAAAAATAGCCCAAATGCATTGTGATAAGGTGACAAGTGTGTCTAACACGGTGTCAAACATACAATATAAACGTAATGTCACTTTTTTGTGTCATCACGTGACCTTAAGATTCTTAAATACTGCCTATTTACTTTCGAATACTTTTTATAGGTGCAAGTGGCAAAAGAAGCGTTCTACGATCTACGATCTTTCTGATGGGAAATTAACATCTTAGCCTACGGCACTTTGCCATCCCAAGAGCATCATATACACTACGCCTTAAATGGGAATTACAGTTTAAATTAGCCATGTCTAAAAATTGGTTATTGCATTAAAAAAATATAAGTATTTTATTGGCGACTCTACTTTTTTGCACAGTCATCGACTTATTGGGTCAATCAATCATTTCTTCTTGTAATGCTGTCCCGTTCACCAGAGGACAATTCGGCAGAGTTTCTTAGAGAAATTGTTACAGTATGGACTTCTAACATGCTTAGACGATGGGCCGTACAAAAACGGGTCGAACATGACAAGAAGTTTGGTGAATTTACATCCATAAAAACGCAGTTTTATAGTGACGTCACAGGGCAACTATAGTGACAGAAAAAAGTTCATTTATCAATTCAAAAGGCGACGGATTTATGTCTTGTACAGTCAGCGCCACATACATCTGTACTCTTCAGGGTGTTCAAAAATATCTGAACATGCACTATATGGCTTTGACAATAAAGTCGTGTTCTGACCCCGTATCATGGTCGGTCTTATCACACGATAAGTGACTAGATAGAGCTGACACCGTTCGATAGAACGAGACAACGCTCCTATCTTGTCACTTGTCGCGTGACAAGGCCGACCGTGATACGGGGTCAGCTGTTTGTGAACAACTTGACTGCTCAGATGTATGTGATGGCGACTGTACGTTTAGAAGCTCGATGGTGCCATGCCTTGCCGCTATCACTTACAAAAAAATGGCTAAGCTCAATCAGAAAAGTGTTTAAAAAAATGGCTGCCAAATTTTTCAGGAGATCACAATGTAGTACATACATATATTTTCATGCCTGTAACAGTGCAAGTTAAATAAAAGCTTGTAAAACCATTCGTTCTGTGATGAAATCACATCTCGTCTCGTACCTAAATCTGTTTCTATCGTTCCTATCTAGTTTCAGTAAACCATGACCTGTAATTGCATGGTGTTTTATACAATCACAGAGCACCAACATTGTAAAACGGTCCGCAGCCATTTGCAGTAATTCACTATCAATTTGAGACCATTTGCATCGCATCTTGAGTCGATTTACGTAAACTAATGTCTGTTATATAACGAGGAAACATGTAGGCCTATATTCTTGGTGACCATCCAAGAATATATGTATGTATGTATGTATGTATGTATGTATGTAAGCACTTTATTGTACACAATAACAGGTTATAGAATATACATGTCACACAATAGACTATGACCATGACTATGGGTATGTAATGTACATCACTAGCTGCCCGAGCGTCTTCGTCTGAGTACCGTAAAACGGGGTGAGTAGGGACAAAACTGACATTCAAACCTCGATAACATTTTATTTCTACATATGTAAACTGAATGTTGTATATAATAAGTGTTCCGGACGTTTGTATTTTCGTTTTTTTTATGATTTTGGGTAGTTCCATTTCATAACTTTAACGATAAACACGAAATCCCACCTCACCCCGTAGTCCCTCGTAGTTGGGGTGAGATGGGTTTTCATACAAAGGTGATTTTGGAAGATTGTTTGGATCGTTTTCTTTATTATGAATTTTACTATTGCTCCATTTTAAATTGGAATACATTATTTAGCTAGCAGTAGCCTTATAAATGTTATAATCCCATATCACCCCCCTTTCATCCCTTCTCTCCTCATTCATAACCCAACTCTCCTCGCGATCCCTAATCACCCCATTTTACGGTATTGCAAAGAAAGCAGGCTAACCCGCCAGATGAAATGTAGCCTTTAACGGTTCAGAAAGTCCATTTTACACGCCGCAGGTAAAATAATTCTTGTAATTGGATAAGTGGTTCCGGAGATTACCCAAAACCTACAAACTCACAAAGCTGCAACCTGACAGACTTTTCCTCTTTATAATAGTACTACAGATCATTTAGACATATGAAATGATCGCTAGGTATTCCTCTTATCTTAAAATAAAATACTATTTAACTAGAAACTATAGGCGAATACTAGTATCTACTTAGGTATACTAGCAAAGTAACTGTCAGTCTATTTGTCTGTTCACTTTTAACGGTATAGAGATTTGAGTCCCGGGGAAGGACATAGGATAATTTTTATCCCGGAAATCATCCCCTAAGGGGGTGAAATGGGGGTGAAATTTGTATGGAGTTGCAATATAAACGAGGTCCACACGGACGGCGTCGCAGGCAGGCCCTGGGAAGGACAGAAGATAGTTTTTATCTCCGAAATAATTCCTTAAGGGGGGTGAAAGGAGGTGGAAATTTCTATGGGACTGCGAGTATTGATGCTGTGTAC
The DNA here is from genome assembly GCA_947578815.1 of Epinotia ramella. Taxonomy (NCBI): domain Eukaryota; kingdom Metazoa; phylum Arthropoda; class Insecta; order Lepidoptera; family Tortricidae; genus Epinotia; species Epinotia ramella. The sequence continues at coordinate 14,938,159 of OX388224.1, read as the reverse complement.
AGACACAGAAGTAGAAATAGCATTAAATATAATGTGTAAAATGTCAAGCCAAAAATTTGTAAGTAGTTAGGAATTGGTGCAGAATCGAGATAAGTGGCGTGCTCTCGTTTTGGAGGTTAAGACAGTTCGTTTTCTTTGATCAATGGGCCAAATACGACCGGTTAGCCTAGTGGGTAGTGACACTGCCTACGAAGCTGAAGGTCCTGGGTTCGAATCCCGGTAAGGGCAAATATTTGTGTGATGAGCATGAATATTTGTTTCTGAGTTATGGATGTTTTCTATGTATTTAAGTATTAATATCTATTATATATATCGTCGTCTAGTACCCATAACACAAGCCTTACTGAGCTTACTATGGGACTAGGTCAATTTGTGTAAAAAAAAAGAAAATATTGTAAATAGTAGGTAATAAAGTATGTAAAATGTGCTCTTTAAAGGAAACAACATGCCACAAAGGCACTTCTAGAACATTCACCGGACAAGTGCAAAGCTGTGCTTTAAATAATAGACACCTAGTCAGTACCTACTAATTCTATAAACATCGGAAAATATGATAAATTAAAGAGAAACCTTGTAAGAATCTCTTCAAGTCTTTAAAAATAATACAATGCAATACAGGAACCTAAACATCCGTAATGTAAAGATACAATTGCCATTGGCTGTAAACCATTTACGTTACATAACGATTTAAAAAGTTAACATTCGAAGTTCAAACTGACAATGCTGGCAGCCTACAATTATCATTACCTGTTTACTAACTTTACTATGCACACGATTTCGTTCTTATTACGTTTCAAAAAGATCAAATTTTGTTTGTCTGGCCTTTTAAGTAAGTTTGTAGTGGGATGTTCTGCTATTCTATTACCCCTGAGCTCTATGGAATTATGTAATCTGTGATTATCTATGGCATTAAACGGTTTTTTGTTACAGTTTTAAAAGTTATCTGTTAGGGTTCCCAAGTGTTCTTTATTGCGGATCATTTCCTGTTTGTAATGTGTTTCGTTTACGTCAAAAATGTAGATTCTTAATATTTTCATATCATTAAAGAGAGTTTAATTTGGTTCTTTAGTTATATTATTATCGACAAAAATAATTATTTTGGAAATGGTCAATCCATTGCCAAACGATTAAATAACGTATTTTTGCAAAAACTAACACATTTTTACAAGCTCTCTCTCTTGCAAATGAATTTTGTAGCAGATATCTTCAACCGATTGAGCTGAAATTTTGGGTAAAGGTATAGTTTGGATGATCATTCAGTACCATCGACCTGATCTGATGATGGAGACAGAAGATGGCCATGGGAATTCAGTAGGTACTTAAGAGGAAACACAAGGCCCGTTTTTCAATAGAAACGTAGTCCCCTGTTTTCTCCCTGGATAATGGCAGTAGAGCAATATTTTTTTTCCATTAATCTATGGCTACTATTGACATGTTCCTATGTTTTCCTTTTTTTCATAAATTTATTCTTAAAAGAGATAGTAACCATCAAAAACAAAAAAAAAGCCAAATTTTCCACTTTGTTCAAACATCCAGAAAACAATTTTGACTAGATTATTTAAAAAAAGGAAAAATAGGAACACAGCCAAAGCCTTTCTTTGATTTTTAATAAAAAAAAATAGATAAATAGGTCAAGTTTTGGAGAAGAAATCAGGGGACTACGAAACGTTGATTTTATGTACTTTTAATAGGTATTTTCGGTCCAAGCTGCAGTTGTCTCTATCGCGCTTTGCGGGGGGAGGCTTGAGGTTGGCGCGACAGCAATACATTTACAAATAATCGCCCCAGGGACGATTCTAACGAGCCCAAACTCATTGCGATCAACTGCTCATTAGGACGGTCCCAATGAGCAGTTGATGATGGCATACAGAAAAGTGCAGTAGGCAATACAAGTTTGTAGGTATCAAAAATGAAATTCTTTATATTATTACACTTCCCCCCGTGTGGTGTCGGGTTGCAATAGCGCCACCCCCTTTCTGCCTGGTTTCGTAAGAGTCTATTAAGGGAACAGGGTTGAAGTATGTTGTAGGCGATGGGCTAGGAACCTGCCACTGCGATATAACACTTTGTCGATCTTTTGTACCCACATTAATGCTAAAAGTGGTACTGGAACACAAGTTTCATCTGCTCTAGGTGCCTACCCCTTTTAGGGCGTGAATGTATGTATGTATGTATTAATACTTATTATTACATAACACACATAATGACGCTGTCAGGCTTAATAACTCGAGATTCATCTATTTGTTATTGTTCCAGATGAAAACAATACATTTGGTACGCAACACGTGTTAGGTACAATGAATCGAAATCCGTTACGCCTGTTTGCCACCACGTTAATTTGAGCACCTTTTGTTTGAATAAAGAATTGCTACAAGTAGTTAGGTATTTAATGAATGAGAGAAATCTAAGACGTGCAAATGCAAATGTGATGAGTTATTTATATAAAGAATAAAAAGTTGTTATTACTACCTACCTACAAATAATCAAAATGTACAAGATAACCAAAAAAATTGCCGTATTTGGGTGCGAATACATAGCTGCAGATAATAAATAAATAAATAATAAATAAATAAATATTAGGGGACAATCTTACACAAATTGACCTAGTCCCATAGTAAGCTCATTAAGGCTTGTGTTATGGGTACTGGACGACGATATATATAAAAGATATAAATACTTAAATACATAGAAAACTTCCATGACTCAGAAACAAATATTCATGCTCATCACACAAATATTTGCCCTTACCGGGATTCGAACCCAGGACCTTCAGCTTCGTAGGCAGCGTCACTACCCACTAGGCTAACCGGTCGTCAAAATTTAATTATCATTTATTAAAACACTTTAAGTAGTTCTAAAATATTTTAAATGATTTTTATCTACGCACATATCATTAGTGCTCTAAAATGCGTTCAGAAACCGTAGGAAATGATCAGCATTATTACAACCAATTTTACTATGAGAACTTTCTTGTCTGTGGTAGTAGGTAAAATCTGTACTGTAATGTTATTACAGTACAGATTTTTGTAAGGTTATGAGTTTAAATTTGGAACAGCTGTCAAAACTCAAGTGGGTCACTATTCTAGTATCCATAGATAGTGTATTAACAGTTATCGATGCGAAACGTCAATTCCGTATGTTTTTTAATATAAACCGCACGATTTTTGATCAAGAGTGACATGAGAATAGGGACTTCATTCGTTTGTCTATGATTTAAAAAAAAACATTCGTCTTGACGTAGGATCGAATTGCCGCCATTACTGTTGTCATGTCTTTGTTGGTTTTTGCTGTTACGAAAGTAGAATTGTGAAAAGTTGTTTGTTATTCACATTTTAGTTGAAAATATGAGTAGTAGTGACTACGAGAACGATATGCACACTCCGCCGGATATCATAAATGCAGCCACGATTGCAACAAATATATTTTACAGGTAGCACTGGTACTATAAATATATTTTACAGGTGGCTTCTGAACCCATCTTAGAGTACTTATGATATGTGTGTAGATAAAGTAGTGTATGCAACTGTACATAATTTTGCCTTAAAACACTCGTGTGATCCTATTATGAAACTCGCTGGCGCTCGTTTCATAAAACCATACTCCTATTTTAAGGCCTCTGATTATGTATCAGTTGCATAAACTACTATTATGAGACTGACACTGTATTATAATATGTTATTAACAGTGGTCGTAACTTTTGTAGCATTTTTGGTGCAGCGTAAGTGTTGTTAAGGGAATTGGTATATACAATATCAATCAAAATTGTTAATTAAGGTTAATATTAACGTTATTAACGCTAATTAAGCATTAGGATTGAAATTCTTTATACCAATTCCGTTAATTACGCTGCACCAAAAATGCTACAAAAGTTACGATTCACTGGTTATTAACAGGCAAAATCTATCACAAATACCCTCCTAAAGTATCTCAAATCCACGACCCACTATAAAATGTGCACATTATATTTTATAGACTACAGCTGATAGCGATATTTGATATATCCCTATACTTTGAGACAGTATATCATTGTTACATGGTCGACGCGAAAATTGGCTGCATTCAGAGTTTGGTATGTATACATATTTAGAGTGTTGTTTTGGAGGGAAAAGGGGCCGAGAAATGAAACACGGGGGTACATCGAGGTGCTATATTCCGACTACCTATCTATGTCGCCGGGCGCAGCCGGCTGGCGTTCGATTATCAAAACTACCCTCTATCTTAAACCTAACAGAGAGTATATGAAGGGTACACGGAAAGAACATGACTAGACTTATTGTTTGAATATGAGAGTTTAATGTCACGTTCATAACGAGCTCCAAATGTTCAGATAGAAATCTCACGTTCAAAAATAAAGTGACTAGACATTTTCTTTTCGTGTACTTTTCTTTGGACTAATAATAAAGAGGCAATTTCTGTAAAAAGTAAGTTTGTAGCTTTTTTAGTGTATGTATGTAGGGGGTAATCTGCTTAACTCCTTATAAACTGTTAAAATCTTTTATAATATATATTTGTGATGCTCTTGTGCTACATTTTAACCTGTAGCTCTTCCTGGGTTCTTTGTAAATATAGATGGACTTAGGTATCACATAGGCATTGTGGTTACAAAGCAAGCGAGTGGTTAATATTTTTTTTTATTTACTAACCTAAAAATTATAATATGTTTACCTCATACCTGGCCATAAAGTAGCCACGAAACGCACGAAACCCGACTTCTTGGCCAGGGAGAGACGTAACATGTTGTACCACGCGTGGTAATAAAGAAAGCCTCAGATAGCATATGTATCGCCTTTGCCTTCGACTCTCGACAAATACCTGCGATCTGAGACATTCTTTGTGTTACCGCTCTAGTTAAGTAATGTATTGTGTTATGTTTTGTATTTCGGTATTTGTAAATATTGGGCTTTGTTGTCCGATGTCAATAAATAAAGCAATAAATAATAAACAAAGATAGTCCATACAATTTTCTCACCACATCTAGGAACTCCGCGTCCGATACTGTCACTCAAATTTGACCCCTACCCCTTTGACATACGGATCGCATATTACGCAGCCACAAATTGCCGTCCAAGTATCACGTAAGAGTAATTTGGTGACGTAAAGCAAATATTTGCGGGGTCATCTTGAATAGTTGAATCACGATGTTGTTTTCACAAAAACTGGAGACAGAATGTGTTGTAAAGCACGCTAGAGTCTGGCAAATGAAAGACGAGCCTGAGATTTTTTTAAAACTTTTTATATGGCAACATCGATATCATTGTCAAATGTGTCAAACGTCTTAGATGATTATGATGTCGGTTTTTCGTCGGGGATGCGGTCAGCGGTGGACGCCTTGCTTCTCAAGCGGAGCTTCTGACGCTGATTGCATTATTGACGACTGACCAAACTACCGAACAACGTCGCTTTATAAGCAAACTTGACATTGGCGAAATCATCTTAACTTAGATGGAAGCCATTTTTTTTTAAAATTGAATTGATTGATTATGATGTCCTAATCTTGATACCTAAAGCCCGACAAGTTACTATTTGACCCTTTAGGCACGTATACAGTGAAACTATCTCTGGGTCAAATAGCGACTTGTCGGGCTAAATTTCGGGTAACTGTTCCGAAAATACTAACCACAATAAATTGGACGGAATTTGCTTTTTTAGAGAGTTAAAGAGTGGCTTTCAGCTTGAAGGATGCTACTAAAATTATAAAATGCGAAATGTTTGAATATTTCTAGATGTTTGGATGTTTAGATGTTTGTTACTCAATCACGCTTAAACAGCTCAACCGATTTGGATGAAAGTTTGCACGAAGATAGTTTATAGTCTGGATTAAAATATAGGATAGTTTTTATCCCGGGTCCACGAAGACGAAGTCACGGGCGGAATTATCATTAAATTTTGGAGAGTGATTTCGATTATTCTTCTTAAACGTAAAGGAAAATAAAGTCTTATTTTATAAACATTAATTCTGCTTAATCAGCAAGCGCAGCGAACGAAGTTCTATTCTTCAACGTGGGCCGAACTTCGTTCGTTTGAGCGGATGTCCGATTTCCCCCTTTCCCGCCGTTCTCCTCTACGAGAATCGCTTGAGCAAATTTTGTGAGCCAGGTTTTTTGGGTCTATTCAGTTTTTTTTAAAGGTTCGCGATTTCTACAGCTCTCATAGGCGCTAGTGATAATTCCATAATGACCGATTGAACGAAATCGGAGCGCCGAACGAAACGATAAAAATTAAATTCCAAGTCGTTGAAACAATCAATGTCCCAACCCGCTTCTGATGTTTAATGATTAGCTTCAGGCTATGAAAAAACGATAAAATGCCGTTAATTTAGTGTCTTTGTAACAATTCGAACCTATACAACTGTCTTCGGTTTTTATACTTTTTATCTATTGTCTCAATTCAATGGTTTCAAGTACGAATATGTTGGGCATTGTGCGCGTGTGAATTGTGTTCCTTTAGGGGCTTATGATTAAATGTTCATTGGTTTTTAATTACTTATTTAGTGGCATTAGGCTTTATCTTGATCCTGCGTTAGGATGTTGCCAATGCGATTTTTTAGACATCTGCGGATGCGGATGTGTTGAGGCTCGCATGTATGCGGATTTTGGGGTCGGACACCTTAATAAATGGGGAATAAACCAGGGCCATGTGATATCGCGCAGTAATCAATCACGTTGCGACGGAATTTTAATATTACAAAATTGAATAAGTTTCTGTAAAAAAAACATTTTTGATACAAGAATTTATTGTTAACTGTACTTTTCTGCATAGAAACAACTACTCATTGAGACGATTACGTCAACGAGTCAACCATAGCCACCATCTATCTCCATTATCAGATCAGCTCGATGATACCATAATAATTCATTGTCATCCAAACTATACTTGTACCTAACCAAAATTTCATCTCAATCGGTTGAAATTAACTAGTTCAAAATTCTGTTTCAAGGTTTGTCCCACACTAGCAAACAAACGAACCGGTCAAGTTAAACAAAAAGCTTGTAAAAAACGCGACGTCGTTCTTGTCACGAGTGAATGCTTCGAATCGTATGATTACAGGAACAAATTAAGTTATTTGAAGTGAAAACTTCTTCAGCGGCGCTGAGAACTTTTTGGGATGGGGAAAAATTGTTAGAGCCTTATCACACTTGCGATTTGCGAGCGTGTTTTCTATACAATTATCAGTCGCGTTGTACTATTATTTATTCTGTGGTCGCGGCGAACACGCTGCGTGATCGCCTTCATACAAAATACGCTTGGAAATCGCAAGTGTGATAAGGCTCTTAAACTCGCGACAGATTTTTGTGACGTCAGATGCGTAGGAGGTCACGTGACCGTAGATGGTGAGATTTTCGACACCGTGAGAGATTCTGGACGAGGCTTGGGGGCGGGGGGGGGGCTAAAGGGGTTTTTTTTTTTTTTAACCAGTCTTTTTTTGACTTATGAGTCTTATGACGTAGATTTATACCTAATACGCGCGGGACGCGCACCGTTCTTATTCCGCCTTGCATCCGCAAAACACTGCTTCGATTTTACGGTATTGTCTTTTTGAAGTCAGATGCAGTCGCTTCCGCAAGAACTAGTGCTAAAGCCAAAAATTTGGAATTAGGGTAGTTGATTTAACAGTTGTTAGTTGTTTGTCTGTGGACTTACCTTTCTTGAGGATTCCATTTCTATTTTCTTACTAAGGATATCTGAAAATAGAAACAAAAAAACAATTAGATTTTTGTAGAAAAAAACAATTAGATGTTAGAATAATTATTAATTGTATTTGGACGCTCAGAGACCTTATACATTTGTGGAATACTGAATTAATATTTAATATCATTAACTTCTGTTAATGCTGATACAGATCTTATATCGAATGTAATGGTCATATTTTGCTATTTTGTTTTGTTTACATTAACTTAGTGACATTTAGTTTGTTAAGCTTTTATATATTATAAATTATTATAGTGTAAGATTAATATTATTTTATTGTAAATTACCGTTTGACATGTAAAAGTGCCCTTGATTGATTTGATTTGTATGTAGAAATGTTTGTATGAAAATAAAACAAAGATACGGACCATGCAGCTTTCAGTTTAAGTTTTAGGTTTATCTAATTATTTTAATTAATAAACTTTTCAAAACCTGAGTCTAGTAGCAAAATACGTACTTATACCGAAGTTACTTCCGCAAACAGGGTTAGGCTGGGGCTAGTTTAATATTAAATATGGTAGATATGAAATTAAATATACTAAACCACTAAAAATAACGAGCGACTGCCCGCTGATCTTAGACAGGAACCATCTGACGAAGCATTTAGACGCCGCCTTTTATTGGAAAATCCATTATACCTACTCAGTTGAATCTTGACTTGACATGTTAAATTATTATTATTACCTATTTAAATTTGTATGAATATGATTTGACATTACATGTATTGTGTCACGTATTTTCTGATGCACTAAATATTGTAAAGAATGACCAATATATGAACCTAGAGGTTTATATATTGGTGTTATTTTGCTTTTGGTTTGTTTTTTATAATTCCTTGTTATTGTGTTCTTACATTTGTTGACATTGTCTTAATATTAATCTTAACTTTTCCCTGTTTTTGACGATCGTTATAAAAATTCTTATTTTTTGACATGTGAATGACCTATGAAAATCTTTAATGAATTTTTTTATCATGAAATAAATAACCTAATCTAATAAAAAAACTAGTTTTTTTTTTTACCAAAGTCACGCCTTGAATCTAAGTAACCTCAGTTTATGGTAAGTATTAAGATATTGTTAAAATAAAATTGGTTCCTGCGCTTCCTTTTGCTTTAATAATATGGGTTTATCATCAAATTGTCGACACTCACTTCGTCGAATTTCACTTCAAAGTCAACGTTTCAGATGATTCATTAAATAGTTGAATTATGTCATGGAAAACGTTTTATGATTAATTGTTTCAAGTATATTTAATTAAGATTACAAGGATTATTATTTATTTAATTAAAATTAAAATAGTTGGCATACACAGTTATCTATGGCAATTATTTTAACCTAACCTAACCGCCAGCGTGTCGACGTTACCCCGCTTAGCGGGGTGCCTATTTTCGCTCTGAGGTACACAAGTGAACCCTAACCTAACCTACTTATAATACAATTGTTACGGTTGTTTGTTTTTTTACTGCAGGGGGCGAACCCCCTTTTCTGGCAGCCCTAATCTAGTTAAACCCCTGTAATGAGTTGTTATTTGTTTTTGTAATGTTGTAATAAAATTTCGAACAAATGAAATTCGTGTTTAGTTATTCTGCCATTTAAAATTCATACAAAACGAATCATTTGTCAAATAATATTCCCTGAACAGTTATGCTATGACATAATAAAAATTGGATTGATCTGGTCATGAAATAAAATTACACCAAACAAGAATTCGTGAACTAAATGTTACTTGAAACGTTTTCGATGAAACAAAATTCGATGAAAAGTTTGTCGATAAAACAAGAGACACCCAATAATATGAAAGTATTAGTACTACGTTTTAAATGTTCCTCATTCCGTAATCAAGTCGGCCATAAAGCATTCGTCCCTTACTAGCTAGTACGAGTATGTAAGTGCGAGCGGGACCAATGCTTTATGTACGTCATAATAGTTTTGTTTTATTATATGAAGGGAATATTAGGTTTCAATACAACTAGCCAAACTGTGACGTTTGATGGCGAGATATGCTCATTTTAAATCTAAAAACTTATTTAAATCCAACAACTTATGTGATTTAAGAGTCCGCAGTAAGCTCGATTCTCCACGTGTGTAACGTTCTGATTTTAAAACTACGTGTTGGATTGTAACTAAACTTTGCACGTACAATGACATGAGGTATATTCAAGTCTGTAATTAGTTTATGTAGCTTCAGTTAAGTTTTTCGTACAAAACTTGTTTTTGTTGTATTTAGTTTGTTTTATAAACTGGAACCATTATAAACTAATTACAGACATAGATATACCTCATGTCATTGAACGTAACGTTTGTATGGGAAGGTGAAATTCGGCCGAGCTTACCTGCGGACTCTTAACAAGGGAAATTATTATGTCATCGTGTTTTTCGTGTAATTAACTTAGTTAAACCTGAAGAATATCCGGTTTGAATTGATGATGAAAATCAATACAACACACTGTACATTTGTGTGATCATGCTAGCTAGACAGATGTCCTAACATTACCTTAATGGTAGGCATGTAAATTATTCTTAATTCAGCATTACAGTGTTCCGTGACTCAGTGGTTAGAAGCGACTAATTTGCGGTAAAACTTGACGCGAAAATGTGTTAACTTCATTTTAATAATTGCTCGCGGTACGAAACAGTGACATTGATTGTGTCATAAGCATTTCCTATTTAAGGGGATGCCTTGATTTGAGTCGAACACGGCCCCTAGACAGAGACACGCTGATGAAACGCACGAGGAAAAGAGATGTAACACTCTTCGGGAATGGATTTTTGGCCAAATTTCGATAAATAGGTACCTAACTTAGTGAAGTTTTATTTAAATTTCATAAAGTGAGATTTTAGATGAGATAAAATACTATAGATAACTTGATCCTGTCGTAAAATAATGTATCGTTTGAGTAGGCTGAGTAAATACACGAAAATACAGACCCAACTTTGGATTTTTTTTCTATCGAGGAAATTTTAAGCAATCATGTATCGATAAAATCAGATAAACAATCATATAGTCAAGAATCATATATATATGATATATATGAAAAAAATGCTTCAGAAAAAAAAACTGCTTCTGAAAATCAGACCTTCAGAACTGCGTTTCAAAGCACGCGATAATTTCCAATGCACCGCCATAAGAGGAATTCAGGTTTTAGTTTACACTGCACTTTTAACTTTTAATCAAGTTATTTCATTTACAGCAGTGGAAATGAACTTGCTCGAGTCCATTATTTTTCAATTCAATAATAAATATACTAAGTCGCATAATCTTGAAATGTTATATGATCATAATAAAAAAAAATATGGAAGTTTTACTGATCTATATGCATATCAAACTCTTGTGATACATATATATGTATCTTTAGTAAAAATTCCATTTTTTTTTTTAAACAAACGAATCTACTTTTGATAAACAACTTTTTTTGACCACCTAGGTGGTGGTAAAGAAGTCAGAATTGACTTTATAATAATATTTAGAATTTCGAAAAAAATATAAATAGCGTACTTAACTATTTTTTTTATTTTTAACCCCTGCCATACAAAGTAACCCTTTTAGAAAGTGAATTTTACGGTTTTAATTAATTTATCCATTTGATGAGGAGTTTTGACGGTTCCATTAAAATCCATAATTTTAGTTTCTTACAAAAATATGTATTAAGTCAGGGTCAGGTGGAAATTAACGTGAAAATTTTTCGATTTCATACCTACGTAGAAAGTAGGTTTATTGTTGGTACCTATATTTAATAGTACATTATTACAGAGTAACCAAGTGAGGAGTTGCCGGCCGAGTACATATAGACGGCCGAGCGTAGCGAGGTCGGAGAGTTATGAGGCCGGCAACCCCTTTTCACGCCGAGGTATGTATAGTGCTTTTCTCAAACATGCACTGAAATAATTAAAAAACTCCTAGAAATCAAACTTTAATTTTCATGGCTGAACGCCGTGATCCTGTGCCACAAATTGTGGAATGGAAATTAAAAAAGACCACCTTGCAGGCCTAGGCCCTAGCCTCTCGTTTCGCTGCGCCCGAAACGTGACACTTCGAAGCCCATTATGAACACAATGTCAATATTTCACTGCATGTTTGAGAAAAATATATTACATATCAGAAGATAGTATCTTAATACAGGATTATTTTAATTTAGTTCCCATTAAAGCAAGGGTTAAATTAACAAAATCTTAAATGGTTCAAATTGTTATTAATCCAATAATTGCAGTCGATTGTAGATAAAGTAATCATGGTGCAAATAACTTTTTTTTTTTTTTTTAACGTTGGGGAAATGCGTTTACGCATCCCGTCCTATCCGGGGAGGCAGGACGGGTATGACGGACTAACCGAAACTGGACTACCGTCTAAAACCAAATGATGGTGCAAATAACCTAGTCGACTGGTTAAATCATAATATAAATCGAAAGTATGTTAATGTTTAAATGAAGAACCTCGTAAAAACTGATAGAACAAGCCAATGCCAGTAAAATAAAGTTTTATTAAGTAACAATCAAAACTTAACATTAACGTTAACTGTTACAAAGTAACAAAGCGTTTAATCAAAGTTGTATTGTATTTCAACACTTTCGAGGTTTTAAGCTCTAAGCGGTAAGTTACACTGTAACAAAAGTACATGTTAATGTTGTTAATAAGATTATAACCACTAAATACATAGCACGAAACATAATATATTTACGTTCAATATACACTGTTAGTATTGCCAACACAAAAGCGAGGTATCGCAAAATGGGGTCCAAAACACACAAAAAATTTAATCGAAGCGAGAAAATAAATAGTTATATTATCTTATCTTAAAAAACGTGACAAGTGCACTCTTGCGCTAGCCGTGAAGTTAGCATTAAATGTTTCTGTTTGTGATTGAGTACTTTTTAAACATAATCTTGTGAATGATGATGCAATTCATTCTTTAGTTTTTTTAGATATACATGACTTAGAACTCCACTTCCATAAACAATTCAAAAACATTCGGTTATTAACGTCGAAAAGGGGTTAATAGGAATGACAGTCTTACTTTGCAAGTGATGTTTTATAAACAAATCTCAAGAACTACTCGTATAAAACATTTATTTAACAGCTGAAATATTTCTTCTAAATAACGATATTTAAATTGGCCAACTCACAGATCCATCTTTTTCTTTTTTCTTCAAAGACGGCGCTGCAGTCTCTAGAGCAATAAATTGCGAATCGTGCCCATAATATGCCAATATCGTGCGAACGTAAGGTCAATGCTCTATACCCAAAGACTGTACTTTGAGGTGCAAACTATAGCTAAACTACAAAAAACATCGATCTAGTATTCGTAGCTACATAAAGTTATTGTCGAAAATCTAAATTTTATGTGCGAAGGAATTTATTTGACGTTTCAAAGGTCATTTCCTAATTCTACCATATTGTTCTCCATTATAAAAAATAAACATAAAGCCTCAGTTATCAAGTGCCATTATAAGCTATAAAAGCTTCGAAGGCTCATCAAAAGCTTGATTTACAGTGGCAAGGTCGAGGCCGCAGGTTAAAACCCGGACAAAGGTAGTACATCGCCCACCGTACCTGATAATTCTCAACGATGTTTCTTGAAAATAGACCTTGCATAGCTGACTTAAGGTTTAAATTAGATAGTGACAGAAGTATTTTCTATAGTGAAGCTTTGTGATGAGTTCCATTAGTAGGTCAGCTGTGGGAAGTGCAGTGAATACTACTGTAACAATATACTAGGTGGATGTTTTTTTTTTCTGTCACTAATAAGATTAAGTCACTTAAAAAAAAAACTACCAAATGTAAGATTAGGTTGACATTTTAAACCTATCTTCAAGTATATTATCTAAAAAAGATTCTAAAAAATACTCTACTTTAAACAGAATAACAACGATAAAAAGTTGATTGATCTTATATGAACTTTATTCAAATTAATATGTTAATAATTAATTGAGGTGCAATCTAGGTAAACCATAACGATACTAAAAATGTTCATCCATTTCACGTTTATTGTAAATTCACTGTTTTTTCATTTATTCAAAAATTTTAAGGTACCACGAAAAATAAATTACCCGTGTCGGGAAATTATAAAATTCTAGCTTTTGCCCGCGACTTCGTTCGAGTTGACTTCCTTTTGTTGGACTTTTACTGGGATAAAAAGTAATCTCTATGTTAATCCAGGCTATACTCTATTTGTATTCTGAAATTCGCTTTTGCGTGATTTATTTACAAACATCCAAACTTTCGTTTTTATTTACAATATTAATTAAGCAGGATGAGGAAATAGACCTCAATACAATACGGATATAGCTCATGAAAAACAATTTAATCCGTCTATGCTTAGTCGTCTGTCATTACAAAATTCCCAAATCTAACAAGGTTTGAGATGAGTATCTACGAGATGGGTGTAACGGAACGTATCGTGATTAACTTATATAAAGTTGTATTATAATTATGGATAAGATTCCCACGAATGTTAAGATTAGATGCTTTACGACTATATAATAATGTAATGAGACATATTTCTCAAGAGAATGAGATCGCATTATCCAACGATTCATCAAATTGTATTCAGAAATAGATTCCCGTCTAGCTTCTTGCTTATCACGAGAATTTTGCAACTTATTTTACATTTTGTGCAATTTTGTGGCAAGCCAGAATCATGTGAAGTATGTAGTTGGGAATTTGGTCGAGTTGGGAATCGGGATGAGGTGGGAATGGAGAAAAGTTGGGAATATGCACCAGTTTAGAATGCGGACGAGTATGGAACGAGTCGGAAATAAAATGCAGTTAGCAAACGTATACGGAATTTGAATTAATGAAAACAAAAATGTTTGAATATTCTGAACCTGAAATTTTTGCACTTTCGGAAATGTTGAGTCCATTTTCAGATTAATAAATAAAGTTCCTATATCAAATGTGAAAATTTTACGGTTTCGTTAATCGTTAGGAAAACTGAAAATTTGCAATATGTAAGTGTTTATGTGTTATAAAAGTTATTTGTTTACTAAATTTCGGTAGGTCATATACCGGTTGTATCAATTTTAACGCCATTAATTTTTAATTCATACTAGCGTTTGATCATAAGTACATTTTAAAGCATATATTTACTTCTATGTTTTTATTTATTTGTTTTCAAATGGATTATTGGTACCGGCGGTCGTGATTTCGATCACATTTATAATAAAGTGGGTGAAAAGAAAATTAAATCTAGCCCGGGCCAGTTTTCCGGGAAATTTCGTTGTCTCCGGATAATATTCACGACGCCGAGCGGAGCTCGGTCTCTCTGACACTTATTAGTTATTATACCACAGACATGGCACAATGTAAGTTGGAATTGCTAATAAATGCTTTTATGGCTGCTTGATTAATTTGATTGGTTATGATCATAAATCATTGTAACGAAGAACTTGACATAATATGTCATTATCTATCAATTCAGTATTGTTAGGTAGGTCATTAGCTAATTTGAATGTTTATTCATAAGTATGTTTATGCTAATTTAATTTACAAGTTTTACGGGTATTTTATGTTTGATTGACAACGGAACTAATTTTGATGGTGTCATATTATAATTTGGCATATCGTTTTGTTCAATGTGTAGCTTACAGTTTTATTTAATGAACAGTATTTTCTCTTAAACCGATAACATTCAAGTTTTTTTTATAACTTAGCGTGAAAATGCTAAAGATATTTTTGAAGAGATTTGAAAATTTATACAGTAACGGAAAGGAAAGCTTTTGAATTGACGTAGTTTTTTTCGTTCATTTATTGACAAGGTATTTTTATTATTATCATTTAATGAATCTCCTCTTCTACCTAGCGTTATCCCGGCCTTTCCCAGGGTCCGCAGGGTTTGCAGGGTTATTATCATTTAATGAATAAAGAAGTTTATTTGGAAGAAACTGAATATTAGTGAGTTTTGTTTTTTAAATCATTTATCGTCATTTTTATTTGCTAACAAGTGAATTTGGAAGATTTGACAATTTAATTTAATTATAAATATTTATAAATAATAGAATTTACTGTTTGAACTGTAAATCACGTTTTTAAACCATTTTCAGTCCTAATACAAGTAGTACATAATCTCAAAATTAAAAAGGCTCTAATATTATGTACACATAATATCACTATAAGAAATCCTCATGTTAAAAACGCACAAAAATATCACGTAAAATACGCACGTCCAAAGAAAAATCCGCACAAAAAATATAATAAAATAAATCCGTACCGTAGCACAAATCCAATGCACACACACTCACGCGCACTCGGTAACTGCGCCGCGCCGCACGCGCATCTTTTATACATGCTCTTGTTTACTGGGGGGGTACGGATGATGGCTTTTTTCAGGTGCTTTGGAATTTGCTTTTTTTTACCGGGTAGTATTCGCTTGACCATGTGCTCGACAAGTCAGGATGTATTTAGTCAGTATGTTTTGTTTAGTCACTTGTTTGCATTTTCTTCTAAAACTTTTTTTAGCGCAAAGAAGTCTGGAACCTCAGAAACGGATTATTAAAGAATATACGCGATAAAGTCCGTTTATGGGCCGGTAGTTTCAAATCGTTGGTAATCATAAGTTTGGCCATTAAATGTCTTTATTTAGTTTGACAGTTTTCTATGGGATGACAACCGCGCCATATTTCACGTTTACCGGTCCGTGAAGTGTTGTTGATGCAATGATAATATTGTTTTTATTTTAGTTTATGTATAACAGAAGCTGGAACTAATTTAATTAAAACTATCATAGACGGTGGGTACATTCCGTACCTATACAACGTTTCTCTTTGTTGTTTCGAAATACACTCGCACAAAATAGTGATAATTTGTAAAACAAACTTAACCTAACCTTAATTTATCGTAAAAACTGTGTTTTTTTTATATCACATCAGTAGCAATTTGGACTGCCTGACGGTAAGCGTTACCTTAGCCTATTGACGCCTGTCACGCCAGAATGCGTGCGTGTTGCAAATCCTTTGCACTTTTGTACGTGGGCTTGTGTATATAGCCATAATTCCCGAAATTTGCCAACATTTAAAATACTCTAACATTTTTTTTTAACTCTTTAAAACCCTAAATGGGAGAATATATATTTTAAATGAAAGAAAAACCACGTAACTAATAATTTACTTTTAAATATATCCTGCCAAAGGGTTCCAAGTACCAAATAAACTCCTCGAAAGTGTCCGATACTGAAAATCGAACCGTGCACACAGTATAAAATACAGATCTTTATTGATAAAATATTAATTTAACAAGTCAATAGGTTAGGTACTGTTACTGTTACATTATCATCACTTACATACATAATTTATTAACAAATCTTTCCGAGTGTACAGAACAGGGATGCCGCGGATGCGATTTTATTGACATCGATTTTGGCGGATGCGGATGTCAATGTCTGCAACATCCCTGGCACAGAACTCGTCAATTGAGTAACATGCCTGTTCCAAAAGGAATGATTTAAGCTTGCTTTTGAACATACTGTTATTGCTAGAGTTATTTATGTCTGTTGGGACAGCGTAGGGCCTCATGACTTACTTGAAAGCTCAGTATGATAGTTACTTTTTAGGGCTCATTCACACGACCTTCTTATCGTTAAGATGAAACACTAAGGGCGAGATAATTTAGAACTAGGTACTTGTGAAATGTATTGCTGTCGCGCCAACCTCAAGCCTCCCCCCGCAGAGCGCGATAGAGACAACTGCAGCTTGGACCGAAAATACCTATTAAAAGTACATAAAATCAACGTTTCGTAGTCCCCTGGTTTCTTCTCCAAAACTTGACTTATTTAACTATTCTTTTTATTAAAGCAAAGAAAGGCTTTGGCCGTGTTCCCATGTTTTCCTTTTTTTAAATAATCTAGTCAAAATTGTTTTCTGAATGTTTGAGCACAGCGGAAAATCTGGCATTTTTCTTAGGTTTTTGAAGGCTCTCTTATTATCTCTTAAGAATAAATTTGTGAAAAAAAGGAAAACATAAGATCATGTCAATAGTAGCCATAGATTTTAGGGAAAAAAATATTGCTCTACTGCCATTATCCAGGGTGAAAACAGGGGACTACGTTTGTATGAATAAACGACCCTTGTGTTTCCTCTTAAAGCTCGCGTCCCGCATTCGAGCTTGTGTTATCTTGTTTTCGGATAGAGTGAAGAGCCCTTACGGTTTATAAACACAGTCCTTAAACGAAGGCAGCCAGTCACGTGTGTATATAATTTGATTAAGTAGAACGCAATATAAATGTTATTTGATTATTAAGCTCGTTGCGTTGAATTTTGTTAAATAGTTTTGTGTTTGCACTAGCGCAAGTGAGAGCACATCAACCAACACAATTCCTATCTTATATAAAATACACAGAAATACGCCAATGTTATATGAAATAGTACATCACTATCTATAGTCCGGGAAACGAAGGGTTGCAGGCCAAGTAGATATAGACGGCCGAGCGTAGCGAGGCCGGATAGGGATACGCGGCCGGCAACCCCGTTTCTCGCCGAGATTTGTATAGTGCTTTTCTCAAACTTGCAATTAAATAAAAATAAAAAGTAGTCAATTTGTTTTATAAATAATACGTTTGTTCGTGCACCGCATGCACCGCCGCCGCCGCGCCGGCAGCCGGCCCGCGCCCCCTCCCTCCGTTTAAAAACAAAAGAAGGTTGCTTTACAGGCCTAGGTGTATAAGGCTGTATGAAATTCCTTTACATATCATCTTCGCTCATCGCACCGGATACGTAGTATTTCCGAACCTAATTTGAAGTAAGTCACGTCAACATTTCATTGCAAGTTTGAGAATAATATTTTGTATATGTACCGTAAAATGCTGCAACTTTGCCTGGATTTTGACGTATTTTTCTTATATCTGTGAACCTATTTTTCATTATGAGTTTAATGAGTATTAGTCGGAAAACATACCCTATGCCTTGCCAGATAAGACTCAAATCTCATTACCTAATCATACTGTATTTCCGATTTACAAGCAATCAAAGTGGCAGGCAAAGTTGTAGACCTAAGACGTAACTTTGCCTAGGCGGATATCTCAATAAATAATATGTTGCTATTTGTAATAATATTTACTCGTGTGCATGAGACATTGGGCTTGTCCCTGGCAGTCAAATTATTGCCATAAGCTTAATACTTTTTTTTTCACAGGCAATAGGTAAAGTTGTAGCAGGTTCCACAAACTTTCTATACAAAAATATTGTTAACTGTAGGATTGTGCCAAAAAAAAGATCATTATTTAAATAAAATATTTTTATTTTTAGTTACAAAATAATCAACAAACAATAATACCCATTTTTTCCTTATTTTTTTTAAACGGAATAACACCTAAATCATTGATAATCGTTCATAAATTTGCGCCAAATTCATTTTTAGGGTGACACCGTAAGATGTCACGTGACCTGATCGAAAAACTGTTACAATGTTATTGAGTTTTCACTTCTGCCGGCACTCCCGGAGTGCAACCCGGTCTTTTATTTATTTATTATAAGTACATTGCAAGTACACTTTTTTGCTAATTCACAATGCATTATTATAGTGTAAAGTTCTATTTCATTGTAAAGTTCTAATCACCCATCACCTTTAAACTCCAACTGTAGGTAATCGACCTGACAACCCATTTGATAAGAAAGATAACTGCAAGACAAATAAAACGAGCCTAAACACAGTGGGTTTATTATGTGTTGTTTAGAAGTTTCTATCTTCGGTCTCCATTATCAGACCATCTCGATGGTACCATAAACATTGCACTGTCACCCGAGTTACATAAGTACGTTAAACACCTCAATTGGTCGCTAATAAGTGGTTGAAAAATTTATTGCAAATCTTGAACTAAAAGACAAACATACAACATAATTATAATACAATAGATATACAATTTGCAAGTAATTACAATAAAAATAACTTAAGTACCATTCAGTTTTTTTGTTAACGTTAGTTTATTACTGCATCGTCAGCAGATCTACCCACACTGAAAGTTGGTGAAAATCGACTTGCAAGATTTGACTTAAACCAACAATCATTGCAAGTTAATAAAAAGCTTGTAATAAATAAACTCATTTAAGCAGGCTTATTTTTACTATTTTCTGTACATTTATAAAACCCAGCTAGTGACAGCCCTAGACCCAGGCAAAATTGTGTCATTCAAGTTTCCAAAACACTGCCCAATATTGCCTAGTACGTTATTATGCTGAAATCATGTCCTTTTCTTGAAAATATTAAACTTACGGAAAATAGACAGTCTTTACTTACCCTGGGACGTTACCACTTCTCAAAAAACACCTTTTTTGTAGATAAAAGTTCAAAAGTTGCGAGACACTAAAAAAATGCTGCCACTCACTCCGACTTATGATGCGTAACTGGCGGAGCAACAATGGAGTTACCATTGTAAAAAATTAAATATGTGTTGCCAGAATAATGAAAATTCCTACCAAATGGTAAAAAACAAGAAAAAACTAAGCAAATTCGAGAGGTCATAATTGAAACGAAATAGGCAAAATTGAGTTTAAATGGCAAAGTTGCAGCATTTTACGGTACTTATTACTAGTTTTACAGTAGTCATCATTTACATAATTGGTCTATCGAATTTTCTTTCTCTTAACTCATTTACTCAAAGCTCCCCCTCCTCTCCCGCTGACCCATATGTGCGTCAGAATTTAGTATGGAGAACAAAACTTTTTTTTTAAGGGATAAAGGTTCGCCTTTATAGTAATCATGTTTTTTGAACCTACTGTATTCTCTATCCAACCTTAGGGAATTGGGCTGAATGAATGACGATCGAACGACGGCCCGCCACTTTCCGGCCAGGCGTCCCTTCATAAACTCAACATCAACCTACTGTATGCCACTTGTTTTACGATTATGTACAGTAAAGCTTAATTCATACTTACATGTGTTATAATTATTGCGTTAGAAGTGAATGAAAGTAGCACAGGAATGATCAAAGTTACCCCTGATATCAAAGTCACGCCGATGGTAATTTTTTGGGGTTCCGTAGTCAACAAGGAACCCTTATAGTTTCACCATGTCCGTCCGTCCGTCTTTGGCTTAGCTCAGTAGCCATTACTACTAGAAAACTGTAATTTGGCATGGGTATATAAATCAATCACGCCGACAAAACAGAAGAATAAAATCTTTAACAAAAATTTTTTTGAGGTACCTCACCTACACCTAAAATGAGGATGTAATTAGGGTTCCGTAGCCAAATGGCAAAAAACGGAACCCTTATAGATTCGTCATGTCTGTCTGTCTATCCGTCCGTATGTCACAGGCATTTTACTCGAAAACTATAAGGTGTATTTGAATAAAATTTTCAGGATAGGTGTATTTTGTTAATCGCTACATAGTTTTGTAACTAAATTACTAAAAAAAATTTTTTTTAGGGGTGCACTCCGTACATAAAACTGAAAGTCAACATTTTCATTGTAAGCCCAAGTGTGGCACATCAATCGATAGGCCTTTCAAAATAAATATAAGTTACCTCAGCATTTTTTTTGATTAAGTGAATAGAGTCAGAGATAATCTCCTCGAAAGTCACTAAAATTGTGTCGTCCCCCCCCCTCCAATTTTTGAACCGTGAATTTTAAAAACATGAAAAAAATCATGCTCATAGGGCTTATTACATTCTCTCAGCGAAAATTGTTTTGAACAAGATCGGTTCAAAGGTATTTGAGATATTTCAAAAAAACTGCCTTCCTTAAATAAAAGGACGTAAGTGCCATAAGATTTCAGTAACGATACCACCTTTTTAATAGGCACGGAACCCTCGTTGTGCGTGGTCCGACACGCACTTGGCCGCTTTTTTTTTTCTCGTTAATACCATAGTGTGGGGTATCGTTGGATAGCTTGTTCAAAAATATTATGGGTTTCTTGGCAAACGTGGCGGTAGTAGGTACATATAATTAATTTAAAAGGAAAACTATCACGGCTAAGTAGGCATAACTATACCAAGTTAAAGTCGACCAACTTAAAATGTAGGTACCTTCTTGGAAAGGCCAACTTTCGTACAAATTCGGCCGACGCAACCATTTAGTTGGCGCGCGCGTGTCGATGTAACTAAGAAAGACAGGCAACTACGGAACCCTACACTGCGCGTGGCCCGACACGTACTTGGCCGATTTTTATTCAGAATAACATTACATAGAACAATGGAATGTCATCTTGCTCATATGGAGCAATCCAAGTGTGTGAAAGTACAGTACCCCATGAAGCTTTTCTTACTTTACGACTCTATAATAAGTATATGTATTAAGGTTCCAAAGTGGTTGACTATTTTCTATATCTAGGCTGACAGTGACTCCATGTTACAAAAGACCATAGACATAATAACACCACCACAGTGGGAAGAATACCCTTGCAATACTACGTACTCGTCCATACAAAAAGAGACAACGTTATTCCACTTCTCAATCATTTCCAATCTCATTATTTTTTTAGTTCGTTATTGACACAATAAAAGAGTAGGTTTATAAGTTTTCCTTTTTTTAGGGTTCCGTACCCAAGGGGTAAAAACGGGACCCTATTACTAAGACTTCGCTGTCCGTCTGTCTGTCTGTCACCAGGCTGTACCTCACGAACCGCGATAGCTAGACAGTTGAACTTCTCACAGATGATGTATTTCTGTTGCCGCTATAACAACAAATACTAAAAACAAAATAAAATAAATATTTTAGAGGGCCTACCATACAACAAACTTTTTTTTAAATGGTTTTTATAGATAATGATACGGAACCCTGCGCAAGTCCGACTTTCCCTTGGCCGGTTTTTTTTTAAATTTTGCAATAAATTCAAACTTATAGGCTTCTAATTTTTTTTTTTTTCAAAAGCGAAACCTCTATGCCTAGATTATATTGTGCTAAAGCGATCGGCATCAAAATCAAAGTGATTTGTTAAGATTAAGTGAGTGGAAACAGTTTTCTCCAGAAATGGTCATATAAAAAGAACCTATTGTCATTCGCGAGCTGCTAGCTATACTTCACTCTTAATTGCTCTGTGGGTATGTGGTGTTGTGTTCCTGGCCCCGTATCATGGTCGGCCTTATCACGCGATAAGTGACAAGATAGAGCGTCCGTCACTGGCTGACACCGTTCGATAGAACGAGACTGACGCACTATCTTGTCACTTATCGCGTGATAAGGCCGACCATGACACGGGGCCTGACATGGTGTGTGTGCGAGGATGTGGTGAGTGAAGGGATTGTCTCCAGCTGTTGACACAACGAATCGTCAAACCAATAAAGGGTTGGCAACGCGCTTGTGACGCTTGCGCCAGCGTTGTGGTAAATAAAACAACTTCATGCTCCACGATTAGAAATACAGAAAAAAAAATTGTAAGGTAAATGTCCCAGTGCTTGACCCTGGTTCAATACACTCTCAATATCAATATCTGCGTGTGACCAAAAGCCCGAAGCGTCCCTTCAAGCGCGAGCCCTAGGGCCGAAGGGCCGGCCGGGGGGAAATCCACGGGGATAATAGGCATGATGCCTCATGTTCAAATTGATAATGTAGTGATGCTAAATGGATCGTAAACCATCAAATTATCGTAATAAAGTATAAAGTATAAAAAAAAAAAAAAATGTTTATTTAAATGCAGTATACAAACATACTTAAATAAATAAAATGAAATCATAATTAAATATAATTAAAATCATAAAAAGATGAATCTTGAAAATTTAGAAAAAATATGCATTTTTTTTATTGTCCAAGAGTAAATTTAAAGCTACCAATAGAATCCTTACGCTTTTATAGAAACAAAATTGTACAACAACTATGTACTTAAACGCAGTATTTCGCGACCGAAACAACAATTTACCTGATTTTCCATACAACGATTACTTAGTACAAATGTCAGTTGTGTCGTCATGAATCTTGAAAATTTAGAAAAAATATGCATTTTTTTTTATTGTCCAAGAGTAAATTTAAAGCTACCAATAGAATCCTTACGCTTTTATAGAAACAAAATTGTACAACAACTATGTACTTAAACGCAGTATTTCGCGACCGTAACAACAATTTACCTGATTTTCCATACAACGATTACTTAGTACAAATGTCAGTTGTGTTGTATCTATCAGTATGAAGCGTTTCGCACTGCCGCCAGCGAGGTCAATCTTTGTCTTAATTTTTTGGGTATTCATGTTTTTTAAATGTAGTTGCTCCCATACAAACATTTGTTCCTCTCCAAAAACTGGTTCGAATGACGTCACAAAAAAATCTTAGTCATCATCCCTATTGCCATATTTTGTGTTGTTGAACCATGGGTGTTAACTATTCAGGCATTATTTATGTACACACGAAATTAATATAATACTGAATTCTATACTATTAAACGAGCAATATTTTTATATAAATATCAAATCAAAATTAAAATCATTTATTTCATGTAACAAGGACACATATTTAGGTACATAGAATAAAAAATAATAGTTAAAGATTAGTATAGTATATTGATTTAAACTTTCACGATTCTCACACATTATTTATACTAAACGGGACTTAATCGCGTATAATTAACTTATTTTATTTACCTCACTAAGGTCTCCCGACGTTTCGGATGTGTTGCAACATCCTGTTGAGTTGTCCCGTGACCATGGATGTTGCAACACATCCGAAACGTCGGGAGACCTCAGGGAGGTAAATAAAATAAGTTAATTATGCGCGATTGAGTCGGGAGTTTAGTATAAATAATTAGTATAGTAGTTCCGTATTAATGAAAAGTAATAATATAATAATAATAATAAATATCATCTACCATCGTATAACTGGTGGGAGAGTGCAGCCCCGCACAGTGCATCAGACCCCGACCATGATAATGGTCGGCCTTATCACGCGATAAGTGACAAGATAGAGCGTCTGTCACTGGCTGACACCGTTCGATAGAACGAGACTTATCGCGTGATAAGGGCTGCCCATGATACGGGGCCAGGATAGCACAGTCAGCCTTATCCGCTATCATTTTAAGAATGCTATTGGGACTGTCCAAATATGTATCTCCTTAATTAAACGAGCAATATTTGTAGTCACGTTCTCGAAAACGGCTCTAACGGTTTCAATGAAGTTTGGAATGTAGGGGTTTTCGGGGGCAAAAAGGGAAAATTAGTTTTCTTCGTATTTTCACCCGAGCTGAGCTCGGTTGCTCAGGCACTTACTAAAAACCTAAATGACGTGTTATTTTAGCTCATTTAACTCTAATATTTGTATGCTTGTGCATGCTGAATACGATAACTTTTAAACCCATGTCCTAAGACTATGAATGTACTCGTATCTGTATAAATACAAAAAAAAAAGAATTTGGATTTTGAATATAAGCTCACCGTAATAGCTTATATTTTTCCTTTAGCTTCCGCTTAAGGAGCGAGCACACCGGTGCTTAACGCTGCGTATACGCGTTGACGTGTCGTATGCGTCACGTATTCTTCATACATTTTGCTGCGTTTACGGTGCGTTAGCGTCTTTTGAGCAGCGGTGTGGTCGCTCCCTTAAACACCGGTACGTACTTACCTTACGATGGTTTGACTAATGTCTACAGAACATAATGTTTATCCATTAGTTGCACCGGAAATGCGAGTCAAAAAAGTAGCAGGTGATGAATCCTCTAGCGGCTAAATGTTCACAAACATATTCAATACTTATAGGACATGTTTTCCGGGTTACTTCATCCTATGTTAAAGTTTGGGTAAAACATTTTTTTGTCTAGCATGTTGTTGGCTTGCTCAGCCACTCAGAAATAGGTTTGCACTGTCAATTGAATCAACAAATTATTCACATTTGAAGTCAATATCATCCCATAAAAAACATTGCATTAAAAAAGAGGCCAAGTCTCGAAACTCTTCCACCGTAAAAAGTTGTGAGATATTTCGTAGAGCCAAGTCTCAGGCATTCTTATTAATCTTTATTTGCATGCTAAATAAAATTCTGCAACGAGGCAATCACACAACTTAACTGTATTTATGGATTTTTGCATACTTACCTAAAATTATGTAGTATTGTGTGAAGGCCAAGTCACAAAATGTTATTTAGCAAGCAAATAAAGATTAGTAAGAATGCCTGAGACTTGGCTCTACGAAATATCTCACAACTTTTTACGGTGGCAGAGTTACGAGACTTGGCGTCTTTTTTTCATGCAATGTTTTTTATGGGATCTCACTTCTTTTTGTAGGTTAATGTGTTATCCATACATACAAACTATGAATGCAGGCCCATTCTTGCTTTTGAATTTTCCCATTCACTGCAAATGTAACTTTGTAATCCTATATATTTGTATAGGATTACAAAGTAATGTATACAGTTGGTGTATCTAGAAAACTGGGTTGAAATTGCATTTTTTTATAGTTTTCCCATTATGTGGCCATTAAACCCTAACTCTGTACCAAATTTCAGCTCTCTGAGTTTATGGGAAGTACTAGTTCTATTTTGATGATCGTGAGTGAGTGAGTGAGTGAGTGTCATAAATGCGAAACTGTGCTTTCGCTTAACTTCGGAACTAAGTGACCTACAGACTTGAAATTTTGGATTTTAAGTATATGATTATAGCTTACTGGATGGCGAAAATTTCTCCGTTCTGGTCTTATCCAGAGGTTCTCAAATAGGGGCCTGAAAATTCGGCGAAATGGTTCCAGTAAAGGATGGTACGGCAGTGTTTGCTTCGCGCTCGTACAAAAGGCGGACTTAATGCCGTAAGCATTCTCTACCAGTCAACCAATATGAAGCTTTAACTTATTTTTACGTCACACCTGGCCATAATGCGAGTTTTACCGCACGCTGCGCGTACGGCAAAACTCGCATTGTGCCCAGGTGAAGACGTAAAATTGTGTACTCACCACGGGCGGTAATTTGTAAAGCCCCAGATCGCATATTTATGGCCCGAACCGAACGTGAAGGTCACAAACACCTGCGATCTGGGGCATTCACGAATTCAGTAATGTACTATTATTTCAAAGATTTTAAATACGCAACGATCAAAAAAAGGAGGTTTTTTGACAATGGAAAATTGTGGCCTTAATATTATATTACGAGAACAATATTTGATAGAAAAAAATCACGAACATAGGTCTAAAATACACAAAAATACACTTAAAATATTCGTAACAAATTATGCACAAAAGCTAAAAATATTATAATTGCTTCTGAAAATCGGCAATATCATGTTTGAGAGAAATCAGTGATTATATTTTTATTTATTTAAACGCCCAAAAAATTAAAATTGAAAAACATGATATCCGCGCTTCCGAGCACGCACTTCCATCTCGCTCACGCTTATGCTCAGTGAGAGGAAGAGAAGACCATGAACCTACGGCGCCTTAAGTGCTCCTCAGCATTTTCTTAACCTAAGAGCAGTGTATTAAGAAGTTAATTATGTTACGCTTTACGCGTTTCCTATTCTCAATTCTTCAAAACAGCAACTCATCATCATCAACATATCAGCCGGAAGACGACCACTGCTGGACATGGGCTTCCCCCAAAGAGTGCCACAATGGCCGGTCCTGCGCCAGCCGCATCCAGAGCGGTCTCTCGCGACCTTTACCAGATTATAAGTTCACCTAGACGACCGCTTTAGCCTAGTTGGTAGCCTACGAAGCAAAAGGTCCTGGGTTCGAATCGGTAATGGTATTTATTTGTGTGATGAGCACGAATATTTGTTCCTGAGTCATGGATGTTTTCTATGTATTTAAGTATTTAATTATCTATATAAGATGTTAATCTTCGTCTAGTACCAATAGTACAAGCATTGCTTAGTTTGGTTGGGACTAGGTCGATTTGTGTAAGATAGTTCCCTAATATGAATTTACCTTCTGAGGGTCTATCCAAGCTGTCCCTTCTGGTACGTGGTCGCCACTTCAGAACCTTTCCACTCCAACAACCATCGGTTTTATATGCCCCGTAATTTCTGCAGCGATCACGCACAGAAACTCCAAGCCCAGCATAGCCCTCTCCATTGCCCTTTGTGTGACTTTGAGCCTTCTAATGATGCCAACAATAGAAGGAGCAATTCACCACATTCGTTATTATTCGCAAAGCTTATTTCTACACTTCCTTCCTTTACGCAATTTATCACAAAATAGAACGTACATCTACAATGGATTCCTTGGGGCTCCATAATGAATTGCTTTGCCGAGACCACATTATGTGGTCTTTCTTTAAAGTATGTAGGTATATCTATTATTTTAACTCGCAACGAGGGGGGGGGGGGAAGGTAAAATGTGTTTTGTTTTAATCGAAAGACTCGTACGCATATTTGCTTTTAGAATCTCTCTCTTCCTATAACTATACATAGTTGGGGAGAGAGAGAGAGAGATTCTGGTGGTGGGGTCAGCTTTTCTCGTATTAGGTACTTCTCCTCGACATCTGTTTGGGATAACTTGCATTCTCTTATGTCTCTTAGCACTACGTCCTTCCATCTTGGTCTGGGTATTAGCTATTAGAATCTGAAAGGGTGTATTATAAATCCCTCAAGGGGGGGATTCACGAGTATGGTTAAGACGGGATTATTTGAAGCGACCTACTTTTTATAAAACTGCCATTGGAATTGGAACCTTCAATCTTGAAAGAAAGAAAGATACATTTATTCACAAACACACAGGACACACAATAAAATAATCAAAGAACAGATAAAACATGAAACAAGTGTGTCTCTGCGGCAGTGAACCGGACACTGGCTCAGCATTATGCTGAGGTGTCAGACACCTGCAGCGCTGATTTTCAGCCAGCACCGTCGGTAACTCACGGAAACGTCATACAAATGTAGTAAATAAACTACCTACATTATTGGGAGTATTGGGACAGGCGAAAGAGTAATAAACATAAATACTTAAAGTGAGATAATACATGTAACTACACACTACCTGGATGCAGTCTTGGACAATAGAGTTGCTTTTAGAATAAACTACTTGGATGTAATTCGGCCAACTCAATTAATAAATGAAATAATAGTACTTACATTGGCTACATTACTACAGAGGCCGGAAAATAAGGGTTTGCCGACCGATTACATATAGACGGCCGAGCGTAGCGAGGTCGGATAGTTATAAAGCTGGCAACCACTTTTCACGCCGAGGTATACTGTATAGTGCTTTTCTCAAACATGCAATGAAATAAATTAAAAATCGCCAATAAATCAAACTTTAATTTTCATGCCTGATCAACCACGCCGTGATCCTGTGCCAAAATAAAAAAGACCATCTTGCAGGCCTAGGCTTCCAATTCTGTATGAAATGCCATTATGGGTCTCTCGTCTCGCTGCGCCCGAAACGTGACACTTTGACTGTTAAGAAGAAACGCCGAAACAAACTCAACAGACTGTATTTTTTTGCCAAAAAAGCTTATTACAATAAGTAAAACTGAATATGAATACAAAGAAAACAATAAATCATTATGCGTTGACAAGAAAACATGCCCGAAAATGTGTTACAAAATACAAGGCAGAGATAAAAATAAAAGCGGCCAAGTGCGTGTCGGACCACGCACAACGAAGGGTTCCGTGCCTATTAAAAAGGTCGTATCGTTACTGAAATCTTACGGCACTTACGTCCTTTTCTTTAAGGAAGGCAGTTTTTTAAAAATATCTCGACAACCTTTGAACCGATCTTGTTCAAAACAATTTTCGCTGAGAGAATTTAATAAGCCCTATGTACAAGTTTTTTTTCATATTTTTAAAATTCACAGTTCAAAACATAGAGGGGGGGGGGGACGGACACAATTTTAGTGACTTTCGGGGCGATTATCTCCGACTCTATTCACTTAATCAAAAAAATTGCTGAGAAACCTTATATTTATTTTGAAAGGCCTATCGATTGATGTGCCACACGTGGGCTTGCAATGGAAAAAAAAGTTTGACTTTCAGTTTTATGTATGGAGTGCACCCTTAAAAACATTTATTTTTTGTAATTTAATTACAAAACTATGTAGCGGGTAATAAAATACACCTATCCTGAAAATTTTATTCAAATACACCTTATAGTTTTCGAGTAAAATGCCTGCGACATACGGACGGACAGACAGACAGACAGACAGACATGACGAATCTATAAGGGTTCCGTTTTTTGCAATTTGGCTACGGAACCCTAAAAAGGAATCTAAGTAAAAATAGTAAAATAGAAATTGTAATCTCAAGTACTCGTACATACGCGGACGAAGTTGCAGCTAGAAGCTAGTCATTAAATGGAAGTTTCTTAAGTTCTCAGCTTACCAACCAACACCTCTTACAATAACGTATCCGAACAAAGTATCCATACGTCAGCCGAACAATGACGCCAACAGACAGACAAACCGACGTTAATTAGTACCATGTATGTAGTTATATGTAGTTACTCGATATTGTACTGATTGTGCCTCCGTGAAGGTTAGACTGTGAGATGGGTGATGTTCATTACGAGTAGTATCAATTATTTGTTAAAAATATTTTTGGATTTCGTATAGGTACTTACTTTAATGTTTGAATTAAGACTTCGTACACCAAACTATAATCACACCAGCAAACGAAATAACCATAGATGTCTAAGTAGCGCCGCAAAATGGCCCCACATAATGGGAGCCATTGCCATTATGCGGGGATGGGGGCGGGGTGTCAAAACGATGCCAGGCAGCCGTTTAGTTCGAACATGCGCATACCGGGTTTTGGGCACGTGTTTGGGTAGAAAGGAGATGGCTAATTTACTGCCCTAAGCATGTATATGAACTTCTTACTAACTCGCATCATTGAAAAATTCGTTCATGAATTATTACAGGTTTATTATTCTCCTAGAACTTTCATGAAATAATGAAATAATTAAAAGTTGTTGTTTTGGTTTGTCATGTTTCGCATCGCATGGTGCCGGTTAATGTACAGCCATGATAATCCACGGCCAATTTAATGTACAGCCCAATAATCCGCGTCCATTGTGTACATAGATTACTAAAGGAGACGATCCACGGTCCGATATCGGCAGAACTGCAGAAAAATCTATTATGGAGTGACCTTGATTTGGTTGGAAGCCGTGCTTCCAACACGTATCCACACGGGCCAAATCACGCGTCGGCCGGCATGCAGTCCTGCCGATATCGGACCGTGGAGCGTCTCCTATAATGATTACATTGTACCTCTGTGAAATATACACCTACGCACTATCGCACGAGGAACCTTAACATAAATGTTTACGTACGTACGTTACGTTTACGCAGTAGCACAAGCGATGGAAACGGGAATTTGATATAATTAAGTGTTTTAACATGGACTTTTAACATTAATTCGTTTAAGGAAAAATCTACGATCTCGTTCCTGTTAATTCTCAAGCCTTTTTAGGCCATATACTAAAATATTGGCGCCACCGTCTATGCACAAGTGGCGCATTAGTATGAGAATATTTAGTTCCAACAAACGCCACAGTGCAGTTATAAAATGAGCTATTGGAGCTTCCCTATATATATACTATACGTCTCTTTCTTATTAGAACACTTAGAACAAGAGATATAGTGCGAGAAAAATCGAGAGTATGTCGCGGCCGTGGCATGATAGACGTGTAGCATGGCTATCATGCGACGGCGCTCGAGCTCTCTCGATTTTTCTCGCACTATCCGTCTCTTTCTTATTAGAACATAAGAAAGAGACGGATAGTGCGAGAAAAATCGAGAGTATGTCGCGGCCGTCGCATGATAGACGTGCTGGTGTGTTTTACTCAAAATGCTGTTGGAATTCCATCAAGTGCCGACAATCTCAGTATACGTAATAGAAGCGCCTAGCCCGAAATTCATAGCAAAACATTTTTCTGTTACCTTGTTGAAGTCTGTATACGTAGGAGTTTCTACGATTTATTTTCAGGATTGTAACGATATGAAAAGTTCCTGAAACTTTTTTCATACTGAATACTAATATTCAGCTATTCAGCATTATATATTACTATGCACAATGTTTATACATTGCTAGGGCAGTGTCCCATACTTCAGTTTAGCCATCTCCTTTGTAAGGAGCTCGCATTCTATGGTTTTTTCGTCCGCTGAACCACATACTTTTTAGGGTTCCGTAGACAACAATGTCTGTCTGTCTGTCTGTCCGTCTTCGGCTTAGCTCAGTAACCATGACTACTTGAAAACTGTAATTCGGCATGGGTATATAAATCAATCACGCCGACAAAACAATACAATAAAATCATGAAAAAAAAATTTTTTTAGGGTACACCTAAGGCGGGGATGTGATTTTTTTTTTCTCGTTAAACACATGGTGTGGGGTATCGTTGGATAGCTCGTTCAAAACTATTATATATGGGTTTCCTAAAACCATTTTGCAAATCAGTCGTTCGCGAGATATTGGGCTTTGAAGCCCTAATTTTTGTTCGAGTCATGTGTCCCCCCCCTGCCGGCTAAATGGCTACTACAGGGGATGTGAAAAAAATCGTGGTAGTAGTACATATAATGAATTTAAAAGGAAAACTATCACGGATAAGTAGGCATAAGTAGTTACCGAGTAATAGTCGACCAACTTAACGTGTACTTGGAAAGGCCAATTGTACAAATTCGGCCGACGCAACCGCACCGCACGTCGATGTAACTAAGACAGGCAACTACGGAACCCTACACTGCGCGTGGCCCGACACGCACTTTGCCGGTTTTTTTCTAAGGAACTCCCAACTCATCTAAAATACATCATTATACAACTGTTTAGACAACTAAGTATAATGAAGTTGACCAATAGAACGTAGCCTTGGTCACAGAGGAAAAGACATCAACGAAACGCTGACCCGGGACTACGCTTCCTTTCAGCAGGGCTTATATAGATTTTCAATATGTATATATCGTGTAGTATGATATAAATTCTCAATTAGACTGCTGATCTCGATCAGCAAACATATATAATGTGCATCAAATTTCAAAGCTTGCGATCTTTCATATTATTGAAACTATTATGCAAAACTACCTAATGAGAAATTACTTTACTTAGTCGCCTTTTCTTCTTTTCAAAAATACACCCAAATCTTATACATATAAAGTAGACTTTACAACTGCAGAAAAATAATATTACACCTTTTGCAAAAGGCTTTCTGCTGCAGTGGAAGAAGACTCAGTTTTTGCCGCGAGGTCGGGGACGATGATACCCAAAACCAAAATGTACTAAGTACCGTCACATCTAAAATTGTACACGATTTTCCACCTTACCCCTAAGATTATACTGTTCAAATTGAATACATATTTTTGATCTGCAAAATCTTATTGTGATTTTCAAGATAGCCGCAGCCGTCCGTGTCAGTGGACGGTCGTATATGGAAGTGAACCAGCAAAAAGTTGATCTTTATTTTTAGATAGCCTTTGCTATCTTCCATGCGTGTGACCTTAGTTTTATAGCCACTTAAAAGGTAAATAGCTTATTTTCGACGTTTATATTCAGAATAAGGACTGTAAGTTCCATTCAATTAAGTTATTAAATCCGTTCTCTAATCATTAAATCTATTGAGGGTGTGGTGCCGCATTGGGACCACGGGAGTCGAGTGCGTTTCGACGGTATCGCGTCTCACTGCAGCCTGCGTTTGTCACCGATTTGGTAAAAATATTTTTTTTGTCGAATAAGCTATAGCATCTGGGTTGGCCTACAGTAGTAGGTAGGACTGTAGGTAAACATGTTAGGTAAAACCTCATCATCATCATATCAGCGGGAAGACGTCCACTGCTGGACGTCTCCCCCAAAGAGTGCCAACCTTGTGGGGGAGACCCCCCACTTAGGTAGACACCCACGCTGCGTCTTCTGGTAATGTGCTCCGCCCACTGTCACTTAAGTATAGCTTAGCGACTCGGAGGGCTATATGGGTTACCGTAGTTCTGCTGCGGATAGCCTCGTTTCTGATGCGATCACGCAGATAAACTTCCAGCATGGACCGTAGTAAGCGACCACATTTCAGTGTCATACGTCATCACTGGCCACACACACTGGTCACAAACTCTCGTCTTCAGACACTGCGGAATATTGGACGAAAAGATGTGCCGTAGCTTCCCAAACGCTGAACAGCCGAGTCAGCTTCGTCGATTGACCTTTTTCCAACTCCAACTTGTTAAAACCAACAGGACGAGAAATTAAATTGATCCCGGGGCTATCAGGGCTGTATATAATGCACTTGTTCGAAGCAAGCTTGAAGCTTCGTCAATATGGCACCCTTACGAATTAACGCACGCCCTATTATTGAAGATTAAATAAATGTTAGGGGACAATCTTACACAAATCGACCTAGTCCCACACTAAGCAAAGCTTGTAATGTGGGTACTAGACGACGATAAACATAATTACATAGATAAATAAATACTTAAATACAGAAAAAATCCATGACTCAGGAACAAATATTCGTGCTCATCACACAAATAAATGCCCTTACCGGGATTCGAACCCAGGACCTCTTGCTTCGTAGGCAGGGTCACTACCAACTGGGCTAAAGCGGTCGTCAAATTATTAGGCCTATAACTAATAAATTATATAATAACCTTTTATCCACAGTGCTTAACATAAATCCATCAGAGCTTTACAGTTGGCGTCATTAAGCATAACACCATCCCATGATTGCCGTACCCAAGTGTCATAATATTAAATTAAATATCAATTTGTCATAGCTCCCGATCATAATTACTAGTTTGGTAATATGACATAACTGTGTGGGAATCCGTACGGCCAAGGCAGTTTAGGGTTAACGACGAATTGACATAGAGACATACGATGACATTGACACTATTGTCAGCAAGAATTTGGACATTTGTGATGTGAAGTTGGATAAGGGCCGAGTGAATTAAGGTCGTCAGAGCTTCCGACGATGCGCTGTGTTGAGTTGAGCTGTCAACAACGAATCCTCAAATCATTGAAGTGTCGGCAACGGCAACTCATATGTAAAGTCGCCGTCAATAGAATTTGCTATGTAAACAAACCGCCATAGTGAAAGATAAACGATATGATACAGAGAAAAAATATAATGGAAAAATAAACCATCTTCGTCTGTAGCCCCCGATAGGATTCGAACCTGCGACCTTTCTATTAACGCTAGACTGCTCTACCAACTGAGCTACGAGGACAGTGACGGAAGTTGTATATTTTTCAATTATATTTCCGCTCAATTATCCCATGTCCTTCCCCAGGACTCAAACTATCTCTATACCAAATTTCATCCAAATCGGTTCAGCGGTTTACGCGTGAAGAGGTAACATACAGACAGACAGACAGACAGACACACTTTCGCATTTATAATATTAGTATGGATAGTGTGACCAGGAACACATTACCAAAACCTGCTTTCGTTTCAGACGTTTTTAACATTTTGGACTTTTTTTTGTGATTTATACTTACTGCATATGATATTAATATTCAATGCAGATTCGTCGCTGTTGCTTGCATACGCGCTAACTTGCTGATCATGCTGTGTGCACTTGCCTTGGATGTCATGCTAGTCTATAAGCTATTCATAAAGAACCATTGTATCTCATAATGTATGATATCTGTAAAGTGTACCTAATAAATAAATAAATAAATAAATAAATAAAGCTGTACTTACCTACTGTGCTTAAAATAGTACAGCTGAGAAAAAAGGTCTTATTTTTTTATAGAGATTAAATGTTCTTGACACGACTTCGGTGTCACAACAGCCAATAATAACAAGTATTTCAATACGCATGATATCATGCAATCCCATAGTAACCGTTTCTCAATCACCATAGTAATACTATGATTTACACCAGCATAGCAAAATGGCTTGCAAAGGTCTGCGAGAAACGATTCCTATAGAGACGCTTTAATACGTGAGACGTAAAATGGCTGAGTGCTTCCCATAAACCACCTTCTTAATTTGGGTGGGTAAACAGAAAAGGAGGAACAGTCAGCATCATATAGTAGCAGCCAAATTTAGAGTATAGATTTCTCAGAGGAGCTATATAATAAGGGGCGGTAAGGCTTCTATGCAGCTAAATTGAGAACTTGTTTCACTGACTTCATTGACTGCTTACCATAAACAACCTACTTAATTTGGGCGGGTAATAATTTGTTGGCCACATCATGGATGCGATTGTGCCAAACAAAAAAAGTGCAACTATGACAACACAACACATTTGAAGTCATTAGTACGTATCTCTCTATGTCTGGGTTACTCATGAAATCCATAATTTTATGTCTGATGAATGTAACGTTTGCCCTTATTACTTTTTCTCAGAAACTTTAGAACTTTTCAGGGTTGTTATAATCCAAACCTAACCTTTTCTTTTTAACCTAACCTAACCTATCAGCTAGCAAAGGTTGGCATCCCTAACTTCTCCCTATTATCCCTAATAGGTATTTCTCTCACCATCCAACACATTAAAACAAATTTCACACAATAAGTAAACTTCACAACAAAACCCTACACTGAAACAATAACTCACCTCACCCATCCATACACACTTCAAATAAAAAACACCGCCAAGAGCAACGTGTATACCGATAGCACTGCGCTCTTGCATTTCACAACACTGCACAGGGTGGTGGTTTTAGTCCGTAGGCAACTGGGTAACATTCCCAGTTGAGTCGGGCATGCTGCGAAGCCGGGCCGCAGTATCCAATGAGGATCTCCACCACCTACGCAAAAAAAAAAAAAAAAACCTACGGGCCTCTTCACAAGGTTCATTTCAATTGTCCTGAAAATGTTAAAGATCCTCGGTTCCGAGCCGCCGACTGGACCGCGAGGCAGATCACCTATGAGATGGACAGACCAGATTAAAGCTGCAGTAGATGCATCACAACACGCAAGAATAAGGAAGGCGACTGTCAAAGAGGAATGGCGGCGTGTTCTGAAGTTTGCTACCAACACCTGAAATGATGACCACGACCACTCTGTCAAGAGTGATAACGACGAAGAAGAAGAAAATGTTACGTTTTCAGAGAAAATCACCTTTATGGCAAATGACAATTATGGCACTAGTGTTTGCTCTCTGTCACACTTATTGAGATTTGTTTATATCCATCACTATTCCACTCGCACTACACTGGGTAGTGGTTTTATTATTACCCTGACGAGTCTGCTTACTCTGGGGCAAAGGTTGTGGCACCCATAGCTGTATAACGGTGCGTAATGTGACCATTATGCAGCACTTTGAGCTTTTATGGTCGATTATCTAGTATTGAAGATTGCCTACGATTGTAGAAAGAAGCCTATTGAGTGTCATAGTTGATGTGCCAATATTCCCATTCTCATGGACTGCCATTTGTAATATTACTGGCAACATCGGCAAAAATATAAGCCCTTACCGGGAATCCACTAAAGCAAAATTTTAAGGTACATGGTTTTTAATTTGGAGGTCGTTGGTTCGTACCATTGGGTTTAAAAAAAACTTATATATAAGGTAAACGTCCGAGTGCTCGACGTTGTACTAGTATATAGCATGGGAATTCTGTCATAGCAATATGGGTTAAATTAGAACTAAGAGGATTTTTCTTCATTCGAATTTAAGTTACTTTGACATAGAGTGCCCCTGCCATACAAATACAGCGTCAAGCATTCGGACCTTATACGAAATATCATTCGATATTTAGCAGTACATGTTTAGTGAACGAAAAAAATGTGAGGAAACCGGTCTAACCCCAACAAGATCAATTTTTTGTACAGTGTGTGACAGTCGCTTTCGTACCACTCTAGCGCAATAAGTGCCATTTTTACACCGATTCTCGCAAGTTTCCGTGTACGAGCGAAGACAACAGATCAGACTATCGTTGGTAAGCGAGCGAGACAACGTTTTGAGCGCTACATTCGCCACAAATCCTTAATGAAATACTACATGCCTCTATTTCTCCAAGTTAACAATTGTCATCTGGCAATGAAAAATCAATGTACATAGCTAGTTCAATAAGTAACAATACTGTCCGCCAACCACCTACACTTGTCGAACCAGCAACGGACAGTGAGCAACAAAAGTAACTGCGCAAACGAAGACGTCAAAAGTCTTTATTAGAAGGTAATAGGAGCTTTTGACGTTGTCGATTGCATAGGTACTGTGTCGTAGTTAGTGAAAAACAGGCCAGGGGCCCATTCACAAAGCTACAAGTTACTATTCTATAAGTCTACACTAACAATAACGACTGGCCATTTGACCTGTTACTTGTTTAGACCAGGGATGTTTTTTGACAACCGCGG
Source organism: Epinotia ramella (assembly GCA_947578815.1). Taxonomy (NCBI): domain Eukaryota; kingdom Metazoa; phylum Arthropoda; class Insecta; order Lepidoptera; family Tortricidae; genus Epinotia; species Epinotia ramella. The sequence goes on along the minus strand of OX388224.1, from coordinate 14,900,411 downwards.
ATGCAGATCCGGATGAGGATTATTGCGGATACTGGGGCAAAACACTCAAAAACATAAATAACGAAGTCTTTAGGGTCACGCAGTACTCGAACACGTTGCGACTGATTTACAATCGTTGCAAACCTAACGCATCACCTGTAGCGAATACGGCGAATCATCAGATTACAGAAACGACTTGAAGATTCTAATTGACTAATGACGAAAATACTGAAAACGCGCGCGGCACGTTGGCCTCTTTCTTGTCGCGATCTGTACTACATTCGAATCAGCAAAAACTCCGCATCATTTTTTGAGATGAAATGCAAATGTTGAAGACATCCCTGGTTTAGACTTTGTAACTTGTAGCTTTAAGAAACGGGCCACAAGTGTTACGCACTGAACTTCAATGAAAATAGTGTAGGTCGTTACTTTGTACGCAGCTAAACCTAACCTCGTATGTATCATCCATCAATCATTATTGGTTATACAGCCATAGGCAGCCATGACAAATAGCTGTTCGTAATTAGACATCGACTAATTAAACAACAATGCCACAGCTATCAGTGCACGATATTTGAAATATATAAGGTGCTAACAAATTAGGTACCAATACTTTTAGAGCTGATAGTACTAGTCTCTAGGAGTAGAGTTAAGTATGAAACATTTAAAAGTGTGTATCACTTTTTGGAGATAATTAGGGATACAACGTTACTGCCTAAAAACACCCTGTTAATGAGATAGTCAACAATCAATCATTGACGTTTGTCACAAACGACGATGTTCACTTGACAGATAGTGTTTTAACATCTCGTCAGTTGAATGCACAGGCTGATTATGTTTGGTCGAAATTTTAATTTATTTATTTTGTACCGGAAATTAAAACAAAAATATCATATGAAAAGTTTTCTTAATTTCTATTTAAAGTCAATTGTTTTGATGTAATGTAACACCTTTTAAAATATTGGTACTTAATTTGTTAGCACCTTATATAACCATTTTTAGGGTTCCGTAACTCAAGAGGAAAAAAGGGAACCCTTATAGGATCAATTTGTTGTCCGTCTGTCTGTCTGTCTGTCTGTCAAGACCTTTTAGAATAGAATAGAATAGAATAGAATATAATTTATTTCAGTATAAGTACAGTAACACAGCAATACAATTACAGAAAATAACTAAAACAATGGTAGAACTTATCAGCTAAATGGAAACTAAGTACTAATCTATACTGAAAAAGGTACCCAGCATAATGCCAGGTGCTACTAGAGCACATGACGCTGGTCTTCCGTGAACACCTGGAGGGAGCGCAGTTGCGCGTAGCTGCTAGCAGAAACACACGAATTCTGGCGCTAACAAATACGACAGTAGGTACGAAGCGGAAATGAAGCAAGTGAAATTACATAAGAAAATAAATAGAATAGTGTGGGAAATTTAATAATAATATATACACGGTGGAATTTAATCGGTGATCAGGAATCCAAAAATCTTAATTATCAATCTACACAGAAACCAATACGTGAGATCTCGTGCAATATAGCTCACAATCTAATTAATCACACTTAATTAACATCGGTAAAATGTACACTGACTGAATATATGGACACCCTACTTTTATTGAAGGGAAGTTACTCGTAAGTGTACATACGTCAAGTGCTTGCTGGCTTTGGCGGGAAACTAGACAGATCAGACGTTTGTTATGAATTTGACAATGACAAATTGACAGCTTGTTTCTCATTTATGTTTTCAGTTTCTATGGCTGATAGTTTGAAAAGAGGTATTAAACTTTTCAGACTAAACCATTAGTAGGGTGACAATAAATTTTAATTAAAATTTAATTTCAACTTTATGATAAAAATAAATTGCTTCACTGCTATTCACGCGCAGCGAATCGCAGGCCTATGATGGGTGACGTGGCCTTGTCCAATCCTTGTGGTCTTGATAAGTGAACTCCCGTATTAGTGGTGTGTTGCACGTTGATTTTCGCCTTGTGTTGTGGGTTCGAATCTTTGCGGTTTACATCTCTGGCAACATATTGAATGTTGAAGTCCGCAGATGCGTTGCTGGGGGGCGCGGGAGGTATCTGCGCCGAGCACCGAAGGCGTAAGCGTCGCCATGCGTATACGGTGAATACAACTATCACAGCGCTCAATAATAGGTATACAACGACGTACTGGTGTACATCATGCGATGATATTCGATCAGCTAGAACACCTCTTGCTTCGCTAGCCTTCATTTGGTCAACTTTTTCCAGATTGATAATGTGACGGTTCAGTATCTTGTGTTGCTTGTCCATAGCCTCTTCTACTCTTTTTAGTAAATTATATTCAGCTTCGACCACTGAGGTTTGATTTTTCCATAACAAAGCCAGATGTTTCTCGTTGTCCTTGATAAGATTGATATCTTTTTCATATTTTTGGGCGAAATTATCGTCCAGCATTCCAAACAAACTGTTCGCTAGATATCCGACTCCGTTGATAAGGCCCCGCCGACGGCGGGTCGAGCGTGTCAGTTGCTGAGCGAGCATTATGCTGTTGTAGTACTCCAGTTCTGAGAACCCATGACGTAGCTGTATGAGTACTACGTCACATTTTGATAACTTATCTGTCTTGATACATGTATTTTCTAAGGTACGGAGATATTCTTGAAATACTTTTAGTCCTTGCCAATAGGGTCCCATGTCGTAGTAAACAATCAGCTTCCATTCGTCGCGAATAAGGTGCATATTTGATATCTTGTCGAAATAAAAAAATTAGTTATGATAAAAAAAAACTTGGTTCCACTTAAGTACTACATAAACGTGACCGCCATCGATTACTGAATTAGAAAAATGGGTTCCTGTTCACCGAATAAATTCCACCGTATATTCATTCTTCATCATTCAGGGATAATTGGCAAGTATGAGTAAGTAATGTAAAAACGAGGAGTGAAAGATCTACCCAGAATCCAATCACCCAGAAGTAAATTTTTGCTTAGTGAGAATATAACTTTTTAGTTTAACTTTAAAAGATTGCAACGAGGTAGCTTGCTTGTAAGGTGGCGGTATATTGTTCCAGCTTTTGTCTCGGGAACGCGGAGGTATCGAGTTGGAATTAAGGCTGGAGGAATTTGAGGCCCGTCGGCATGACCCTTGTGCCTTGGCGATTTGGACGGCCACTAATCTGGGACGCAACATGCCGCATCTTGCCGCATCCTCGCTAAGAACAGGCGGGTGCAGCGGCTGAGGCAGCAAAACGCCGCAAATACATGGCTCTCACATACCAGCATGTTTGCGGCCTTTGCAGTCGAGACTCTCGGGCCGTGGAGTCCAGATGCCCACCAACAGGTCAGGACGCTGTGTTAAAAGCTTGTCCAGACCACTGGGGACCACAGAGCTGGCTCGTTCCTCACTCAACGGATCAGCATAGCGATGCAGAGGGGAACGCAGTCTGCCTAATGTGGATGCTGCCGCAGGGGCCTGATCTGGGAGACATCCATTAAATCATCATCCTCATCATCCTCCTAGGGTTATTCCCGGGTGTGCCCTAAACGAGCCCGGGGTCCACTTTGACATCTAATCCCAAGATTTGGCATAGCCACTAGTTTTACGAAAGCGACTGCCATCTGACCTTCCAACCCAGAGGGAAAACTAGACCTTACTGGGATTAGACCGGTTTCCTCACGATGTTTTCCTTCACCAAAATGCTAACGGGAAATATTCCGTGCATAAGTTCCGAAAAACTCATTGGTACGAGCCGGGATTCGGACCCACGATCGCCGCTTGACAGCCGCATGCCTGAACCACTAGGCTACCGTAGCTTACCCGATTTTGTTGAAACGTAGCTTTCGATCACGTCAGCTTTCGGACAAAACGGCGTTAAAGTCGCTCCATTCGTTTAAGGGCTACAATGTCACAGACACACAGACACGTCGAACTTATAACACCCCTCTTTTTGCATTAGGGGTTAATAATACGAGAATATCATTTTTTTCAGCACCTTACGTAACATAGAGAAAGGTTCGAATCCTAGTGTTCTAGATATACTTCACAAGCCATCATCTCCGCGAAATGTCTTATGATGTCATATCGCTAACAATGAACTCGTCTAATAGCAACCTGTCAAAAGCTTGTCAGTCAGTAAAGTTCACGGTCTCAGCGATGATACACATTCCGCGCCTGGGAACGAACCCACGACCTTAGCTTACTCATTCGTGAAAATACCATCATTCGAGGTCATATGTATGTTGCAGTGGAATAATATAATCCGCCGTTTTAAATAACAGCTAGCTGTTTGAGGAAACAGCGCTGGTTTGTAATACGGCGGGTTGACGATCAGGCGAATTGAAAATCCGCTGGAATGTGTTCGGCGCCAATCGTTCTTCAATACCACTAGCGGTGATGTAATACAGCGGGTCATTAGCCGCCGCTTTGGACATTTTTAGTTCCCATTTTGAATACTCGCGGCGCTATCTGACATAACAAGAACAATGGCGTCGGTGAGTTTCAGAGGTTAAAATGCAAATTAAAACGTCAAAAATGGCTATGGATTGTGGTGTCCGGCGGAATCCAACACAATATTAGCGGGGTTGTCAGTACGATACGTTCTACAATATAGCGGCAATCCGCCGAACACATTCCAGCGAATTTTCATTCAGCGGTATTCAATCTGCCTGATCGTCAACCCGCCGTATTACAAAACAGCCCTGTTTTGTGAAACAGCTGTTATGTAAAACGGCTGATTATACTATATGCCTGCGACCATGGTGCAATAAATGACTAAACTAAACTACTTGTTCACTACTTGTCAATCTTTTACATGTATGCTAAAAGTGGTACTATGTAACACAAGTTTCATGTGCTCTGCCTACCCCTTTTGAAGGCGTGAATGTATGTATGTATGTTTTTACTTTGAGCAATAATATATCATCATCATCATCATTTTCAGCCTTTAATCGCCCACTGCTGAGCATAAGCCTCTCTTCGAGTACGCCACTTATCCCGGTCCCAATATATAGGTACCTACCATTAAACTTTCGGTGAAGGATAAATCGCGAGGAAACCTTTCTAATCTGGATAAGTTCTAGTTTTCCGTCTGGGTTGGAAGGTCAGATGGCAGTCGTTTTCGTAAAACCAGTGCCTTTACCAGGTCAGCAATCCTTGTGCGGGCTTACCAACGCTGTGCCTCCGGTAATTGTACTGCGTACATAATAATTATATTCAATAGATATTTGTGCGAATAAGACCATTTTTCACCCAAAATACATACGAGAGAGAAAAAGGTAGGATAGAGAAGAGAGCGGGGGCGGGGGCGGGGGCGGGAACTGTGATTGAGCGAATCGCTGTTCAAACTGGACTACAAAAACATTGTTGGACAGTTTTAACTCATAGTTGGCCTGTTCGTGCGACGTCCAACTAACCCTAGCTTTGAAGCCTGAATTCTAACCATCTTTTGCCACATTTCCGAGCAGTGGCGTGAAAAATATCTTTTCTCAAACACTCAATGAAATATTGACGCTGTGTTCTTCATAATGGGCTTCGAAGTGTCACGTTTCGGGCGGAGCGAGACGAGAGACCCTTAATGGCATTTCATACAAAATTGGAGGCCTGCAAGATGGTCTTTTTTAATTTCCATTCCACAATTTGTGGTACAGAATCACGGCGTTCAGCCATGAGAATTAAAGTTTGATTTCTTGGATTCTCTCATCTCGCTTCGCTCGGCCCTCTATATGTACTCGGCCGGCAACCCCTTACTTCCCGGCCTCTGTAGTAATGTACTATTAATATCCAGGTTTCCAGTGGTCCTTTTTAAAAAAGTAATAATACTAAGCTACGGTAGCCTAGTGGTTCAGGCATGCGGCTCTCACACGGCGGTCGTGGGTTCGAAACCCCATGAGTTTTTCGGAACTTATGTGCGGAATGTCATTTGATATTTATCGCTAGCTTTTCTGTGAAGGAAAAACATCGTGAGGAAACAAAATAATGGTGTATGTGAAGTCCCCAACCCGCACTGGGTCAGCGTGGGGACTATTGCCTATACACTGTCATCAGTGAGAGGAGGCCTGTGCCCAGCAGTGGGACGTACATAGATTGATTTATCACTATCACTTACATAGTATAAAACAAAGTCGCTTCCCGCTGTCTGTCCCTATGTATGCTTAGATCTTTAAAACTACGCAACGGATTTTGATGCGGTTTTTCTAATAGATAGAGTGATTCAAGAGGAAGGTTTATATGTATAACTAGCTGATACCCCGCGGCTTCGCCCGCGTGGTTATAGGAAAATGTAACATATTGAATTTTCCCGTGGGAATCTGATGTTTTCCCGCTGGAAAAAGTAGCCTATGTCACTCTCCAGCTTCTAAACTATCTCCATACAAAAATCACACCAATACGACGCTCCGTTGCGACGTGAAAGAAGGACAAACATACAAACAAACAAACACACACACTTTCGCATTTATAATATTAGTAAGGATATAGTACCCGTGCGAAGCCGGGGCGGAACGCTAGTTATTATTATAATAGGCATGATGCCTAATGTTCAAATTGATAACGTAGTATGCTAAATGGATAGTAAACTATCAAACTATCGTAATAAAGTATAAATTATAAAATATGATTAAAATCATAAAAAGATATGAACCTTGAAAGTTTAGAAAAAATATGCATTTTTTTTATTGTCTAAGAGTAAATTAAAAGCTACCAATAGAATCCTTACGCTTTTCTAGAAACACAATTGTATGACAACTGTGTACTTAAACGCAGTATTTCGCGACCGAAACAACAATTTACCTGATTTTCCATACAACGATTAGTACCATCGTACAAATGAACGTCATACTTGTATAAGGTGCTAACAAATTAAGTACCAATATTTTAAGAGGTGTTACATTACATCAAAACAATTGACTTTAAATAGAAATTAAGAAAACTTTTTATATGATATTTTTGTTTTAATTTCCGGTACAAAATAAATAAATTAAAATTTCGACCAAACATAATCAGCCTGTGCATTCAACTGACGAGATGTTAAAACACTATCTGTCAAGTGAACATCGTCGTTTGTGACAAACGTCAATGATTGATTGTTGACTATCTCATTAACAGGGTGTTTTTACGCAGTAACGTTGTATCCCTAATTATCTCCAAAAAGTGATACACACTTTTAAATGTTTCATACTTAACTCTACTCCTAGAGACTAGTACTATCAGCTCTAAAAGTATTGGTACCTAATTTGTTAGCACCTTATATAGACACACAGTATGAAGCGTTTCGCGCTGCCGCCAGCGAGGTCAATCTTTGTCTCAAATTTTTAGGTATTTATGTTCTTTAATTGTAGTTGCTCCCATACAAATATTTGCTCCTCTCCAAAAACTGGTTCGAATGACGTCACAAAAAAAATCGTAGTCATCATCCCTATTATAGGTAGGTAGTAATAATAAGTTAATAACATATGCATGCTACAGTACGCTGGTTTGCCTGCTTTCTTTACAATACGCGACCAGCTAGTAACGTATAAATCAGATACTACATAGTAGACAAGACGGTTTATGACCTGCTTACAGAATAGATAAGGAGTATTGTCTTTGATTAAAAACGCATACCATCTTTGAATGTCCCATCACCATTTTTAGCGGGAATTCGGCTGACTTAAAGACTCTCGACGGATGCAGTTGCTTACCTTAAATCTAACATCATAAACATTTAATTAAGTAGAGAAATAGTATGCCATACGATAAATAAATAACGCAGTTTCATCTTAAAAGGCTGACAAGACCTAATTTGGTGAAATTGATGTTATTTAAGCAGTTTTTTTAAGAAAAACTATTTGTTCTAGCACATCAAATAAAATATATGTTATTATTAACCATATTTCAAAGACCGTGGACGGGCTCGATACATAATTGGACGAAATCGGCTCCATAGAAAATAATTGCAAAGATTGGTCTTAAAGTCACATTAAACGGTTCTATGTCTTTATTTTTTTGACGTATGGGTCTGCAATTAAACACATGAAGTTAACATATGCACACCTAAACCGCTAGCGAGTCGTATTTCACAAATAATCCACCCTTTATTTTATTTCAATATTTATGTAATATTATCGTCAAAAACCGGGCCACCCAGTAACACTCGCTCTCGTTTACTCCTATACAAATAGACAGTGTGCGCGCTATCCAAAATCCTCAAGGGCATTTTGGTGTTGATAGCGTCTTAATGGCCTTTGTCGCGTTCGAACGCACCAAGGACAGGCTAACCCGCAGGATAAAATAAAGCCTACGTCCATTCGGAAAGTCCATTCAATTCACAGATAAAGGAATGCTTGAAATCGGTCCAGTGGTTCCGGAAATTATTGCAACATCATCATCATGATATCAGCCGAAAGACGTCCACTGCTGGACTTAGGCCTCCCCCAAAGAGTGCCACAATGACCGGTCCTGCGCCACCCGCATCCAGCGGACTCCCGCGACCTTTACCAGGTCATCAGTCCACCTTGTGGGGAACACAACAAACAAACTATTTCAACACACCAATTTGCAAAGCACTCTCACAGACTTTTCATCTTAATAATATTAGTATAGAAGTATAGATAGATTGCATATTTGTTACAGCTTTTGCCGGCGACTCCGTCCGCATGGATCTCGTTTTTATCGTAGGTCCATACAAACTTCCACCCGCCATTTCACCCCCTTAAGGGGCTCCCATACGCCAATGACCTTCGATCTGAATCCCTCAGTTTTCTAATGTTTTTTGTAGCTTATTATATTAACAACAACGGCTTTAAGCAATATAGTATCCCATATTTACTTCAAAGTTCATTATTTTCGAGATATTTGGCATCAAAGTTGAACAATTTTAGGCCAAAAAACTGGTTATTGGCCATAACTTTTGTGTTAATTAGTAAGATTATAAAAACGCATATCAAATTTATAGGTAAGTTCAGTATGTATGAGTAGGTATGAGTTTCGGGTGTATAAAAGTTTTAATGAGGATGAAGTGTCGGGTTTTGTATTTTTACAGACCTCTCTTTAAAAATGGATAATTAATTCTGTATTAACATTTTTCAAGTTATTCAATATCAAAAATGTTAAACAGGAATCAAACTTTCCCATATCTGCACCTGGAAAGCTAGCTTCAGTAAACCGAGGACGAGTGTCGAAATGAAAACTACTAAATTTCGTTGATTTTTAAGGGATGATTTCCGAGATAAAATCTATCCTATGTCCTTCCCCGGGACTCAAACTATTTCTATACCAGATTTCATCTAAATCGGTTCAGCTGTTTAAGTATGTGAAAGATAAGTAGGTGTGTTAGACATTATTTGCTTAGTACCTAGTACAAAATGGGCTCAGGTCAGTATGGCATTCAAAGTATTTCTATACAATGAAGCAACACCATTAGAGAACTGTAACAATATACATTACAATAAAAAAGTACAGTCGGCAATCGATTGGTTCTACCAATCTCCGGTCAAGGTGCAAACTAATTAGAGTGTATCTTCTTTGTTCGTTTCGTAATAAATGTGGGTGATTATACACTAATGTTGTTGGGAAATGGTTGGTCTGGATTTGACGCTTCATGTGTTGTTGAGGTAGAAGAACTGTAAGGGTTAATTCAGTTATTCCCGGTTGTGCCCTAAAGGAGTCCGGGGTCCGCTTTGTCACCTAATCCCATGGCATAGGCGCTAGTTTTACGAAAGCGACTGCCATCTGACCTCTAGTTTTCCCTCTGGGTTGGACCCAGAGGGAAAACTAGACACGGCCGGTTTCCTCACGATGTTTCTGAAATAAATTAAACTATTGAGCTGATATTAACATATTCTTGTATTCAATACCAAAACTGACGTATATCCATCTTCGCCCATCACCGAAGTGAGCGTAGCCAATTTCTTGTCATTCTTCACGCCATTTGCGGAAAAATACATTTCCAACCTTTCCGTATAATTTTTCCAGTTCCCATCTTTAAGATTGAACTCCCTTATACTTCCGATGGACATTTTTGGCTTTAAATATACTCGTCGCCAATGAAATAAATTAAACTATTGAGCTGATATTAACATATTCTTGTATTCAATACCAAAACTGACGTTCCAGACAGTGACAAGCAAATCTCTAAAGAGTCAATATACTACAGTTTCCCTTCACCGAACATAGCTAACGGTAAATATTCCGTACATAAGTTCCGAAAAACTCATTGGTGCGAGCCGGGATTCGAACCCACGACCGCCGCTTGACAGCCGTATGCCTGAACCACTATTAGGTTACCGTAGCTAAGGGGTTAATCATTTTTAATAAAATTAGGATAATTCGCTAGGCACTATCTGATTAAAAATTGCAAATTCTGCAGCTCTCAGAATCCAATCTCTCTCTATTCAGAAGTCCCTACAAGACCTGCCACTAGATCCTGTTAAGTCTACCGCTGAGAGGTCGGGAACTACTATTTAATAAATTCACAGTTAACCATCAGCCCTAATGGCAATTTCGCTATCCGCCGCCTGCGGACCCCGATAGTAATAGTACAGCTCAGCCCTATACCGACGGTGATGACCTCATTAATCTGGGCACGCCATATCAACGCGTGTGTGTAAAGTATCTAGAAATTATAAGAATTTTTATGTCACTGCTCACACATGTTATTACATACATAATTTTATGTACAATAAAACAATTTTATGTCTCTATCCGACACCAGTAAACTATCAATAAATAAGTGAGATGCAATTACGCGGTAAATTGTCATAAGATTATACGGATCTATAAATGGGTACAGGTATGCTTAAGTCTGAAGGCAAGCGGATGTGGATTCACGCCTTAAGTAACTACACCAGTCAATGAGGTTGTTAACTGACAATAACTCACCCGTGTCTTGACGACCGGTTTAGCCCAAGTGGGTAATACTATTAAGTAGGGGTGTAGACGTCGGCGGCCGATCGTAAAATCCGGCAGATCACGAAATTCCATGTTTCATGTCATACCTAGGAAGTTCATGATCTGCCTAAACGTCACTAGGCAAATCGTTAAATGGTGAATTTTGAACGATATGGCGGATGTCAGTCAGCCAAATCATGAAATGACGGCGTTTCACGATATGCCTAGGAATTTCGTGATCTGGCGGATTTAACGATCGGCCGCCGACATAGACACTAAATAAAATAATCAACAATGATTTATTTTCTTGAAAATGGATTATGAATGTAATCAAATGGAGAAAAAAGCAACGCAAGAAGTTAAATAATCACAAAGTTATAAGTGTCCAATTTAAGAGGGTATTTTCTGTTCCTTTTCCGCAAAACACACCTTCATATGAAACGATTGTCATTTACCATGACGCTCGAGGATCGTTTTCTCACTCTAACAAGCAACATTAAAACGGTTGTATCTTCGTAATTTACTGAGATATTTGAATGCGATTTTCGCCATTGGGTATATTTATTTGCCTTCTTCGTTTCTCTGGCACATAGCACGTAGAACCGATGGCCGTTGGGGCGGAAAGGTTGTCGAGTGGCGACCACGTACCGGAAGGCGCGGCGTGGGTAGGCCCCCGACAAGGTGGACTGATGACCAGGTAAAGGTTGCGGGAGTCCGCTGGATGCGGGTGGCGCAGGACCGGTCGTTTTGGCACTCTTTGGGGGAGGCCTATGTCCAGCAGTGGACGTCTTTCGGCTGATATGATGATTTGCCTTCTTTCTTTTGAATTATAATGAATTTTGAGTCTACACCCCTATTGTTCTGTGCCAGTGGATAACCCTGCCTGTGGTCCCGGGTTCCGATCCCGTTGAGGGCAAATGTTTGAGGATGCGCAAGAATCTTTGTTTCCGAGTCTTGGATAACAAACTGATAATTTTCTATGTATTTAAGTTTTTATATCTATTAAATATTTATTTATTTAAATAAATTGTCGTATAGCATCCATGTCGTGGAGTTGGGCAGGACACCTTGCCAGGCAGACAGGGTTTAGGTGGACCAAAAAGGTGTCAGATTGGTGGCCACTTCTAGGTAAAAGGAGCGTCGGCCGTCCACCAGCTCGATGGGTGGACATTATTAGGAAGATTGCGGGTCACTTCTGGATAAGATAGGTCAGGATAGGGACGGGTGGCGTCGAAGAGAGGCCCATGCTCAGCAGTGGCCGATTACGGGCTGAAAATGATGATGTTATGATAGCATCCATAGCACAAGCTTTATTGAGCTAACTATTGGGCTAGCTCGATTGGTGTAAGATTATCCTCTAATATACACGTCTATCACAGGATGACTAAGAGAGTTGCTGGTTGAAGTACGTAACACAATCCGAAAACTATAAGTAACTATACATAGATACTTCTTACAGTTATTGATCGATAGTTATATATGTTAATTTCCCTTCGACTGAAGCTTAAATTCTGCCTCAGTCATAAGAATTCATTTAAGGTAAACGTCCGACTGCTCGACGCTGTGCTAGTATACAGGGTGATTCAGGAGACGTGAGCAGGATCAACCCTACACATACAGTTAATGTTAATGGATCTTTTACCATCGTAATTAAGTTAAACGCCCACAGTTTTTTTTTACATTTTGTTCTAAGTTTCATTCACAATAAATCATGGTCACCCTACACAACTAAAAAAAAAATTCACGTTAATCTTACCAATGCTGGTACGACTGAGTAGCTTATAAACTATTGAATCCGTAGGGTTGATCCTGCTCATGTCTCCTGAATCACCCTGTATAGGACACCCTATGTCAAAGCAATATGGGTCCTATTCGAAGAGGATTTTTCTTCATTCGAATTTAAGCCATGTCACTTTGACATAATTATAGTGCCCATGCCACATACCTACTAGTACGGCGTCGAGCACTCGGACGTTTAACTTAAGTATCTTTTACATATTTCGCAGGAGAATGGTTTTCTTAAAAACATTAAGCAGGGCTCTGATACTCGACGTGAAACCGATTCATTACAGTTTCGATCCATTTCGCTTTTTTTTAAGTTACCTACTGAGGAGTTTTATGTTTTTCGGATTATGCCCGGTGTAGAACAAAACAATTCGGTCAAGCAATAGCGGATCCAAGGGGAAGGGGGGTTGGCAGTTGACTTCTTAATAAAACCGTGCCTCAGCTGGGCCAATCCCCCCCAAACATTGTCAAGCCTCCCAAACAAAATCCTGGATTCACCATTATTGTTATAGGCATAGCTTTAGGTCTCTATAAACTAGATTTACCTTGTAGCTGACAGTTCTCTGACACTATAACAAGTATTATGTATTCATGTATGAGCATGCGCAGAATGCGGTCGAGGGATCTGCTAAGAGCATGCCCATTTGAGGACGTCTTTGTGACAGAGATGACGTATTACTTAGCTATACTTATACGACAGCTGTGAGACATGGTATTTTTTATTATCTGGTAAGTAATATAAGATTTTGTTTGCGAATTTCGCCCTACAATAAGTTACCAATAGGATTCTTCAAATTGTAGTAAAAAAAAAACCAGTGATTTCTCGAGCGGTGACCACGTGCCTACCCGAAGTAGTAAACCTCTCCACAAGGTGGACTCATGACCTGGTAAAGGTCTCGGGAGTCTGCTGGATGCGGGTGCAGGACCGGCCATTGTGGCACTCTTTGGGGTAGGCCTATGCCCAGCTGTGGACGTCTTCCGACTGGTATGATGATAATGATGATGGCTATTCTAAACGCATTGCATCGCCAGAGCTCCCGAGGCTGTGTTGAGCGAGGGAATTTGTTCCTTCAGCTCTCAACACAGAGAATCCTTAAACTCATCAAGGGTCGGCAACGCCCATGTTACTGCTTTGGAGTTGCATGCGTCTATAGGCTGCGGTGTCCGCTTAACCATCATGCGGGCCAAAACATCAATTTACTTATTTTTCCATACAACGGTTTTAAGGATAGGAATTTGTGACGTCATAATATAGTGTCGAAGATGTCTGATATTGAGAACCGTTTTTTGCTATTTTTGTGCTCTAATAAAATCGTAGTTCTCTAGTTCATTAGCTCAAATGGCATCATGAAAAAAAAAAAAAGTGGCTAATCGCTTCAATCGTCAAAATAATATGTTAATTAAGTAATTAATACCACGACAATTGTCTTTATAATTGCATACTGTAAAATTATTTTCGCACTATCTGTCTGTCGACACAATATAATGAAACCGACAGTAATGTTGCGAACACAGCAATTATTGAGACAATGCCCGATGATGTTTCAATAAAGAATTAAATATTGCAATAATTCTGATGACAGCACATCATGGCATGGCATTATGTGAAGTTTGACACGAGCGAGCTATTCTACAATGCAATAGCATTCTTCTAAATACATACCTCACTATACCGTGGTTAGATCCCCGCAAGGTGGACTGATGACCTGACCCCGTATCATGGTCGGCCTTATCCCACTATAAGTAAGAGCGTCTGTCACTGGCTGACACTGATCGATAGAACGAGACGACGCTCTTATCTTGTCACTTATCGCGTGATAAGGCCGACCATGATTCGGGGTCTGGTTAAGATCGTGGGAGTCCAATGGATGCGGGCACAGGACCGGTTATTGTGGCACTCTTTGGGGGAGGCCTATGTCCAGCAGCGGACGTTTTTCGGTTGCAAAAGTGCTAACGCAAATATAAAAGGAATGTAGAGTCACCCAACTGTGGGGTGTGTGCAGTCGAGGTGCAACACTTTTTAGGGTTCCGTAGTCAATAAGGAAAGGAACCCTTATAGTTTCGCCATGTCCGTCTGTCCGTTTTCGGCTTAGCTCAGTAACCGCGTGTTCACACTGCGTCCGTTTCCGTGTCCGGGAGGCATCCCTCTTTTTCTCGCTTGCGATGTTTCGCCCGAGTGCGAAAGAGACGGATGCCTCCCGGACACGGAAACGGACGCAGTGTGAACACGCGGTAACCCTTACTACTAGAAAACTGTAATTCGCGCATGAGTATATAAACCAATCACGCCGACAAAACAGTACAATAAACTCCTGAGAAATATTTTGTTTTAGTCTGTTTTGTGTCTTCTACATGAATTGTAAAGTGGTGATGTCAATTTTTTTTCTCGTTAAACCTATAGTGTGGGGTATCGTTGGATAGCTTGTTCAAAAATATAATGAGTTCTGCGTTTGCGAGATATTGGGCTTTAAAGCCCTAATTTTTGCTCGAGTCATGTGTCCCCCCCCCCTGCCGGCTAAATGGCTACTACTGGGTATGTGAAAAACTTCGTGGCAGTAGTACCTACATATAATGAATTTAAAAGGAAAACTATTACAGCTAAGTAGGCATAACTAGTTACCGAGTAATAGTCGACCAACTTAAAATCTACTTAGCAAGAGACCTTCCCGCCAATTTCCGCCCCAGTCCAAGTAGGCTCAGTTCGGGTTGCACAGGGCGGTTTTACAACGCTTTGGGAGCTCAAATACCGCGAGCCATCCGGTTGCCTCTCGGACACTGCAACTACGCGTCATTGCTTTCACTATTAGAGGTGTCCACATTTATTTTATTACATAATTTGTAAAAAAAGTGAGAATTAAAAAAATACTTTTACAGTACATATGGTGCTACTTTCCCGCACTAGTGCGAAAAAGAGCACTTTTCGTGCATATGTCGAAACTTTAAAGAGCCATATGTACAGTAAAACGTTGTACGGTACGATACACGTGCGAATAGGTAATTCGCAACTCGTGTCGATTTAAAACACTCCCTACGGTCGTGTTTTAATTTATCACCACTCGTTGCGAATTTTGTATTTTCGGCACTTGTATCGTAAATAACTATTACAGTACATATGGTGCTACTTTCCTGCACTAGTGCGGAAAAGAGCACTTTTCGTGCAGATGTCGAAACTTTAAAGAGCCATATGTACACTTGTACAGTAAAGCGTTGTACGATACACGTGCGAATAGGTTTTTAGCAACTCGTGTCGTTTTAAAACACTCCCTTCGGTCGTGTTTTAATTTATCACCACTCGTTGCGAATTTCCTATTTTCGGCACTTGTATCGTAAATAACTATTATCGTACACTCTCTACATGAATAACCTATCATGTACAATCAGATGTTAATTGCAGTAAATTCTAAACCCAATTACATCGATGTTCGACCAAAGCTTGCTATTAGAGGTGTCTACATTTATTTTATTACATATTTGTAAAAAAAGTGAGATTCAAAAAATACTTTTATCGTACACTCTCTACATGCACAATCAGATGTTGATTGCAGTAAATTCTAAACCCAATTACGTCGATGTTCGACCAAAGCCCATCAAACGGCGGAATGAGCATTAAAGCTGTATATGGCGTTACGACCTTACGACCCATTAAACGACCAGCTAATCTCGCCACGGCACAAAATTGTGGACAATTAAATGTGGAATTGGTCAATCGGCTGTGTCCTCATCTGTGATGGCTTTTGTTTTAATGGTCATACCGTGTTAGATATGGTTCTGAAAAAAAGCTTTTATTGTTTTATTAGATTAAGCTTACCGATTGTTCGTAATTATTTGCCTCCGTGAGCTGTAAAAGTCGCGAGACTGTCTAACTCGTTTTTAGGGTTCCGTAGTTAACAAGGAACCCTTATAGTTTCGCCATGTCCGTCCGTCTGTCTGTCTGTCTGTCCGTCTTCGGCTTAGCTCAGTAGCCATTACGACTAGAAAACTGTAATTCGGCATGGGTATATAAATCAATCACGCCGACAAAACAGTATAATAAAATCTTGAAAAAAATTTTTTTTTAGGGTGCCTCCCCTACACCTAAAGCGAGGGTGTTTCTTTTTTCTCGTTAAACCCATAGCGTGGGGTATCTTTGGATAGCTCGTTCAAAAATATTATGGGTCTCCCAGCATCATTTTTCAAATCAGTGATTAGTTTTCGAGATATTGGGCTTTAAAGCCCTAATTTTTGTACGAGTCATGTGTCCCCCTTCGCTGCCGGCTAACTGGCTATTACTGGGGATGTGAAAAAATTCGCGGTAGTAGTACATCTAATGAATTTAAAAGGAAAACTATCACGGACAAGTAGGCATAAGTAGTTACCGAGTAATAGTCGACCAATTTAATGTGTACTTGGAAAGGCCGCACTGCACGTCGATGTAACTAAGACAGACAGGCAACTACCGAACCCTGCACTGCGCGTGGCCCGACACGCACTTGGCCGGTTTTTTAAATCAATGTCGAAAAACTTAATTACCAAAAAAAGCAATGTTTGGAATTATTGAACCTACTCACAAATCCAATCACAAATTTGACGAGAATACTAGAACAGCCGGAGAGCCGGACATTCTGAAATACGAAAGAGTTTTGGCTAGCTGAATGGGAGAGCTCTGTTCGCTTCGCTTGCTTGTTCAATTTATTTATTTATTCGTATGGCAAGTCAAGAGTCAGATACAAAATCATAAATTAATCTCCAGATCATTAATCCACTTAAGGGCTTCGTCATTCAAATTGAACAGGTCTTCTGGAGGCCCTCCGGAATATCGAGTTAACGGGCACTCTTGAAAGATGTGATGAATGCTCTGCTCCACACTCACAGTCTTGCCACTCTTGCCAGCCACAACGAAAACGGTATAGGTTGCAGCGACCATGATCAGTGCGCAGTCTATTGAGATTGCACTAGGTTCGTCTGGGTAATTGAAACCCTTCTTCGTTCGTCTCGTTAATTGAAAAGCTTGTTCAATTATTCGTCGAGAGGGTTTCATGAGCCCAAACACGATGGGTTCATCTTGTGTAGTCTAGGAGTTCCTATGAATACCTTTTGTGCCCCACATCAGATCAGCTCTGTAGTGCCATAAAATAACATTGCATTGTTACCGAATTTACTCAAGCTTTAATCTTAATCGGATACCGGCAAAGTCCGTCCTCCTAGCGTTATTCCCGGTTGTGCCCTAAAGGAGCCCGGGGTCCGCTTTGACACCTAATCCCAAGATTTGGCATAGGCACTAGTTTTACGAAAGCGACTGCCATCTGACCTTCCAACCCAGAGGGAAAACTAGACCTTATTGGGATTCGACCGGTTCCCTCACGATGCTTTCCTTTACCGAAAAGCTAACGGTAAATATTCCGTACATGAGTTCCGAAAAACTCATTGTTACGAGCCGAGATTTGAACCCAAGACCGCCGCTTGACAGCCGCATGCCTGAACCTAGGCTACCGTAGCTTCTACCGGATACCGGCAAAGTAGCTGGCTGTAAATGGTTTTATAATGTTGATGATAACAGCTAAAGGTACCTAAAGGTGTGGGACATGGCTTAAATCAATGAAGAAAAAACCTTCTTACTTAGTTCGAATTTAACCCATATTGCTCTGACATAAAGTGTCTGTCATGCACTAGTGCAACGCCGAGGACTGGGACGTACCTCACATGCGAACAGAGGGGTAATCTCGTAACGTTTCGAACGCGCGTTAGGACAATTTAACTGTAATTTTTACAAGTTTTTATTTAGTTTCACCTGTCCCGTCGTCTGCCTGTAATCAAATCTTGCGAGTTAAATTTAACCCAGTTCCCGGTGACCGATTGAATTGAAATTTTGGGTATAAGTATAGTTTGGATGACAATTCAATATTATGGTACCATCGAGCTGATTTGATGATGGAGACAGAAGGTGGCCATGGGAATTCAGTACTTAACCCACGTAACCCCGTTGAGTTTGGGCTTGTTAAAATCTTCTCAATGAGAAGTTGATGATGGTAAACAGAAAAGTACAGTCGGCAATAAAAGCTTTTACCAAAAATGTTTTTTTGACAGAAGCTTGTTCCATATAAAAAGTGACATTTAGATCTACCTGACGCGCGTACAATGCGTTACGTGATCGACCTACATCTACAGAGCATAAGTTAAATCAAATCTTGTAAAAATTGTGTGGTTCATACATTTTGGGTCTCGCTGTTTTCTATACTTAGGCCATTCTTGTTTCAATTATTGTGTAGCACATACTATGATGTGTATGTTTCAACACACAAAGTACCTAACAAGATTTAAACTAAATTAAAAAAAAAAATCTTCTGTTTGAGAAAAAAACAAAACTATAGAAACTTATAAACATATAATATACTTTACAAGTACATTTTAATGTAGTCATATGGTAATTTCGCATAAGCGTCCTTCATTTGAAATATACCGCAAATTAGGATTTTAATTGCTTCATATTAACAATGAATATGTGAAAAAGGTCTATAATAACGTAGGTACAAGGCTACAATTTACAAACCTCGGTTTTGTCTCCATTCATGGATCTGATTGTTAATAGTTATTATTAAAAATATCCTTCAACACATGGCAACACTACTGACCTCGCTGAGGATAGACTTTATTAAACATCTGATTCCTCATATTTCTTACGAATTTCGGGCTTCGGTCGGGAGACTAAGCATGGAAAAAGCTCAAGTTTAATGCTTTACTTTCTGGGCTGGATACAAATGAAAATATGATCTCTAAAGAAGTTGTACATCAGACAAGCAGTGCCTACTACTTACCATCACACCACATACATGCAGTGTCAATTCACCCAGTGGGCGTAAAATGGCATCAACAATTTTTTTTTTAATCTGTCCAGTGATTGACCCTAGTCTCACCGGATGGTAAGCGACGACAGGGCCTAAGATGGAGCTCACTCGTTCAGCAATAGCCTATTAACTCTTGTACAGTCAGCGTCATATAGTAAGTAGCAGCCAGAGTAGCCAAATATTTCGTAACACATCCTTATTCTTACAGTAATAAAGACGTGTACCGAAATATTTGGCTACCTTGGCTGCCACTAACTATATGACGCTGACTGTACCATACGCTCGCAGATTTCCTTACATCTCGGTGTACTGCCAGTAATATATTTGCACAGATTCGAACCGCCCCGCTTCCGCGTAACCGCGTGTTCACACTGCGTCCGTTTCCGTGTCCGGGAGGCATCCCTCTTTTTCTCGCTTGCGATGTTTCGCCCGAGTGCGAAAGAGACGGATGCCTCCCGGACACGGAAACGGACGCAGTGTGAACACGCTGTATCCCGTGCCAAACAGCACGGCCATCACGCGACGGCGCGCAAGCTCTCGATTTTTCTCGCACTATCCGTCTCTCTCTTAAGAGGCTCACATACGCCAATGACCTTCGATCTGAATCCCTTAGTTTTCTAATGTTTTTTGTAGCTTATTATATTAACAACAACGGCTTTAAGCAATATAGTATCCCATATTTACTTCAAACTTCATTGTTTTCGAGATATTTGGCATCAAAGTTGAACAATTTTAGGCCAAAAAACTGGTTTTCTGGCCATAACTTTTGTGTTAATTGGTTTAAAATTAAAACCCTCTGCCAGTTTTTAGAGACGTCATAGACGAACCCAAATTTGTAGATTTCGTATATGTTAGATCTTTCACGTCAATAGAGATGCGAAATAAGTGTTTTTTTAGACAATGTTTAAAAAAATCATACAAAATTAAGTATTAATTTGTTTCAAAATCCGGTCTGTCAAAATGGAGATAAAAGATTGAAGAACCGATAGCCGTTTGATTTATGATTCTATCTGTAGTGCAAAAGTAGTAGATACGATTCAAAACTTGTCAAAAATCGATGAAAACCTCGGGTAGCCCCTTAATAGAACACTTCGAACAAGAGGTATAGTGCGAGAACAATCGAGAGTATGTCGCGGCCGTCCCATGATAGACGTGCAGGAAGCACTCGCTGAAATGTAGCGCGGTAAAGAATCTGTACTGACTAACAGCTTATGTACTGATGCCGTACCGCGCTGCACAGCCAGAGGATTTTTATTTTTTTTCCTACCTGTCTTCTCAAGTTAGGCCCCGAAGGGGCCCTTAACTAATTGCCCTAACTTTGCACGGCTAAGAGCCAGTGCGGCGCGGCTGAAGGCCAACGCCAAAATATTATTCTAAACTACCTACTAATAAACCTAGCAAAGCCTAAGCTAAGGGATCCTTTATTAACAGGTTGATGGACACTACTCCAGACACAATAGAAATAACAATAGAATTACGCCTATAGGCGTCTACTGTCCATCAATGCATTAAAATAGAAAGTACATAGAAGGCACAAACATAACAGTGCTAGAGTTCTCTTCTATATTGAAATGACGTGGCGACCCGGAGGCACACAACCCCCCCGCCGCAGCCAAAGATGAAGAGGCCTTATTATGACTGCGGTCTTCTGACTTGTGTTTTGAAACTATGTCTTCGAAGCACATCATTGCAAATTACCTAGTTTCTTAAGGTACATCTATGTTCATGCGTCATTTGGTTAAGTATGTGGTTTTATAATCGCATTGACAAAGTACATTGTTAGTAGACCGCAGGTTATTTTTAACGCTTCCTCTCAAGGTCGTGTTGCGAAAATGGCGGATCTTATACCTAATCGCTGTGAATTATACCTACGTATTTATGATTGGGCCTACGGATAAGCAACGTTAGCCTACGTGGTTCAGGTATGCGGCTGTCAATCGGCAGTCGTGGGTTTGAGAGAGCTCGTACCAATGAGTTTTTCGGAACTTATGTACGGAATATTTACCGTTAGCTTTTCGGTGAAGGCAAACATCGTGAGGGAACCGTTCTAATCCCAATAAGGTCTACTTTTCCCTCTGGGTTGGAAGGTCATGGCAGTTGCTTTCATAAAACAAGTGCTTATGCCAAATTTAATCTTGGGGTTAGGTATCAAAGCGGACCCCGAGCTCGTTAAGGGCACAACCGGGAATAACGCTAGGAGAAGGATGATGATTTGTTATTGGGCCTAAGCTGATGTGCTGCTGGTAATGGTCGCGGGAGTCCGCTGGATACGAGCGGCGCAGGACCGGTCACTTTGGCTCTCTTTGGGGGAGGTCTATGTCCAGCAGTGGACCTCTTTCGACTCCTATGACGATTTTATATAGAAAACTGCCGTGCGTCTCATACATATTAAGGCGGTGCATTGGAAATTATCGCGTGCTTTGAAACGCCGTTCTGACTAGATTAAGAAACAATAAGGTCTGATTTTCAGATATATGATTCTTGACTATATGATTGTTTATCTGATTTTATCGATACACGATTGCTTAAAATTTTCTCGATAGAAAGAAAATCCAAAGTCGGGTCTGTATTTTCCTCTTTTTACTCAGCCTACTCAAACAATACATTATTTTACTACACAATCAAGTTAATACTCGTACTATAGTATTTTATCTCATCTAAAATCTCACTTTATGAAATTTAAATAAAACTTCTCTAAGTTAGGTATTTATCGAAATTTGTCCAAAAAAGCCATTCCCGAAGAGTGTTACATCTCTTTTCCTCGTGCGCGGAAGGCATCAGCGTGTCTCTGTCTAGGGGGCGTGTTCGACTCAAATCAAGGCATCCCCTTAAAATGCAATAAAACGGGTTATTGACGTCTTTAAGGTCGAATATCGCTCGACAGGCTTCGAACCACGTGGTCCTTAAGTGGTCGCTCGCGATGCGGGCGGATGGAAGACGTGATTGACTCGTTACATTCTATTTCAATACCGTAAAACGGGGTGAGTAGGGACAAAACTGACATTCAAACCTCGATAACATTTTATTTTTACATATGCAAACTGAATGTTGTATGTAATAAGTGTTCCGGGCGTTTGTATTTTAGCTTGTTCATGATTTTGGGTAGTTCCATTTCATAACTTTAACGATAAACACAAAATCCGACCTCACCCCGTAGTCCCTCGTAGTTGGGGCGAGATGGGTTTCATACAAAGGTGATTTTGGAAAATTGTTGGATAGTTTTTTTTTTATTATGAATAATACTATAGCTCCATTTTAAATTGGAATACATTATTTAGGTAACATTAGCCTTAAAATCCCATCTCACCCCCCTTTTATCCCTTCTCTCCCCATTCATAACCCAACTCTCCTCGCGATTCCTACTCACCCCATTTTACGGTATGCTTTGATGGTGATGATGATAAGTTGCATGCTACCATCGAGATCACAGGAGGCGGGTAGTCAAACGACCACCAGATATGGTAGTCAGCCGCGAATATAGTTAATAAGCGGTGCCCAACCAGCAGTGACAGGGTTATCAGGATGTAGTGGAAGGTTTGAAGGGCCAGATCCTTTCAAGTTTAACAAAGTGGCCTATGACAACCATGTGACAAGGCGAGATAGTGCCTCCATCAAATAGGCATTCTCATAGCATTGGACAGGAACGCTAGTAAGTACCTAATGGCGGAGGGCCGATGACGCAGCAACCGGAAAATGGACTATTGTACGGAAGGCAAACGGGGCAACCGTACTATCCTCAAATTAAAGGAGTTATTACAGGGTTGAAGACTATCTCACTGACAGAAATGCATGGCACAAACCAGAGCCCAAAATAGCTTAATTAATCATATATTACTGAATTCTGCACTGCAGATCCTTTTGTAGGGTCTAAATATAAATTTAAAAAAGATATATATTCCGTTTTGTTGAGCGATAACTAAACTTAATACAAATCAGTTTATTTACTATTTTATTCTTGTAATTTACATTTATATTTAATTTTACTGTCAATAAATAATCCGTTCGTTAAATAGGTACATATACCTTATTACAATTTATCTAATAATTTATATCATAACTTTTTCAAGCTATGTGTTCCCGGGTGCCAGGGATATGCAATTAGTTGTAGGTACGTTATAATAAGGTACCTCTCCAAATTTTTAACTCCTACTTATTCTACTAATAATAAAACTTCAGTTTATTTTATGGATGGATTTGAGCTGGTGTCTGATTTGCAACTAATGTAATTTTCATGGTTTTTGTATCTGAAGTAAAAATGAAATTAAAACAAAATACGTTTAAGTTGTAAATTAAATTAGATTACTTAAATTTACAACCTGTATGTACTTAGAACTTCTAGCGTATCGAGCATTTGTGTGTATTGTACATTCTCATGGTTTTCTTATTTTTGTTAACTTTTATCGTTACTTGAGTAATTCAATGGATGACTGTTATAGGCCTTATTCTATGTAAGCGTTAATGTTTTAGTTATATTTACCTACGGCTGTTGTTGTCCTCAATACCAATAAAATAAAATATAGCTTAAACTCCTTTACACCCGGTTTAAAACGATTTTGAGGGTGTGTTTGCATTGAACTGTATTTTATGTGTCAATAATGTTGATTTGTCCGAGGGTTAAGGATTATTTAATCGTATATAGTTTTTGTATCATCATCATATCAGCCGAAAAACGTCCACTGCTGGACATAGGGCTCCCCCAAAGAGTGCCACAATGGGCGGTCCTGCGCCACCCGTATCCAGCGCACTCCCGCGACCTTTATTAGGTCATCAGTCCACCTCGGGGCCTTGTGCAATGGGGAGTTTTTGTATACATTCATAATATTGACTTTACATGCCACAAGTTGGCCGAATGTATACGGCTCATATTATATGTATATATTACTTATTTACTAACAGTACGTAACCCATTACGTACCTGTATTCTAGCAAATAATAGTAGGTACATTACGTAGTAGTGAATTCGTGAATGCCCCAGATCGGGCCTGCGAGTTTGTGGCCGAACCGAAGGTGAGGGCCAAAATATGCGATCTGGGGCTTTACGAATTACCGCCCGTGGTGCGTACACAATTTTACGTCTTCTCCTGGGTGTGAAGGGGGATTTGCAGCTGCTCCCGTGGGCGGTAAATCTCACTTAGGTACCGCCCGGAGTGACGTAAATGAACTTATTTCAGTTATTTCATTTTATTTCTGCTTACCAAAACGGATACTTACTACGAGTATATACCTAGATAATTCATGACGGATGTAGGTACTTATTTTTTACCAACGCAAATAATGGCCATAGAAACTCATATTGCAACACGAACCATAGAGAATAAACTTTTTTCCTCACGACGCGCTTCTGCCGGTGTGGCAACGATAATGGGCTCCTAGATTGACAGTGTTGCCACTAGTGATGGACGATTGTCAACTCGAATGACATGTCGAGTTGAAAATGTTGCAATATTACGAAAGGGGATGAGCTTGCTCGGGTGTAAAAAGAGGGTATGTTAACTGGACATTCCTAAATAATTTTTAATTTTGAGTCTTTGCAGTTCGATGCTCCATTTGTTTATTTTTATCAGTAGGTGCACGGGACTTTTGAGGGTAATGATCGAAAGATTCCAATAACAACATTAGATATAATGTAATGTTCAAAATTATGCGTTTCTTTACTGAAACTACAGACGGTTGTTATAAAGCTATTTTTAATTCAAAATTTTTGGTCAAATCACATAAGTACTCAAAAATATTTAAAATAGTAGTTGAAACTTGACGGTTTCCGAATATATTTGGGAGTTTTGTTCATTTTTGACAACTTGCAAATCTGCTGATCTAGGTAGATGCTGAGTTACCAGCAAGGGGTTAGAATTTAAGCGACTCCCTGATTTGTCGGCACGGAGGCGGTACGTTAGCAGTAAGCTTTCAGTGTCAACTGTTAGTCGAGTCAGTACAGTTTCTTTACTGCGCGCTTACATTTAAATAAGTTTCTATATTTTTTTGGTAGGTACAAGCTTTTATTGCCGTTTTTGACTTGACTCATTACTGTACTTTTCTGTATACCATCACCAACTACTCGTTGAGACGATTCTAACGAGGCCAAACTCAACGGGGTTATGTCTGTTAAGTCCTGAATTCCCATGGCCACCTTCTGTCTCCATCATGAGCTCAGCTCGATGGTACCATAATATTGAATTGTCATCCAAATTATTGTTGAACCCAAAATTTCAGCTCATTCGGTCGAAGAAATCTGGTTCAAAACTGAGTTCAGAAGAGTCAGTAAGCTCACTTCAAAGTATAAAAGTCAGTACCCTCGCGTCAAGTGTGACTAGATAAAGTTTGAAGCGTTCCCTTGATTTCTCTAGGATCCCATCATCAGATATATGACCATGGGATGGGACTACCTGGGAAGGACCCTTTCAAACAAAACAAATAATCCAAGTCGGTCCAAGAGTTTTCCACTAACCTGGGAACATACATAAAAAAAAAGATTCCGACGAATTGAGAACCTCTTTTATAATGTTGAAGTCGGTTAAAAATACCGCATACCGTCCCGCTCCGTCATGAAGTCGCCAAGTCGGTGGAGTGGTTCCCATCACTACACAAGGCAATTATAACTCATTTCATTCCCATTTGCCGCTACCACATCCCTGATTTACCATTGAAAAGTAACAACTACAAATAAAAACTCAATTCACTTTGGACCTAGACCACTAAAAATACGATTCAAGTTCCAATGTTTCTTTTGTGAGTTACAATATTTTTAGTTAGGGTTGTGACATTGTAGAGTGTAATTTTATTAATGCAATTCCTTGCAAGATCAGTGTCGTGTAGTTTTATTGCATTTGATTTTTTATTTATTATACACATCACTGTGTATAATAAATACATGTAATTGATATTTAATGTTCCTAAATAAGTTATTATTTTTATTATCATGCTTATATGCCAACCCTAAAATCTTGAATAAGTACAGGTTGACTGAAAAACTGTCTATGTTCTTGGCATACTTTTAATTTAAGTACCTTTTTAGAGTTCCGTAGTCAACAAGGAACCCTTATAGTTTCGCCATCTCCGTTCGTCTGTCCGTCCGTCCGTCTTCGGCTTTGCTCAGTAACCCTTACAACTAGAAAACTATAATTTGGTATCCATACTATCCATACTCCATACTAATATTATAAATGCGAAAGTGTGTCTGTCTGTTACCTCTTCACGCTTGAACCGCTGAACCGATTTGGATGAAATTTGGTATAGAGATAGTTTGAGTCCTGGGGAAGGACATAGAATAGTTTTTATCCCGGAAACCATCCCCCTGGGGATGAAGTGGGGGTGAAAGTTTGTATGGAGCTACGATATAAACGAGTTCCACGCGGACGGAGTCGCGGGCAGAAGCTAGTGGGTATACGAGTATAAATCAATCACGCCAATAAAACAGTTTTTTTTTTGTGGTACCTCCCCTAAACGTAAAGTGGGGATGTAAACTTGCTTTCTCGATATACGTTTTGTTCAAAGATATAATGGGGTTTTTAAAACTATTTTTCAACTCAGTGATTCGTTTGCGAGATATTGGGTAAGTAAGTAAGTAAGTTTATTTGCATAATACGGGTTTTAAAGCCCTAATTTCTGTTCAGTCGATGGCTACTATAGGGGATGTGGAAAAATTAAATTTAAAAGGAAAACTATCACGGCTAAGTAGGCATAACCAGTTACCGGGTAATAGTCGACAAACTAAAATGCAATACTTAGAAAGGCCAACTTTCGTACAAATTCAGCCAACGCAACCGCACCATTTAGTTGGCGCGCGCGTGTCGATGTAGCTAAGACAGACAGGCAACTACGGAACCTTAAACTGCGCGTGGCCAATTTTTTTATAATGAAAATGTCAAACTAATATACTCTCAGTCCTAAAGAATTGTGTCACTGACACTGTTGTGTCAGAAATTACAAAAAAAATGGGTAACTTAGGAAAATTCGTACACCTTAATTGACTGATTTTGTACAATCATGTTTAGAAACGTTCACACACAAAATCATACAGTATTCAATAAACACAGTGTTAATACGTTAGCATTAGTCTCAGTTCCCACCACGGTTCACCTTAGATCCTAATGCAATAGTAAGTGATTCCACAGAAACCCAGCAGGCTGCGTGGCGATGATTGATGACACGCGGCGTGAGAATCTGCGCATGATCATGATTTGAAGCAAGAATTGATAGCTTGGAGTCTATTTTTGTGAGGCGCTTCCAATCCCGGTTGCAATTCAAATTGTTTCGCCTTCCACAATCGCCTAAAGGCCAGTTGTGTGAGAACAAAAGCTGCTCGCAAAAAAAACGCTCCTAATGTATGAACCCGCACTAATCAGTAATCAATGTGTTTACAGCCCCCCTATTCTGTAACTTGTTTTAAGCTCACGTCAACAACTCACCCACAAATATATCTTGACACCGCAATGCCTAGTAACTAAGCGTAGGTAGAGGTCTAGTTTCGTGACGGGTGACCGGCGGGGTGAAATGATGTGATATATTTTTAGAATCGGCTTAGTAAGCCCTTTTATTAGACACACACGATAGGTTTCAGAACAAAAAACAATATCTCATACAAAAAAAAGATGACGTCGTAACTCCTCACCTTTTTTGTTTTTTTTTTTGTGCTACGGGTCAAATTGATTCATATGGCCTAAAGATTAATCGTTCCAATTTTTTTGCCTTTAACACCATTTGCAGTTTTTTACTGAATTTCCAGGTGTATACTATAGTTAAATGTAATGTAAGGTATATCTGTGTATCTAAAAAAAGGTACATGTAAACTTAAAAAAATATAATTAAGGTGGTTCGATTTCTATACAAAACGTTATTTGACATTCGCAGGCTAACGGCGTGATTTTTTAAGAAACTAATATAACTAACTTTCATAAATTGGCTTTAAATTTGCGCGAAATTCCCCCTTTTCTTGAATAAACTTGTATTGAACTAGAATAATTTGAGATATTAGTTTGCGACGTCATACTTTGGGAAAACCATTTTTCTCAAATTATTTTAGTTTATACAAGTTTATTCAACAAAAGGGGGAATTTCGCGCAAACGGAAAGCCAATGTATGAAAGTTAGTTATAAGTATTACCTAGTTTCTTAAAAAATCACGCCGTTAGCCTGCGAATGTCAAATAATGTTTTGTATGGAAATGGAACCACCTTAATAGCTATGTTAATAACCTAAGCTTATTTTAATACGTATAATTGGTGACCTGTAAGTATGATTATTTTTTAATATTATAAATCCGAAAGTTTGGATGTTTGGATGTTAAGATGTTTAGATGTTTGTTACTCAATCACGCTTAAACGGCTCAACCGATTTGGATGACATTTTGCACGAAGATAGTTTATACCCTGGATTTAACTATTGGATAGTTTTTATCCCGGGTCCACGCAGACGAACTCGCGGGTGGAAGCTAGTTATCAATAAATAATAAGTATTTATGAGTGATTCGGAGGGCTATATCTGTTACCTTGGTTCTACTGCGGATAGCCTCATTTCTGATGCGATCTCGCAGAGAAACTCCCAACATAGCCCTCTCCATAGCACGTAGAACCGATGGCCGTTGGGGCGGAAAGGTTCTCGAGTGGCGACCACGTACCGGAAGGCGCGGCGTGGGTAGGCCCCCCGCAAGGTGGACTGATGACCTGGTAAAGGTTGCTGGAGTCCGCTGGATGCGGGTGGCGCAGGACCGGTCACTTTGGCACTCTTTGGGGGAGGCCTATGTCCAGCAGTGGACGTCTTTCGGCTGATATGATGATGATGATGATGATTTATGAGTATCACACGTTGCAGAAACTTCATTTCCTACTGTATAACCAGAGGCGTCTCTAGCCCATGTCGCGCCCGGATGCAATCATTACCGTAGCGCCCTCTAGCACCCCCCCTAGCGCGCGCTAGCGCCCGAGTCGAGGCGAGTGGCGCCCTGTGAGTGGCGCTCGGCGCCCCCTAGGACCACGGGCGCCGCACGCGCCCGGGTGCAACGCACCCCCTGCACTATAGGTATAGCCGCCCCTGTGTATAACCTTAATTTTATAAATACTAAGACGGTAGAAAACAAGCACACGGCTCACGGTAAGCTCACTCACTCTAAATCATTCATGTGCGTCGAGCTTACATGCGCTACCGCGCCAAACATATAAAATTGTATTTGGGATGCGAAAGAGGCGAAACGAATTGAGGCCTAGGACCCCTGTTGTGAGAAAGTCTAGATATAGTTTAGGTTACAATCTATTGCATTTTGGACACGTTTTTCTGATGTAACGAATTATCATCATAATATCAATTATCAGCCGAAAGACGTGGCGCTGGCTGGCGCAGGTCGGTCACTTTGGCACTCTTTGGGGGAGGCCTATATCCAGCAGTGGACTTAAGTATTTGGTCTTTCTTGTTACCGACTATACCGACAGAGTTTAAATACACGGAAATTTAATAACCACAAATTTTCATACGGGCTTAAACAGTTCATGTAAATTAGCTTTCGTCCGCGACTTTGTCTGCGTGGACTCGGGGTAAAAACTATAAGTACAGTCAGCATCATATAGTTAGTAGCAGCCAAAGTAGCCAAATATATCGGAACACGTCTTTATTACTATAGGAGTAAGGAAGTGTTACGATATATTTGGCTGCTACTAACTATATGATACTGACTGTACTATATTTTAATTCAGGCAATAAACTATCTGCTTGCAAAATTTCATCGATATCAGTTGAGCCGTTTAAGCGTGATTGAGTAACAAACATCCAAACTTTCGCATTATATAATATTACTAAGATATTTTCATAATCAGATTTCTTATTATTTTTCATGTTTAGGGGGTGATAACCCCCAAGACTAACAACAACAACACACACATACAACATTAGACTACTTTTATTTTTCCATATTATTTGTATACAGGTTGTAACGACAATGAGATGTGAACCCATCAAGGCCAAGTTCGGTAGCGTGTGATGCCAGAAAGGAGTTTTTTTTTTGAAGTGAAAACTTCTTTAGCGGCGCTGAGCACTTTTTGGGATGGGGGAAAATTGTTAAATACGCGACAGAGTTTTGTGACGTCAGATGTGAAGGAGGTCACTTTTTGCTGCTAGCCGATTCGACTTCATAGTATACAGTATAAAGCCGTTAAACACTTTTTGCAACAGCATATTCTGCAAATAAATTTGTAATAATACCAACGCGTCCTTCACCGTTTTGCTATTGAGAAACTTCGAATAGTTAGAATTTGGGTGTTATTCCTAAAGAGATAAAGCTTAGAAAAATATTTACCAACGGCAAAAACAAATTGATATTTTGGTCGCCCCCGCCCTCTGCTGTTCTTGCAAATTCGAATAGTTCGAATTTAGACGTTATTCCTTAAGAGAGCTTTGAAAATCATTTGGCAATGGCAAAAACAAATTAGTATTGTGTTTGCCGCCGCCCGTCGGCGCGCCGACGGACGAGCCGGCGGCCGGTCGCACCCAACGCGCTCGCGGCCCGTCCGCCTAAATAATTGATAAATGTTTATAAATTTGCGTCTAATTCATTTTTAGGGTGACACCGTAAGATGTCACGTGACCTGATCGAAAAACTGTTACAATGTTATTGAGTCTTCACTTCTGCCGGCACTCCCGGAGTGCAACCCGGTCTTTTTTTTGTTTAGTTTTGTTAACATTGAATTTTTTTTTATTATTTCATAAATAAAAAAAGCATATCTAATGCACATTTGGAATCGCAATGCGCTACCGAATATGCCCTTGATCGGTTCACACACCATTTTTGGTACACCCTGTATGACTGTTTTAATGTCCACAGTATTCACTAGTAGGTATTAAAACTACAGGCTGTATCTTAAAAACTGTAAGTAGTAGGTATATGAGAAGTAATTTTTTTAAGTCAGTGGCATATGTACTCGTAAATAATTTTCGAAATATATTTTTTGACCATGTTCGATTTAATATTATGTGAAATATATCGGTTCCATCCTTTTAATGTTATTTGGTCTGTGTTCACGGTTACCGAGTTCCAATAAAAGAAAGTTGCAATTTTTTATTGGCATTAATTTAATGTTTCCTTTAATGAAAATAAATTATTTTTCCTCTTTAGAAAATGATGTGACAGAGTGGCCCGAGGACCGCACTTCGACTTACCACTCTGTCACAGGATTCTACAAAAATATCCTTACAAAAAATAAAAAAATAAATATATAAAAAATATACATATATATATATTTTTTTTAAATGCAAAAGTGTGTTTGTTTGTCCTTCTTTCACGTCGCAACGAAGCGTCGTATTAATGTGATTTTTTGTGTGGAGATATTTTAGTGGAGGCTGGGCTGGAGAGTGACATAGGCTACTTTTTCCACCGGGAAAACATCTAATTCCCACGGGAAAATTCAATATGTTACATTTTCCTATAACCACGCGGGCGGGGCTGAGTAAGTTTATAAAAGAGTTACAGGTTAGAGAAAATGTATAATGATGTGGTGCAATATTTGTATAAAACGAACAACATGGTACATTTATGAATAAAACATTACAACCAACACTCTAATGACTCGCAAAATATGGGTAAGGGACAGACTATTGTCAGTGAAACAGCAGAATGACCCCTGTAACAATATTTTTAATGTATCATACTAACATAATAATGATACATCCAAGGATAAAGTGACCATCGAAAAGCATCCAACGTTTTTCAAAAACAGCTTCCACATACTAAAACGGATATCGCATCAGTTATTATAATAATTATAAATTAATACATCCACGCACCGTCTTAGTAAAGACCTCTTCTTTTAATATCATAATAACATACAATTAACTTAATTTTCCTATCAATTATACCTTAAACGACCTGTTTTTTGGCCTTACCCATTTACCAACACGAACTATAAAGTAACATAAACCAAGTATTTTTTTTTACTTGATTTTTTTCATTTGGCCGAATTGTATCAAAGTATTCCGTTCAAAAAGCAACTCTGCCGTCCATGATAGATGATTCCAATTCCACTGACAGGGTCAAGAAAAGTCGATCACATTGAATAATCTCATCCATACGTCATTACGACTTTTTGTTATTGAAATGAAACCATGTGCATCAAGGTCCAATAATTGCGTGTAAAGATATAATTTGTTAACAATGTATTATTATAATTATTATCTGTGGGTTTTTGACCTTTCGCGCTCTTCCGAGTATCATCAATATAGTTACGTGTATACTTGTGAGACGCGAGAGGCGATTAAAAAACACTTCTTGGTTCCGTACCGAATGATATGGAAAAAAATCTTTTTGGTTCCGTACCGTATTATATGAAAAAAATAAACTTTTGAAAGGCTCTTGTATTGTATATAGTATTGTAGGTAGACAAATTATTGACATTCCATATTTAAAACATAGTTAGTTATTTAGCTAAGAATTTTGATCACTCCTGACTATAATTTATAGTCATGAAAAAATTAAATAATGTTAATGTTAACTAGAACACTTCCTGCAAGAGCGAATCCTTAAGTTTTCTTACCTATAATAAATTAAGAAGATTTATCAATAAAAGGAAACGAATCCTGCCCATATGATACACAGTTAAAATTTTGTCGTTTGTCTTTGACGGTCACTTTGGCACTGACGGTTTGTGCAGAAAACCAAACACATTTAAGTTAACAGAGGCAAGAATTTTATAAAATGATTATTTCATACAAGACACGTTAAGTTAAGACTGTAAACAATTATAATTATAATTTAATGCATGCCACTTCTACTACTGAGTGACTGCATGAAAATTCGTATGCCTCCGGGTACGACATAGTGAAACAACACCGCTTTTACCACTATCTGCAATATTATGTCATGTATATTGTATACCTATGATCGACGAATAAAGTATTTGTATTTGTATTTGTTAAATTAAACAAGCTTCTTGAAACTTACAACACAATTTTCATCCTACTAATACATATTATAAATGCGAAAGTTTGGATGTTTGGATGTTTGTTACTCAATCACGGCTCAACCGATTTACTCGTAGATGAAATTTTGCACGAAGATAGTTTGTAGCACGGATTAAAATATGGGATAGTTTTTATTCCGGGTCCACGCAGACGAAGTCCCGGGCGGAAGCTAGTTAAGAAATATTTATTAAAACCTAAAAAAACTGTTAAAACAATTTCAGTCTATCACCATCATTAAATAAACATCTAACATTAAAACGTCGGAAACTCAGTAGGATTGCATATCATTAAATGTTTTATTAAGCAGAAACGTCCGCTAACGAAATTTCAAATTTCGATCATAGTGGAAAATTGAAAAATTATTCGCCACGAGCGGAATTTGAACCCACAACCTTGATGGACGGATTCCAAAGGTTGTGGGTTCAAATCCCGCTCGTGGCGAATAATTTTTCAATTTTCCACTATGATCGGGATTGCATATATCTATATTGAGAAGAGCTGACTAATATCGCTACCTACGGAACCCTGCCACGGCCACGGCTCAATAGTCTCGCGGCGCCTATGTAACGAATCACGGATCGTTTCAGGCTTTGTTCCCGAACTAATGGTAATGAATGAGTGGACGGGGGTCAGTTGAAGAGAACCAACAAAATTGAAATTTATAAAATTGAATATGCAAGCAAAGGGGATTAGCGTGGAAGATATCGTACAAGTCAGATCGGGTAAAAGGGCAAAGTAAACAGTTGTCCCGTGACCATGGATGTTGCGACACGACCGAAACCTCGGGAGACCTCAGTGAGGCAAGTAACTAAGTTAATCCATACTATAATATTATAAATGGGAAAGTGTATGTGTGTGTTTGTTTGTCCGGCTTTCACGGCAAAACGGAGCGACGAATTGACGTGATTTTTTAAGTGGAGATAGTTGAAGAGATGGAGAGTGACATAGGCTACTTTTTGTCTCTTTCAAACCCCCCACTTCCCTACAATGGGGGGAAAAGTTTGTATAGAGCTACGATATTAACGAGTTCCACGCGGACGGAGTCGCGGGCAGCTAGTTAGTTAATAAATAAGTTAATTAAATTTAGTCATGTTTAGTAAAAAATAATACATATTTCGG
Source organism: Epinotia ramella (assembly GCA_947578815.1). Taxonomy (NCBI): domain Eukaryota; kingdom Metazoa; phylum Arthropoda; class Insecta; order Lepidoptera; family Tortricidae; genus Epinotia; species Epinotia ramella. The sequence continues at coordinate 14,865,930 of OX388224.1, read as the reverse complement.
TTTAAAAACATAAATATTCCACCGTCACCTGATAAGAATTATGCATAACTATCAAATAATTTCGCATAACCCCATCCAACCCACCTACATACAAAGTCATATTAGCCCACACGACTACATTAGTGCATATTGTAAACATATAACACTATTTCAATAATACATGTTTCAGCCTACACCGAAAATGTTGTATGAATGAACTTATTAATTACTATGATTATATTGAACCTTCCGGCTTTTGACAGACTAATGGTAATGATAGTCGATTATATTGTTAAAGAATACAGGGTGTCTCAAAACTTAAAAGAAATAGTATTCAGTTCATATGTATGCTAATAATATGTGACATGTAATATTTAGGTAATATTATGAATAAATGAGTATGAGTATGAGTATGAGTTTACATACATAGATTCACGCGTTTATACCCTAAAGGGGTGCACACATGAAACTTATGTTCCAGTTCCACTTTTAGCATAAGTGTGGGTATAAAAGATCGACAAAATGTGATATCGCAGTGATAGGTTGTAAGCCCATTGCCCAAAATACACTTCAATCCTGCTCCCTTAGTCGACTTTTACAACACCCACGGGAAGAAAGGGGGCGGTGAAATGCTAACCTGCCACCACAGTGGTCATTAAAGTCATTATTGCTACCATAGCATAGGTATCTAAAAAGGCCCAAGTTTGGCATTATATTTTAGTAATACTGTAGTGGTACTTTGGTGACAAACATGTGTACAGTCAGCGTCATATAGTTAGTAGCAGCCAAGGTAGCCAAATATTTCGCGGTACACGTCTTTATTACTGTAAGAATAAGGGTGTGTTAGGAAATATTTGGTTACCCTGGCTGCTACTTACTGTGCCCTATGGGCGCATGCAACTTCAAGGGTGTCATTTGGGTGGTAAATTAAATTGATTACTGATGCCAAATGTAATTTCAACACTTTATTACAACAAAAATGCAAGAATCATATCGGAGTAGCATTGCTTATAACCATAAAAAAGATTCTATAAATGTTTTGGGACAACCTCTATAATGTTTGAAAATCTGAGTAGGTACAGTCGCGGAATGAAAACGTTGACCACTTTTGGACCTTAATAACTTTGAAATAAGGCCGACAAGTGGTCAACCTTTTCATTCCTCGACTATACATCGTAATAGGTAATTGTAAGTGAACAAGATTCCAATTAACACTTGTATTTGGAGAGTTAATTATATTAAACGTCTTATTCATTTAACGTGTTTCTGGGCTGTTATTCTTTAAGAGCGCATGCGTCTCACCCCACCCGTCACGCCTAATGAAACTAGAGCTCTAACTTCGCTTACTTACTATGAATTGTGTCGTCAAGATATACAGGGTGTATCAAACCGGGGAAGAGGGGGGGGGGTTGTGGGAGGGGGGGGGGGCATTTTTTTTCTCACTTCTACCGGCACTCCCGGAGTGCAACCCGGACTTTTTTTATTTATTTACCTAAATCAGGCAATGCCCATAATACAAATACGTTCAATACCAACATACATATCATTATCATTATAAACTGCTGTATAATTCACGTTTACATGACTTTTATATGATTTATTAGCTGAATAAGCTCAATCTTATATGACTACTTTGCTAGTTGGGTAATGAACTAAAAAAAATATATATTGTATATTTTTTACTTTTTTTTTAATTATAGTTTTTGTTTTTATTTTATAAAAAAATAAAATATGTACGTTCGTACTTATGGGCACAGCCTCCTCTCATACATGAAAGGGAACGGGCAGTGGTCCCTACGCTGGCCCAGTGCGGGTTGGGGACTTCAAATACACCTTTGAATTTGTTCGCAGATATTCGCAGGTTTCCTCACCTAAATATCAATTTATATTGCGTACATGAGTTCCGAAAAACTCATTGGTACGAGCCGGGATTCGAACCCACGACCGCCGCTTGACAGGCGCATGCCTGAACTAGGGATTGCAAATCCGGAAATACTTTCTCAAATCCGGATTTTCGGATAATGGTTCGGCCGAAATCCGGACTTCGGATTAAATCCGGATTTAAGGGAAGTTGTTTCTCAGTACTAGATAACATAAACAAACAACTGAAACAATCCAAAAAAGTAATCAGTCTTTTTAATAAACAAATAATTATGTACACTTCTACGCAAATTTCGGAAACTGAACATATAAAAAAAAAACTTCTGATTAACAATTAAAATAATTAAACACGTCTTTATACAACTTGAAGTTTATTGACAATTCTCCAAAAAAATAAATGTTATAACCATTAACGCGTCCATTCTTGAGTCATCATCCCAGCTGCCGATGCTCTCTTTTAGAATACCTACTTTAACAGTTTTAACACTAATATTATAAAAATCCGAAAATCCGGATTTAGGTTTACAAATCCGGATTTTGAAACGGATCGTGAAATCCCTTATAAATCCGGATTTTTGAACTTCGAATAATCCGAATTGCAATCCCTAGCCTGAACCACTAGGCTACCGTAGCTTTTATTTTTGAAGTGAAAACTTCTTTAGCGGCGCTGAGCACTTTTTGGGATGGGGAAAAATTGTTAAATACGCGACAGATTTTTGTGACGTCAAATGTGAAGTAGGTCACAAACTTTTATATTTTGCTGCTTCATTCAAAACTGAACGCTATTCGTAAGAGTATAAAGCCGTTAAACACTTATTGCAATAGCATATTCTGAAAATAAATTTGTAATTTTGTTCACGGGTCCTTCATCGTTTTACTATTGAGCAAATTCGAATAGTTCGAATTTGGACGTTATTCCTAAAGAGATAAAGCTTTGGAAAATATTTACCAACGGCAAAAACAAATTGATATTTAGTTCACCGCCGCCGTCCGCTGTTCTTGCAAATTGGAATAGTTCGAATTTGGACGTTATTCCTAAAGAGATAAAGCTTCGAAAAATATTTGGCAATAGCAAAAACAAATTGGTATTTTGTTCGCCGCCGGCGGCGGGCGAGCCGGCCCGTCGCACCCAACGCGCCCGCAGCCCGTCCGCCTAAATAATTGATAATTGTTTATAAATTTGCGCCAAATTCATTTTTAGGGTGACACCGTAAGATGTCACGTGACCTGATCGAAAAACTGTTACAATGTTATTGAGTTTTCACTTCTGCCGGCACTCCCGGAGTGCAACCCGGTCTTTTTTTTATTATATTCATCATTCTTGTAAATATTTATGCAGTGTGAAAACCAGCGCTGGGCCTCGCCCAGCACATGCTGAGGTTTGGGCCCAGTGTCCACTAATCCATTTTTTTTGCTATTTAGTGGTAGTTTGTATTTAGTTTGTAACTTTTTTATTGTCTTTTACTTGTACATTATTATTATTTAGTGGCAATTAATACTTTTCCGATTTTAATAGTTATGTTGAAAGTCGTCCTTAAGACGAACATAATCCACGTTTCACTTTAAATAGTCAATGTTATTTTAAATCATTTTCAATGCACCTCTCAAACCTACGCGGTACTTAACAGTAAAGTCTAGTCTTATCCTAGATACCTAAGTGTGTGCTAAGTAAATGCCTTACGTGGGAAGCGATTCACGCTTCATTTGTGAGAAATACGCGGTTCCGGTTACTGGAAGTCATATCATATCATATATTTCATTGTAAAAATCATGTACATATCAATTAAGATCTTACATTGCAATAGTCAGTCCATGACGCATGTCGTAGATACAGTCAAGGGCACCAATATGTAAACACTCAAATGTTCATAAATATGTATACTACAACCTTATTGTTGCAGAAATACGGTACCTGTACATATTTTTGAGACTTTGTGGTGTATAGATATTAGTTCCCTTGACTTCGAAGGAGCTGTACGGGCGTCCGACCCTTGATATGTTTGAGGATTCGCCGTGTTGACAGCTGAAGGAACAAATTCCCTCGCTCTCAACACAACGCATCCTCGGGAGCTCTGGCGACCTTGCTGACCTCCAGGAACACAACACTACTACAGAGCAAGTAGTATTGTTATTATGGGTGTCTTATTAATCTTTCTATATTATGACCCCATCGGTATTGTCGTTGATTTCGCCAACGTCAACGTCAAGGAAAAGCAATTGACCGGTGACTTGGGGTTGCCAGGTTCACTCAGAACAGAACACACAACAAACATGTTTATAGCCGACCTACTACAGAAACAAGTTGTTAATTTTAATAAACTTATAGAGGATATACAAAGGGGGAATAGTCGTACACCAAAGTAAGAAGGAATTTTATGTTAACGGGACGGGGAATTTCTAAGGGTAAGATATCGTACAACGGCGTCATAATACGGTGATAATGAAAAAATAAGTGTTCAATAGTACTAAGTATCTGCTAGACCACATTCGCACAGATAATGATCTCGAACATGTATCTGCCAGAAATACAGGCGTACAAAAGTGGCCCAGCCGAAAACGGATAATCGCAGATGTCAAGTTTTTTGGAATTGTATCACTTATATCGCTGTGGATAAGACATCCGTCTCGTTCTGATAAGTAGGTATGCGAGTGCGCGATAATCGATAAAATGGCAATTATCTTAGGCCCGCTGGATACATTCTTGTTATACAAAGTCTGTTTAATCAGGATGATCAGCATTAAGAGGCAAAAGATAATTATCATCCTAGCTGTTTTCCCGGTTGCATTCTAAAGGAGCCTGGTGTCCGTTTTGGCACTTAATGCCAAAATAGGGGTAGGCACTTTTTTACGGGCAAGACCGCCTTCTGACCTTTCAATACAATCGAGAGAAGACTAGACCTTTTTGGGACTAGCCCGGTTTCCTTATGATGTTCTTGTTGACCGAAAAACCACTGTTAAATATCAAATGATATTTCGTACCTATAGTTAAAGCAATAACGTGTATTTTCAGTACCCGAGAGACAACCGGATGGCCCGGGGTATTTGACCTCCCGAAGCGTTGTGGAACCGCCCTGTGCAACCCAAACTGAGCCAACTTGAACTGGGGCGGAAATTGGAGGGGGGGGGGGGAGCATTTCATTCTATAAGCAGCGTACACACTTTCACGCAAGCTTCAATCGGCTGACTCGCGACAATTTTTTTTTTTCTATTTCCGCCCCAGTCCAAGTGGCTCAGTTCGGGTTGCACAGGGGCGGTTCCACAACACTTCGGGAGCTCAAATACCGCGAGCCATCCGGTGGGCTCTTGAACACTGCAACTACGCGTCATTGCTCTGAATAGTGATACGTGACACGACATTTGTTTAAACACAAACAATAGTTTCATAATATAATTGTTGTCACGTGACAAAAGTCACGAGTCAAGTTACACTTAACTACCCTAACACGTAACAGGTAGAATTTGCTTTCGTTTACAGTCATATGAAAAAATAAAGAGAATGAATACGTACCTAATAGAATGTGCTCGAAATTGGGACAATTAACTAAATATGTAAATAATGTATTAGGTCGGTGAAGAGAATAGCAAATTATTTTAAAAACCCAGTGGTACGCGACGGGGTTTGAACCTACGACCCCCAGGATGGAAGTCTCCTGCCTAACCGCTGGCCTACAAGTGGCTCTCGTTAAGAGGCAAAATATGATAATGACAAACTTCCCGATACTCAACTTCCCATTGTCAACTGCCGCGTCATCTGTCAGCTGTCACCAATGTCACCCTTAAGGCGCCGTAGGTTCTGGTCTTCTCTCACTCTCACTGAGCATAAGCGTGAACTAGATGGAAGTGCGTGCTCGGAAGCGGGGATATCATGTTTTTTAATTTTAATTATTTGGCCGTTTAAATAAATAAAAAAGTAATCAAACATGATATTGCCGATTTTTAGAAGCAATTTTAATATTTTCAGCTTTTGTGCATAATTTTTTCCGAAAAGTCTATTTTAGATCTATGTTCGTGATTTTTTTCTAGCGAGCTAAAGTTGCTTAATCATGTTTCGAATCACTGATATCGCTGCAGAAAAGCCTCAAGATTACTATTCGTTTTTTTTTTGAAACCATATTATTATAAACAGACGCATTGTGTTGTTTCAAAAACTCTGTTCGCTTAACTTCACTGAACCTACGGCGCCTTAAGAGGCAAAAGATGATAATGACAAACTTCCCGATAATCAACTTCCCATTGTCAACAGCCGCGTCACCTGTCACCTGTCACCAATGTCACCCTTAAGACTGATTTTATTTCAGTAAATTAAGCGAAATAACCAGCTGTGGACGTACGTATAAATCACTATGGAATGAAATGCAATTATCTCAACGTTAATACATATTCATGCAATCGAACGATGGATATAGTCATGAAAGATCGTCATCGTCACAAGGAATTGACCAGTAGTGCGGATGGTTGAGATTGGTCACTGTGTAATAATTACACAGGACGGTAAATTAAAAGTCTGATACAGGTTAATTTTATTTATCAACGAGATATTATACAACGTGTTTTTTAAGCCGAAGTCCAGTTAATGTATAGTTACATTACAAAAAACTTTTTTTTTTAAAATAAATAAATAAATATTAGGGGACAATCTTACACAAATCGACCTAGTCCCAAATTAAGCAAAGCTTGTACTATGGGTACTAGACGACGATAAACATACTTATATAGATAAATAAATACTTAAATACATAGAAAACATCCATGACTCAGAAACAAATATTCGTGCTCATCACACAAATAAATGCCCTTACCGAGATTCGAACCCAGGACCTCTTGCTTCGTAAGAAGGGTCACTACCAACTAGGCTAAAGCGGTCGTAAATACTGTTCTTCTAAGGTTTTTATTTGTATTAATATTAATTTTAATCGTCCAGCCGAGTGACCGCTAGCCACCATCTTTTGTAGATAGATACGAACTCTAACCGGGTGAATGAACTTCGCACCGCGCGCCATACCGGATTTTTCAAACTTAATTATGTATTATTACTAAAAGCTTAACTAATATTTTTTTTTCACGAATGATTAGTACGTTTTGGATACTTTAAGTGGGCTTCGGCTCTGAGACGGTTAAAAAAACACGTTGTATAAATAAATAATAAAAAACAAAAAATACATTTATTTCAGACTAAGCTCCATACATGGTTAGTAAACAATAAAATCTTATTACTAGTGTTAGTATGTCATAGAGACTTAACTAAACAATGACTGCATGCAGTCTCTGCCAGCGGGTGAGGCATTGGGCCATTTTCGCGCTCCGAAAACACGCCCAGAATCCTGTTGGGGCTGCCGCGCGGGCGACGCATGACGCATCAGTGAGGCGCACCTCTTGCGCAATGTCGCCGCAAAGCTGTCAGTTTGTGCCTCCGCAAACATACCTGCACGGCTAGCACGCGACGGCGCGCGAGCTCTATCGATTTTTCTCGCACTATCCGTCTCTCACTTATTACACCACTTAGAACAAGAGGTATAGTGCGATAAAAATCGAGAGTATGTCGCGGCCGTCGTGTGCTGACGTGCAGAGGCACCACAAAATCGCGGCAACCCCATCAACACCCGGAACGCGTTATTATATTGAACACGTAGACCGTTGTATGCCTTCTGCGTAAAGTTCGTCTACAGGCTGCATGTTTAATACCTCAACACTTTAAACATATTCATGTATTCCGAGCCATCGCTCCCATGATGACCTTCGATCTGAATCCCACAGTTTTCTAGTGTTTTTTGTAGCTTATTATATTAACAACAACGGCTTTAAGCAATATAGTATCTCAAAGGAGATGGCTAAATTACTGCCCTAAGCATGTATATGAACTTCTTACTAACTCGCATCATTGAAAAATTCGTTCATGAATTATTACAGGTTTATTATTCTCCTAGAACTTTCATGAAATAATGAAATAATTAAAAGTTGTTGTTTTGGTTTGTCATGTTTCGCATCGCATGGTGCCGGTTAATGTACAGCCATGATAATCCACGGCCAATTTAATGTACAGCCCAATAATCCGCGTCCATTGTGTACATAGATTACTAAAGGAGACGATCCACGGTCCGATATCGGCAGAACTGCAGAAAAATCTATTATGGAGTGACCTTGATTTGGTTGGAAGCCGTGCTTCCAACACGTATCCACACGGGCCAAATCACGCGTCGGCCGGCATGCAGTCCTGCCGATATCGGACCGTGGAGCGTCTCCTATAATGATTACATTGTACCTCTGTGAAATATACACCTACGCACTATCGCACGAGGAACCTTAACATAAATGTTTACGTACGTACGTTACGTTTACGCAGTAGCACAAGCGAAGGAAACGGGAATTTGATATAATTAAGTGTTTTAACATGGACTTTTAACATTAATTCGTTTAAGGAAAAATCTACGATCTCGTTCCTGTTAATTCTCAAGCCTTTTTAGGCCATATACTAAAATATTGGCGCCACCGTCTATGCACAAGTGGCGCATTAGTATGAGAATATTTAGTTCCAACAAACGCCACAGTGCAGTTATAAAATGAGCTATTGGAGCTTCCCTATATATATACTATACGTCTCTTTCTTATTAGAACACTTAGAACAAGAGATATAGTGCGAGAAAAATCGAGAGTATGTCGCGGCCGTGGCATGATAGACGTGTAGCATGGCTATCATGCGACGGCGCTCGAGCTCTCTCGATTTTTCTCGCACTATCCGTCTCTTTCTTATTAGAACATAAGAAAGAGACGGATAGTGCGAGAAAAATCGAGAGTATGTCGCGGCCGTCGCATGATAGACGTGCTGGTGTGTTTTACTCAAAATGCTGTTGGAATTCCATCAAGTGCCGACAATCTCAGTATACGTAATAGAAGCGCCTAGCCCGAAATTCATAGCAAAACATTTTTCTGTTACCTTGTTGAAGTCTGTATACGTAGGAGTTTCTACGATTTATTTTCAGGATTGTAACGATATGAAAAGTTCCTGAAACTTTTTTCATACTAAATACTAATATTCAGCTATTCAGCATTATATATTACTATGCACAATGTTTATACATTGCTAGGGCAGTGTCCCATACTTCAGTTTAGCCATCTCCTTTACTTCAAAGTTCATTGTTTTTGAGATATTTGGCATCAAAGTTGAACAATTTTGGGCCAAAAAACTGGTTTTCTGGCCATAACCTTTGTGTTGATTAGTGTAAAATGAAAACCCTAGACACGTTTTTAGAGACGTCATAGACAAACCCAAATATGTAGATTTCGTATATGTTAGATCGTTTACGTCAATAGAGATACGAAATAAGTGTCTTTTTAGACAATGTTTAATTGACAATGTTTAATGACTTATAATTCGATCTGTAGTGCAAAATTAGGAGATACGATTCAAAACTTGTCAAAAATCGATGAAAACCTCGGGTAGCCCCAACTAAGTAATTTTCGGAATTGCTTATTATATAAAAAGATCATTCAGCTGTTTATAGTTTTTTTTTAGGTATACAATCTTCCAGACATATTTTATACCGTGGGTTTTCTTGCGGTCTTCGCAATAATCAGGCGGAGCAGCCAGTACTTCACAAATACATTGAGGGTAGTGCTGATGGTGTGGATTGGTCACTCGTTTATCACAAATATTTGAGACAAGCCAGGCAGACCGCTTTGACGGTGCCAATAAGGCGCCATTTGCATAACGAAGCAATATAAATAGTACTTAGTGAATGACAAAGGTTGCCTGGTAGATAATGCTTACGGGATTAAGTTCACCATTCGAACGATAAGTTCTTCATTTGTGCACGAAAGGGTAACAGACAGACAAAATTACTTTCGCATATAAATGCGATGCATATCTTCATAGTCGAAGAAAAAGGATATCTGGGGGAACGGCAGTGCCCCCGCCAAGACGAGCCAAGCGAAGCGCAACGCAAGGGCACTACCTACCTTTTCTCGAAGCGGTTCGTCGTTTTTTTTAACCCTCGTATCGTAACTTGGGTTTGGATTATACCAGATAAACAAAATTCTCGGGATATGATGTCAATAGTGGACTTATTAAACATATAAAGTTTCAGTAACATAGCTCTTATACTTAAGATTTTATTGATATCTAAAAAACGCCGATTTCGTCACTGACTCACTTACTGATGTTGATCATCAAAACCTCTAGGGTACTTCCTGAAGTCCTAGAAAGCTGAAATTTGGTATGTAAGCTAGTATTAGTACACAATCAACAAAATAATTCAAAAAAATGGAACTTCTACCCCCCAACCCCTTAAAGTAGGGGATGGAACTTTGTATGAGACTTCCGCAAATTTTGGTGCTAGGGGTCTGAAAATTTATGTAACTCCTTGTTATAAATAATAAAATACGTATTTCAGGATTTTTAGTAATTCACCCCCCACCCTTTGAATTAGGGGTTGAAGTTTGTATTTTTCCGCAAACTTTAAATTAGGGGGTGGAAGTTTGTATGGGTTTTCCCATTCACTTCTTTAGAAATTACCTTACAAAAAGGAATGAGATCCCACCAAAAACATTACATGTAAAGTGATGCCAAGACTCCATAGCTCATACAGCTTTCAGCGTGAAAAAGATATCAGATCGCAATTAGCGCCAAGCTTCCTACTCCACACGGCGTAACTCTACCACTACCAGCCATGCTCAACAAATATCTATATCTTGGCTAAAAAGTATAGACCCGTCACTTATTAATATCATCATAAATTCATTCGGCGTGAAAGTCTATGCGGCGGCCGGGATGTGCCCAACAAAGCTATACTTTTTAACCAAGATGTAGAATTTGTAGAGCGTGGCTGGTAGTGGTAGAGTTACGCCGTGTGGAGTAGGAAGCTTGGCGCTAATGGTGAAAAATACAGATTGATTTGTGACTAAGATATTATATATGTATCTCGACACGGTATACATATTCATGGATTCTGAGCAACATATAAATGCGTGGAAGACGACTGTCACATAATATTGACGGGTAGTGCCGATGTTTTACACTGGTCACTGTCAATAAAATCATCATCCTCCTAGCGTCTATCCCGGTTGTGACCTAAACGAGCCCGCGGTCCGCTGTGTTGGCACTGGCACCTTTAACCAAGATTTGGCTTAGGCACTAGTTTTATCTAGTTCTATCTACTTACAATCTGGAGATCGCGGGTTCGAATCCCGGCTTGTACCACTGGGTTAAAAAAAAACTCATGTACGAAATATCATATTATACTTAACAGTGGCTTTTCGGTAAAGGAAAACATCGTGAGCGCTGTTATCCACGTTAATCCCCTAGCCTGATCCCCCAGGGGGACAAAACGGTTAGGTTGTTAGGTCAACTGCGACCATACAGCGCGCTAGCCGAGCGAGCGAAGCAAGCGTGACGCGGTAGCGTCCGGCGAAGCGCCATAACCGAACATTTTTTTTTTTTTCCTAGTTGAATATAAAATAATTGCCGCTAGGTTCCCCTGGGTGATCGGGGTCGAAGATTAACGTGGATACCGTGGAGGAAACCGGTCTAATCCTAATAAGGTCTAGTTTTCTTCTGGGTTAGAAGGTCAGATGGTAGTCGCTTTCGTCAACCAGTGCCTATGGCAAATATTGGGAAGGTGCGGACCCCGGGCTCCTTTAGACCATAACCGGGAATAACGCTAGGAGGATGATTTACTATATATAATATAGTTTTCTCAAAAATAGTACGAAATGTTCTCAAAACATCTGTGCAGATAGTATCCGAAAGTGATTCATCCTGGACAATTTTTAGAAGTGTCCAGTAAGTAAGTATGAAATCCCATTACATATCATAATATTTAAATATAGAACATTTATGACGTCAGATGCGTAGGAGGTAGGATGGGGAGAGATTCGGGACGAGGCTTGGGGGGGGGGGAAATAGTTTGATTATATTTTTTTCCTTTTTTTTTTTCCTCTTTTTTTCCTCTTTTTTGTTTTTTTTTGTTCTTTTTTTTTGTTCTTTTTTTTTTTGGAAAAATAAAATTATTCAAGTCTTTACTTCTACTGCCTTTGTTATGGCATATACTAATGCTGGTGACTGTACCTACGAGTATATATTTTTATTCTAACTTTTATTCAAACATTGTTTTATTTTTGAGAAAAGCACTATACACGCTTCGACCATAAGTGCCATCTTGTGGTGTGTTACTTACTGGTCTCTGCAGTAATGTACTATTACGTGTCAAATGAGTTTAATAAAACTAACTACACAAATTCATTCCCTGTTAATTATAATATACGGCTTCATTATCCACCGGATTAATTACCTGTCAGTTGCCCGTCCTCACTTTGCGCGGCCTCCATGCGCACACGCATCTCTCCGATTCACAAGTCTCGATGCGTCTCACCAATGGCCTCTAGAATTACTAGACCCTAGCAATGAATAATTAAATATTGGAGAACCTCACACAATAGTTAATGTTTATTGTTTACTAAGCAGAAACGTCTACCAACGAAATTCTAAAATTGATAAAACTGACTGAGCCCACGGCAGCTTAGTTGGTTCAGAGTTTAAGAGCAATGGACGGATTCCAGAGGTCGCGGGTTCGAATCCCGCTCGTGGCGAATAATTTTTAAATATTGCACTTTCGTCTAAATTGAGAATAGCGCATTGTTACTAACGATTCTCAATGTTACTTGAGACGTTGGTGCCGTTTCAGAATTTTAAGATCTTCGAGGTAGATGTTGCTACGAGCCACCTCTAAGGTGTATATAGAAGAGTAAAGTGATTGAAAGATTCGTCGCCACGAGTGAAGCCCAAGGTAGCTCAGTTGGTTAAGAGCAATGGACGGATTCCAGAGGTCACGGGTTCAAATCCTGCTTGTGGTGTATGATTTTAAATTTTTCACTGATCGAAACTTAACACAATTTTTAGAGCGACGACTTCTGTTATTAGTAACACCACTACTTGCTCTTCAGCTATCGCCAGAGCTCCCGAGGAGTCGGCTACTATACTATGACGGTGGCATACAAGCATACAGACTGCCTGATAATATGTATACGCAGCCTATACTATATGTTAGCTTAGCCAAGCGCGCTAGGAGCACCTTCCTCGGGCCAGCCATTCTGTAACTTGTTTTAAGCTCACCTCAGCGCTCACCCACAATAATAATAATAATAACCCCCTAAAAGACTTTCTAAAACTCACACCATGGAATCAAACAGCAACTTCTACCAAAAATCTACCACTGGATCACACCTGAAAAACTGGCTACCGACTTTGCAGCATATTCAAGATCTACGAAAAAAGGCCATTATCTCATTCCATCTTACCCAAATTCTCACAGGACACGGCTACCACAAATCCTACCTATAGCGCTTCAAGATAACCACCGATGACCTTTGCCCGTGCGATGGAAGCACCTCACAATCCGTCGACCACCTTTTAAAAGACTGCCCGAAATTCACAAACCCGAGATTTAACCATGAAATCACCTGTCATAATCTCCATATAGAACCATATAACCTGCAGGAAATCATCCGTAGAATAAGAATAAGAATAGAATAAGAATTATTTATTGCATATTGTATGGATGACATGGATGTTTATGTATAAATAGTGTCAACAGGTGCCCTACGGGCGTGCAATATTTAGGTACATTCATAGCTTATAAACTAACATTTCTTCTTCATTAAAAATACAATTATAAAAACACTTAATTCTAAAAACGTTCACTATTATTTTCTGACCCAAAAAACTCATTGAAGCTGTAAAATTATTTATTTATAAGCCATTTTTTTAAATTAACTTTGAACAGATTACCTTCCAGAGCTTTTATATCAGACGGCAGATGGTTAAATACACGAAACAACAAACACAAAAAGTGCTCTGCTGGAAAATAGAGGAGCTGATGTTCGGTACCCTTATATCATATTTATATTGCATTATAGTATTACCTTTAGTACCAGACCAGGTTGTGAAATAGTTGGGTTGGCTTTTTACAAACAAACCTATTTGAAAAATGAAAATTCCTGTTAATGTTAGGAAACGCTTTTCTTTGAAGACTTCACGAAGGGAATCTCGTAAAGAAAGTACAATAGCCTCTTTTTGCAAACTCGCCACCTCCATAGTTAATAACCTGAAAAAGTTCAATCGCACATAGTTCTCTTCATTTCGCCCATCACCCATTACAACCATACTCATCATTCATACACAGAATCACTTATTCCATTAGAAATCATTTACCATACAGTAATCGCAGATTCAGTCGCCCGTATCCTTCGCGGGGACTGCTTTCTGGTCAAATCAAAGAGAAAAAAAAAAAGCGGCCAAGTGCGTGTCGGACTACGCACAACGAGGGTTCCGTGCCTATTAAAAAGATCGTATCGTTACTGAAATCTAATGGCACTTACTTTTCTCCGTCCTTTTCTTTAAGGAAGGCAGTTTTTTAGAAATATCTCAAAAACCTTTGAACCGATCTTGCTCAAAACAATTTTCGCTGAAATAATTTAATAAGCCCTATAAGCATGATTTTTTTCATATTTTTAAAAAACCCGGTTCAAAAATTAGAGGGGGTGGGACACAATTTCAGTGACTTTCGAGGCGATTATCTCCGACTCTATTCACTTAATCAAAAAAATTGCTGAGAAACCTTATATTTATTTTGAAAGGCCTATCGATTGATGTGCCACATGTGGACTTGCAATGAAAATTTTTTTTTTGACTTTCTGTTTTATGTATGGAGTGCACCCATAAAAATTTTTTTTTTTAGTTATTGAATTACAAAACTATGTAGCGGTTAATAAAATACACCTATCCTCAAAATTTTATTCAAATACACCTTATAGTTTTCGAGTAAAATGCCTGTGACATACGGACGGACAGACAGACAGACATGACGAATCTATAAGGGTTCCGTTTTTTGCCATTTGGCTACGGAACCCTAAAAACCCCTATGGGACCTTGTCGCGGCAGGGGGGGCTTACGGGTAGAAGAACTAGCTGGTTAATAACACCTCAAACGGGCTCAGTCAAACGCAGGTTTCTCACTTTCAACACGGCGCAACCTCGGGAGCTGTGGCCACCTTACACATCACCAGGAACACACCTCATGCTTACATAGCGATAGGTGGTGTCATTATGGCTGCGGTCTTCTGTAAGGTGAAGGCAGAAGCGTCTCTAGCCCATGTCGCGCCCGGGTGCAATCATCACCGTAGCGCCCTCTAGCACCCCCCCTAGCGCGCGCTAGGGCCCGAGTCGAGGCGAGTGGCGCTCGGCTCGGCGCCCCCTAGGACCGTGCGCCCGGGTGCAACGCACGCCCTGCACTATAGGCCGCCCCTGGGTGAAGGTTATTTCCCAGTCAGTAATTTAATTACTAATTAGTAAGCTAATGAAAGGGTTAATTTTAAATTATTTTCTAATGAGACTAACTCAGCTTCTGCCCGCGACTCCGTCCGCGTGGAGCTCGTTTATATCGTAGCTCTATACAAACTTTCATCCCCCATTTCTCCCAGTCAGGGGATGATTTGGGGTCTCCTATCCTATGTTCTTCCCCAGGATTCAAACTATCTCCATACCACATATAAATCGGTTCGGCGGTTTAAGCGAGAAGAGGTTATAACAGACAGACGGACAGACACTTTCGCCACAGATTAAAGAATACAAGTATAGATACCCAATCTCATAGAGCAAAAGCGTACCGTCCTAATGTAGGCAATTCTGTATACAATTTTAGTCCCGTAGCTACACCAGTAGATGCAGTATCCGAGCTACCACGGCTATGACGCTGTCAGCCTCTAGTAATACATTGAGATATCACCAGATGGCGTTGACTTCCCGGGCAACAAATAGAGTATTTTTGATTTTTTCGATATAAAAGTAGTATTTTGAGACAATATTACACATCACACAAAAATATACATAACCAAATGCTTAGAGCCTGTGGTTCCATAGAACTTTCGCGACCCGTGATGGCGCCATCTAGTGACTGTACCCAATAATACGTAGCAAGCTTGAAAGCTCACTCGTATAGTACGAGTTACATGGATTTAGTATCAATTTTATTGCATTTACTAAACTTATAAAATATACCTTTATTGTATATGCGGAAGTATGTTTGTGATATAATTAAGGCACGTTGAATTTATTAAGGTGTAAAAATCATTTTATCTTCACGATTACTGGTTCAAATGTTTCGCTCGGTACCTGTGTCGCCATCTATGAGTTCTTTTTAGCATCAATTATACGTTGTTCTAGTTGGGAGGCCATGCTTTCGCTTTTATAGTTTTAGTATGGATATTTATTGTCATATATTATGGTGATTATTTAACCTTACGTGATTTATAAAAACCAATAGTCATTATTGATTGAGGAATGTTTATTTAATGGATAAATTAAAATTAAATGAAGCCTAAATGAAGGTTGCATTTTAAGCGGATGGAAGTAATGATCTAAACCTAAATACGTGCAAAATGATGAGCCGTTTTGCTTTTCTAAGGACATATTAATTGACAGACTGATGAATCAAATTGAAATTTTCGTTTATGTGTATGTTTAAAGACGAAGGGCTACATGTTTCGAACTCTTCGGGAGTTTTTCAGGATGAGTGTTCTAGCGGTCAATTAGTTTGACTGATCACTGACAATGTCATCTTTATACTTTTGATTTTCTTTTCAATATACATACAAATTGTAACCTATCTTTCTCGGGGTACCTTCCCAGGCCAGGCCTCTTAAAGAAAGCAACAGTTACTCTTCACAACTTTTATTTATTAGGTACATATACTGACTTAAATTACCTCGGCTAGGCGGTATTACACATTTAAGGGTAGGTGGGCTTGCTGGTGAAACGACCAATTACTTTTTGTTTTTGCTGCTTTTGGGCTTAATTGACAGATTTAACGTTGGGCGCCTTCAAGATGATATTGTACAAAAGGCTACCGACCTGCGGTCCGGTACCTTTACCGGGGAGCCTTCCCAAGGCTCGACGTTGCCGGGTGTCCCGGGAGGATCAGAGCGCTCGCCCCGGAGCGGACGACGAGCTGCTCTCGCTCCGCAAATGACCTCACAAAACGGGGACCCAGAAGACCCTGAAAGTACACTTTAGGTTAGGTCTCTTCAAGACAAAGTTGGATTTGGTACAACTACACCTGATGGAATCACTCTCTTACCTCAGGAGACAGTAATCCTAGCTAAAAGGCGCGTGGAGAAGCTTCCAATCCTGAGGGTCTCGTGACGCGTCAGCCGGGGTGGCCAATCCCAGCGACTCCCCAGAACTCCTGGAAATTAAATATGGATCCTATAGAAGGGGCACTAACATGGGATTTGAGCACGAATTTCGGTGAAAACACTTACAGATTCCCAAAGAAACGACGGGTTTAAATCGGGATCCAGGTGATCTCAAAATAAAAGTTCTGCGAAGTGACAGCTCTTGACAGCCGGGAAGACATTGCCACATGCAAAATCCATAGCGGGTGTTTCGGCCAACGCGATCCTACTAAGAAATTAAACCAAAGATTGGGAAATTGACCCAAGCTCCCGAACACCTTCCTGGAGAGGAATAGCCTACCAACTGAATTTAAGGAACGACAGAACGCGTCATAAAAGAACAGAACGCGGACGACTGTTTGGAAAATGGCAACACTGGTGACTTACCTTTTTAAAACAAGGCCCGTGGCCGAATGACAGGAGCACTTGATCCATTCAGCCAGCTACTCGATGGTTATAAAAATCGATAATCGATAAAATTAATTGATTAATTGTAAATAGGGGCGGGGGTTGGAAAATTATATGTTACAAAATGTATGCATACATTTAAGACATGCTCGATAAATCATTTTAAGCTTGATTATACTTGATATATAAGCTTTCACGAATTAAAATAAATTAAGGGATAAAAATAGTCAAAAAAAGATAATCATCGGTCATCACTAAAATCACATCAAGTAGATATTAATGAATTTAGGTCTAATATTATAACTACAACTTAGAAAAGTTGAGGAACCCCCGACATTTTCATTTCAAAATCCAATATCTCAAAAACGGCTGTACAGATTTACATGAAACATGGCTAGAAACACTCGGGATAAAATTATCTATGACACAAAAAAACTAAAGAAAAATCGGTTCATCCGTTTGGGAGCTACGATACCACAGACAGATACATGTTATAAGTTTAACGTGTCTGTCTACGTTAAACTTATAACACCCCTCTCTTTGCGTCGGGGGTTAAAAACAATATCGACACACAATTATCGATTTTATGCAGCATAGTAAGTAAGGCTAAAACTGACCGAACATCCGGTCGAAGGACCAATAAAATCCAACCTCTTGACATTTAACACTAGTCATAAAACATTCCATATTACGATGCGACCTACATTACTTTGCAATTACATAATGAATCCTTAATCACTAACCAGCTAAAATACCTACAAAGTGGTCTCTCCCACGGTACAAAATAGCCCTTATGCCGTTTAGTTAAGGGCTACTCTTTGTACTTTCTAACGAGATGAGAGTTCTGCGTAATTGGTGCTGGTAACGATCGGATGTGATGGATGCAAGATTGTATCGAATTAGTCTCGTGCAAGATCTCAGCGCGTTACAATACAACCTTGTCGCTGTAACGTCGTCAGAGAAGCTAAGAAGGAATTGGTACAAGGGTTAGAGCGATATGGTGGCAAGTGTTGAGTTATGAAATTAGTTCGTTTTATTTACGATTATATTTATGTAATTACTGATGATGATTAAAACAGTACATGGAAAATGTTAGTAGGTACTTAAATAGCGAGGTTGGTGGAGAACGACTGGCCGCGTATGTGAGAAGGTCGCAGGTACGAATCCGGCTATTAAAAATGTATTTTTTCAAACGTAGATAAAGAATTGAAGAACCGACAAGCGTTCTAGTTTTGACGGAGGAATATCAACTAAAATGTCGCCAAACAAACAAACATCACATAATATATACATATGAAAATAAACTTCAATCTTCATAGTTAGAAGACATATGTTGTTTCAAATGTAAAAATTAACTGTTAAATCTGTACCACTGGTGCCCAAGATACAGGCTGTGCCTAGTTTGGGACCAACGGATACCGTCAGTGCTGTTGTTTTCCTTTGCATGTAATAATGCCATTAAGTAAAATATATTTCGCATAATGTATGGATGGTAAATAAATATGTCTATTCTATTCTAAAATTCGCGCGCTTTACCGTTCGGCTACAATGGCTTCGATAGTAGTCAATCATCATCATATCAGCTGAAAGACGTCCACTGCTGGACATAGGCCTCCCCTAAAGAGTGCCAAAGTGACCGGTCCTGCGCCACCCGCACCCAGCGGACTCCCGCGACCTTTACCAGGTCATCAGTCCACCTTGTGTTACCTTGGTTCTGCTGCGGATAGACTCATTTCTGATGCGATCACGCAGATAAACTCCCAACATAGCCCTGTCCATTGCCCTTTGGGTGACTATGAGCCTTCTTTTGAGGCCCACAGTAAGCGACCACGTTTCAGTGCTAATAATGTCATCACTGGCAACACACACTGGTCAAAGACTCTCGTCTTGAGACTGCGGAATATTGAACGAAAACATGTGCCGTGGCTTCCCGAACGCTGCCCAGCCGAGTCGGATTCGACGATTGACCTCCTTCGATAGTAGTAGTCGGCTGTAAAACATGTTAACCGATAAATCTAGTTTTTGCCAAATAATGCCTTGTAATATAAACTGTTTCGCCACACCGTCTCTCGTATTGTTTCTCTTTCCTAACGAGGCACAATGCACGGCCTTGACATGGTATCAGTCTCGTTTGCACTTCCGATGTCAATAAATCCGATTTAAGTAGTTCATGGCATTTTTCAGCGTTTGAACAGAATTGTTATACATATAAATGCAGGTAACGCACACAGGTAGATCTAAATGTCAAATTTTTGTATGCAAAAATTAATATTGCCTTAACACTCAAAACTATGTCGGTTTATGTATATCGTAGCATTCGTTAATTAATATAATGTTGAATAGGTATGCTTGTTAAAAACTAGTCTTTTACTAATATATTTTTATACAGAGGAAAGGTCTATGAGGTCAAGCTTTAAAAGTTTAAGTTATTTAGGCCTAGGTTACACAAACGAAACAGATACACACAAAACAAACTCGAGAAGCTACACATTTTTCCGACATATTAGTAGTACTTGCACATAACCGGTCCAGCCAAACCAATCGAAGGTGATAAATCTGCAAATTGACCCCACGATATCACCCGTAGACTATAACGGTTGGTACTAAACTAATGGTGACACCGGTGCTGCTTTAGGAATACTAAAAGGAGCTCAGGGTCTACTTGAACCATGATCATCAGCGTAGAGCACCGTGAGGTTTTAGACGTTAATCCGGGCGGTTCCCGGGAGTCCGTCATACCCCGTATCATGGTCGGCCTTGTCACGCGATAAGTGACAAGATAGGAGCGTCGTTTCGTTCTATCGAACGGTGTCAGCCAGTGGCGGACGCTCTATCCTGTCACTTATCGTGTGATAAGGCCGACCATGATACGGAGTCTGGTTCCCCAGCCAGGCGCGATACGTAAAAGCATTATTTATCCCCACGAAAATAATATAAAAAGGCTGTATACGCTCCACTGTTGGAAGGGAGGGAATTGGGAACAGTAAGGACCCGAGTGGTATTCCAGAATTAATTGCTGTCGCCCACCGAGGGTACCGTAACAAATTACAAATTTAGGTACCTATAGTTTTCAGACTTTCCCTTCTACTTGTAGTTTAAGACGATATTGCTTGCCAAATTTTATAGTTCTCGTCAACGGAAAGTACCCTATAAATTTTGATTCCCTACATACGTTTTTTGCAGCATAAATTAGAGGTCTGATTTTTTCACAGCTTCAAGGGACAGTATATGGTTTTAATTTCAACTCGATACCTCCAAGCGTTCCCGGAATAAAGGGTATTGACTGACACAAAAGACAGACAGCAAAGTGAACGAATATGAATTCCGTTTTTGCCATTTTGCCTCCGGAACCCAAAAACACTGAATGAAACCTCTGTTTTGGAGCTGCGCGACTGCGCGTACGTCGATGGATCGATAAAGGCCACTTGTTATAATTGCACCGGCTGACAGCCACGACGGATCTAATCATGGCGGATAACCCCTCGTCTGTAATTATAGAAAACCCAATAAACTTTGTCAGGTATACAAAGATTATCTTTACCCTTTGTACCTTGGTACCGACAAGGTTGGTTGGTGGCCGACGAGGAAAATAATCACACTGGCGCAGCCTGCGTTATCACTATCAAGTTTACTATTGACCGCCAGTACAGGCCGCGCTAGTGTAAAGCCTGAACCGCACTGGCGCGGTCTGCGGTGGCGGTCAATAGTAAATTTGACAGCTAATGACAAGTTTACTATTGACCGCCGTGGCCAGGCGGCGCCAGTCTGTGATAGGATATATTCCGGCTTAATACAGCGGATCACAAAAAAATGGTGGGTGGGAACTGAATGACCCTTCCTTAAGTGGCCAGTTATTGACGATGTACCCACGAACTATAAAAACTCATCATCCTCTCAGCGTTATTCCCGGTTGTGCCCTAAACGAGCGGGGAGTCCGCTTTGAGGACTAATCCCAAGATTTGGCATAGGCACTAGTTTGACGAAAGCGACTGCTATCTGACCTTCCAACCCAGAGGCCAAACTAGACCTTCTTGGGATTAGACCGGTTTCCTCACGATGTTTTCCTTCACCGAAAAGCTAACGGTAAATATTCCGTTCCGAAAAACTCATTGGTACGAGCCGGGATTCGAACCCACGAATGCCGCTTGACAGCCGCATGCCTGAACCACTAGGCTACCGTAGCCTAATGACCCACGAACTATAAAAACAAAGAAAAATATACTTGAAACTAACTTTCAGACAAAAATGTGAAAACTTAACTTAAATTATTACTTGGATTATATTGCAACTACAAACAAATATCCAAATTCTTCACCCAGGTTGCGGTGACATCAGGGGAGAGCCAATTCAGAGAGTACTCACTGGGTACTTTATTTTCGATTTTAGTGGTGCAGAGTACTCGAACAAATTGTCATAAATGTGGACACGCTGGACAATAGCACAATTTATTTCACTTACAATTGTTAGGTAGCTTTAAGTTTTTGATAGGAACCAACTCCTCCGTCGGCCATATTTAAGTTTAATGCGGCCATTTTGAATTATAGTTAATTATTAATATCTCGAGTTCAAAGTCACTTAGAATCACAAAATTGGTGCTTTTGTCCAACGTGTCCACATTATCACCTGAAACTGCCCTACTATTTGGGCAGTCATTTATTTCATGATGGATGGTCCAGTGCACCGCAATCAGTCTGTCAAATTAAGAGAAGAAAAGTCTTGGTTCAAGATAGTTTCGTTCCATTAGAGTTAATTTAACATCATCTTTGTTCAAGAATATTTGCCTCCAATCTTATTTTTTCTGTGTATGTACGCCTAACAATCAATTTGCAGCCCTTCATGATTGTCTAAATGATTAAATAACCTAAAAATAATAACAGCCTGAACAACCCTGACATTTCGAACAAACAATTTTGACCTCACAACGGTTCCCCAAACGATAACTCCATATCGCAGTACACGCCCGTTCATTCCAACATTAATCTCAGGCGTGTCTTGTTATTGCGAGATGGTTCCAAATATGTATTAAAGTGAATTTACTGTTAAATTATATGGTAGCTTAGTAATTACACTAATGCCTGCTTCTCAGTCGGTTCAAGGTTCGATTCTCGCTTTCTGTGCACGTTTTCTAATATTTGTATGGTATTTAGTGGGTGGTCTCAAATGTCAACGTTTTGCAAATGGCTTTTGTATTGTCCGCGAATCGTGTGAATTATAGGAGAGTCGTGGATTTCCTCATAAATTAAGTAGATAGGTAGATATCAGAGACTAAGAGCGGGTTGCACCAAAACTTATTAAGATTGCAGAACGATCAACATTAAATATGGCGCCAGTTACTGTCGTTCCATAGAAACTTGTCAAACTTTTCCATACACTCAGATTTTAACGAACACCGCTTTTATCATCATAAACGGTTTGGTGACTCACCCCAATAGTTAGTATTTTTTATATAGATTTGGCACTAAAGTACCGTAAAATGGGGTGAGTAGGGGCAACACTGACATTCAATTCAAACCTCGATAACATTTTATTTTTACATACCTGAATGGCGTATATAATAAGTGTTCCGGACGTTTGTATTTTAGTTTTTATTTTATTTTGGGTAACTCCATTTCATAACTTTGACGATAAACAGGAAATCCCACCTCATCCTGTAGTCCCTCGTAATTGGGGTGACATGGGATTTCATACAAAGGTGATTTTGGAAGATTGTTGGATCGATTTTTTTTTATTATGAGTATTACTATAACTCCATTTTAAATTGGAATACATTATTTTTGTAGCCGTAGCCTTAAAATCCCATCTCACCTCCTCTTTCATCCCTTCTCTCCCCATTCATAACCCAACTCTCCCCGCGAACCCTACTCACCCCATTTTACGGTACCTGGAAACGAAAATTATGATTTTCCAATTTAGGGTAACATTTTTTTGCTCAGTTGCTGCTACCAACAGAGCTATTAACCAATTGCTCGATTCTAAGTTGTTAAAAAAAATCGCAATGATTTGAACGAAATGGGACTTTTAATCGTTTTTTAACAACCCGCCAGTAGCAAACTAGCCTATGGACGCGTACGACTCACAAGCACGTGACCGACCCTTTATTGGCCCTGTTACTCTAAATCATATCGATATCATAACGATTTGCGATATTTAGAGACGGGTTGACCTCCTAATTTATTGTTGACATAAGTCTCTCAACTCATATTACTATACCATTTTATAACACCTAACAGTCAATTTCACGCATTATTATATGCAATCAATAAATTTTACTATTGACGTGAGTTCATACATATCTGCCAAAAGGTAAGTCAGTATGGGATTGGTATGGAGATACGATCTTTTCGAACGAGGGGCTTTGGGGAGCCGCAACAATGCATTGTGAGGCTCTCAAACACATCTCGCATCCGAGTGTACTTGACCTATCATGGCCTGAACTTGTTAAAAATGCCACTTATTTTTATCTTCGTGTACTACATACATGTGCGATTACACGAATATCGAACGAAGTCCGCAGTAAACTCGGCCGAATTTCGCCTTCCCATACAAACGGAGTTTCGTTCTCATTTTAAAACTACGTGTTGGATTGTGACGAAACTTTGTATATACAATGACATGAAGTATATCTACGTTTGTAATTAGTTTATATTGTTCCAGTTTGTAAAACAAACGAAATACAGCAAAAACAAGTTTTGTATGAAAAACTTAAATTCGCTGTATTTTTTTTACTATGGTATCTGAAGCTACATAAACTAATTACAGACCTGGATATACCTCATGTCATTGTACATGCAAAGTTTCGTTACAAGCCAACACGTAGTTTTAAAATGAGAGCGTAACTACGTTTGTTTGGAGAATCGAACTTACTGCGGACTCTTAAGGCGCCGTAGGTTCAGCGAAGTTAAGCGAACAGAGTTTTTGAAACAATATAATGCGTCTGTTTATAATAATATGGTTTCATAAAAATATGAATAGTAATCTTGAGGCTTTTCTGCAGGGAAATCAGTGCTTCGAAACATGATTAAGCAAATTTCGCTCGATAGAAAAAAATCACGAATATAGGTCTAAAACACACAAAAATACATTTAAAATATTCGTAACAAATTATGCACAAAAGCTATAAATATTAAAATTGCTTCTAAAAATCGGCATTATCATGTTTGAGGGAAATCAGTGTTTACATTTGTATTTATTTAAACGACCAAAAAATTAAAATTAAAAAACGTCATATCCGCGCCTCCGAGCACGCACTTCCATCTCGCTCACGCTTATGCTCAGTGAGAGGGAGAGAAGACCATGAACCTACGGCGCCTTAAATTCGGAAGTTATAAAGGCTTTATAAAGGCTACGAAAGAAACTGAATACATTTTCGGATCATCATCATATCAGCCGAAAGACGTCCACTGCTGGACATAGGCCTCCCCCAAAGAGTGCCACAATGACCGGTCCTGCGCCACCCGCATCCAGCGGACTCTGGCGACCTTATACTACTCGAATAGGTCATCATTATCATCATCATCAATCATTTATTTCTTAGAATATGGTACAGTCGACTACAAAGAGATAGATACGGCCAAAGTTACAAAAATATGTATACACGACTGTATTGTTTAACATTAAGGTCGTGTATACATATTTTTGTAACTTTGGCCGTATCTATCTCTTTGTAGTCGACTGTACAATGTCGGTTAGTACAGGGTGTTAGGTCAGCATATTCTGCCGTCATGCGTCGGCGTAGAAATATTCAGGTACTTATAGTCTATACAAATATACTTACATACAATTATTAAAAAAAAAAACAGAAACAGAATACGAGTAAAGACATTTGTCAAGTAACCATATAAACACTTTTTTCTGAAATTGGCATGTAGGTAGGATTTTAAAGTCACCTGGCAGTCTATTAAATAATTTTATAGCCATAAAATGTGCGTTCAATTTGGCAACTTCGAGCATTTGTATAGGTTGAAAAAGCTGTAGTGGATTCCTGCTAGGTCTTTGTTTATTAACTACTTTATCATGAAGTGGAAAGAGCTGTGGTTTTTTTTTACAAACTTGACCTGTTCCAATATGTACTGACACCCCAGTGGCAAGACTTTAAGTTCCTTAAATATTGGTTTACAATGGGCGAGATATTCACATCTACATATGTATAGCCCTGACGCACTCTTTTTGGGTAACAAATGCCCTTTGGATATCTGTACTGTTGCCCCAAACGATAAGGCCATAACGTAAAATTGAAGCAACATAACCATGATACGCAGACAGCGCAGCCTCTTTAGATACCATAGATCTAAGCCGTCGCAATGCAAAAACGAATCTGTTTAACCTAGAGCATACCCCTTTAACGTGTGCTTTCCCATTCAGATGTTCGTCCACGGTAATACCAAGAAAGATTGTTGAATTAATGTGTTCAACACATGAATTATTGCATTGAACATTTATGCTAGCCGTCGGCGATTTGCGTGTTCTGAACTTAATAATTTTGGTCTTAGTTAAATTTAAATAAAGGCGATTGTGTTCCAACCATGTAATAGTGTTTCGCAATTCAGTAACAGTTTCATTTCCTAAGTCATGAATATTGATAGATTTTATTATTAAGGTAGCGTCTTCGTCGTCTTTAAGTACGTCTGGCAAGTCATGAATATATATGTCAAAAATAACAAAGGACCGAGGACGCTGCCTTGAGGAACACCACAATCATTAGTTTTCGACACAGATTTGTATGACACTTTCTTATTATTAACTATTTCCGTCATTTCCGTGGATTGTTTTCTCTCAGATAGGTAGCTTTTGAGCCAATCAATATCCAACTTTGAGAGTAGAATATCGTGGGAGACACTGTCAAAAGCTTTACTCATGTCTAGTAGAATTGCTAATGTATGTTGCTTGTCATTAAGAAATTGAGCAATATGACTAAGCAAATTAAAACAAGCATGGCATGTAGAGCTGTCCCTTCTGAAGCCGAACTGGTTAGGATTTATAACATCTGCTTTATCAAAGAAATTACTTCTTTTATTGTATATAGCTTTTTCAAACACCTTTGATAACACCGGTATTAGTGCAATTGGGCGATAATGACGACCGGTTAGCCTAGTGGGTAGTGACGCTGCCTACGAAGCTGAAGGTCCTGGGTTCGAATCCCGGTAAGGGCAAATATTTGTGTGATGAGCATGAATATTTGTTTCTGAGTCATGGAAGTTTTCTATGTATATAGTATTTATATCCATTATATATGTATATCGTCGTCTAGTACCCATAACACAAGCCTTACTGAGCTTACTATGGGACTAGGTCGATTTGTGTAAGATTGTCCCCTAATATTTATTTTATTTATTTAATTGTTTATTGACAATTGATATTTTAAGGCGGTCAGGGAAGCAGCCTTGCTCAAAAGACAAGTTAACAAGATAACTGAGTGGTGGTGCTATAAAAACTGCGCATTCTTTCAACAATTTTGTCGGAATCTCATCGTCACCTGTAGAGTTAGTTTCATTTAAAGATTTAATTATTTTGATAATTTTTACCATCAGTCCACCTTGTGGGAAGTCTAAACACGCTGCGCCTTCCGGTACGTGGTCGCCACTAAAGAATCTTTCCACCCCAACGGCCATCGGTTCTACGTCCTATTACCTATTGTGCTCTCACTGCCACTTAAGTTAAGTGATTCGGAATAATTACTTTATATTTATTCTATGGTATTATTTTAACGCTCATGTATCGCCCGAACAAGCTATACCTACTCGTACCGACAACAGATAGCAACCTAGTAATGACACTTCAGTTCCTAACGTCCTTGACATAAGGCGTATTCTCGCGTGACACACCTTTTTGATGTCACCGCTCTGCATTCGTCAAATCATCCAAGGTTCGCCCTATCACGCAACACGTGATGTCATGTGAACTGCTTTTATCATTTTTTTGGTACCCCAAAAGAAAAAAAAACATACTGAATCACTTCGTTCGTTGTTCCCCTGTCTGTCAAGATGAGTTTTTCCGGTGAGTGCGTAAGTTGAAATTAATATCAAATAGTTAGGGTGGTCTCAGCAAATCGTCTGTAATCATAACCGGTATGGATACCTATCTGAATCACTAAATTTTTTTGTCCTATTTTCATTTCGGCATTTACTATTCGATAAACTTCGTTTTGCCTTTTTTTCGTTTGTCCGACACTTTAGTTCGCGACGTTTCGGCTGGTCATTTTATGGTTTAGCTTTTGTAATTCTTTGACAAATCCCCGCAATATCGTTATACCGACGTAACGATTCGGTTGATAATATGTTCGTATTTTATCAAATTGGCTTTATTATATTTGACATAATATTATTGTTTAATACGAAGCACACATATGTTACTAATTCATATGTTTGTTTATGAAAATGGTTGTTACCTATGCATTTGCAATATTTAAAAACATTAGCAAAAAGTTTGAAATTAAACTAATTTTATCATCACAAAGCTGTATTTATGGTTAAAAATGTATACAAACAAGTGTAAAATATGCTAAGGTGTACAAAAATAAATTAAAAATTAAAAAAGATATAAAAATTACGCGGTTTAGGCTAGCCCTTCGCAGTGCCAAGCAAGTGCTCTACTTGGCCCTGCCAATAGCTACCTCCACCCAATACTTCAGGAGCGGACAGTCGAGGCGCTCAGCTGACGCCCCTAGAAGACTGCTGCTGCTGCCACGCACCCGCCTAAGCAGTGACCCAACTCATTTTCGCCTAATGGCAAAAAAGTCATCCGCTCTCGCCTCCGCGAACATTCCGGATGCACTGCAATGCCTCGGCAGCCTCAACAGCATTCTAAGGATGTTGTTATACTGAACGCGCAATGCGTTATATGCCTTTTGTGTAAAGTTCACCCCCAGACTGCACGTGTAGAACGTCTGACAGATTTTGAAAAGCTTCAGTTTGACTTCGTTACTACAACGTGCAAATCTGCGGGCAAGCATATAATTACCTCTTACTGCCATCGCTCTTCTCTCTCTCTAGGTCAATGTCATCGCTCAGGTCTGCTGTAAGCATATCACCCAGGTATTTCACCTTATCCACTACTTTTAAGGGTACTCCCCCCAGCATGATATCGGGAACAGTTTTTACGTTGTACTTGCGTGCCTTGAACACGACAAGCTCACTTTTTAACGCGTTATATCTGAGACCATGCTGTTCAGCGTACCTCTCACACATCTTCAAAAGCTGCCTTATTGAGTTAATTGATGGCCTCAGCAGCACCATGTCGTCCGCGTAGCTTATGTTGTTGTAGCTTACATCACCTAGCTGGCAACCCACACGCGTGCTGCTGAGCCCATCAATCAACTCGTTTACATATAGGTTAAACAGGATAGGCGATGATAGCCCCCCCTGTCTAACCCCACACTGGAGCCTACTCGTCCGACTCTTCACCCGCCCATCTCACACGATTAGGTAGAAAAAAAGTGTTCGGTCCTGGCGCTTCGCCGGCCGCTGCCGCGGCACGCTCGCTACGCTCGCTCGGCTCGCGCGCCGTAAGGTCTCGGATCACCTAACACTCCTCCTCGCTTCGCTCGTCGTCGTACCTACACCGACCTGCCTTAGAGTCTCTGTAAAACTACTTTGAATTTCACTCAAAATGAACATTTGGCTAAACGTATGAAATGCTGGAAAAGTAATGATGGATAAGTAAAAAATTGGCTGTGAAACAAAAGTTTTAACAAGCCAAAGCTCAAATGACTGTAGCGGTAAAAGTTTTTCGGACAACTGAAACATTTGGATAACATCAAATGGTAAATGAAAAAAGTAATTATTTGTATATTCGGAGAGGTCATAAACATACGAAAAGTTTTCGGACAAAAGATATTCGGTCAATAAATTTTAGTGATTGCGATAGGTTACCGCCTCCCCCAAAGAGTGCCACAATGACCGGTCCTCACGTAAACGTGTTAATTTTATAACAATAGAAGTGAGCAATAGCAAGCTACGGTAGCCTAGTGGTTCAGGCATGCGGCTGTCAAGCGGCGGTCGTGGGTTCGAATCCCGGCTCGTACCAATGAGTTTTTGAGACTTATGTAGTTATACCTACGGAATATTAACCGTTAGCTTTTCGGTGAAGGAAAACATCGTGAGGAAAGCGGACTAATCTCAATAAGGTCTAGTTTTCCCTCTGGGTTGGAGGGTCAGATGGCAGTCGCTTTCGTAAAACTAGTGCCTATGCCAAATCTTGGGATTAGGTGTCAAAGCGGACCCCGGGCTCCTTTAGGGCACAACCGGGAATAACGCTAGAATAGATGATGATGACAAGTGAACAATAGGTAACAATAGGTATCAATAGGTAACAATAGGTATCAAGTTGATACTGTCAAGTATTAGGCATTAAATTGACAATCAATGAAGTACCTAGGCATCTTCATTTAAAAATCGCCTTCGTACTTAATCGAATTTAAACTTTCGTGAGATATGTTGAAATAATGCCAATAATTACACGGTTCAACTCACGTATTAAATGTCACTGCGGGCGACATGTTTTGAACTCTTCGGGAGTTTTTCTTCAGGATGAGTGTTTTCGCGACGGTGTCGCTTGAATCACGCGACTTCAAGCAACACCGCCGCGATTACCCTCGTCCTGAAGAAAAACTCCCGAAGAGTTCGAAACATGTCGCCCTCAGTGACATTTAATACGTGAGTTGAACCGTGTAATTATTAGCATTATTCCTTCGTACTTCTTACTGTTGAAAAAAATTCCATCTCCAATTCGGTAAGTTCGTGACAATTGCAACCTTGTTAGTGCATCTTTTATTAAATCTATTGTGGTAGGTTAAGGTGATCCAGACGCGGATATTACAACAATACTGCTTAATGAAAAGCTAAATAATAAATAGATGCGGATATTTATTAATCTTATTATGCTATTAGCAAGATACATTCCTGCATGATGTAACTATCAGTGGAAAATATTTTATAATACAGTGCTCAAAAAGTGCTACTTTACGTACTTTGCGGAAAGTTGGTTTCCGCTTAGTGTTTTTTACTTTCCCCCCTCAATAATTGTACAAATTGTACCATTCGTTATTATGTCAAAAAAAATTATAAGATACTGTATTAAAAAATGGTTTTTGAACACCTTCATTATTATACTTCCTTAACGAAACAAATTATTTATTAAATATTTTTGTTTCGTGTTATTTTTTTTTAGATGGTTTATTTTACCATTACATTCTTTCTCTCTGTATCATATAGTTTCTCTTCATTATTTTTCAACTGTACTATAATGATGGTTCAGTCGAGTTATATGTACACTTTTTTACCAACTCGAATGCGGCCGCTAACAGTTAGTATGCAAACGCGTTCGATTAGGTCAAAAAGTGTACATATATTTATGAACTCTACTGTACAGAATGAATAATATAAAAGTTCCGAATTCCTTACTTGTAGTTTTTATTTTTTCGCAACTGTATTAAAAAACGTCGTTCGATACGTGCGGAAATGTCATTTTTCACTCGTCCCGAGTCTTGCCATATCTTGGTACTCGTGACGTACTGACATACTTTCCGCACTAGCATCGAAATGTACTATTGTGCAGTGCAGATGATGGCAGACGGATTACTTTCGCCCGAAACATTAAAATAAAAACATTTTGGCAGCGATAGGCGAGATATGTAGGTACGTGTAACCGACTTAAAACAAAGATACATAAGTGTCGATAAACTCATTGGTACAAGCCAGGATTCGAACCCAGAACGGCCGTTTGACAGTCACAAGCCTGAAACACTAGGCTACCGTGTAGTTACGGATTAAAATCATGGAAATAAAAAACAAGACATCCGCCAAGTCTTCTCGAAATAGTTTCACCATAAAAATATATGCCATTCATTTCGCATGGAACTTAAAACACTGTTTTCGAGGTACTTTTTATAAAGCAGAGCACATGACAATAATATTTTTACGTCACCTGGCTATAAAGTGGCCCTTACCGCCCGCTACGTCTGCGTAAAATTCCGCATCCTGGCCAGAGGCGGTATAAGGGATAAAGAAAGCCTCACATCGCATATTTATCTCCATTTCCTTCGGCTCGAGTGTCAAATACCTGCGATCTAAGACATCCTTTGTTTTAGCGCTCTAGGTAAGTAATATAGGTACTGTTTAATATTATGTTGTAATTTGTCCCCGTGTGGCGCATGATTTAATATTAACCCTGTTGGGTTAGAATAGCACCACACCCATTCTTCCCGTGGGTTCTTAAAAGTCGGACTAAGGAAACAGGGTTGAAGTGTGTTGTGGGCGACGTGCTGGCAACCTATCACTGCGATATCACATGTTGTCGATCTCATATGTCACATTTATGCTGAAAGTGGCACTGGAACATAAGTTTCATGTGCTCTACATACCCCTTTCGGGAATAACGACGTGAATCTAAACTTGAAACTTACACTTCCAAATGATGGATGTATAGCTGAAAACTAGCTAAATACTAGCTACGTCCATCGTTTGGAAGAGTGTTAGTTTGCCAATCTCAGTTTTATTTTCTTTTTAATGGCAATTTTACATACTAGTACTCTTGACAGACCTCGTAAAACATCTACACAAATATGAAAGGCCCACTGACACAGAAATTCGGTTGTCCCCAAGACGAAAAGACATTAAAAACACCATGGCCCCGAAGCTCAATGTTACGAAGCACGCCGCAAACAATCAGGCTGTGTTTCTCTATAATAAGCTGCCAATTTAGTTTAAATCGTTGACGAATAGTAAAGTTTTTAATGCGAGGCTTAAGCAATTTCTTCTGAAAAGGTCGTATTACTCTGTATCAGAGTTTATAGCTGAAGAATGATATGTTAATTGTATTGTTATATCTGAATTGTTCATTGGATTATATAAGATTACTTAATAGGGAAGCATTGTATTGACATTTGAATTTATTGTATATCGACATTTGAATTTATTGTATTGAAATTTGAATTTATTGTACTGACATTAACATTAGGATATTTATTGTATAATTATTATGTTTACTGAAATATTCTACACAATTTCTTTGTTATGAATAAATGAAATGAAATGTAATTTTAAGGTTATTTTTTTGGAATCTAATTATGGTTTCAAGTATATGTTAAACAAGGCCACCCTTCATGTCAGATTGCTTGTTAATGTACACCAAACATTTTACGTAATAAATAGTTTTTAATTAACATGTTAAGTGCTACGTGGTTTTAATTATAGTCAGAGGCCGAATTAAAGATTAATTAGGTTGTAATTAGAGGCGCATGATTTAATATTTCATTTGCATATTTAGCTGAACATCAGTAATCAGTCAATCTGAATCATATTGGTTTGCGTCCTTGACTTTTAACTGTTCCAGAATTACCTTCTTTGGCAAAACTTAGTAAGGTGAACGTCTCACAATGATTTAGATTTATTTATTTCAAAATATATCATTACAATATAATTTAAAGCTAGCTTAATCTATATGAATTTATATTATGATCGTCAAATAATAAGAATTGTGATAAAATGTCAAGTTACATTTGGTTCCAATTATAGTCACAATTAATTAATTGGCAAAAGTAAATAAATGACTAAGATAATATCACGTAAAGATCGTCCGATAACAAACTATACTAATGTCAAAAACAGTGGTATTATTAATGTTTAATGTCCATACTGCCTAGTAGTTGACACCGATTGTTCACCTCTTTTGTAATGAGTTAAGATTGAATGTGTCAAGTATTGGGTCAGTGTCAAGCACTGGCACGTTTACCCTATCTGCCTATGAAGCTGATGTTGGGTTCAAATAACGGTAACGGTGTGATGAGCATGAATATTTTTTTCATAGGCCGCATGTTTTCTATGTATTTAAGTATTTACATACATATATATTCACACCTAAGGGGTAGGTAGAGCACATGAAACTAATGTTCCACTGCCACTTTTAGCATAAATGTGGGTACCTATATGAGATCGACAACATGTGATATCGCAGTGATAGTTTGCCAGCCCATCGCCCTTCAACACTGTAGCCTTAGTGCAAGGCCTGAGTGGACGCCCCGCTGAGAGCGGGGCGTCGAGCGTCCATATAAATGGCATTTGTTTTATATGGACGCTGCACGCCCCGCTCTGAGCGGGGCGTCCACTCAGGCCTTGCACTTAGAACGACTCTTTTGACCACGGGAAGAAAGGGGGTGGTGCTATTCTAACCCGACTCCATATGGGGAATTGTATTTAAGTATTTGTATTTGTTAAATAATTGTCGTCTAGTACTTACTCACTAATGCTCCATGAGCTGTAGAACTCCCGAGCCTGTGTTTTTGTAAAAATCCGATCTGGGCTGTCATTCGCTAACGCGCTAAAGCGGCTCACCCCGCCGGTCACCCGTCACGAAACTAGACCTCTACCTACGCTTGGTTGCTACGCATCGCGGTGTCAAGATATATTTGTGGGTGAGCGTTGAGGTAAGTTACAGAATAGGGGCTGTAGATGAGAACAGCGTTACAGCGCGACAGACACCGGACAAACTGCAGTTTTCGGACGAAGCTGAAGAAGATTTCGTTCGTTTCCCGCGCTCGTTTGATAACACAAGCCCCATTGAGCTTACTATGGCCTAGAAGGGTCTAGTTCAATTTGTGTAACTCCCTATTATTTTCCGCACTCCTGAATTACCGGTGCAGCGGCGGAAGATGCCGAAAATCTGAAACGCATCAAATATAGAGGCCTCGGCAGAAAGTACAACTTTGTACCATTTGGCGTCGAGACCCTCGGTCCGTGGGGTCCCAGTGCGCAAAAGTTATTTGCGGATATCGCGAAACGTCTGGTTGACATAACTGGTGACCGAAGAGCTGGCAGCTTTCTCGCGCAACGCATCAGCATTGCAATTCAGCGAGGAAATACCGCCAGCATCCTCGGTAAATACCTCGAGGGCCTTTTTTAGATTTAACTTAGTTTTAATTTAATTTAGTTAATGTTAGTATCACCTTTAGACGACCGGTTAGTCGAGTGGGTAGTGACACTGCCTACGAAGCTGAAGGTTCTGGGTTCGAATCCCAGTAAGGGCAAATATTTGTGTGATGAGTATGAATATTTGTTTCTGAGTCATGGAAGTTTTCTATGTATTATATTTATATCTATTATATATTATCGTCGTCTAGTACCCATAACACAAGCCTTAATGAGCTTACTATGGGACTAGGTCGATTTGTGTAAGATTGTCCCCTAATATTTATTTATTTATTTATCTTGTATACAGTGTGGAAGTCTAATACAAGCAAATAATTAAATCAGGTATAGGATTAAGTACCGTAATCATGAATTAACAGGACTTTTTAAGTTAGACTTAATTTAAAGCATGTAAATAATTTTTGAAAAAATATCAAGCAGCAATGTAATGCACACAGCTAATACACCACGTAACAACTGTCAAAAAGTCTGACAAGTACCTACCTGTCAATCAGCTTTAGTAAAGTGATGCTGCGTAATGAGTGCTTTACACTGCGGGCTGAATTATTTTGTATGGAATTTTTTTTTGGCGTAATTTAGGATAAAAACGAACTAAATACTCGTCTTAGGATCTTTATTAACCACCGTATAATTATTTGCTTGTATTAGACTTCCACACTGTATACTTTAGAATATAAATTGATTTCTTCCGCACTCAACAATCGATTTAGTAATCGATTGGAATCGATATCAACCATCCCAATTACGAGAACGTAACCTCGGTTTGTCCCCGGATTTCCTCGTTTTTATTTTATCAATACTTATTATACCTACCTTCTCTTTCACTATTGTAGAATCATCTTATTCGGAGTGTGCGACCATGAAATGCTCAATCATCTCCGGTAAAAGTATCATTAGGGTAAACGTCCCAATGTTTGACCTTGTTTGTTTTTAAAATGTCTTTATTTAATATAATTAAAGGTTTTACAATACTTACTAGTCTAGTGTACGTTAAAAAAATCCTAGATAGTAAAAACATATAGCTGCCAACAGTTTAGTGAGCTAAGACGCTCATTATAAACTTTTTAAATAGACAATACGGGTCTATAATATACATAATTTTGAAAACATAATTAATATTTACGCAAGAAAAGGTAAAATTACAATGTTGATTTAGTATGCTTGCCTTGAATAGCGCGCATTTATTGCATGCAGGTAAATAAAATAACTAAATAATATTACTATAACTTAATACTATCTACCATTACGTAGTAAGTAATTAATGAGTATACATTAAAATATCAGCAATTTCATTCGACACCATAAAACGTAATATGTGTTTGACCTGAATTCCTAAAAGTTGACACCTATTGTTCACTTCTATTGTGAATTAAGATGAAGAGAATGAATAATTGCGTCCCTGGGCGACCGAGCTCTTCTCGCTGTGCTCGGATGAAAATAGAGAAAATACGTAGAAGACTAATTTTCCCAGAGATGAGACCTATATCGATTTCTCGCCCTTGCAAATTTCATCAAAATCGTTAGAGCCGTTTCCGAGAACGTGATTGCAACAAATATTGCTCGTTGAATAGTACTTACAGGATAGGATAGAAAGGAACGCTGTTGTACAATCACCACGACTATGTAGAATAATGAAATGCGATGAATTGCTGTTGTGAAGAATTACGTTTGTGAAAAACTGCTTAAGGAAAGCGCTTTTGTATAAATGATAGTCAAATTCCCACAAAAATCGTTCCAGTTTCCTATTGTAAAATGTGTCTGTTACAGCCCGTTCACACAGAGTCTCCGTATTTACGGTACCCATTTTAACGGATACAACAAAAAATTATGCTTTGTTCACACATAGGCACCGTATAACGTTCAACGTATCCGGCATTAAGAAGAGGAACCCCAGGAAGAGTGAGGTTATGGTGTTTAGGCCAGCAAGGAACAAAAGAACCCTTATACCCAATGTTGTACTGCAGGGTACCCCGCTGGCTGTTGTGGATAAATTTAAATATTTGGGTCACATTATAACTCACGATCAGAGAGATGGCCTTGACATTGAACGTGAGCGCAGGGCATTAGCAGTAAGGTCAAATATGCTGGCCCGCAGGTTTGCTCGATGCTCCACTGACGTGAAAATCACGCTATTTAAGGCCTTTAGCCAGTCCTTCTACTCGAGCAGCCTGTGGGTGAAATATACCAAAAGAGCCTATAATGCCATGCGCGTGCAATATAACAACGCATTCAGAGTGCTGATGGGACTACCTCGGTGGTGTAGCGCCTCGCTTATGTTCACTGAGGCCCGCACGGACGGTTTTCAAGCGATTATGCGCAAGAAAATCGTCTCGATGCTGAGCCGATTAAGGGAAAGTTCCAACAGCATTCTGAATGTCATTGCTGACAGGTACGACTGCCCTATGCTGGCGCACTGGCTCGGTCAAATCAAGGCAATCGCGAAATTTAGATATAAGTAAATAATCACTGTGTATTTCGAGGCTGTATACTAATATACCTATAGGTTAAGTTATACTAACAACATATGGATTTATAAAAAAAAAAATGTTCTGAAATAAAGCTATTTATTATTATATTATTAAGTCTCCGTAAATGAGTTTCGTACTAGCGGTGGTATGCTTCGCAGTATACGTATACCGATACGTTTTCCGTTCATCCAGTATTCGATGACAAAACGGAATGTCATAATTTAACGGACCGACATTTTTTACTGTATACTGAATACTGTGTCATATGGGAAGGAAGTTGCTCATACAACTCCATACGCCATCAATGAAAAAAAACGTATACGATAAAACGGATCAGTAAAACGGAGACCCTGTGTGAACGGGCTCTTACAGGTACAGTACACTACGTCATTCCGAAGAGACATTAAATTTGTTCCCAAGCATATTTTTTGTTACCAAATTTCATAATTCCGAAAGAGCTATTTTTGTGTACGCAGGTAAGTATTTATAAGTAATACTCACCTAACGCACACTACTTAACATATATTTAAAAAAAAAGGTTTTTTTTTAATGAAAATGATGTGCGGAATTTTGAAATTTCCGAATTGTGATGCTTTTGAACAAACAATTCTTCGGAATTTTTGTGTGTTCCCATTTCTTACCTATACAGAAGTATTAGCCCTTAAAATTATGCTGTGAAATAATACTCTCGTGATTGGCTTTTAAACCTTTAATTTACGAGTATATTGCCGATCTAATTGCGTACTTACAACTGACATGTTTATATATTTTAAATGTTCGTGTAAATATACTTGCAACGCATTTTATGGTCTGACGATATTAACGATTCGCTTCTTCTCGCTAATTCCACCAATCTTTACTCTGTAGGTATGTAGCAGTGAACGAAAAAAACAGATATATACCGGGGTTTTAGGCACGTGTTTGGGTACAAATTTGTAAGGAGCTCGCATTCATGGTATTTTCGTTCGCTGGTCGCCAGAGCTTCCAAAAATGCGCAGTGTCTATTGTATTGTCTGCAGGAAACGCGAGTTTTTAATTCTTGTTTTGACTGACCCTCTCTAACACAATGAAAGAAAGAGAAGCAGAGACAAAACACCCAAGCAATGGACGGATGGAAACTCCGATGCCACGAGGGTCAACATCCCGAGGATTTGATTTGGGTGGCTTGATATCTTTTGGGAGGCTCTACCCCGCTGAGGCTCGATTTTAGTGAGACCCGCAGAGAGGTGGTGCGGTGCGCCGAGAAACAAAAACAGGAAGACGACACCAGGCATCCCCTCTACTGCCATAAGCTACCACCGTACCGTCTTAAAAGCCGTAAAAGTTTTATAAGGCATACTACTGCGGCCAAGCTTCCCCTTCTCGAGGAGCAGACTCAACACTGGCAAAAGACACACGCTCCTTCCGATGACTTTGGCCGTCCTGCTTAAGCGCTTCCCGCAGGACACAAACAGCCGTGGCCTACCTGGAGATCCTTGAACAGGCTACGCTCCCAGGTCGGCCGCAGTTAAGAAAACTGGATAAAACGGGGTATCCTGAACGGCTCAGACGCCCGGTGTGTGTGGCTCCTCAAACTATGGCGCATATGCTGTCCTGCCCGGCGTGCCCGTACACATGCTCCAGACAAGACCTCCGTGACGCAACAGATAAGTCTTTAGCCATCGCCAATTTCTGGTCGCGCACAATATAAACCAAAGAAATAGGAAACCATCGAAACGAGAAGAAGAAGTGAGAACTCAGATGCTTTTGGACTTGATTTCCTTAGCCCCATAATAGAGCCCCATAATACGACTAGCCCATAATAGAGGGTCTTGGAAAGCGGTGGTAAAGTACCTACTGCGTTCCTGGAAATCACGACCATCAGCCTTGAGGAACCGCTGAAGATGAAGACTATAACACGAACTCATAATTGTCTCATTCTGTTTTAATTAGAAAGAGACAGTTAGTTTCTCGCGCACTACACTCGCGCGTGGTCTTCTGCTGTTGGTAGCCATGCTGAGCGATCCTATAATGTGCCTATACCTTATACCATACGTAACTGACACATGTTTATATCTGTCCATCTGTCCATCACGGCTCGGTAGCATCCACCTTTAACCTTACAGGTTTTTCCTTACCAATTCTAGAACGCCCTAAATCATTACCAATTTATATTGAGTTCGGCTGTTTTATAATACATCGATTAATTTAGCTTTGCTAATTGGGAAATATAGCAATACTTGAAAGTAATTGTCGCAAGTCACGTGTAGGTCGTTGGTTTTTAAGACGTTTTGGAAGTGGTGGAGCTATTTGAGTAAAAGTAGAGCAAGTTGAGGTGAAGGGATGAGATGTAATATGGTCACGATGGTCCTAGTTGGAGTGACGACCGGTTTCGCTTAGTGGGTACCCTACGAAGCTGACAGTCCTGGGTTCTAATCCCAGCAAAGATTCGTGTGATGAGTCTTGAATAAATAACATAAACCTTATTGAGGTTACTATGGGGTAGTTCCCGCGTATTGCAAAGAAGGCAGAGAAACCAGTGGGATAAAATATAGCGAAGAACATAAGAAAAATCCACTTTATACACTGGTGAAAGATTTTCTGAAATCGGCTCTGTGGTTCCGGAGATTACCCCCCTACTTACAAAGCTACAATCTCAATAGACTATTCCTGCTTATTATAATACTAGCTTCCGCCCGCGACAGCTACTGCGTGGACCCGGGATAAAAACTATTCTATATTTTAATCCAGGCTATAAACTATCTTAGTGCAAAATTTCATCCAAATCGGTTGAGGCGTTTAAGCGTGATTGAGTAACAAACATCTAAACATCCAAACTTATGTATTTATAATATTAGTAGGATTAGCAGGCATAAGTGAAATGGAAAGATTTTACAAAAAAATATCCAACTGCTTTTGTCACTGTCACGGTTATGAGGAATCTAACGACACCTCATATATTAGAATTCACCAAGCCGTTTGGAATGTAGCCCGCCCGCCTGTAGAATTTTCTCGTCCATACCTACATTCGAAAAAAAAAAATCTCTTTCTGTGGCATTCGGGTAAAAAGTATAGAGAATGCGTTCACAATGACTGCACCAATGCATTTAGTAAATCAATTTGCTCCTCTTTATCGATGCGCAAGGTCACGCGCACGGCCTTTCGGCGGTCGTGCGTCCCTTTCTATTTGTGCCCGGCTTTAGGACGGGGCCACACTGTCGGTAGAAAACGACGCGTGAAGTGAGAAACTTATGCACCAAAAAACCTTCAAACAACGACCAGTCTAGTGAGAAAGAGATGAACCAAATCAATAGCTTGGTAAGGCCATTTCTCATGCGGCGGTGTGGTATCATTAAGCTGTACTTAGTATCGATTAATTACATTTAAATGAGTGTTTTCTGATAGGGGAGTAGGCGAAGAAAGGTATATAATGTCATTCTACAATTTTATTATAGGAACATCACAATATATATTTATATGTAGTTTATTTATTAGGTATACTTGGCAGAAGTCATACATCTCGAGATACTTGTATCTATTCAAGGGCTTGTAGGCTAGCACGAGCACGAAATCCAAGTATGCACTGGATTTGGCACACATCATGACCGGCATGTTACACTACATACAAATACAAATCTTTCCAAATCGGTTTTTTTTTACAACAGAAGGTACCGAAGGGTTCATTCGAAACGTACAATTTCGGCAAACTTACACATTGACAATGCCCTGCTCTATTTTTTCGCTAAGCGATGAGATTTTTGTTTATAAAATGCTAATATGTCAGCGGTTTTACAGCATACATCCTTATTAGGCATTCGCTATATTTTCTGCCAATACACGAAAAACATAAACGATCAAGTTATATATTTTTAAAGTGCCTCTAACATTAAATAAGAACGAGAAAAACGCTGCGTTTTTTACTCTCAGGGTAACGCGACCTTACCCAATATTTGAAAGGGACTCTTTAGCAACAAATGTATCATCTATGTCTGGATGTAGATCAGTGCGGTCTGTGTCGAATGTGTTGAAACGTTGGCATAATTGTAGCATTGCGTATAAACGTTTGTAGAGCGGTAGGGCAGAGTACAGAGGTAGAGAACAAGTAGAAAAGCAGTTCGAGAGGTAGGGAACGGCGGAATGTCATTTCGCTCATATTTAGATCAGCACGCCAGACTCTTTCCGCAACTATAAGAAACGAGAGCAGGCAAGAAACGATTTTCCGACTCCGACTTTAAAGTCGTTTTTGCTCTCTCTTTTGAGAGGATTTATTCTTACAGTTCCGGACGAACTATCCACCTTACTGAAGACACAATAATAAATAAATAAATAAATAATAAAATAAATAAATATTAGGGGACAATCTAACACAAATCGACCTAGTCCCAAACTAAGCAAAGCTTGTACTATGGGTACTAGACGACGATAAACATAATTATATAGATAAATAAATACTTAAATACATAGAAAACATCCATGACTCAGGAACAAATATTCGTGCTCATCACACAAATAAATGCCCTTACCGGGATTCGAACCCAGGACCTCTTGCTTCGTAGGCAGGGTCACTACCAACTAGGCTAAAGCAGTCTTCGTAATACCCTATAATAATAATACCCCTATTACCCCTACTTGCTCTGTAGGTATCAGCGGATGATTTGTCGAGAGCGCCCTAGGCGAGCACCTCATCGGCGCTCCTCTAGCGGCCTTTAATGATAATAACGAAAAGAATTTGGCGCGCGTGCCGCGGCGCCCCGTTGGAACGTCACGCCCTTAGGCACGTGACTAGTTTTCCTATATGGATAAATCCACCTCTGGTAGGTATGTGCCAGAGCTGCCGAGGATGCACTGTGCTCGGAGTGAGAGACCTGTCTGACAAATATAAAGAGCGCATACACAAATTCTCAAACCAAACAAGGGTCGCCAACTCGCTTGTAACTCCAGTGGTGTCGCAAACGCCCCTAGGGTATGGTGTCTGCATCATCAGGCAGTCCTTATGTGAACAATGTGCCCGCTTCCCTTCCACTCGTCTTTGGACAACGATTGGTTCCATGGAGTTCTAGTTTCGAGTACCTAATGTGCCTGAAGTATTTAACGATTCGTGCAGTCGGCGATTAATCTCTCCTTTACTTTGGGTTCTTCAAGACAATCTGCCATCGAAGCCGTCATCTTCACACCTTGGAACCTGAATGGTCGCGCACGGAACCGTAGTTCCAGAGGAATTTTCTCCCACGAACGGCGGCTGTGGAATGAACTATGCCGGAGTTTTCCCGAGAGATTACAGCAAGGAAGGAGTGTACAGGCTTTTAAAGGGGCGGTAAGAGACTCCTGGTAGTCCTGCAGGTGTTGCACGCGTCCATAGGCTACGGTAACCGCTTACCAGGGATGTTGCGGATGCGATTGTTTGGACATCTGCTGCGGATATTTAGAGGCTGACATCCGCGGATCCGGATGTTGTTGGGATCAAACACTCGTAAACAACGTTCTTATGGTCACGCAGTACTCAAATATATAGCGACTAATTTACAATCGTTGCGAAACTAACACATCACCTGCGCGATCATGCGGCCAGTCGTCAGACTATAGAAACAAAAAGAAGATTCTCATTGACTAAAATTAAAAAAAAACACCTAACACGCGTCCCCGTTCTTTTCGCAACTTGTACCACATCCGCAAAACCCCACATCGATTTTTGCGGATGCGGATGTTGAAAATTATGCCGGACATCCGCGGTTGCGGATGCGGATGGGACTTGCAACATCCCTGTCGCTTACCATAAGGCGGGCAGTACTTTTATTTACCACCGACGACCGACGTATAATAACAGTGGTCCGAAAAACAGTCCACAAGGAATTCGCAGTCGTCAAGCACCGCATTGAACTTTGTTGAACTAATAGCGTAATGTAAACATGTAGCTGTCATACCCTTTTAGATGCCTCGCCCACATTCCAGCGGCCGGGCCTATAGGTCTCTTCAGATCACCTAAATATGCACAATCGTAGGCTATTGAATGATGAACTGAGGTGCGATCATAAACTGATAGGTGTGGTATATAATCAAGCTTTGCCTGACTTTGTCCGTGTGTAACTTGTTCATGGAGCCATTTATTTAATCGTATGTCATACATTATTTTGGTCTTTAAAGTTTGTCTTTCTTTAGTACCACCTAGGAGACACGTGCAGGGTTGTGGTAGGTAGCTCCTGCGGACGCGAGTGACAGATGTCCCCACCTTTGTCTAGTGAGTGGGCAACTCGACTGTTAGAAGTTCTTAGG
Source organism: Epinotia ramella (assembly GCA_947578815.1). Taxonomy (NCBI): domain Eukaryota; kingdom Metazoa; phylum Arthropoda; class Insecta; order Lepidoptera; family Tortricidae; genus Epinotia; species Epinotia ramella. Next base: position 14,822,805 of record OX388224.1, on the reverse strand, counting down.
CCGCCCGAAGGCCTCTAACTCGGCTTAACGACTACTGTCATAGACATCAGCCGGGATCAACTGCTTAGCGTGCCTTCCAAAGCACGGCATGAGCGCTTGCTCATTTATATTAACGCTCAAACATCCAGGCGGTCACCCATCCAAAGACTGAACGGTGCCATCTTTGCTTAACCTGCGCGTTATCGTTTCCGACTCGCAGGCGCCGCTAGGCTATGAGCGCTCACAGCATTATTATTAGCTTAGAGCATGGAGCTATAGTATAGATAGATAGAGGATAAATCTATGCGAATATTTTCGGGGATGAAACATGAATAGAAAGTATCCTATAGTAAATCAAATAAATAAATAAATAAATCTTACAGAAATCGAAGTAGCCCCATGGTAAACTCAATAAGGCTTGTGTTGTGGGTACTAGACAACGATACACATACATAGAAAATATATATTCATGCTCATCGCACATATACCTAACCTAACCTAACCTAACCTAACCTAACCTAACCTAACCTAACCTAACCTAACCTAACCTAACCTAACCTAACCTAACCTAACCTAACCTAACCTAACCTAACCTAACCTTACCGGAATTTTAACCCAGGCCAGCACAGGAATTAGACACGGCTATTACTAAGGACAGATTTAAAAGATTTCACATGCGTTATACGTATATAACGTAAAATAAAAAAAACCGGCCAAGTGCGAGTCGGACTCGCGCACGAAGGGTTCCGTACCGTTATCTATAAAAACAATAAAAAAAAAAAGTTTGTTGTATGGGAGGCCCCCTTAAATATTTATTTTATTTTGTTTTTAGTATTTGTTGTTATAGCGGCAACAGAAATACATAATTTCTGAAAATTTCAAATGTCTAGCTATCGCGGTTCTTGAGATACAGCCTGGCGGCAGACAAAACGGCAAAAAAAAACACGTTTGTTGTATGGGAGCCCCCCTTAAATATTTATTTTATTTTGTTTTTAGTATTTGTTGTTATAGCGGCAACATAAATACATCATCTGTGAAAATTTCAACTGTCTAGCTATCGCGGTTTTTCAGATACAGCCTGGTGACAGACAGACAGACGGACAGCGAAGTCTTAGTAATAGGGTCCCGTTTTTACCCTTTGGGTACGGAACCCTAAAAAGACCGGGTTGCACTCCGGGAGTGCCGGCAGAAGTGAAAACACAATGACATTGTAATAGTTTTTCGATCAGGTTACGTGACATCTTACGGTCACGTGACCTGTCTCGAATCTCACGTCTCACGAATCTTATATACGGTCAAGTGACCTGTGGCGAGTTTAACAATTTTTCCCCATCACAAAAAGGGCACAGCGCCGCTAAAGAAGTTTCCACTTCAAAAAATAATCGAATGAAATTTACAAAGGAAATACCTAAGTAAATTTTGAATAAGTATGTCTGCGGGTTTAGCGTGTAGATATGCCTTCGAAATAAGAACTAACAAATAAAAATAAATATTTGTGGCCAATCTCACACAATCATATCGACCTACCAAACTAAGCATAGCTTGTATAATGGGTACTACGCGACGATATACGTATACTCATGTAGATAAATAAATATAATAGAAAGCATACATGAACATGACTCAGGAACAAATATACGCGCTCATCACAGATTCGAACCCAGTACCCAAGCTTCTACGGGCCTCATAAGAAGGCTCAAAGTCACCAAGAAGAAAGAAAGAAAGAAAGAAAAATATATTTATTGCCTTTTAACAGAAAGCATATCAATTAACACAAATATAGGAAACAAAAAAAAAAAAACATAATGACACAAAAACTACAAAATAAAAATGTTAAACTAAAGGCAAAAGGAGCACATTCAGCAACTGCTGGCGGCACATAAATGTACCACCAGCGCTGATTTTCAATGTGCCCCCACTCGGTCCAAGATGTTTGCCGAGGAGGAGGGAGAATAAGAATAAGCGGGTAACAAACAAAACTAACTTAAAAATAGTACTTACAAACTTATATACAGTGTGTTTGTGTATGTTAATGTTTATATATGTGTGAGTGTATGTGTGCGTGTGTGTGTGTGCGTGTATGTGTGTGTGTGTGCGCGCGCTTGTGCATGTGGTGCGTGTGATACTCGTATATGAAATAAATGACTGAAATTTATCTTGTGATTGTAATTGCTAGGATTTAAATTAAAAGCTATTTAAAGGCTATTTCAAAATCGTGCTTCTGCCTCTCATGCAAGACTCGTTTTAATTTAATTTTAAATGTCTGACTACTGACTTTCTTCCTTAAGGGTGGCGGTAGATTGTTCCAAATCTTTGAAGCACGATATTTGAAAGAGCCTCTATAACCAGCAGAATAGCATCGAGGAATATTTAAACAATTTCTAAATTTAGACCGTGTATTAAGGCCATGTACATCCTTGGACCATCTAAACTTTTCGAAAAGATATTCCGGCCGACCTTTCCATAATACCTTCTGAGTCGTACAAGCTATGTGTAGTTCTCTACGAGACTTCATATTTAAAATTTTGTTTTTTATTAAGAAGGGAGTGACATGCGCTCGTCTAGGAATATTAAAACAAAAACGAGCGCAGGCGTTCTGCACTCTCTGTATTGCGTTTTCCGTTTTACCCCATAACCTAGGTCCGTACACTGCGCTGCAATAATTTAGTGGTGAGAGCACCAGAAGATCAGTCAATAGAATTCTGACTTCCTCAGAAATATGCTTCCTAATATTGTACAATACTTTGAGTTTATAGAAAGCATTTCTGATTTTTTCGTTCACATGCTTGACAAACCTTAGCTCGCTGTCCATAATAAGTCCCAGGTTTCGTGCTTCGTTCTCAATCGGTAATTCTACTTTATCAATATATATTTTAGGATTGTGATCTAAAACTTTTGAGACTTGCATTTTTGTGCCCAGAACTAAAAACTTCGATTTTGCCGGATTCAGAACTAGAGAATTCTTCGCAGCCCACTTAGAGATCTCATATAAGTCTTTATTTATTTTGGTCAGTGCCTCTACAGTGTCTTTAGAGTTAAAACTATAATAAATTTGTGTGTCATCTGCGTACAAATGATATTTGCACACTTGGAGCTGTTCAGGCATGTCTGCTGTGAAGATAGAGAAGACCAAGGGCTATGGAGAGGGCCATGTTGCGAGTTTCTCTGCGTGATCGCATCAGAAATGAGGCTATCCGCAGCAGAACCAACGTAACCGATATAGCCCTCCGAATCGCTGAACTTAAGTGGCAGTGGGGCACATTCCACGTAGAACCGAAGGCACGGCGTGGGCAGGCCCCCCACAAGGTGGACTGATGACCTGGTAAAGGTTGCGGGAGTCCGCTGGATGCGGGTGGCGCAGGACCGGTCACTTTGGCACTCTTTGGGGGAGGCCTATGTCCAACAGTGGACATCTTTCGGCTGATATGATGATGACCCACGCTTAGGCAGGGTCACTACCAACTAGGCTAGTGGTAGTCAAGCTACATACTACCCGCTGCTACTGTCTACTACCCGCTACTACTGTCTATGAGTATGTAACCCGATACGTATTTGTATGAAAAGTTGGTTTGAGTATTTGAGAGCGTGATGTATACCGGCGCAGCGGATGTATCGGAAGTACCAACGTGATAGAGAATGTCGCGTGCTTCTTCGCGACCCGGGATCCATGGAGACTATGAATTATATTTTGAATTCTATAATTATTATAATGATTAATAGTATTTGTAGAATGTAAAATGACTATTAAGGCTTTCTTATTCGAGTAAAGCTATGTGACACAAAATATCCGCTAGGCGGCGCAACGTTAAATATAATAATAATAAATGATTTATTTAGGAAAGAATAGTACAATAAGTGGATATAATCTAATTAAGTTATTAACAACAAAACTTATATCTAGCAGGATTATTCGTATACAATATTAATACGCCAATGCGTCTAAAAGAAATGGTCTTAGGGGACTAATGTACAAGTTTATTGCCTAAACTAGACTCCTTGAAATATCTATGTTCTTCTGAAACAGGTAATCATTTAGAGGAAGGTACTGGTACACGCTCTTTAGTGGCATTGCTAGTAAGTGGCATGCTATTTACATTATTATTATTAGGAGCCTATGGTGTCCCACTGCTGGGCAAAGGCCTCTCCCCTCCGTTTCCACATTACAATGTGGAAAGCTGGGGGAGCATAAATTTAACCAGGGTCTCTTTATCAATTTAGTAATCCTAAAAAAAAAGTTACATTACCACATCATTTATTTTATAAAGTAACTGAAATACCTACACTAAATTTGCAGCAGCCTGGCAAAACTTCTTTTATCAAAGTTGTTTATTTACAAAGTTTTTAGTCACTATCTTTTTATAAATCCGGTTCAAAAATACTAATTAACTGTTAAATTTAAAACATTTGAACCAGATCTGTAAATGATGACTAAATAAGGTATGAAAAGTACCACATTGAACATTGAAGTTCGAAAAAACATTATCTATAGTTGTACTACTTCGTGTAGTCCTAGTGCTTATTAATGGAAACATGTTTATGGATGAAAAATATATGGAAATTCAATTTTGGGGATTCATTCTAAAATCGATATTGAAGTCTCCCACAACAATCAAACGGGAACACGGGGTATACCCATTGGGGTTGCTGCCGTATACCTATTGTTGCATTTATGCGTTCAATTGAAACATTAATTTGACATTGTGGTGCCCTATATACAGTTATCACTCTGACATCAAACATTTCAAAATGCAAGCATTCACAATGGCCGTTTGCAGTACCTACCTGGGTTATTTGAAAAATATCTTGTACATAATGCATCTGTGATGGCATCCTTTAGATTGCGACGTATATAAGCGATAGATCCCCAACCTCCCTCTATTATATATATCGTCGTCTAGTACCCATAACACAAGCCTTAATGAGCTTACTATGGGACTAGGTCGATTTGTGTAAGATTATCCCCCCCTAATATTAAAAAAATATATATTATGTAGGTACGTAATTAAATAAATCCCTTCAGCGATCTGCCATTAGTCATCTCAGCTACGAATTCCAATCTAGTGCGCATTTCAGACTGGAGTAGTAATTATGGTCTCAATGTTAACCCAGCAAAACCCAGGCTATCATCATTGGTAGCGCTAAAATCAATCATCATTTTTTGCATCGTCTCCACCACTCAAAGGCTTTCTGGAAGACATCGCTTTTTAGCAATAAGACCGCCTGTTGTATACCATTGTTTAATTTACCTTACCTCTATTTTCTATAATGTTATTTTGTTATGTCTGGTGACCAATAAAGAATATTTGTAGTGTACGTTCATTAGGGCTTATAGTTTCAGCCATTAAAATATATGTTCTTTTGGAAGTCACACACTGTACAAGAGTAAATTATAAACAAACAGACCGCTCCATTGCTTCTTCTGTTCACAAAGCACGCTGCGCCTGACCGGGTAACATTTAGAAAGGTTAAGTTTAACTCCTCACCGCGCTAACTCCGATAATGGGGTTTTTAGATTAACCAAGTGGTAAATTGATGGTTTAACTCTGGCTTAACGATGTTCACGCTAATCATAGTAACGTGGTGTAACGAAGGTTTTGATGATTAGTTTTGAGTGAAGTGGGGTGATCCCTATTCATCATGTAGACTCAAATGTATTATTAGATACATCAAAAGAAAGAAAGCAAAAACATATGCGCAATGACGAAACTACCACTCAAATATGTCAGAAAATTTCGAAGGTACAACTCTTTTCATATTGCTTGTTAGAGAGAGAAATCGCTAGGGGATCGTGCCGTCACGATTCTCGCGTGTCATAGTAAATGACAACCGTTTCATATGAAGGTGCTATTTGCGGAAGACAAACACAACATCCATCTTAGAACTTTGGACACTTGTGATTATTTAGGTAACCTCTTGCGTTGCCTTTTCTCCATTTGACTCCATTTTTAATCCTTTTTCGGGATAATAAAACATTTTTGATTATTTTATTTTGTGTGGCTATACCCCTATTGTACTTCCACAACTGGGTCCAATGGCAGATCCAGCATTTTGGTTTGGGGGAGACTTGGTCCCACTGAGATTAGATTTTGGCACGAGTTTGAGTAGGTAAAGACTGAGATGCTTTTGGCGAGCTTTTTTTTATTTTTCACGTTTTGATAATCATTAAATTGAATTAGCATTTGCATACAATAACTCAGTCAAAAACATCCAATCTCGCGAGATCTCGTAAATCTAGAAATCTCACGAGACTGGAGACTCGCGAGACTTTAGCATTTCTTAGTACCTTTGATCCGTAGGTTGGATGTTTTTTTTAAATGTTTATTTAAACTTTATTTTCACGCATATAATTTTCTACACGGTACTTAATGGCGTATGATATCAAAGAGGTAAGTAAATACATGTAATAAATAAGTACCGTTTATTAGACATATGTTTTGATATAAATGTCAAAACATCAGAGTTAAGAACCTAATAAAATAATTCAGACTTCAAAGCTCGTTTTAAGACCAAAAGGTCATCTTATTAGTGCTTGCTAGACGATCTAATCAATTAGCAAATTGGTTTTAATCATAAACGCTGATGGCGATTGCCAGTCCTTTTTAGTGCAGCCTTCGAAATGTAGCGTCGTGGGAAGACGGCCGAGGATAGGACGCGACGAGTTTAGGTAGGTTGATGTACATCGTTCATACTGAACCGTATAGAGGATTTAATAGATGGCGTCCTAGCGAATGCCCGAAAGTGATGGAGGTAAATTAACCTGACTAAATTGAGAAGTATCAATATTTGAAATCTCATGTCCTATGTACTTTAGTCGTGTTATATCCGTCAGCTGATGATATACAAAAAAAGCCTAGACGCTGCCAGGAAGAGAAGACATTGTATCTAGTTTCCACTTGTGGTATCTATTTCTATGCTTACATATTTGTCAGTCATGTGTGTACATGTGTTTGAGTCCCGCTGTTCTAACCTATCTCTATGTACCAGCGGAAATGTTTCCAAATAGTTCTCCAGACCTTACATTTTACAAACACTGAAATACGACTTTCCTTGATTCATACAGTGGCGGATTAAATGTCGAGAGCGCCCTAGGCAAGCACCTCATCGGCGCCCCTCTAGATTCAAAAATATAACGAAATATTTCGCCCTCGTACCTCTTGGAACCCCGCGCGCCCCTTTGGAAGGTCACTTGGCATGTTGTAAACACTTTAAATGAAACTTATCAAATTCAAATATTTGCCTATTTATAGAATAAAAGGTTATGGATGTAATTAATGATACATCCATGAAAAATTCTCATCGGAAGCTTGTTTTGAAATACTCGAGAAAAATTCTGTGAACTTTCCAGATATTTTGAGAATGTTCTGCAACTTGTACAACGTTCATTGCTAACTCTATCCGAGCTGTTATTGTAGCCGAGATGGCACGTGACTTTTAATCCGGAGGTCATGAGTTCGAAACCCGGCATGCGCCACGTTATCAAAAAACTAAAGTATGTGATTTGCTATTGAATAGCTTTTCGGTGATGGAAAACATAACGAGGAAACCTGTCTAATCTCAACAAGTTTACATTTCCCTCTGAGTCGGAAGGTCAGATGGTAGTCATGGTCTACGCCATATCTTGGGAATAGTTGCCAAAGCGACCCCTGGTTCCTTCAAGGTAAATCCGGGAAAAACGCTAGATGATGTTGAAGATGTCGCCAATACTGGTGTAGACTCAAAATGTATTATTACTCCAAAAGAATGAAGGCAAAAAAATATGCCTAGTGACGAAAATCCCATTCAGATATCTCAAATAATTACGTTACGAAGCAACCACCGTTTTAATATTGCTTGTTAGAGAGAGAAAACGCTTAGTTGAATGGCAATAGTTCCATAAAGAGGTGCGTTTTGCGGAAAAGTGACAGAATGTACCCCCTGTTAAAACTTTGGACACTCATAACTGTGATTCATTAATGGGGATTTTTATATAGGTACTTTGCTTTACTTTTTTCTCCATTTGACAATATTTTTAACCCTTTTTCGGGAAAATTCATTTCTGTTATTATATTTGGTGTCTACACCCTTATAATGGGTAATATTCTGTGTAAAAAAATACAATTATATTTAGTCTTTCAGTTAAATTATGAAAAATAGGATACGTATAATAAAATTCTTTATTGCAACTATAAAAACATAGGTACATAATAGTTGAAGCCCCGACTTTCAAAGTAGGTTTCCCTGTGTCTCAAAAGCCGGTTCCTTACAAGACAGGTTTTTTTTTTTTCTTTTTTTTTTCTTTTTTTTTTTTTTTAATACGTGTCCAATATTTTTAGATAATCTAACTGATGGACTAAATAGTTTTTTTTTAGAAAGTAGCCAATTCCTTTGGCGCCCAACGAGAGAACGACGCAACGCGCAATGTACACCAACCAAGTACTTCCAACCAACAACCAACACTGCTAAACGGATAGCCTAACATTGAGTTATGGCCGCACCGAAAGGTCGCCTAATTTCGCATGCTAAGGTACACATAAATAACTGACGTCCATGTTTCAGGGATTTGCTGAGATTTAGTGACGGTTCGTAAAATAGTGATGGGATGTGAATTCCCGGCGGGCTGATTGCCGACGGAAATATTGCCAGCGTAATATTCGCTACTCATCATCCTCCTAGCGTTATTCCCGGTTGCGCCCTAAACGAGCCCGGGGTCCGCTTTGACACCTAATCCCAACATTTGGCATAGGCACTAGTTTTACGAAAGCGACTGCCATCTGACCTTCCATTCCAAGCCAGAGGGAAAACTAGACCTTACTGGGCTTAGACCGGTTTCCTCACGATGTTTTCCGTCACCGAAAAGCTTATGGTAAATATCCCGTACATAAGTTCCGAAAAACTTATTGTTACGAGCCGGGATTCGAACCCACGACCGCCGCCTTTGAATTTCTTCGACATGTACCTATGCAGTCGCTCACTTAACGTCACGATTTTTCCCTCACCGAAAAGCTAACGTAGATGATATTCCGTACATACGTTCCGATTTACTACTGATGCTCGCGTAGGACTTTTGTAAAATACTCGTACTACTAATAAATCCACGGTTAAACTCACGGATTAAATGCCGTGAAAACACTCATCCTGAAGAAGAACTCCCGAAGAGTTCGAGACAAGTCGCCTGTATTGATTGTTGAATACGTGAGTTTAACCGTGGATTTATAAGTTGTATTTGTATCGCCTAGGATATTTGCAAGCTAAATTAATGAGGTAAACTTCCCAAAAGTTTGATTTTATGAAGCTTACCGATTAAGATAAAATAAAATTCCCGCAGATAAGACAAATCAAACCCCTGGCTCCCGAAGTGGATAGCGCGATCAGCGGAGATAAACCAAAAAAACACTTACCCGCAGATGTTAAAGGCGGTTCTCTACACTAGCGTGCAACACGCAGCATTCACGAAATAACTGTTCACACAGGCACACCACTGAATTGACTGACACAACAACTGGTCACAAACAAACTAAATAAAGTGGATTATTTAAACCTAAAATGATCAATTAAAGCTGCTTTCATTCCAATCACACGAAACAATCCGGCATTTTGAGTGATAGATTTTCACGTCAAGTTCAAGATTTCAAATACGGAACGAAATGAGCAAACGGCCAGTTCCGTATAAAAAGAAGACAATAAGGACTTAAACACATACACATGCAGCCATTTTACGCTGCAGTACGCCGTACTTAGTCTGGTTAGTACGAAAATGTATTTTCTAAAGTATACAGGGAGGAAAATTAAGTCGGGCCCTGGAGGGAAACTACCTTTTCCTTAAGTTGCCTCATTTTACTTAAAGGAGAGATTCCTTTATTTTTTTAAATAAACAAAACTGCATTCTAAGATTTTTGAAAACTCGCTTGCCTTGCCCGGGACTCGAACCAACTAAAATTAAAAAAAAAACAAATGTAGCAATAACATATTTGGTTTTTACTTTTGAAGTTATTAGTTTTAAATAAATATTATGTATGCCTGCGCGCTGCTGCCCGGCCGCCGTCCGCGTTATCGGATAACGGGATTAGCAACTCGAGCGATATCGTGCGCGCTCGGTTTTGCCAGGACGATCAGTCGAAACTGAGATACGACGCCGAGAGGCTGCGCGCAGGTCCCTCGAAAACATACCTAAATGTTCACGCGATTTCGTTTTAATTAAACGCGTAATAAACGTTTTTATATTGTAGAACTGGTGTCTATATTATCTACACCTATACCTACAAATTGGTGACTTTCCGACATATGAACTGAGTGCAGTGCAGTGTTATAGCGAGCGCGTGAACTTTGATCGCTAAGTTAAGTGCGGATTAAAAGACTATGGCGCCGGACCCTAATGTTACTATCGGTGGTGCCACGCCTGGTACAATTACGTCACCGAGCACGTCACAATCGGCTATTAGTGCAGTGGGTGTGAAAATTCCGCCATTTTGGGCAGAAGAACCGGCTTTGTGGTTCGCCCAGTTAGAAGGACAGTTTAATTTGGCGAATATTGTTACTGACTCGACCAAGTTTTATCATGTCGTTAGTAACCTCGAACACCGATATGCAGCCGAGGTCAAGGACATTATTACCAAGCCGCCGGCAATAGAAAAATATGAGAAGCTGAAAACAGAACTGATTTTTCGTTTGTCAGTGTCCAAAGATAGGCGTGTAGAAGAGTTAGTGTCTCAAGCTGAACTCGGTGATCGTAAGCCCTCGCAGTTTTTACGACATCTTCGTGACCTGGCCGGTACCGATTTATCGGACGACTTTCTGCGCAGTATGTGGGCAAAACGCTTGCCGACACATGTACAAGCTGTCATCGCTACAATGTCAGACGCTAGTTTAGACAAGGTTGCTGCGTTAGCTGACAAGGTTAACGATATTGTTATAAACACGCCGCACGTCGCAGAGGCTTCCAGAACGGGTCTTCCTATTTCGTCATCATCTTCTGCATCAAGCACGATGGAGGAGAGGCTCAGCCGTCGTATAGAGGAACTTGCACGGCAAGTAGCTGCCTTATCGACCGGGACTTTTCGTGGTCGACCAAGGTCACGCTCGCACTCCAGGGCACGTCACGGCTCTCGTTCGAGAACCCGCTCCCACAACAGCGGACGGTGCTGGTATCACGATAGATTTGGCCCGCGCGCTAGCAAGTGTCGCGCACCGTGCAACTGGACGGAGGGAAATGCCAGCGGCGGTCACTGATGGCGGCAAGTGATTGTCAGGAGTCTCCGGGTCGCCTTTTTGTGACGGATAAAAGCACACGAGTGACATTTTTAGTTGACAGCGGTTCGGACCTTTGTGTTTACCCTTTAAATTCAGTGCGCCATCAGCGGCGAAATAAAGATAAATATCAATTATTTGCCGCTAACGGAACTCCTATTGCTACTTTTGGCTCTTTAAGTTTAACGCTTGATTTTGGCTTGCGCCGCGCTTTTAATTGGCGTTTTGTTGTAGCTGATGTTACAAAGCCTATAATCGGAGTAGATTTTCTAGCATTTTACAATCTGCTAATAGATGTAAGAAATAAGCGCCTTATAGATAATTGTACCACGCTTACTGCTCCTGCTTATTCAGCCTCTTCATGCTCTTTATGCCATATTAAGTCGATTACAGGTACATCGCCTTACCATGGATTGTTACAGCAGTTTCCCGAAATCACGAGGCCGGCTGGTGACCCGACGGAGCGTGAGGTGAAGCATAACACGCTTCACTATATCCGCACCACCCCTGGCCCTCCGGTGTACTGTCGTCCTAGGCGGTTGGACGCAGAGCGGTTGAGGATAGCCAAACAGGAGTTTGACGACATGGTGCGTTCAGGTATAGCTTGTCGATCTGATAGCCCGTGGTCTTCGCCCCTGCACATGGTCCCCAAGAAAAATAACGGATGGCGACCATGTGGCGACTACCGCGCGTTGAACGCCCGCACCATACCAGATAGGTACCCTGTTAGGCATCTCGCAGATTTCTCTCATAACCTACACGGTTGTCAAGTTTTTAGCACACTTGACCTAGTTCGTGCTTACAACCAGATCCCGATATTTAAGGATGACATCCCTAAGGCTGCCATCACAACGCCCTTCGGCCTGTTCGATTTTGGCTTCATGGGATTCGGTCTTCGAAATGCGGCGCAGACATTCCAGCGTTTCATTGACGAGATCCTAGGTGACCTGGAATTCTGTTTCCCATATTTAGATGACATTCTCGTGGCATCTTCTTCTGCGAGCGAGCACGAAAGTCATCTCAGGCAGGTATTCGAGCGGCTGCGTGAGCATGGGGTCCTGATAAATACCGGGAAATGTGTGTTCGGTGAGCCCGAGGTTACGTTCTTGGGTCACAACATTTCCAGCACAGGTACGACACCATTACCTGAGAAGGTGAAAGCTATCATGGATTTCCCTCGCCCTACCAACATTAAAGAGCTCAGACGTTTCTTGGGCATGTTAAATTTTTATCGGCGTTTCCTGCCGCACGCCGCTCAGAAACAAGCACCGCTAAATGGTTTGTTAACTGGACACCATTGCAAGAGCTCCGCAAAGATCGAATGGGCTGCCGATCACAATGCTGCCTTCGAATATACTAAGGCAAGCCTGGGTGAGGCTACACTTCTTGTTCATCCTCGTCTAAATGCCGATGTCGCTCTGGTTACGGACGCTTCGGATACAGCAATCGGGGCGGTGGTACAACAACGAGCGGATAACACGTGGGAACCGTTAGGCTTTTTCTCGCGTAAGCTGAACCCAGCTCAGCGCAAGTACAGCCCTTACGACCGTGAGCTGCTTGCAATTTACGAGGGTGTTAGGTACTTCCGCCATATGCTGGAGCTGAAGCCATTCATAGTGTATACCGACCACAAACCGATTGTGTACGCATTCAGCAAGCCCTTAGATAAGTGTTCTCCTCGCCAATTTCGGTACTTGGATTTTATAGGACAATTCACTACTGATATTCGGCATATAGCTGGCCAAGAAAACGTGGTCGCCGACGCTCTTTCTCGTCCGGTTGATGCAATCAGTAGCAAGGCAATCGATTACAACGCTCTAGCTTCTTCTCAAGAATCAGACACTGAGTTGCAGCAGATGTTAAAGACAGGGTCATCCTTGCAGCTTAAGAGGTTAGTCGTTCCTGGACCGTCGGGTGATGTAGCTGTTTTTTGTGACACATCCGGATCAACAGCTCGTCCATATCTAACTCCAGACTTCCGCCGGCAAGCTTTCGACTCGATTCACGGACTAAGTCATCCCAGTGCTAAAGCTACCATGAAGCTTCTTACCCTGCGGTATGTTTGGCCTGGTGTAAAGAGAGACTGTCGTCAATGGTCCAGAGCTTGCCAGCACTGTCAGCGATGTAAGGTATCGCGGCATGTACACTCACCAGTGATGTCTTTTGCTACCGAAACACAGCGTTTTGCACACGTTCATATTGATTTAGTTGGCCCACTACCTATCTCACATGGTTTTCAATATTGCCTGACTGCAGTGGACCGTTTTACGCGATGGCCTGAAGTGATGCCAATTTCTGACATTAGAGCAGAAACCGTCACTCACGCATTTTTCTCTGGATGGGTGTCGCGATTTGGATGCCCCAAGAGAATAACTACCGACAGGGGACGTCAGTTCATCTCCGAGACTTTTCGACGGCTGTCAAGGATGATTGGTGCGGAGCACATTCAGACGACAGCCTACCATCCGGCGGCGAATGGCATGGTGGAGCGCTTCCACCGACAGATGAAGGCTGCCATAAAGTGCCACGCGAGTGAGGATTGGGTCGAAGTCCTGCCTCTGGTTCTCTTGGGAATCAGAACGGCATGGAAAAACGATTTGACCGCTTCCACCGCGGAATACGTGTATGGTGAGCAATTACGCTTGCCTGGAGATTTCTTCGAATCCCCAGGTCAAGACACCACAGCCGACTACACGGACTTCCTTGCTCGCCTGCAGCTTAAGATGCGCAAGTTGCAGCCCACACCTGCTGTTCGCCACGGAAAGCGAAACGTGTTCGTTCACAGAGACTTGGCAACGTCGTCTCATGTCTTTTTACGCAATGATGCCGTTCGAAAACCCCTGCAGCCCACTTATACAGGACCATATCCGGTGGTCGAGAGAAGTCACAAGCTTTTTAGAGTCGTAATCAAGGGTAAGGAAAATAATGTCTCCATCGATCGCCTTAAACCCGCGTATATTTTAGACGATTGCAACCTTCCTTCGACTTTGACGTCTAATCAATCTCTTACGACGCCGGAACCGGCGAAGGTCGAACGCAGGACTCGTTCTGGTCGCGTTGTACACTTTCCTAGTTACTTGTAATCGACCTAAAGGTCTCCGAAGGGGCTGATGTAGCAATAACATATTTGGTTTTTACTTTTGAAGTTATTAGTTTTAAATAAATATTATGTATGCCTGCGCGCTGCTGCCCGGCCGCCGTCCGCGTTATCGGATAACGGGATTAGCAACTCGAGCGATATCGTGCGCGCTCGGTTTTGCCAGGACGATCAGTCGAAACTGAGATACGACGCCGAGAGGCTGCGCGCAGGTCCCTCGAAAACATACCTAAATGTTCACGCGATTTCGTTTTAATTAAACGCGTAATAAACGTTTTTATATTGTAGAACTGGTGTCTATATTATCTACACCTATACCTACACAAACATTCGCTATTTTATTACACTAATCGATAGGATTATTATTCAGGATAAAATTTATCTAACAAACATTTGGTCTTACTCTCGTCTGTCGTACCAAGATATCCATGAAGAATACCTATTAAGTACAAACGTGACCTGACGCCCATGGACTTCTTTTTATAGGGTCATGTAAAAAATTATATTTATGAAACCTTTTATGAAGCCGTGCAAGAGCTAGGGGTTGCGGTAGAAAATGTTATTAGGGGCATACACCACAACACTTTGCTGAAGGCTACACGAAATGAATTTCAACGGACACTAAATTTGTGTATCTGGAACGAGGGGGCTCATTTCTAACAATTTATTAGTTAAATAATTTAAGTGTAACAAATTGATAATAAAATAAAGTTAGTGTTAGATTTTACGATCATTTTTAATCTTAAGACCAAAAGTTTGTTAGAGAAAATTTATTCTGAATAATAATCCTATCGATTAGTGTAATAAAATAGCGAGTGTTGTTTTTTTTCTTAATTTTAGTTGGTTCGAGTCAAGCGAGTTTTCGAAAATGTTTGAATGCAGTTTTGTTTCTTTTTAAAAATAAAGGAATGTCTCCTTTAAGTAAAATGAGCCAACTTAAGGATTTAAGGTAGTTTCCTTCCAGGGCCCGACTTATTTTTCCACCCTGTATACCTACTTACAAGATGATAACTAGCATTAACTAAATTAAATGAAAAATAAGTTTAATCTTAATAAAAAGGCCCTCGACGCATTGTACCGAGGATGCTGGCGGCATTGCCTCGCTGAATTGCAACGCTGATGCGTTGCGCGAGAAAGCCGCCAGCTCTTCGGTCACCAGTTAGGTACGTCAACTAGACGTTTCGCGATTTCCGCAAATAACTTTTGCGCACTGGGACCCCACGGACCGAGGGTCTCGACGCCAAATGGTACAAAGTTGTACTCTCTGCCGAGGCCTGTATATTTAATGAGTTTCAGATTTTCGGCATTTTCCGCCGCTGCACCCGCTTTAGCAATATTCCCGAATATATCACATCATTAAACATAAAGATTGCTTAACGTGACTCCTACGTGAATGATTGGTGACATTTAAACTATTCGCAATATCCAATAGGCAAACAAGTTAAATGAATAGAAAACTTTATTAACACGGAAACATTTCTGCAAAATGTCATCTTTATGTAATATTTAAAAGATATTGCCTAACGTGATGGCACCAATAATTGCCACTTTAAGGAGGTCGTGTATTTTAAAATTGGAATACCTAACCAAAAATATAGGATTTCTCTAATTATCTCCAAGCTCCAGTACTGGATTCCCACATTATTTGAAAGATATATAAAGCAATCTATGAAATGCGACTATCCGCAGCAGAACCAAGGTAATCGGTATAGCCCTCCGAATCGCTAAACTTAAGTAGCAGTGGGCGGCGGGGCACATAGCACGTAGAACCGATGGCCGTTGGGGCGGAAAGGTTCTCGAGTGGCGACCACGTACCGGAAGTACAAGGTGGACTGATGACCTGGTAAAGGTTGCGGGAGTCCGCTGGATGAGGGTGGTGCAGGACCGGTCACTTTAGCACTCTTTGGGGGAGGCCTATGTCCACCAGTGGATGTCTGTCGGCTGATATGATGATGATGATGATGATAAAATAAACTAAAATTCTAATATAATAATATTATTTGTAGGTATAGCACCTACT
Organism: Epinotia ramella; assembly: GCA_947578815.1. Taxonomy (NCBI): domain Eukaryota; kingdom Metazoa; phylum Arthropoda; class Insecta; order Lepidoptera; family Tortricidae; genus Epinotia; species Epinotia ramella. The sequence continues at coordinate 14,806,486 of OX388224.1, read as the reverse complement.
TAAGTATAGGCAAAAGAGTACCTGCTCTCACTCTTGATTGTTTCTTATTGTTTACAGACGCGCTGATACCACCACTTCATCTTTAGGGTTCCGTACCCAAAGGGTAAAAACGGGACCGTATTACTAAGGCTCCGCTGTCTGTCTGTCCGTCTGTCACCAGGCTGTATCTCATGAACCGAGATAGTTAGACAGTTGAAATTTTCACAGATGATGTACGAAGGTTCGCTAGGTGTTCTGCTGAGGTAAATATTGCACTTTTTAAAGCCTTCTGCCAATCTTTCTACGCTGGCGCCCTGTGGGTTAAGTACACAAAGCGAGCTTATAGCGCCCTACGCGTTCAGTGTAATAATGTTTTCAGGATGCTGTTAGGAAGGCCCAAATGGTGTAGTGCCTCGGGGATGTTCGCAGAGGCACGCATAAAATTTCATCCCTGATGGCTCGAGTTAGAAAAAGTACTAACAGCATCCTGAAAATGTTGGCTGGTAGGTTTGACGGTCCAATACTGGAGTATTGGATTGGGCAGGTCAAATCTACATTATTATATATAAAGTAAATGTAATATGTTCTCTGTGTGTCAGTCTCTGTTGTGTGTCAAATTGTTGCTGTGTACAAGTTGTGTAACCTAACCTAATAATTAAAATTAAATTAAATTGTATATTGTAACTAACACCTCTTATATGGGTCGGTGAAGACCTGAAATAAAATATTTCATTCATTCATTAATTCATTCATTTCTGTTGCCGCTATGACAACAAATACTAAAAACTGGCCAAGTGCGAGTGGGGCTCCCATACAACAGACATTATTTTTTTGCCGTTTTAGATAGTGGTACGGAACCCTTCGTGTGCGAGTCTGACTCGCATTTGGCCGGTTTTTAATTTACCATTTTATACAAAACGAGCCATGTCTATCTATAATTTACTGGGTGAAAGGAGGATAGACACTACAATGATTCAGTGTTGCCGCATAAAAAAAATGTTGCCTGTTTAGTATCAACGCTTAAAGAAAAAAGCGGCCAAGTGCGTGTCGGACCACGCACAACGAGGGTTCCGTGCCTATTAAAAAGGTCGTATCGTTACTGAAATCTTACGGCACTTACGTCCTTTTCTTTAAGGAGGGCAGTTTTTTAGAAATATCTCAAAAACCTGTGAACCGATCTTATTCAAAACAATTTTTGATGAGAGAATTTAATAAGCCCTATGAGCATGATTTTGTTCGTATTTTTAAATAATCAATCAAAATTAAAAAAAAATTTTTAGGAATTTAGTTACAAAACTATGTAGCGGTTAACAAAATACACCTATCCTTAAAATTTTATTCAAATACACCTCATAGTTTTCGAGTAAAATCCCTGTGACATACGGACGGACAGACATACAGACAGACAGACAGACATGACAAATCTATAAGGGTTCCGTTTTTTGCCATTTGGCTACGGAACCCAAAGAAGTGTTCATGATTGGTGCATGTCTATTATTGGTGGCATCACGTTAATTACATAGAAGCAAAACCGACATTCATACTCATAATCCAAATAATTTGTCATTAAGGGTTGCGAAACAGCTTTTTCATGCCGCGACCCCCTTAGTACAGAAAAACATATTTCGTGACCGCCCCCTACACTGGTCAAAATACTTACAGCGTTTTAACTTTTAAAATATGAGTAGCCGCGACCCCCTTTAGAAGGCTTCACAGTTTGAAAAACACTGCACTAGACTAAATAAACAAACACCCTCAGTTTGGCGATCTTGAAATGTATATAAGATGCTAAGCGCTAAGATGTTTTTTTGAAATAAATAAATTGAAATTGAAAAACCGAATAGAGACGGGTAATTAATAATTATACTCGTTTCGAACAGCAGTGTGCGCAAGCTCGGGAGAGCTGTCACACTTTTGGTAAAGATATCGTCTCATAGATAGATATGTCGCCAAGATCCGCGATTTAAGTATCAAATCAGTATGTATATAAGCATGTGTATAAGAAAACATGAGACCATGAATCGACTGGTCAAACGATAGGTAATATTCGGTTTTTATCCGTACTATGTATTTGGTGAGCGGTGAATTTAAAATCAGAGCTGCCAAAATGTCATTACAGGCGTGTCAATTTTATTATCTGACGGTAAGCTTACGAACAGCTATATTATGGATTATTGGAGGGGATTGTCGCCATCTTGGCGAGAGTCACGTCTGTTTGATTTTATAATGGTTTAATTCGTTATTCGTAGTTAATTTATACACTTACTGACTCTGGCAATGGATTATTAGTGTTTGTTCCTGTAATTCCTGGTGAGTTTTTAATATGATTAAATAGTTGTGTGTTATGTATTTCGCGCCGTGCTCTTAGCTATGGCAAATGATGCGAAGTAAAGCAATATCAAGAGATCAGCGATTCAGGGTATACAATACCACATTGAAGGAAAAATGCTTTACGTCCGACATAAACACGATCATGCTGGCTATCAGGGGCATTAGAATAAGGCTAAGGTATGCACTGCCTGACGTACAAGGTGACTTAGGGGTTCCCGGGGTAGTACACGGTAGCAGTTGGGGGTTGTCACCGTTAAAAAAAAAGGTAGGACCCACAGAGGCATGACGCTAGGGCGGCACTGGTGCGTTCCGTAGGAGATCCCAGAGCCGTCCGAAATGCGTCGAGGAGGACCATCGGGTAGTTTTTAGTCGGTGCGAGTTCGAAAGAACCTCCGCGCTATCCCCGTGGCGCGGAGGTATAATGACTGCTCTAGTTATTGGCCACTCCACAGTAATTGGCACTCTTGGCGAGACAGAAAGAAACAAGGTAATAGACTTGTGCACTCGTATGAACGAGACAAAAATATTACCTGTGTTTCTCCTGCTTTCGTTTCAGTTTTCTTCCTTGTTTCTTTCTGTCTCGCCAAAAGAGTGGCCAATAACTATAGCAGTCACTAGAGTCCATAATGGATTCAAATAAATGAAGGTAATCGCGACGTAATACATATTTATATATAATTTTGGAAACACTGAATAGAAAGAAGTCCTTGTAATAATAAAACATTTATTTATTTATTTCCAACCACAGGACAGTATGTAACATCCAAACATGTACTTAGTATATTTCATACATACCTAATCTTACAAAATTAAGTATCAAAATGGTATAGATTCAATAAATTCTTATACAACAGAATTAAATAAATTTTACATTAATTATTCGTTTATTATGCTTTAAAATCGTATCCCAAAGGGTATTATCATGAACATCGCGACTAATAAGAAACTAGCCCCTTTATTCATAAACCTTAACAAAACTCTCTTAGCTAAAATGTGTTTTCTCCTTTTCTCATAAACATAAATGTCTAAGTGATAAGGACAACAAAAGTAACAGCATTTTAACTAATATAGGTTTAATGGTGTTTTATGAATAAGGGGATGTGTTTATTTTACATCACTTTATTTTGGAAACTGATCCAGATTATTAAGTTCAATAAGAAGTGGTTATTCATTAGGTAATGTCGACTACTGGTACCATCATTGTTTTATTGTATCAAGTTTACACACAATAGTACATTAGTGACCTAGGGCGGTAAAAGACGGTTTTTTTTAAACAAATTATGTTTCAGATCGCTGGTATTTGACCGAGCCGAAGGCAAGGGTTATTATGCTATCTTAGGCTTTCTCTGTTAACGCCTGTGGTGAGTACAAAACTTTACGTCTACCCCTAGCCAAGAAGTATTTTTTCCCGCGCGTAGCGGGCGGTAATTGACACTTTAAGGCCAAGTGTGACGTAAACATTTTAGTGGTATTCCACTTAATCAAGCTAGCTATTCGCAGCTTGATTAAGTTTTGAATCTCTGTCATTATTTAGAGTATTTTCGGTCAGATGTATAATATCTTAAATATAACAAGTACTTACCATTAAAGTACATATGCCGCTGCCGATAAGACAATTGGAAGAAAATTAGATTATAAAAAGATTTATAAAAGAAAATGTGTAAAAAGATGGATCTTATGAATGATATTGAATTTATTTCCTTTTTAACTTACTTAAAATAATTCATAGCTGACCCCGTATCATGGTCGGCCTTATCACGCGATAAGCGACAAGATAGGAGCGTCGTCTCGTCCTATCAAACGGTGTCAGCCAGTGACGGACGCTCTATCTTGTCACTTATCGTGTGATAAGGCCGACCATGATACGGGGTCTGATTGCTTTAAATAAGCACTAAAATTCAGATTATATTTTTGTCAATTATTGGCTACTTAAACTAAAATTAAACCTTAAAACCTGCACTGTCAGACACTAGGACTACAATTGTCCTAGTGTCAACCACTGAGACTAACTTAGTTTCCGAAGTACCTTGGACTTTTACAATAACTGCGTTCTTTTAGAAGGACTGTTCAGCGAATAATAAATTAATACATAATGCCGTTATTATAGAAACAAGGCAAGTAAATATACTTAGTGGCTTATTATTAAGCATAACTTAATCTAGGAATAAGTTAATTTACGTTAATAGTTTACTACGAATAGGAACATCATTTCGCTTCGGCGGGAGTGGCTTGGTCGGCGGAGGCGGGCGATTTACTGAAAACAAAACGAAATAATATTAAATTAATACGTAGTAGTTATATTCTCTTTGATATTAATTACAATCTGTGACATATAAACAGTTTTGACATATCCAAAAGTTGTTTCATTTCATGTCGCTAACGCCTTCTATCGTCAAATTACAGAACTATTCCGCTCAGTTCTGCTACTCGCCGCCGCAGCGCTAGCGTCTATGCTGACACAGTTATAACTCACCTCACACAACATTATCAACTAGACTAGACTAGAGCGATTTGCAACGCGAGGGCGACCTTTATGCGTCAGCCCCCCGATTCAGTAACTTGTTTTAAGCTCACCTCAACGCTCACCCACAAATATATCTTGACTCCGCGATGCGTAGTAACTAAGCGTAGGTAGAGGTCTAGTTTCGTGACGGGTGACCGGCGGGGTTAGCCGCATCAAGTCGCCCAAGTTGCTGAAATGGCAGTCACGTCGCTAATCGCCCAACCAGTGCGGCCCCTTACGATGTCCACTGGAAGACAGAGCTAGCAACAGCTAGCAGTGCTATTCTAACCCATACAGGGACAGGATAACACTGTTAATATTGAAATTCCTTACATGTTTCGGTCTAGTTGGGTACAGGAAGGTGGATACCACGCTCCTGCCGTAGAGATTCTTGGCCGTGCAGCTGTATTCGCCCATGTCGTCCCAGAGAATTCCTGTTATGTGGAGGTCGCCAGAGGGCAGCACCTGTGAACGAATTATTTCAATAAATAATAGCTTCTATACACGGTGCTCGCGAGGAATCCAAAAGATTTTAACCACGCACTCCTTGGGTCATTAGGATTAAAAAATATATAAGAACCAGCGTCAAACCCGGCTTAGTTTTGAAGATATCATACATTTTCATGTAAACTGTTTATTGTGATTACTAAGTGTATTAAGCTCTTTTGATCGCGACGTTGCCACCTATGTTGTTAAGTTTAGCGTCGCTATTGACAGACATCAAAGTGACAGCTACCACTCACTAAATTCATCTTTTTTTGGAAAAAATATCGGAAACATTTTATTAAAAAGGATAAGTTTCATAGGGAAGCTATAGTTGTCATCCAAATTTTATAAAAAAAAATAAAAATAAAAATTCAGCAAAAAAAAAAAAACTTTTTTTTTTTGCTGAATTTGACTCGGGTTCATTTTTTATTACTCCTAATGACCCAAGGAATGCGTGGTTAAAATCTTTTGGATTCCTCGCGAGCACCGTGTATAGGTTAAATCAATAGCTTTGAGCCATCATGGAACGCTGTCATAAAAAAAAAATGGCAAGGGGCACTTTTACAAGTAAAATAAAATAACACTCACTCATAAAAGTAGCATTGCATAATTATAAATAATTCAATGAATTTGTCTGCAGATAAAAAAAAATAGATACGTAGATGTACCTATTTAAACGGACTTTTTAACGTCAATTAAATATGGAATACACTAATCGAATAATTTACGAGATGTATAAGATCTCTGTGGCAATAAAAGTACAATCAGGCTATTCGAATAGAAGATTTGTGCCAAATAATAGCGAGGACCTACAAAATTAAGCATTTTGCTAAGAGCTAATCACCCTAAGCGATATAATCATCATCATCATCATATCAGCCGAAAGACTCCTAGGCTGGACAAAGGCCTCCCCCAAAGAGTGCCAGTGACCGGTTCTGCGCCACCCGCATCCAGCGGACTCCCGCGCCCTTTACCAGGTCATCAGTCCACCTTGGGGCCGCCTACCCACGCCGCGCCTTCCGGTACGTCGTCGGTCGCCACTCAAGAACCTTTCCGCCCAACGGCCATCGGTTCTTCGTGTTAAGTGCCCCGCCCACTGCTACTTAAGTTTAGCGTTTCGAAGGGCTATGTCGGTTACCTAAACGATATGATACAGAGAACAAATAGGTATAATTGAAAAATAAACCATCATCGTTTGAAGCCCAGGACAAGACTCGAACTCGTGCCCTCTGTATTGCCGGTACAGCGCTCTCCCTCTGAGCTACCCACATTTACACGAAAAAATTTTTTTTTAATATTTTGTTTCGTTAAGAGGCAATAATGTAATGTAAAAAAGAGGTAGATAGGCCTATTGCTTCAGTGTCGCGTCGTCAATGGTACGTATAAACGTGTCTCAGCAGTCAGATTTGGTGGCCATTTTCAAACACGGAACTTCATATAGACAACGTATCTACCTCTTTTTTATATTACATCATTGTTAATAGGTGTAAGATAATTACCCTCATCCTAGAGTTGCCGTAGATGATGTTATGATGCTGATCCTGCCAGTACACCTGCGGCTCAGTGGGGCTGTAGACACGGCAGGGCAGCACCACGTCACTGCCGATGTCTTGGAAGAGCTGGACGTAGTAGAAGGTGATGACGGGGGCCGCGGGGAAGAGGGGGAGGAGGAGGTTGGCTTCGTCACCTAGAAGTAAATGTATAAACATTTTTAAATGATAAGAACACATTAAAAGCTAGGTAGGGTTGTTCAGGCATGCGAGTGTGAGTTGCACGGCGGCCGAGGGAATCCCGGCTCGTACCAATGAGTTCTTCAACTTATGTACGGAATTTATTTGATGTTTACCCTTAGCTTTTCAGCGAACGAAAAACATCGTGACGAAACCTGCATACATCTGCGAAGAAATTCAAAGGAATATGTAAAGTCCCCAATCCGCACTGAGCCAGCATGGGGACTACTGCCCATAGAAGACGAACTCATTGTGAACTTTATCGCTTTCTCCGCTACCGAAAGGTTGTCTGGAAGAGATCGCTCTTTAGCAACAAGACTGCCCGTTGTCTACCCCTTCATGTTTTCGTTTGTGCGAGGTGTGCAATAAAGAGTGTTTAATTGTATTGTATTGTATCCTGGGCATGGCGCCTAAATGTAACGAACCATTGACACGCCAAAACGCTGTCTCAAGCTGGTCATTCACGAAACCTCATAATAAATTGATCGTGCTATAGATTATATGATTGAACTGCATTCCAAATGCGACTTGTATGTGAACGTAGGTTAGTCTTAAAACGCCTATAGGTTTTTGCGGGCAAATAATTGGATTTGTGCATTGTTCGATGATCTACGGTAGACAATCATTTGCCGCTAAGGCCTACTGTCTAACAAATCTTATTTTTGGCAGATAGAAACCCGAAATCATGGCATCCCGCTCAACCGCATACCACGTACTCTATACTCTTAATGGTGGTAACTTACCTGGCTCAGTGTACACAGTAGTAGACGCAGTTTCAGTAGCAAGGTCGGTGCTGGCGACGCACGTGAACACATCACCGCTCACGGCAGCCGACACGACCAGCGTGGACATCAGCCAAGCCATGCTGGATGGGTACACTGCTTGGATCTCGTTGGATTCGTCCATGTACTGCAAACATTTTTATACTATAACTAAGGCAAACAGGCATTCACCGTAATTCAAGTCTATGGACGCTAGTGACCCCAGAAGAATCAGTAGTGCGTTGCCGACCGTTTATTGATTTCAGGAGTTGTTGTGTTGATAGGTACCTGCGAATGAGGGTCCCTCACTCTCAACGCATTCTCGGCAGCTACAGAGCAAGTAGTGGTGTCATTATTTAATGGCTGCGGTCTTCTGTAAGGTTGGGCTGCTCCAAAGTCCAAACATGTTTGTGGTTCTTCAAAAGAGGTGTAAATATATATTCTTAAAGGGTGTGCAACGTGCATGTGACCCCCGGAGTTGCAAGCGTCCATAGGTTACGGTGACAGCTTACTAGCATATGGTCTTAAAGTGACATGTTATAAAAAAAGACCGGGTTGCACTCCGGGAATGCCGGCAGAAGTGTAAACTCAATAACAAGAACACTTCTATAAGTGAGAACCTGTAATTGGCTATATGGTTTTATTATTTTGACTATAAATATGTTGCGCTGTTGGTTTTCCATGTATCAATAAATAAATAAATAAATAATTAAATAACATTGTAACAGTTTTTCGATCAGGTCACGTGACATCTTATGGTGTCACCCTAAAAACGAATTTGACGCAAATTTATAAACAATTATCAATTATTAAGGCGGGCGGCCCGCGGGCGCGTTGGGTGCGACGGGCCGCCGGCTCCGGGCGGCGGCAAACACAATACCAATTTGTTTTTGCCATTGCCAAATATTTTTAAAAGCTTTATCTCTTTAGGAATAACGTCTAAATTCGAACTATTCGAATTTGCACAGCAGATGGCGGTGGCGATCAAAATATCAATTTGTTTTTGTCGTTGGTAAATATTTTTCTAAGCTTTATCTCTTTAGGAATAACGCCCAAATTCGAACTATTCGAATTATCTCAATAGCAAAACGGTGAAGGACGCGTTGGTATTATTACTAATTTATTTGCAGAATATGCTATTGCAAAAAGTGTTTAACGGCTTTATACTCTTACGGATAGCGTTCAGTTTTGAATTAAGTTGAATCGGCTAGCAGCAAAAAGTGACCTCCTTCACATCTGACGTCACAAAACTCTGTCGCGTATTTAACAATTTTTCCCCATCCCAAAAAGTGCTCAGCGCCGCTAAAGAAGTTTTCACTTCAAAAAACAAATTAACGAGATGATATTCCGATGAGCTCTACAATAATGCTTTTTCTAGCTTGATAAATCATCTCATTCACTGTCCACAACTTCTATGTAAGATAAGATTTAGAGTTTCATACCCTCGGAGTACAATCGATCCATAGTCCCCTGTTTTTAGGAAACCTGTTCATGGCTCCCCGGGTAATGACTGCTCAATAAACACATCAGCCACTGCTGTGATAGTAACTTTGACTCATTGCCCAGGTTCCGTAAGTCGTTGCTAGATAATGATCAGGTTTTTTTTTTAATTTTACGATTAATGCATTTTGATGTAGGTTCTTGTACTTCTCATTAATCTTTTCATGTTGTGTCTGTTTACCTTTAATAAGTTATCACTTAATGTATTACTTGGCTGAACATTGTAAATGTATTGGATGTTGGTAGATAAATAAATAATTTGATAGATTGAACTCACATCAGTAATAGGTTCTCCATTCTTCAGCCACCGCACCGTGGGCGTCGGCACACCCATGACCTCGCATCGCAGCTCGAGAGGGACCCCGTCCAGGCGGGCGCTCTCGGGAGGCACCTGTTGTATGGACAGGAGGTTGCGGGAACGCCTCTTGGCGGGAACCACTGTAAGCGTTGAATATATTATAAGTTATTGTCGAATTTTGGTGGAAGCTTATTGCCGATTGTACTTTTAGTTTGGCTGCACGGCTATGTCGAATGAAATTTTATAGAAACCGATGCTGAATTATCTGCCACATTAAGCCTCCCTTGCACAAGATTTTATTGTATGATTTTAACACATGTTCACATACTATTAATACAGCACCCTGTCTGTATGAAATACTTATGTATGTTCGATGACAACGATCTTTTTTATTTCATAAATAAGACCTCTACCCAGCTGATCCGATAATAGAGACTGAAGACCAGTGCCACTCCTTAATTACAATAGATAAACCTGTCGAGTTTATGCACATAGAACCCCCTCAATTAGTAGTTGATGTACAACATAGTATGTTTTTCTTGACATAACTCACTTCTTTTAAACCGACTCAAAAAAAAGAAGGAGGTTCTCAATTCGGTTGTATTTTTTTTTTTTTCAATATTTGTTACCTCAGAACTCCGTCATTGATGAGCCGAATCGATTTTTTTTATTTTTATTTGTAAGTATATATGCTTCCAGGTGGGTCCCATTTTTTTCAAAATTCAGTTGGATGATGGGGTCCATGAGGAATTGAGGGAACCCCTCAATTATATTAGGCACGCGTGTAGTGATTTTGGAATTTTCTATTATAACTAGTGTATTTACACCCGGAAATCATAAATTTGGTGGAGTGGAATTGATGATGAAGACCACAGATGACTTATGGAATTCCTCAATTATGTACTTAAAAGTACAAAAGTAAATCACAGATTCTGATAAGATTCCGTTGAAATAGCAACTAATGAAGTGCCAAAGATGATCCTTGTGGATTCGACGGAATTCCTCAAATATTATCGGCCCACATACAGCGATTCGGTTTTTTTCTCTAATAATCAACGCATTTGCTCTCGGAAATCAGTTCATGTGGTAAATTGGAAAAGAAATGTAGAAATATTCTCGTGCCTTGATGGAGTACCAAATTGAAGTCGGTTAATAAATTATTATGCCTAATAAATAATGGGATTGTCTTTCATTGTTAGTTGTAAACAAAGCGATTGTCTTTTATAAAATTGTATTTTTGTTAGAAACTTAACAGATTAGAATTATAAAGCATCCTATTAAATTATTCTTGCTAATTTCCAATTAAACTTCACATCAAACTGTCGTTCTCGCCATTACCGAATCACCAATGGATATTCACTTGATTTGAATTTCAGAACTACGAATACAGAAGGATTGGAGTCGGCATATTTCAATTTATTTGAATTTAAAAGTAGATTTCTCGTCTCGTGATTTTGCAAGTCAAAGCCAGGTGGCCCAGAGTGTATAATGTATTTATTTAAAACGATACGTGCTCGATTTTGCTATATATAGTTGGACCATTTTACTTTTTGAGAACCACAAAGTATGTCCCTGTTCATTTTGAATTCAAAAGTCGTGACTAAATAGTGTAATTTTTGGGAACTACATTTTAACTAGGGCGACCGAGCTCTGTTCGAGTGTAAATAGAGAAAACGAATTTTCCCAGATATGCTAGCATAGCTATGCATAGCTAGATAAATATTTCTTCTCATGATATTGCAAATTTCATAGAAATCGTTAGAGTACGGCTCTAACGATTTCTATGCGTGTCATGTCGAATTGCGTGGTTGGAGGGTAGCCTGTGGGAAATCCAGCGGGGCTAGCACAACTGACGCCGCGCCGCGACGCGAGTCGATAAAGATCTACCCTCCTCTTTCTAATTTGCACGGTGCAAGTGAGAAAGGAGACGCTCAGTCGCGCGCAAAGCGACTTGTCAGCATATTGTGCTAGACGGACAGGGGAAGCCTCCGGCACGACCACGCGGAGAAGTTTAAGCACTGGAATACTCTACGAGTTTGCGCTCCAGTGAGATTGCTTGAACGGTATCAACCGAATCTTGGGTGTGAGTGGTGTCGATCTAATGGGAGTTTTATCGCTGGTTCACTAAAACCTAGCCTAGCTGAGAAGAGTCCAGCGAGAAACTCAGCTAGGCCCGACTTGGGTCGGACTGACTCTACCCGATATGCGGCGGTACCGCGACGAATAGGGACTGTAAAATACATACTGAAAGCCTTTATATTATTGTCCATTTGTTTGTTGTCTAGCTGTGCGTTCGCTTCGAACCCGCACTGCAGCGACACCAGCGCCGCGGCGAGAAGTAGCGACACTAAGTTTAACATCTTTGCTATCCGATGGTAGATGGCGCTGAGTAGAAACGTTGGTAATCTGGAACAAAAGATGAGTTCTTAGGGATTGCTTCAAACCAAATGATTCCGGTAGGATTGTGAAGGATAGGCGACGGGCCTGTGAGTCTTCTGCACTCGCAAACGTCCATAATTATAATCCTAAAGACATGCCGTGAATACGCATTCAGCTTAGCTGGTTGACTACTATACCGTACACTACTCACCAAATAGGTATTATTAAGAAAGAAATATTTATTCGAGACAAAATCAAAACAACACATAATTGAAATATTTACAACAAGTATATATAAAAAAAAGGACAGACAGTTGTATGTAGAGGGGGGTTAGGTGGCGATGTTGGGTAGAGCTGCCCCGTCGTTTAAGCCGAAAAAATGGTCATCATCATTTATTTATTTATTTATTTATTTATTTATTAAATAATTGAGTATCCATGACATTACAGTTTATCCAATGCGTCATGACACTTATAACTTAGCAAATAACAATGATTAAAAATTACAATGGTACAGTTGATTCCTTGGCATCCATCGTCTCACTGAATCTCAGACATTCACAACACACAGCCGCCCATCGCCAAGCAAAAAGGTCACATTCAGGTGCTGATGCCATGAGCGCATTAAGCTGAGAGAGAGCGCGGAGCAGCGGCGAGTTCTTGCGCGACACAGTACGGGCCTCTGGCACCGCTAATAAATCGCGTCGTCGCGTCCTGAGGGTTATTCTGGGCACATCTGGAACAGCTAGTCGCACAAGTCGACCCACTAGTTCTGGACAGTCCGACTCTCCTCGCAGGGCCCGGCACGCAGTGACCAACAAACTGTAATTGCGCCTGACCTCTAGGGAGTTGTAACCTAGAGTACCAAGAATATATTTTGTTGGGTATAAATACGGATAATATCCATACATTTTTTTATATAAAAATCTAAGGAATACTTTTTGTATCTTCTCTAAAATGAGGCTATACGTAGATTCATACGGTTGCCATATGAGCGACGACGTCTCGAGCTTACTCCTAACTAATGCATTATAAACTAACTTCATTGACAAAGGGTCATGGAAATTTCGCAGGTTGCGGATAACAAAACCTAGTGTCTGATAGCTGCTCGTAGCAAGGGATAAAATGTGGTCATGAAAAGTGAGTCGCGTATCAAAGACTACGCCTAGATCTTTAACAGAGAGGACACGGTTGATGGGTTCAGGCCCAAGCATATACTGGGCATGCAAGGGACTACGCGCGCGGCTAAAAGAACAGATACCACATTTTTCAATATTAAAATGAAGTTTATTATCCAGACTCCACCGGAAAACCAAGTCGATGTCATCTTGTAACGAATCACAATCAGTTCTTTGCTCCACGCCATAAACGAGCTTTAAATCATCGGCGTATAATAGGCATTGAGCCGATCGAAGAACCGAGTTGAGATCGTTTATCATTATTCCAAACAATAGAGGCCCTAAAATGGAGCCCTGACTGACGCCAGATCGGGTATGATATGACGACGAGACAAAGCAGCCATGTCGGACATACTGCTCTCGATCGCGCAGATAACTTGCAAAAAAGGCGAGTAACTTGGGAGAGAAGCCAATATCATCAAGTTTACCTAGCAGCACATCATTATCCACGCGATCGAATGCCTTCCTAAAGTCGAAATAGACGACATCGACTTGGATGCCCCTATCCAGGTGCTCCGTAATACTGTCAACCAATGTGAGAAGATTTGTATTAACAGAACGATTAGGTCTGAAACCATGTCATCATATCAGCCGAAAGACGTCCACTGCTGGACATAGGCCTCCCCCAAAGAGTGCCAAAGTGACCGGTCCTGCGCCACCCGCATCCAGCGGACTCCAGCAACCTTTACCAGGTCATCAGTCCACCTTGCGGGGGGCCTACCCACGCCGCGCCTTCCGGTACGTGGTCGCCACTCGAGAACCTTTCCGCCCCAACGGCCATTGGTTCTACGTGCTATGTGCCCCGCCCACTGCCACTTAAGTTTAGCGATGCGAAAAAATGGTATTTATTATTAATCATGATTAACTAGCTTCCGCCCGCGACTTCGCCTGCGTGGACCCGGGATAAAAACTATCCTGTATTTTAATCCAGGCTGTAAACTATCTTCGTGCAAAATTTCATCTAAATCGGTTTAGCCGTTTAAGCTTGATTGAGTAACAAACATCTAAACATCCAATCTTTCGCATTTATAATATTAGTAAGATACATATTATGATCACAATGATAACTTCGATCGTAGTGGAAAATTGAAAAATTATTCGCCAAGAGCGGGATTTGAACCCACAACCTCTGGAATCCGTCCATCGCTCGCTTCGGTGTAAAATACAATAGTGGAAGGGATTAAAAGATTCGTTGCCATCAGCGGACCCACGGTAGCTCAAGAGCGATGGACGGATTCCAGAGGTTGTGGGTTCAAATCCCGCTCGTGGCGAATAATTTTTAAACTTTCCACTACGATCGAAATTTGGTATTTCGTTAGCGGACGTTTCCGCTTAATAAACAATTCACAATGATAATGTTTATTAATAACTAGCTTATGCCCGCTACTCCGTTCGTTCATAAGGTAGCTCCATACAAACTTTGAGCCCCCATTTCACCCCCTTACCGCCTGGCCACGACTTTGCGCGACCTGCTTCGGCGGCGGCGACTAGCGGATCGCGCATAATACAAAAACAGCGCGGAAAAGAAGAGATGCCACGAACTTCCGCACCGGCGACCAAGCGCGCGGATTTACTCGACCGACCGGCGACTGCGGGCAGCGGACTGGTGGCGGGCGGAACGAACAAAGACAAGGCGCGCGAACGTGCGGCCACGACTCAGAGCGGTGCGACCGGTATTAGCGGCGGCACGGATCGGGCGGTGATTTTAAGAACAAAGTTTATTGTATTATCCGCGTTTCTGTATATGCTCGTCCAAGTGTTGTAACAAGTAATCAAAAGTTTCCACACTCATCCGTGTGTATTCATATAACTTTTGGGTATGCTCACTAACGTATAACGTCGTCTATTTGTCACGTTCACACCTTCTCTCATATTTAAAATTTCTCCCATGAAATAGGAGCTGCTTTCGAGGCACTGAAGACAAAGACATTTTAAGTCACCCGAGTATGTCCCATCCACTCGAAGTCGCCGCGGCTACTGCGGATTACGTGGCCTGCTCGCCGCCCCGCTCTAAATTCCGCACCGCAGGTCGCTTAAGTCGTGGCCAAGGCGTTAAGGGATGATTTCCGGGATAAAAACAATTCTATGTCCGTCCCTGAGACTCAAACTATCTGTATCTTTATACCTTTCATCAAAATCGGTTCATCGGTTTAAGCGTGAAGAGTTAAGACACACTTTCGCATTTATAATATTAGGTAATATTAGTTTGGATATTTAAAATAAAAAAAGAGGAGACTTGAAAGTTTCAAATATATATGTCGCATTGAAGATTAAATTTCGCGTGCTAATGCTAACCACCCGTTGCGGGAATACAGGTGTGAGTTTATGTATGTACACGGCAAAATGTCGTCTTCTATACAAATTAAAGTCGTAGGAAAATGCATGTGTGTTTAGCTTGCGTTGCATAAACATCAATACTTAACTGGATGTCAAATACTGTAATCTGAAACTATAGGTCACGATACTTTGCGCTTAATGCTAACCCATATTGCTTAAAAGATTTATGTATTAAGTAATACAACTTATATTGAGACATAAGGTTTTTACGATCTGGTATAATGGTTTTGTTATGTGTATTGCTGACTGTAGAAGTATTTTACTACGTTGTAAAATTATTCCATTGATGACATAATTAATATGCGTGATTGAATAAATAATACGAAAGGTAGGAATATTATCATCCTCCTAGCGTTATTCCCGTGCCCTAAACAAGCCCAAGATTTGGCATAGGCACTAGTTTTACGAAAGCGACTACCATCTTACCTTCCCACCCAGAGGGAAAACTAGACCTTATTGGGATTAGACCGGATTCCTCAAGATGATTTCCTTCACCGAAAAGCCACTGTTCAATATCAAACGACATTTCGTACATAAGTTTTTGAAAAAAGCCAGTGGTTCGAGCCGATTTGAACCCACTATCTCCGGATAGAATGTCTGCCTACAATCAAGCAGGCCGTGTGCTTGGTGGCCACCTTCGTGTAGCATGTGTCCTGTGGTATGCGTAATCGATTCATGCTCAATTTAACTAGATTTTTCGAGACATTTAATTTACTTTAATTTGCTCTTATTATAAAAATTGGGTGTGGTAATCAATTGTAGTGTAATGTTAAATGAATTAATGTGTTTATTATTAATATTAAATGTATGATGGATAAGGTGTAATAATTCAGACACAATTTACGAGTACATATTGTTTTTTATGAATAAATAAATAAAATGAAATGATCGAGTGGAAAGATTCAACTGAAGTCCTTACTTTATTAGGAGCTGTGTAGGGTTATTTTTAACCCCCGTCGCAAAGAGAGGTGTGTTATAAGTTTAACGTGTCTGTGTATCTGTGTATCTGTCTGTGGTATCGTAGCTCCCAAACGGGTGGATTTGAATGCGGTTTTTTTGTGTTATAGATAATTTTATCTCGAGTGTTCTTAGCTATGTTTCATGAAAATCTGTTTAGCCGTTTTTGAGATATCGAACTTTGTAAGTTATAGTTATTTAATCTAGTTTTATTGAGCGTAAGTAATAGGAAAATTAGAGCTTGTTTTGTTGCACTAGCGAATTACTTTCACAAAGTAGAATCGCATTTATATTTTTTTTTATATTAAGTCTCTGCTACCGCTATGTACTCCCTAATTAGTCAATGCTATGTACTCCGTAATTGTCGCATATATCAGTAGTGCATATATACCTTTTAAAATTAATTTAAGGCACAATGATGTAATATATGTGATGTGGCTGTATTTACATAAATAAATTAAATATATAAAAAAACGAGCGAGCGAAGCGAAGTTCTTCGTTAGCTTGGGAAAAGAATCTTCCGTATGTCAGACGTTTTTAGCTGTTTTTTTTTTTCTACTCACAAAGGCACTCTTACTCTTACCTTGAACTTTATCTTACTTTGAACTTTTGACAGCTGTCATCCCAGTACAATAAACGTCAAGAATGGCATATGATGACATACATTGTACTGGGATGACAGCTGTCAAAAGTTCAAAGTAAGATCTCACCAACTATAGTTTATATACGCATCTTGTGTATGGGACGCGCTTGTGATTATAGAGTTACAAATGTCCATAGGCTACGGTGTCTTAACATCAGGCCGACCGTATGTTTGTTTGCCACACAATAGGATGAACCAGCGTGAGTGCGGTTTTTATTCATCGAAAAATCTTGTCTGCCGTGATGGTTCTTAGCTACGTTTGATTTATCGCGGAGATTTTATGCTAATTGTGATAATTAACGAAGTTTACACATTCCAGTTTAGTGCTAGCGTCCCCAGGATTTTCAACTCCCCATACAAGAGTAGGCTCTCATTTGAAAAGCTTGCTGTGAATAACAAAGATAGAAAAAGTACAGGGGTCACAGGTTCGAGTCCTGTGGCTACAGATATACCATTTATCCATTATATTCGTTATCTGTATCATATCGTTTATGATCGTTGTAACTTCCACGTTAAGTTAACACGAAACAAAATATTTCATTTCGTTAAGAAGTGAAGAATGAAAAACTTTTGTCTCTATTTTTTCTATTATAAATTCTAGCCACAGAAACAGGTTTCTGACCTAGATATGATTACTACTGATGTGTAAATAAAGTCTCAAGTTATTCCAGCTTGCCGTTTTAAAATGTAAAGAAAACTACGTTTGTATGGGATGAGTGATGAACAATAGATCTTTTAGTTTCTTTCTAGCTTTTGTCCGGGTCTTCACTGCGTCTCCTCCCCCCCCCCCCCCTCATTTCAACCCTTAGAGAATAATTTCCGAGACAAAACTACCTCCATACCAAATTTCATTTCAATCGGTTCAGTGGTTTTACACTAACACTTTATGGATTTCAAATGTGTAATAAAAGGTTGTTTAACACACACAGGTAACAGAGAGACTCATTAGAAAAAAAGGATTATGATCCCGTTAAATGAGTCGTAAAGCAAACGATGTGATCTGAAGTATTTAAAACAAGTTAGAAACCGACCAACGACTTCTAAACCTCCCCGTTATTGCATTTGGCCTACGTGACTTCAAGCATTCACCCATTTTGGGTCAGATTAGGGCATTATTGCAACTTACTCTCATAACCGACAATCTCACATAATGTGTGCCCTTTATTGCATTTGGCCTACGTGACTTCAAGCATTCACCCATTTTGGATCAGATTAGGGCATTATTGCAACTTACTCTCATAGCCGACAATATCACATATATGTGTTTTGAAGTTGAAGCTAACGGCGTGATATTTTAAGAAACTTATGTAACAATCTTTCATTCACTAACTTCTCAAATTATTCTAGTTTAATCTAGTAAAGGGGGACTTTCGTGCAAATGGAAACCCAATTTATGAAAGTGTGTTACATAAGTTTCTTAAAATATCACGCCGTTGCCTGCGAATGTCAAAAAACGTTTTGTATGGTCGTCGAACCACCTTGGTAAAAACGTAAAATATGTATCCCAACTTCTGTATTTATTCTAGAATATTTTGAGTAATCAGTTAATTTAAATACTTTTAAAGTGACGTAGGTAATTGGTTTATTTAGAAATCCGGGAAATGATCCGTCGCTGCCAAAGTTTCGCTAGGCCAATTTATATCCGAATTTAAATCATCCGAACCTTACTCATCAAATTAGTGTGTCTCTGACAGGCTCCTAATACCCAAACTTTTTTGCGTAGTCCATGGACACTTGCAGCTCGAGCGCGTTGCTGACCTTTTGATTTGAGGATTCGTTGCGTCCACAGTTCGAGACAAATACAAGTCCCTCGCTCTCAAAATTCATTCCAAATCATCATTATCATCCTCATAGCGTTATTCCCGGTTGTGCCCTAAAGGAGCCCGGGGTCCGCTTTGACACCTTATCCCAAGATTTGGCATAGGCACTATTTTTTACGAAAGCGACTGCCATCTGACCTTTCAACCCAGATGGGAAAACCAGACCTTATTGGGATTATACCGGTTTCCTCACGATGTTTGTTAACAATATTAGATTAAAATGTGTATAGAATGTGATATAATGTCAGTATTGTGTAACAATTACTTTACATAACAGCCGTGTATGACGTGTATGCATTCAATGCACTAGACACTTGTATTATCTATGTCTTAGGCAATCCTCTTGACATGATAATAGGATCAGAGACTGACAGAAGAATATTATAAATGCGAAAGTGTGTCTGTCTGTCTGTCTGTTACCTCTTCACGCTTAAACCGCTGAACCGATTTGGATGAAATTTGGTACAGAGATAGTTTGAGTCCCGGGGAAGGACATAGGATAGTTTTTATCCCGGTGAAAGTTTGTATGGAGCTGCGATATAAACGAGTTCCACGCGGACGGAGTCGCGGGCAGAAGCTACTAAATTATAAAAAAAAACTGCCTTCTGCAAATACTAGTGCTTACACCATAAAAGGCAAACTTTAGCTTTCTACTATTTCATTGGTATGCGATAACCGGAGAGCGTTGTAATCACGTCATAGGAGGTTTGTTTGGAAAAACTTATTCAATTTGACTAGGTGGATACACAACGTGCCAAAATATTCAACGTCAAGCGGTTGAAAACCAGTCACAAAAATTGCAAAAAGAAAACCAAAACATGTTTTAAAAAGTGAGTCTTACCTACACAATGGAAATTGAACTTTGAAGTTCCAGAGCTGTGTGCAGCAGTTATACACACTTAACAACGTGCATCTCACACTCCTTCAACGAATATGACTGGCTATTAACCGTTTGCGGCTTGACGTTTTGACTTTTGCTTTTGGTGTATATTTTTACCAAGTTGTAGTTGTGGCTAGAAAGCTGGCATTCCCAGATTTCGTTTCCACTTGCCTTCCAGCTAACTTAGTTGTCAGAATTGTGTGGACTCATTTTGGTATACTCGGTGTGTTTGGTAGAATTGTTCCCCTGAGGATGTGTTGAGCGCCTGCTCAATGTATCTTCAAATCAGTAAAGGTTTTCTATGGCCCTGCTTGACAACCTAGTTGCCGAAAACAATGGATGAGTCTTGGAACAATCAGAGAGTTATGGACAAAGTTGGAGGAGATCTCTTCGCCCAAAGAGGGGTTCATAATCTAGGTCAAATAATGAAAATAATGTTATTAAGTTTTTAAGAAATATACAAATTGCTTTCTTATTATGTATTATTACCTACTTTAGTCTACTGCTAAATTCTTCGCCCGGTATCCATATTGAATTTTTACAATGGCAAAATAAGTGCCGTGAATTTTATACGTATTTACCAAAACTGGCCATTTGTAGAAAATAAGTAGGTATTTATAAGTAATAACACCACACCACTATTGATAAAACATATTTGGCATTTGATTTCAATTTAAAAATATATTGAAAAAAAGTTGTTTAAGCGTTATGTACCCAATGTTTTCTGTGTTTATTGATTTTTTGTGATATTCACAAATACACGACTAGACTTTATAATCGGCGACACAATACTTTTGATTGGAATAAACTTTTGATTACTTTAGGCGGATTGTACATCAGTTTCTTTTTTTCAAACTAATCAACTGTAAAACGTCAAGATCGGTTCACTAATATGTATAAAAAATACTTTTCAGGATCGAATTCGATATTTTGCACCGACTCACACACGAACAGGTAAAACACATCAGTTTAAATGTATAATAATACGTACCTCACTCACGTTTGTTCACTAAATAAAGCCCGTCACACACTAGATGTGGCTTGTCTCCTAGTTTGGACGCGAATACGTGCTTTTTGGTATTTGCCACCCTTATATACGGCGGAGGCGCGGCCCACACGGGGAGGTTTTTCCGCGAGTAATTATATTACTGGCATTAATTGGATGTAATGTCCAATGAAGTTGTATGAATTTTTGAGAGACAGTGTTGATATTATTTAGTATTTGACATTTTATTCATTGTTTTATAAAATTAAATTAAATTAATTTATTAAAGACAATTAATAAAAACAAACATAATAAAACTTAACCTATAGGTATAAAAATATTTTATAATGAGTTAAATGCGTTATTTTACTCTAATGTGACAAAATTATTCGCATTTTAATAATTTTGGGGTTTCTTGGCTTTAAATAAAAGTTTACAAATTAAGCACGATTTTAGTTATGGCCAACCATTTATGAACGGCAACTTTATAACTGTTTTATGTGAAAACAATACATCGCTCTTTATTAAATAATAACAAACATGGATAATAACCAATATACTAACGTTGTTGGAACGCGTGGAGTATTGTAATTTATTCATTTATGATGATGTTCGTTGGATTCCCATTTGACAGATGTTAATTCGTATTCTTCAGTGAGTCGCACTATGTGCGTTAGTGTTGCGTAATTATGATGTAATATTACATTTTATTATAAATAAATAAAAACTCACCAGTAAAATCACGAACGGAATCACTTTTTAAATATGTTTTTAAAGTTCAAATAATAAAATAAACTTTTAAACATTTGACTGGGTAACGTGTTGACTTGACCGCGAGCGCAGAGCAACTGTCACGCCACTGTAAAATGAGCAATCCTCAATCCCCATTCATTTCTTGAGCTGTCAAAATGCTGACTAAAATTACTGAGAAACACTGCTAGCGCTTAAGTATAAAAATGAATCAAAAATAAATTACAATTAAAAAAATACGCGCTACACCCAATCTACTTCATGATAAAGTTCATTTTCGTATGGCAATTCGTTTCAAAATGGCTTTGGCTGGGTTGTTGAGTAGCCACGTGCGGCAAAAGAGATTTTTTGCCGACATTCTGGTGAAGGAATGTAGGCTACAATAGATTATTTTATTTGAATTGGATGATGCCGTTGACATTATATTTAACGCCTATTTACTATTATTTATGCAAAGGGTGTTAACAGAAGTGAAATTATAATATAACGCTCTCCTATTTTTCCTGTATTTATTTATTTAAACTTTATGAAACAAAACAAGTAAGTACAAAAGGCTGACTTAATACCTCGAGGCATCCTCTACGAGTCAATTATAGGGAGAAACAGAGACTTTCAAAGGATATTCGGCTGTATCGGTTTAACCGTATTAATACAGAAATCCGTTTAGTATTTTCACAGAATAAACGGTGTAGGAACATTTTAAAAAGCAGTATTGGCTTAAATTTAATTGTAAAACCGGCCAAGTGCGTGTCGGGCCACGCGCAGTGTAGGGTTCCGTAGTTGCTTGTCTAAAATAGTTTTAGAAAACCCATAATAGTTTTGACCGAGCTATCCAACGATACCCCACACAATGGGTTTAACGAGAAAAAAAAATACATCCTTGCTTTAGGTGTAGGGGAGGTACTAACCCTAAAAAAAAATTTTTTTTTCAAGATTTTATTGTGCTGTTTTGTCGTCGTGATTGATTTATATACCCATGCCAAATTACAGTTTACTAGTTGTAATAGTTACTGAGCTAATCCGAAGACGGACAGACAGACGGACGGACATGGCGAAACTATTAAGGGTTCCTTGTTGACTACGGAACCCTAAAAATGATAAAAATAATACATTCAAAGGGTAATTGATAATCTACGACATAAAGACATATGGAACAACCGTCGGTGCGAGAGTCCAATTGCTACTTGACAGTTTGTAACGTTTTACTTAAGTACATCGATAGCTTTTAATGGTAAAAAATTAGCCGTGAATCGTTTAAAATGTATCGAAACCAAATGCCACCGCCTTGTTGAAGAAAACTGATCTAGGTACCTAAATCAATGAAGACGTTTTGGAGATAGGTGGGATTATTGATGCACACACACTATACAAAATAACAAAGAACCTCTCATCCTAAATGCATCATCGTCGTGACTAAAGGTTCAGAAATGTCGTAAATTGATAATGATATAATGAAAAAAGATTTATTAGTAGATTTGGCATAGACCGTGATTAAAATACATTTATTTAATCGTATGGTATACATTATTTTGGCCTTTAAAGTTTGTCACTCTTTAGTACCAAGGGACACGTGCAGTGCAGGGTTGTGGTAGGTAGCTCCTGCGGACGCGAGCAACAGTTGTCCCCCCTTTGTCCAGTGAGTGGGCAACTCGACTGTTAGAAGTTCTTAAGCTTCCCGGAAGCCTCGGCTTAACGACTACTGTCATAGACAGCAGCCGGGATCAACTCCTTAGCGTGCCTTCCAAAGCACGAAAGCTCTCATTTATATTAACCACTCAAACATCAGGCGGTCACCCATCCAAAGACTGACCGCTGCATCTTTGCTTAACCTGCGTTATCGTTTCCGACTCGCAGGCGCCGCTAGATTAAAATTCATCCTGTCCTGAGAAAGAATACGTTTGACCGAGTGACTTGGTTGGTATCGTTTGTTCCAGTTAAATTGACGAAAAAGCACTTAACGTAAGATTTAACAACTTCTCTTTGTTGCTAAATATGAAAGGAAAAGATAGCAAAGATATGTCATAAAACTGACCGAAGTGCGGCACGTGAGATGGGATAGCTACTTTTCGTTCTATTGTTTATGCTTACTTAATTATTTTACAACACTACTTGAAGAAAACAATATAATGAAACAATAGATGTCGGTAAGGGGTGGTTTTTAGTACTTTTAGTAATTTTATCTGAAATAGCTTGAAGGACAAATACAACTCGCTACGCTCGCTCGGCTCGGGCGCTGTAGGGTCGCAGTTCTACCTAACACTCCTCCTCGCTTCGCTCGTCATCGTACCTAACGGCGACCTGCCTTAGGGTAGAATATGTAAGTTGTATTATAATTTATGTCATATTATATTATGTCACCCGATCATTCTTCTTTATTCCACATTATAATCATAATACTGACTGTATGTTATAACAAGTAAAATTATTCCTAATGATCTTTATACTCGTAAACAACGTGTTTATGATTATAGAACATTCTGTAACTTAACTATTATAACGAATAATATTTTGGATTGTGTTTCTATACATTACGTTTATTATTATGTTGTATTAAAATTGAACTGCACCGATAATAAAGTATAGTCAAAAGCGAAAGTAGATGATAATTTTAGTACCTTGTCACTTTCACTACTTGACGCATCCCAACTGTCGCAGTATTGTTACGTTAAGTGCGACAAAGTACTAAAATGATTATCAACTACTGTACCTACTACACATAAAAGGGTTTTTTTTTCTGAGAATAACTTTATGAATTCATTGAATTCGCAGAATTATGGCGGTTAGTGGTGCCATGATATGAAAAAAAACCAGACAAGTGCGAGTCGGACTTGCCGACCTAGGGCTCCGTACAAAATTACAAATGTATCGTTTTCAGATTTATCCCTGTACTTGTAGTATAAGATTATTTGCCAAATTTCATAGTTTTAGATCAACGGAAAATACCCTATAAATATTGATTCCCTCGAGAGTGTACAAAAAACGTATATAACGTTTTTTGCGTCATAAACAGGCGTATCTTTTTTTGACGTTAACTTAGAAGTTTGATTTTTTCACAGCTTCAAGGGGCTGTAGAGATGAGTATATGGTTTTATTTTCAACTCGATACCTCCATGCGTTTCCGAGATAAAGGGTCTTGATGTCTAAGTCTTTACAGACAGACAAAGTGATCATATGTATAAGGGTTTCGTTTTTTCCTTTTGAGGTACGGAACCCTAAAAAAGGCATCATGCCTATTGTACCTACATGTAGCCACTTACGAATTCAGATTACAACTTGATAATGTAATCTTAATGTAATCTTATCCAAAGCTCAGGCGTTATGGCGTTACGGAACCCTAAAAAAGGCATCATGCCTATTGTACCTACATGTAGCCACTTACGAATTCAGATTACAACTTGATAATGTAATCTTAATGTAATCTTATCCAAAGCTCAGGCGTTATGGACTTCAAGGAAACAGTTGTAACTTGCTCCAATCGTTTTTAAAAAACCGAACTCAAGTGGTTGAAGTGATGTTGGGTGGCAAAAGAATGAGATCGGGGACTGGCAGCGTGATGGTCGGGATTCCACAGGGTTCTTCTTTAGGGAATACCCTCTTTCTTGGATTTATAAACGACCTACCATCCGCCGTAACTGAAGGTCAAATTACTCTGTTTGCCGATGACACCACAGTGGTAGTTAGCGCGAGTACATACGAGCGACTAAATGAAAAAATCACCACTGTATGCGACCAGCTGACAAGATGGTTCTCGGCAAACGGTTTGATACTGAATGTCAACAAATCGAACGTTATGCTCTTTTCAAGTAGGTGCATCCCAACTGCGAATATCCAGTGTCCTATGCCGGTAGGTGAAATGTGTAGGTTTCTAGGTTTTACATTAGACCCCACACTAAACTGGAAACAGCATGTCGACTCGCTGTGTGGTAGGCTGAGTAGTGCAGTGTTTGCACTGCGAAAACTGAAGCCGTTGGTCTCCCGTGACGCGCTAAGGCAAGCGTATTTTTCTCACTTTCACTCGCTTATGACTTACGGCACATTATTATGGGGAAACTCAACTGATGCTGAGAGGGTGATGCGAATGCAAAAAAGAGCTCTGCGGACCGTGCTTGGGCTCAATCAGCGGCAGTCCTGCAAAGCGTTGTTTGCCGAACATCGAATAATGACCCACTATTCACAGTACATTTTCGAGATCATCATGTTCACGAGAAACCACCTGTCACAATTTAAGCGAGTGGAAGTGACGGGGAAGTGCCTTCGTAGTACGGGAAGACTTCGAACAGTGCAACGGCGCACAGTGCTACACGCTAAGAATGCGCGGGTGATAGGACCAACCTACTATGAACACCTACCCGACGACTTAAAAAATGAATGTTCCGAGGAAACGTTTAAGCGCCGACTAAAGAACCTTTTATTGGAGAAGTCGCTTTATTCTGTAATAGAATACATTGACATACCCAAATAAGACATTTATTTTCATTTTTTTAAATGTAGTTATTTGGTGATCCAATTAGATTTTTATTTTTATTTTATTTGACATATTAAATATATACTGACATGTTAATGGATAAGTACTACCGGTAGGTACTCATTATTATTATTATTATTTAATTTTATTTGACTAAGGATTGATAAGGTACCTCTCAGTACAATAATTGTTCATGATTTTTATATTATTTGTATTCTTAACTTTGAAATTTTGACATTCTTATTTTTTATTTTCTATTTGTTGATTTATATTATTCTTTCTATTATTGTTGCGAAATTGTGCCTAACGATCATTATACAATAAGTAGTATTTACAAAGGTATTGTTATATGAGAATTGTGTAATGAGATAAATAAAACTAAACTAAACTAAACACGATTGGTGAATTTACGATGGGATCAAAGTTTTTTTTTTGACATAGACTTTCCCCTCATGAATCCTATTGCTTGTATACATTTTCCTTAACTTTGCGCAACAAATAGACAGTAGATAAGTTTTGGTTGTTACGAATAAATCATTATCCTTTTCATATATGATCACAGAGTTATAAGTGTCGAAAAGTTTGAAGAGGGGGTATGTTCTGTCCCTTTTCCGCAAAACGCACCATCATATGAAACGACTGTCATTTACTATGACGCTCCAGGATCGTGACGTCAAGATCTGCTAGCGTTTTCTCTCTCTAACAAGCAACATTAACACAGTTGTTAGCTTCGTGATTTTTGACTAATGA
Source organism: Epinotia ramella (assembly GCA_947578815.1). Lineage (NCBI taxonomy): Eukaryota > Metazoa > Arthropoda > Insecta > Lepidoptera > Tortricidae > Epinotia > Epinotia ramella. Next base: position 14,779,754 of record OX388224.1, on the reverse strand, counting down.
AAAACAATGACAAACTAATAAAAAAAACGATGACATTTGAATGGGATTTTCGTCATTAGCCATATTTTTTTGCCTTCTTTCTTTTGAAGTATTAAACTTTGAATTTACACACGTATTCTGCAAGATCTCTTTACTGCGACCGACCTGGGAACGCAATCTGTTTAAGGATTTTCCTGATATCCCTGCATACCATTGATATCCCCGCAAAGGCTGACAGCCCTTCACGTAGAAATTTTGCTTTTATGACCAACCATAATTTTATGAAATAGTATTTGGTTATTTTTCTGTGGCTATAATACTTTTGCTTGTTTGAATATAACTTAATATAGTGAAACGAGTCAGGCTATGTCTTCGTTTTCGAACGTGGGAGCGAAGCGAACGAAGCTCTTTGCTTCAGCTTGGGCAGAAAATCTTTAAGGTCACAGCTCATTAGAGCCACCGGGCACCCGACCCGCACCGCCTTGCCTCGGAACTGTACTAACTGCGGAGTTGATGTAGTGAGCGTATGCCCGTACACATCCATATAAAGAATATTAACCGCTCGAGGCGGGGCGGTGCGGGTCGGGTGCCGGGTGGCTCTAATGAGCTGTGACCTCTGTTCCGCTTCCGCTGTTCTCCTCGAGAGGTCGCATTTCTCAACCGATTCACGTGATTTTTTCCGAGCACACATTCGTTTATTATACAAAAAAAATTGTCGAGCTATTTTATTGGCATTCAATTTTTATTTTTATTTTTTTATTTGCAGCTCGCAGCAGTGAATAGAAATGTGTTACTGGTCACAGTAGGGTTAGCACAAAACGAGCGTTCCTTTTTATGGGGCCCAACTTAGGAAGTTATGTAAGGAAAAAAAAAAACGAGCAGGAGATATGAGGCCAGAGAAAGCGAAAAAAAGTATAACTGACTTTTTTGCTTGTAGCCCTAGACGCGCATTTCTGCTAACCTTGGTTTAGTTAATTTATTTACGCGTTATTGCAAAAGCTAAGCTTAAAGTTAAGCTTTCTTGGGCAGTGAACGCAAATAAGTTGTAAGCGGTGTAACTCGAAATAATTGACTTTCATTTGGATTTCCCTTGATCACAACCTGAATCAATAGAAAAATCTCCAAAGTTCTCTTCGTACGTATTAAAGGTCTCAAACTTTATTGTTTTTTTTTTTAATTTATAGTCATCCATACTAATATTATAAATGCGAAAGCGGGTTTACCTGTCTGTTTGTGTGATTTAGATGAATTTGGTATAGATATAGTTGGCGTCCCGGGGAAGGACATAGGATAGTTTTTATCCCGGAAATCATCCCCTAAGGAGGTGAAATGGGGGCTAAAAGTTTGTATAGAGCTAGGATAAAAACGAGTTCCACGCGAATGTCGCGTGTAAAAGCTAGAACAAAATATTTTTTACTATCTGTTTCTATTTTAAAGTTGAGTTGTGTTATCAGTGTTGTTCCTCCAATCTGCCTTACAATCCGATCAAAGATTTCACCAGTAAGTAAGTTGATAGCGTGCCGGTTTCATAGTGACGCACGAAATTGACAGATTAAAAAAGAACCACACTATTGATCTTGCAGGACGATCACGTAACGCATTGTGCGCGCGACAGATAGATCTAAATGTCATGTGTTTAGTATGGAAAAATTACAGTTGAGTTGTCCTATCGTAGGTACGTTCGAAACGTTACGTAATTGCGTCTCTGACGTCATCCACTAGATTTGATATCCGGCCTAACATTAATGGCAATTAAATACCATTCGATTTTAATGACTTGAATCAATTTGCTGACCGTTATAACGGTTTTTTTTTATGAATATTGTTACTCAGAACCATTTAAAGGTCTGTTAAGAATATTTATTACCTTACCCTAAAATTATATTTTTCATTTGTCCATAAACACCGTGATTAACCGTTATATACGGTGATTTAAAAGATAATCATATTAATGGATTTTAAACTTTGTGAGGATTAAATTTAAGTAGCGCGGTCAAGTATAGGTCAAATCAATTAAAAAAAAACCCGGGCAAGTGTGAGTCGGACTCGCCCACCGGGGGTTCCTTACAAGTAGGCACTTGTAGTATAAGATGATATTACTTGCCAAATTTCATAGTTCTAGGTCAACGGAAAGTATCCTATAAATTTTAATTCCCCTGAAAGAGTCGAAATATATACGTTTTTGATGCATGCCGTATATTTTTTTACTTTTTTTTTTAATTTTGTTTCTAGAAACATTCTAGACTAGTATTTTTTTCTCTACAATTTTTATTTAATACAATTTATATTCTTCATGTTTAATAAATTGCTCTAAGAGATTAGCTTAAGCTTATGTTTCTAACTGACGATTTGAAAGTGCTTGTTGGCCTACTTGAATACACGTTATCCACGTTAATCCCCTAGCCTGATCCCCCAGGGGAATTAGCGGCAATTATTTTATATTCAACTAGGAAAAAATGATAATGTTCGGTTATGGCGCTTCGCCGGACGCTACCGCGTCACGCTCGCTTCGCTCGCTCGGCTCGCGTGCTGTAGGGTCGCAGTTCAACTAACAACCTAACCGTTTTTTTCCCCTGGGGGATCAGGCTAGGGGATTAACGTGGACAACAGCCTTGAACAAAGATTATTTTGAGTTTGAGTTTACATTGACTTAGAGATTTTTTCCCACCTATGTATATGGTTTTATTTTCAATTTGATACCTCTGTGCGCTCCCTAAATAAAGTGTCTTGACAGACAGACAGACGGACAACAAAGTGATCGTATAAGGGTTCCGTTTTTTTCCTTTTGAGGTCCGGGAACCCTAAAAATAGAAAAATCTAATTAATATTACAAATTAAATACTGTGTGCAAGCAAGGTGCAGTATTGCAATACTTAAAAGCAATTTCTTTTTAATGCACTACACTGTTTTAAACATATGTCGCAGAAATCAGCGGTCGCTAGCAGAGATGTACAAAATACCTTTAAAAAACGTATTTAAATACAAAATGCAAATACTTTTCTAATTTAATATTTCAAATGCAAAATACAAAATACTTTTGCTATTTGTATTTAAATACTAAATACAAATTAGGTATTTTAAAATACTTTATTCAAATAAAATACTTTATAAAAAGTATACTAAACAAAATCGAAGTCAATCTCGTTCAAAAGCGAAGCGCAACGTCATGTTTCACAGATAATAACGTTTATTTTGTTTTAACTGTCATTTTGCACATAGACTTTCAAAGTTGCAGCGCCTCTAGTGGCCATTTGCCGAATCGCTGACCCATTCACTTGAAAATTAGGGTGGTTAAGGTAATACTTTCGAAACTTTATATTTGATAAAATATCAAATACATTTCGAAAAGTATTTCAATTAAAATAAGTTTAAGTACAAAATATAAAATACGTATTTTGTACTTTCTTTCTTTCTTTCTTTAAAAAAAATCACAACTCTGGTCGCTAGTTAGTTTTTCTACCAGAATACCTATATTGCATTGGCACTTGAAATTGCTATTTAAGTTAGTAGTTAAGTACTCATCGATTAATATTCTAGTATTACCAATTTGTAAACATTTTATTAACAAAACGTCGTTTCTCGACTAGTAACAGCGAATACAAAATCGCCTAGTGTGAATCGACGTTTCATCTAATGTTATCCCGATGATGTCATTTGTAGACGCGAAATTTCTTTGAAACCAAGCAGTAAATGTTTAAAATACTGGGAAAATCATGAATTTTACAGCATTTTACTAATTAACCCTTTATAGGGAACAATTTTTTCATAGCCAAAATGACCACCTGTTAAGGTCATCTTTTTGTATTTTTTTATGGGCCAGAATTTTTAGGTCTACACAATAGCAAGAGACTTGAATTATGAATAAATTTTAACTTTGCATGTTAAAGGGTTAAAGGAATAAATAAATATTAGGGTACAATCTTAAACAAATCGATCTTACCCTAATAGAGCTAGTAACTTATTAATACTAATGATACTAGACAATGCTATATTTAATAGATATAAATATTTAAATATCTGCATGGAAAACTTCCAAGACGCGGAAACAAATAGTCTTGCTCATCACTCAAATATTTGCTCTTACCGGGATTCGAACCCAGGATCTTCAGCTTCGTTGACAGGGTAAACCACCCACTAGGCTAAACCGGCCATCAAATAAATATAAATAAATAATATAAATATTAGGGGACAAACTTAAGCTCAATAAGGCTTGTGTTATGGGTACAAGAACACGATATATTTAATAGATAGAAAATACTTAAATACATAGAAAAAATCCAAGACTCAGAAACAAATATTTATGCTCATCACACAAATATTTGTCCTTACCGGGGTTCGAACCCAGGACCTTCAGCTTCGTAGGCAGCGTCACTATACCCACTAGGCTAACCGGTCGTCAAATCTGTAGTCTAAATGTCAAAAAATAAAGTTCAAAGTTCAAAGTTCAAAGTTCAAAGTGCTTTATTTGTAAAAACATAGGTATAACTGAAAGATACAGTAGAGATGTTAAATAATTATAGCGAACCACTATGTTTTGCCAGTTGGCGTACAAAAACATTATTTGCATTACATTATAATTATATATAATTTGCGTCGAAGTCATTAGCATAATAATAATATTCATAATCACAAAAAAATAATAAAAATCAATTGAAGTCGTCACTTAGATAATTAGAAATAGAATAATAACATTTGTTTAAAAGTAATGTCATGAGTTTGCGTTTTAAAACCGGTATCGGGGTCACCTTAAGTTCATATGGTAATTTATTATATATCTTGATTGCTACAGAATACACACTTTTGCGCATTAAAGCGGTTTTTGCAACAAATGTGCACAGGTCCTCTCTGCGTCTTTGTCGTAAAGGCCTGCCAGTGGCTTCAATCTTTTTGAATAGCGCTGGATTATTTTTAATAAACATTACTGCTTCAAAGATGTAGAGAGAGGGCATAGTCAAGATTTTCATATCTTTAAAATGTGATACACAGCTATCTGTTGGTTGGAGACCACGCATTGCCCTGATACACCTTTTCTGTGCTTTGAAGACCGCTTCTCTATTCAACGAATTGCCCCAAAAAATTATACCGTAGCGCAGCGTCGATGCTACAAATCCATGATATGCAGTTAATACGGCATCAGGACTTACTTGCTTGGCCAGTTTATAAAGAGCATAAGCATACTGATTTAATTTTCGGCAGACTTCCTCAGTATGAGTATTCCAGGATAGATGGTTATCTAGGTGTACTCCTAAAAATTTTGTAACAGAAACAGATTCAACGATTGTCCCATTATAATTACAACAAATTGGAGGGGGCAAAAGACGCTGATGAAAGTGCATGATTTTAGTTTTCTCAAGGTTAATTAACAAATTATTCATATTTAGCCATTTAATTATGTCCTTAACAGTATTATTAATCTCACTTTCATAGTCGTCAACATTATTATATTTGATTACAACAGTGCTATCATCAGCAAATAAAACCATGGGATATTTGACATGTCGGGGAAGGTCGTTGATGTAAAGTAAAAACAGTAAAGGTCCGAGGACACTTCCCTGCGGCACACCATACTTGATTTGCCTCTTTTCAGATCGGTAAGCCTTTACATATTTTGAGCGCATACAGATTTGAGAGAGTTCAGTGTATTGCTCCCTGCCACTCAAATAGGTCTTCATGAGATCCAAAACATTGCCACGAATACCATATGCACTTAACTTTTTCAAAAGAATCGAATGATCTACGTAATCGAAAGCTCTAGTCATATCCATGAATATGGCACAGATATGGTTGCGATTGTCTATATTTTTTATTAGCGATTGGATGAGATCATATATTGCCATATTTATGGATCTGTTTCTGCGAAAGCCTTTCTGTTCTGTTGCAAGTAATTGATATTTCTCTAAATAGTTTCTATAAATATCATGTTTTAGTCTAGTTGGTGATATTTGTTTGACTCCTTTAGGGGCATAACCGGGAATAACGCTACGAGGGTATCCGCCATGATAATTGATAACCCTAGCTTAAGATTATTTTTTAACCCCCGACGCAAAGAGAGGGGTGTTATAAGTTTAATGTGTCTGTGTATCTGTGTATCTGTCTGTGGTATCGTAGCTCCCAAACGGATGGCCCGATTTGAATGCGTTTTTTCAGTGTCATAGATAATTTCATCCCGAGTGTTCTTAGCCATGTTTCATGAAAATCTGTTCAGCCGTTTTTGAGATATTGCACTTTGAAATGAAAATGTCCGGGGGTTTTCCACTTTTCTAAGTTGTAGTTATGTTTTAAAGGGCCTCTGCGCTGTTGGCTTCGGCCCCACGCATGCCTTCCAAAAGTCCGGGACCCCATGGTCCCGAGATATGGATAAAACATATACATAATCATAATTATTATTATTCATTCACACATTAAGTTTAGAGTATAACACCAAATCCATACTCCATACTAATATTATAAATGCGAAAGTGTGTCTGTCTGTCTGTCTGTCTGTCTGTCTGTCTGTTACCTCTTCACGCTTAAACCGCTGAACCGATTGCGATGAAATTTGGTATGGAGATAGTTTGAATCCCGGGGAAGGACATAGGATAGTTTTCATCCTGGAAATCACCCCCTAAGGGGATGAAATGGGGGGTTGAAGTTTGTATGGAGCTGCGATATAAACGATTTCCACGCGGACGGAGTCGCGGGCAGAAGCTAGTCACTTATAAATACAAATACTTTATTCGTCGATCATAGGTACACATAACATAATAATGCAGACGGTGGTAAAAGCGGTAATTTTTCACTATTACCCGGAGGCATACGAAATTTTACATGCAGTCACTCAGTAATAGGAGTAGGCATGCATTCAATTATACTTTTTTCTAATAAAGTTACAATGTCAAGTTTCAAATAAAATGAACGAAGACTCTAATACAAATACATTATTTAGTTTAAAAGTTAATGTCAAAATAAGCTTATTATAGTAAAATATGATACGTTTATTTGATGTCTGACAGAAATTCGTTACCTACAGGAGTAGTAAGCATTTTTAATCAAATATTTTTCATATGAACCTTAAAACCAATATCACATATTATCCTCAGACGCTCAGGTAACTTAGCGTAGATTCTAGGAGCCATACCCAGAATACTTTTAGATAAAAGAGCAGTTTTTGAGGGATTGTCAGATTTTATGCTGCAAACGTTCATGTACAGACATGGAAAAGTTAATATTCTTAAGTTAACAAAGTATGGCGTACACGATACGGTCGGTGTTAAGTGACATGCCGCTCTAATACATTTTTTCTGAGCTTTAAAAACCGAGGGCCAGTTTGTAGAATTCCCCCAAAAAATTATACCGTAACGAAGTATAGACGACACAAAAGCATGATAGGCCGTAAGTATAACAGACTGGCTCGGAACTTACTTATGTAGTACCTATACCTAGTTTCGCTACAAAATACATAACTAGAAACAATAAATTTAAATTTATATCACTTACAACATAAGGTAACGTTATAAAAAAAAAAAACGAAACTAAAATTAATAATACAAAGTGGGGAAAAACGCGGATGGAAATTTAGTTACGAGCAATTGAAATGTTTGGGGATGTGATAATAGATTGGACAATGCTACAAATCCTTTTTCTAGAACGAATTTACTTTTTTGTTTGTAACTAGGCACAAAGTGAAGAAAAAGCCATTGTATTTCATTGTGAAGTGTTATGCAACGCACTGCGATAGAACGCGTGCTTGTGTAGCAGTAGCACCGCTAACATACCGGCTGCACGGCTATCACTATCTTGTATCGCGCAAGCTATCTCGATTTTTCTCGCACTATCCGTCTCTCTCTTATTACAAAACTTAAAAAGAGACATATAGTGCGAGCCGGTATATAGGCGTGTACTTGAAATCACTGAGTGAACGGCCCCCTGTACGTCTAGCACAACTTGCTGACAAGTCGCTTCGCGCGCGACTGAACGTCTCCTGTCTCACTCACACCGTGCAAATTAGAAAGAAGAGGGTAGATCTTTCTCGACTCGCGTCGCGGTGCAGCGTCTGTTGTGCTAGCCCCCCTGGTATCATTAGAGAGGATACACGGCCTACGCATACTCCTGTTCGCCACCGCCGCAGTGTATAAAAAGAACGTGATATTTCACTGCAAAGCGTAGGTAGTGTCACTGTTAAACAATGTAAATGATTGCGGTACCGAAATAGACGGGAAACGGACTAGGGAAGAAAATAGCTCAATCACATTATTGTTGCGCCACCGTCCCCACCGCCTTCCGCACGTAGAGCTGTCGGTAATCGCTAGCCTTCTTCAGTGTGAAGTCAGTTTTGACGAGCATTTACTAGAGCTTTCGCTATAAATCGTGATAATGACCATAGCCATGGTTGGCTCCATGCTTGGCTCAGTTCGTTTGTGAACGTGATAATGTCCGTATCCATGGTTGGCTCCATGCTTGGCTCAGTTCGTTTGTGAACGTGATAATGTCCGTATCCATGGTTGGCTCCATGCTTGGCTCAGTTCGTTTGTGAACGTGATAATGTCCGTATCCATGGTTGGCTCCATGCTTGGCTCAGCTCGTTTGTGAACGTGATAATGTCCGTAGCCATGGTTGGCTCCATGCTTGGCTCAGTTCGTTTGTGAACGTGATAATGTCCGTATCCATGGTTGGCTCCATGCTTGGCTCAGTTCGTTTGTGAACGTGATAATGTCCGTATCCATGGTTGGCTCCATGCTTGGCCCAGTTCGTTTGTGAACGTGATAATGTCCGTATCCATGGTTGGCTCCATGCTTGGCTCAGTTCGTTTGTGAACGTGATAATGTCCGTATCCATGATTGGCTCCATGCTTGGCTCAGTTCGTTTGTGAACGTGATAATGTCCGTAGCCATGGTTGGCTCCATGCTTGGCTCAGTTCTATTGTGAACGTGATAATGTCCGTAGCCATGGTTGGCTCCATGCTTGGCTCAGTTCGTTTGTGAACGTGATAATGTGCGTAGCCATGGTTGGCTCCATGCTTGGCTCAGTTCGTTTGTGAACGTGATAATGTCCGTAGCCATGGTTGGCTCCATGCTTGGCTCAGTTCGTTTGTGAACGTGATAATGTCCGTAGCCATGGTTGGCTCCATGCTTGGCTCAGTTCTATTGTGAACGTGATAATGTCCGTAGCCATGGTTGGCTCCATGCTTGGCTCAGTTCGTTTGTGAACGTGATAATTACCGTAGCTATGGTTGGCTCCATGCTTGGCTCAGTTAGTTTGTGAACGTGATAATTACCGTAGCCATGGTTGGCTCCATGCTTGGCTCAGTTAGTTTGTGAACGTGATAATGTCCGTAGCCATGGTTGGCTCCATGCTTGGCTCAGTTTGTTTGTGAACGTGATAATGTCCGTCGCGCCAACCTCAAGCCTCCCCCCGAGCGCGATAGAGACAACTGCAGCTTGGACCGAAAATACCTATTAAAAGTACATAAAATCAACATTTCGTAGTCCCCTGATTTCTTCTCCAAAACTTGACGTATTTAACTATTTTTTTTATTAAAAATCAAAGAAAGGCTTTGGCCGTGTTCCTATGTTTTCTTTTTTTTAATAATCTAGCCAAAATTGTTTTCTGGATGTTTGAACACAGCGGAAAATCTGGCATATGAATAAATTAATGAAAAAAAGGAAAACATAGGAACATGTCAAAAAAAATGCTCTACTGCCCTTATCCAGGGAGAAAACAGGTGACTACGTTTGTATGGGAAAACGGCCTTTGTGTTTCCTCTTAAATGGTTGATGATGAAAACCATTTCAATGTAACCTATTTTTCTTATGCTTGTATGTATGTATGTAAGCACTTTAATGTACACACTAACAGGCTAACGAACATACATGTCACACAGTAGATCAAAGCTTGCAAAGGCGAACTTATCCCTATAAGGGATCTCTTCCAGCTAACGTTTGAGCAATTGAGAGGAAGGTATGTAGAACGAGATAGGCAAACTTATACCGTGTACAAAAACACAGTGAAAATAAAAACAAAACCTAATCGGTAGGGTAGGTAGGTAGTTTTCCTAGTAGTAGATTTCCTGTTTAGTGACCTAAGATTTTTTTTAATGCCATTCGAACCAGTTTTTGGACAGGAACAAATGTTTGTATGGGAGCAATTACAAAGAACATAAATACCGAAAAAAAAATAGTCAAAGACGGATCTCGCTGGCTTCAGCCGAAACGATACACACTAATTGACATAAAAATATTGACATAAAAAAAAATGGAAAATCAAGTAAATTGCTGTTTCGGTCGCGAAGTGCTCCATATAGGGTAGAGGTCCATATACCTAGATGTATAACATTTTGTTTCTAAAAAAGCGTAAGGATTCAATTGGTAGCTTTAATTTTACTCTTGGACAAACTCTTTCAAAAGCTCTCCCAGTTACATTGAATTTTGCTTAAATTCGAGTATTTAGTATGCCCGGCGATTCGCCCACCCACGCGGGCTACAACATTCTATCGAACTTGACAAAGTTACTTTAAAACTTTTGAGAGTTGTGTTAAATATGGGTTACAAATCTTGAAAAGAGGGCGAAGATTTTTTGCGTTAACAGACTAGCTTCCACGGTAGCCTAGCGGTTCAGGCATGCGGCTGTCAAGCGGCGGTCGTGGGTTCGAATCCCGGCTCGTACCAATGAGTTTTTCGGAACTTATGTACGGAATATTTACCGTTAGATTTTCGGTGAAGGAAAACATCGTGAGGAAACCGGTCTAATCCCAATAAGGTCTAGATTTCCCTCTGGGTTGGAAGGTCAGATGGCATTCACTTTCGTAAAACTAGTGCCTATGCCAAATCTTGGGATTAGGTGTCAAAGCGGACCCCGGGCTCCTTTAGGGGCATAAGGATGATGAACAGACTGGCTTCCGCCCGCGACTTCGTCTGCGTGGAACTGGGATAAAAACTACTCTATATTTTAATCCAGGTTATAGACTCCAGATCTCCATGCCAAATCTTATCTCAATCCGTTCAGCCGTTTTTGCGTGATTGAGTAACAAAGGTCCAAACATCTAAACTTTCGCATTTATAGTATTATATATATATATATATATATATATATATACAGGGAGGAACATTTCCTTGGACTAAGCTGAAAGGACAGTGTTATATAAGTGACGTAAAAACGATCTATTATAAATGTTAAGCTGGATTTAAAAGAAAAAAAAAAACATAAAAATCGAAATATTTTATCTTAGTGACAACCCTAATACTATACATAGTTATTATTTTCATTTGAAATTGACACATGTCACAAGTCACAAGAATCTTGCTGACTTCATTGAATCTGCTGGATAGGGTTGAAACATACAGTTTTTTTCACCAAAGTTTAACAAGTTGTATCTCGGTAACCGTTAGAAATATTAATATGGTTACTAGGTGAGAAGTAAGGCACTAAACCTGATCTATATCCCATTTGCTTAAAAGTCCATCGATCTGTTCCACCCAGTATATATATATATATAATAATGATATAATATAATATAAATAAGTTCTATTTTATTTTACTTTAATTCTTCTCTGCTCTGCTCATATGTAAATATAAACATAAAATAATAATACATACTTATGATCTAGTTCGAATGCTTAAGCTTATTGTTATGTATAATTTTAGTGTAGTTTTAGGATAGTTTTCGCTCGTTGTTACTTATAATCATGCTGTGCATACATGTTTTGGATGGCATTCCTAACCAGCACCCCTGATTTATCTTGTACAATCTATGTAATGAATGTTATCTGTTTTGTGTGCCTAATTAATAAATAAATAATAAATAAATAAAAGTAGGATTTTTGTAACAGTTTTAAAACGAATGCCGCCAGATTCATGGTAATTTTTACCATGGTTCTGGCCCCGTATTATGGTCGGCCTTATCACGCGATAAGTGACATGACATGATACAAGTGTCAGTCTAGTTTTATCGAACGGTGTCAGCCAGTGACGGACGCTCTATCTTGTAACTTATCGCGGGATAAGGCCGACCATGATACGGGGCCTGGCCTGCAAACTTAGTTTGGTTCACATCTTCAATTTTTTTTTAAAAATGGCTTCCATCTAAGTTAAGATGATTTCGCCAGTGTCAAGTTTGCTTATAAAGCGACGTTGTTCGGTAGTTTGGTCAGTCGTCAATAATGCAATCAGCGTCAGAAGCTCCGCTTGAGAAGCAAGGCGTCCACCGCTGACCGCATCCCCGACGAAAGACCGGTTCACATCTTAAAACGAAATGCTAGAATAACATGACACTGTTATCCACAATCGGGTCTGCACAACCTAGGTTGGAAACTAGATGCTGTTACAATGCCACGAGGCCCTTTTCAGATTTAAATTAGTTTTAATTTAATTTAGATTAGATTAGATTTATTTATCACACGATAAAAAAAAACATATCTACCATGTTCGTCAATTTTAATATTGAAAACTTAATGAGTCAACTGTAAATACAAAATATTATATTATTTTATCCCCGAAAAGGATCGTCATTCGTTACACACAATAACATAATAGAGTAATAATAACACATAACATTGATAAATATTAAGTTAACAAAAATAAATGTAAATTTAAGAAAACAACATACACAATTAAAAAGTCATTTCCATTACATTTTAGTTACTGTTAGTTGTAATGTTGTTAATAATGTCCTATAGTTTCACAGTTGTTTAGTAATTACTGTTACGCTGTGTAACCAGTTTAATAGTACATTGTTTAACGAGGGGCGGAAGTGGAATATTGCGAACAAGAGTCTATCAGAAGCCCGACGCCGAAGGCTTTTGATGACTCGAGTTTGCAATATTCTTACGCCCGTGTTATACACAATGTTTTTCATCACATTTGCGAGGAAACAAATACATTTTAGATGAAATGAATACAAATCGTAATAAACACTGCATCATGTCAGTCGTCCATTTTGTTGAATTTGACGTGAGGCGCGTATGGCAAAGACCCTTCGGTATACAGCCACGATTTGATAGTCAATAAATAACTACATATTAAATCTGTAAATAATTCAGTTAAACATGTTTAAGTAGTTTTTTAAGTTTAAAATTATTTATAAATACGTTTTCAGACATCGTATTTGATGTAAAACCTCTTTGATTTGTAACTGCCGCATGAGTGACAGATACAATTTAAGAAAAAAACCATTACGCCCGTGGGCGTAACACAGGCTATTACAGCTCTGTATGTCTGCGCATTATGAAGCCCTTTTCGAGCAAGTGTGATGAAAATAAATAAAATTGTATATTTGTAATATGTAGATACAGAACTCTTTCCTGTATATATTCAGCCCTTGTGATTTCCACATGTTTCAGTAAATCATGAGCAAATCTCATTTTACAGAGAACAAATTGAAACAGACCGAAGGAGGTAAACCATTTCATAAACTAAAATATTACAATACCTACTTTTCCACTAACATAAATATCACATGAATTGAAAATATATTTGCATTTTAACACCCGTCAATATCTTCCGCGCTGCCGCCCAAGGGCGTTTGATTTTGTTTCCACACGATTTCGCAAAAATACGGGGGTTTATGCAAAGTATTTTCCTCACGGGAAATCTTGCAGGAAAACCGGGACTAGGTCAAAAGGGGTTAAGTGGGTGGTCGGGATTTCCGATGTACTTAATGTTTGATGTTAATTAAGATTGTGGGTTAAACTAATTCAGGCGGAGGAAAAATGGTGACTCAAGTATTAGACGACTCGCTATCGGTTGCATCTTGAAGTCGTGTGCGTGATGTAACTCACCTCGTTCACATTCACATTGCGCCGACTTTGCTGCGCAGCGCGTCTGCCGTGAGAATCTGCGGCGCTACCACGAACTTCGAAAGTCGAAGTTCGTAATACATGCATCCCTGTCACTCGAGTAAGGGAGTGCGATAGAGATGGAAATACCCGAACTTCGACTTTCGAAGTTCGTGGTAGCGGCGCTGACAATGACGCGCCTAGTATCACGTAGGGTGCTTCAACGACGCAGAATTAATAATAGTACTACGTAAAGGTTCACTGTTAACAAATCCTCGGTTTAGGTATGCCGAACGAACCTAGACGTGGCCATGTCTTTCTTATAGCATGCAACGCGCTGCGATAGAGCGCGTGCGTGCCGTAGCAGCGCTAAAATACCTCCTGGGGCCGCAGTGGGACATATATACGATCAAATTAAATAAACTAGTAGCTGTGTTATTTTTTCAAACACATGCTGTTTTTTTTTGAATTTCGAAAAATGGCTCGAACAAAAGGTTATAACGAACCTGTGCACAAAATGTCACAAGTCTCAGTTGAGAAATACGACCTGTAGAGAACAGCTGGAAAGCGGGACGACCGCTTTAGCCTAGTTGGTAGTGACCCTGCCTACGAAGCAAGAGGTCCTGGGTTCGAATCCCGGTAAGTATAATAACTGTAACCTGTAATAACTGTAACTGTGTAACCATAACTGGCGGGACGTTAGCTGTCCGACACCACTTTGAGTGACTCATGAGGCAATTTGACTGTCAGACGTTCTTAAGCCGCCCCAACCCCTCTAGCTTGACCTATCTACTGCTGTCACACCCAACTACCGGGATCAACGGATTGAAGCCCTTTGAAAAGCACGGTAGCGCTCGGTTGAGAACCACTTAAGCTTCACCTTATGACAGTTTGGTAGAGAATCCTTTGTAGCATTACGTCCGCCTTTTGTACACATTTGTGTATTGCAATAAGGATTAAACAAATAAAGCAGTAAATGTTTCTAGTACTATAGGGAGTGTGTTTATTATGGCGTTAAAAGCCACAAACAGATTAGAAAGTATATGTATGCACACAAGTTCAAAGCTCTTACAATAAGGTCTAGTTTTCCCTCTGGGTTGGAAGGTCAGATGGCAGTCGCTTCCGTAAAACTAGTGCCTATGCCAAATCTTGGGATTGGGATTGGGCTCCTTTAGGGCCCAACCGGGAATAACGCTAGGAGGGTGATGAGGATGATGTCGTACAAAAACACTTCTTAATCATATGGAAATCAACAATACTATACTGTACCTACATTTATATTACTAAATATTCATACAGGTATTAGATCATAAATTGTAAAATTAATTAGGAGTATTGTCTGCCAACAAACCGCACTGTGGTTTGGCAGATTTGTATTGAAAAACAAGAGAATAAACGTTTGGTCGAAGTTTTATTTCCCAACTCAACCTTTCGCACTGATATCATTTCCCAACGAATGATTTGATAAATTATTGTTAGGCAAATTATTACCTGGGATTTTTTTAATACGTCATTTACGTATTCGTCAAATGTATTGATTGGCATAACATACTTTTAGCACTGATATCATTTCGCAACTATTGATTTGATAAATTATTACCTGGGATTTTTTTAAGATTATTATATTATATTATAAGATTTTTTTATGTATTCGTTAAATGAACGAACTACGAACTAGAGTGCCATAGTTTTATCTGTGCGGACTGATAATCTCCAGCGAGTCGACGCCACCCCGCTGCGCGGGGTGTCTATTTCTGGTCTGAGGGACACAAGTGAACCCTAACCTAACCGACCTAAGACAGTCCGCTTATGACAAGCCATTTTTGTCTGCCCTGATAATCCGCGTCCAGAATAGTGCTCCGCGCCTCAGTATTTCTATGACCTTTGAAGCGCTCTAAATGGTGCCATGTTTTTGGTTGCCCAAACGTATTTGACGATTTGTTATTTGCCTAAGCAAATCATTTGCTTCATAATAATTTGGCTGTTGTCCACGTTAATCCCCTAGCCTGATCCCCCAGGGGAAAAAAACGGTTAGGTTGTTAGTTGAACTGCGACCCTACAGCGCGCGAGCCGAGCGAGCGAAGCGAGCGTGACGCGGCAGCGTCCGGCGAAGCGCCATAACCGAACATTATCATTTTTTCCTAGTTGAATATAAAATAATTGCCGCTAATTCCCCTGGGGGATCAGGCTAGGGGATTAACGTGGATAACGTGATAATTTGCCACATAAAAGTTTGTCGAGTTAAAATTTAGCAATACAAAAATTTTGCTAAATGAGAAAACTGCGAAGTTAAGTTATGCCAACAATTGGTTTGCCAAATGAAAATTCTGCGAAAAGTTGGTTGCCATGTGAAATTCTGCGAAACATATTTCGCCGAAAAGGCAGAACCCCCTACGTATTAATATTAAATTAGGCACCCATACGAGTACATACACTCGATCTGAATAATCCTTATTTTCCTTACTTTATTTTCCACCCTTACCTACAGAAACCGGAGATATTATGACTATGTTATTCGTCTTTGTCATGTCTGTCATGTAATGTGATATTACATATCTTAACACGTTTTCTATTATATGTACGTCACACCTGTCCTTATCCTTTGTCTTGATATTTGAAACCTCAGCCAGCGTAGGAAGTTATTGATTGAGGCTTAGTTAATATAGAATCTAGCTTAGTAACAATTAGTCCATTTAAGGAGAGGGTTTCATTAACGCATGAGTTTATACTTATACCTACTTCACTGAAAGGCATTGAAAGCGGGTCAATTGTGCGGGAATGGACAATTAATTTGCATTTCAGATCCTACTAATAATATAAATGCAAAAGTTTGGATGTTTGGATGTTTAGATGTTTAGAGGTTTGGAACTCTGTTCCCTTAGTCAACTAGCCTAACCTAACCTAACCTAACCTTAACAAAGGGGGCATCATTAAGTATTTATTTATATATTTTCCATATATTTTATAACTTTTATTTACCAATTCGAATGTAATAATACTCACCAACATAGCTTAATGATATCAATTGTACCTTACTCCCGTTTACATGTCTGTGTTATTTGCACACAATTCCTAAAAATCGAAGTGTTTAGACATCTTGGTGTGACCTAGTAACAGAAACTCAAGCATCTAAACCTCCTATCTTTCATAATCATACCATCGGTGACACCCGCAAAATGTCCGCCGATCACCGCCCATGCCGTCTACGCCACTGCACGAGGCGCCGCGCCACCTTGTGCGGTTTGATGTCAATAATGTGTGTACACAATATATATAACTATACCTCGTTCTAGACACTAGTATTTGGTTGAGGGCCCCTTCGGGACCCAACTTGAGAAGTCAACATCTTCAACATCATCATTAAAAGCCGAAAGACGTTCGCTGCGGACATAGTGACCCAGTGATTCTTGAAATATTATCATACACGCTAAAATGACTTAGGTCCTGAAATGTAATCCTTGAATACTTACAGTTTAGCTTATAAAAGTAGGTTTTAATTACCCCGCTGGGTTCTGGCTGGTCCATTAGGACTCAATTGCTCCAAGGCTATCACAAGACGGCCCGCGAGCTGTGTCGCGGCGAGATAGATTATAAGTCTCATTCTAATTAGAACGCTTAGAAAGAGACGGATGGATAGTCTATGTCGCTCGCGGGCCGCATTGTGATAGTTGTTCAGCAAGGCCATCCCACGCAGTGGATATGTTTGGGACATTTAGACTGGGCATGTCGCAGAGTAGGGTAAAGATTTTTTTTCTTGTTCTAGAACAAGAAAAAAAATCCAGTCAGCAGCAGAAGAAGCTACGTAATATAATAAGCTCTCAAAGAATGCTACTATCTTGTTGTTGAAATTACTAAATACTTACTTAGCTGCATAATGAACCAACCAATTGGAACATAAATTCATCAACAATAGCTTGATGCTGTGATTTCTGTTTCTATATTTTATTGTTGTGTAGGTACTTATACAGGGTGTGGCCTGGAGTAGGATCAAAAAATTAAACGGTAGATTATTAAGCTTGTGAGCAATTATTTCCAGGTGGTTTTAATTGAAAAATAAAAAGTATTTTTCTTTTTTTTTCTTTAAAGGCACTTCACGAGTATTTTTTACTCTTTTGGGGTGACACAAGTAGTTTTTTTTTATTTTAAAAACACTAAAAAAAAACTTTTTAACAAAAAAATTAAACCGCCGAAAAAAACTGAATAGCAAAAAATAATAAACCTTTTTTATTTAGTTTAATAACTAAGTTCTTAAAATAATCTAAGTGTACCTAAGTAATTTTGAGTCGGCGCCAAACAAGCATTTTAATTAACACTTTGCACTGTTAATTTGATTTGGTGTAACTTGTACTTGTTTGGAGTAAGTCGAAGGGGCCCTCAACCAAATACTAGTGTCTAGAACGTGGTATATTTATATATTTTGTTAGTTCAGAACTACGAGTTTGCAGCTCTTGCAGTTGAAACGATGGGACCCTGGTCAGCCGACATGAAGGCCTTCATGAGGACCCTGTCGTCGCGGCTGGTCCACGCCTCAGGGGACTCCAGAGCTGGCGCGTACCTTTCACAAAGGAGCGCCCTTGCGGTCCAAAGGGGAAACGCCGCCAGCGTCATGGGGTCCATGCCGCAGGCAGAACTTTTGGACGGACTATTTTTTTTGTAATTAGTTTTAATTTTTTCGTTGTAAAACACACACACACACACACACGCACACACTACACACACATACATACACACATGCATACACACACACACACAACACATACACACATACACACACACACACTTGCGTGGTCTACATACATTTCAATCAGTAAGTGAACAATCAATCATCCCCTGTTTTCCTACCCTTAGGGTTATATTTTTTATTTAAAATTTATGTAGGACCAACTTCGAGGTATATCCTTTCTAATAAAATAAGAATTATCAAAATCAGACTACTCTGTAAAAAGTTATGCGTGGCCATACATAAAAAAAATATACGCATTGACTTGAAAACCTCCTCCGTTTTTTTCGTCGGTTAATTTTTTGCTTTTCAGTTTTTTTCGGCGGTTTAATTTTTTTGTTAAGTTTTTATTTTCAAATTTTCTGTGGCTTACTTTAGTAACACAACACACACGCGCGCACACACACACACACACACACACACACACACACACACACACACACACACACACACACACACACACACACACATACACACACACACACTTGCGTGGTCTACATACATTTCAATCAGTAAGTGAACAATCAATCATCCCCTGTTTTCCTACCCTTAGGGTTATATTTTTTATTTAAAATTTATGTAGGACCAACTTCGAGGTATATCCTTTCTAATAAAATAAGAATTATCAAAATCAGACTACTCTGTAAAAAGTTATGCGTGGCCATACATAAAAAAAAATATACGCATTGACTTGAAAACCTCCTCCGTTTTTTTCGTCGGTTAATTTTTTGCTTTTCAGTTTTTTTCGGCGGTTTAATTTTTTTGTTAAGTTTTTATTTTCAAATTTTCTGTGGCTTACTTTAGTAACACAACACACACGCGCGCGCACACACACACACACACACACACACACACACACACAACATACACATACACACACACACACACACACACACACACACACACACACACACACATACACAGATGCGTGGTCTACATACATTTCAATCAGTAAGTGAACAATCAATCATCCCCTGTTTTCCTACCCTTAGGGTTAAAATTTTATTTAAAATGTATGTAAGACCAACTTCGAGGTATATCCTTTCTAATAAAATATAAATTATCAAAATCAGACTACTCCGTAAAAAGTTATGCGTCGTCATACATAAAAAAAATATATACGCGTTGATTTGAGAACCTCCTCCGTTTTTTTCGTCGGTTAATAACAAAAAAAATAAAAAAAAACACAAAAATATCTTTTGAAAACAAAAATGAAAAAATATGACTCATTAAGTACTTACGTTATCTCAAAATCTGCATTGACTGCTGTGCTGTGATCTCGTGGTGCCAATTAACACGTTCACTGCGTTATGAGATCTAAAACATCTCTTACGAGTCTTTCATTCAGTGCGGCGCCCGATTTCGTATTTCGCACCTCTGTGCGGGAGGCAATAGCAGGTGAATTACTACGAGTATGATGGAGACAAATATATATACTTGCTTCCTACTAAAAATTGAACACACCGACGTATAAATAAAAGTTTGAGATTGATTAGGTCCCAAACGCACTGAGTAATAACTTTATTCATTTGGTGCGTTATGAGATCTTTTGAGTGTCCTAAATCGCAGGCCTCGTAGCCGCATGGAGGGGAGAGCGAGTAGCGCGGGCGCCGCACATTTTGTTTTAGTGTTGCTCAAGTATCGAAGCGAAAGGCCGCGCGTTCGGTTCGAAAAAAAATCTCATCGCTTGGGGGTTCATGGGTAACTGATAAAAAAAGTGGGATATTTTAAATTACTTTAACTATGTATTCATAAAAAAATATTGTTTTGGACAAATATTTTTGAGATCCTATATACCAACTGTATACTAAATAACATATACACCTTATTGCAGAATTTCCTGAGGGAAGATGTACAGACCACGTTTTAAAACGCGGTGATAAAAAAAGACGTTGCGTGGGCTGTTATAACAAATTAAGGCTCACAATGAACAGCACAGAAGCTTCAAAAAAAACAAAAAGGATAATTACCCACTGTGTCCAATGTAAACAAACATTGTGTTTACCATGTTTTAACGAAAAGCACTTCCCTTAAAACAATTTTTTTTGAATAAAATATAGTTATCGACTATTAATGTTTTATTTCAATCTCATCACTAGTCCCTCCACAAATTTAACTAACTTCAGTTGCGGTATGAGATGCAATCAATACCCTATATTTGTTTTCTATTTACTCTGTATATTTGTGTCGAAACTGCATGCGAACTCGTCTAAGGATAGAGCAATGGATTACCTTCAATCATATACAAAAATAATAACGAGACACAGCTTTTTGAGCGAAATTAGCGAAATTTTCGAAATCTTTTTTTTATGAGACTGATTGGGTCTCATACGCACTGAACTAAAGCTTGGTTACGAGTTCTTATAGGTCACAAACGCACTGGCTGAAAGTTCATTGAAAATGGACCCGCAGTTAACGTGTTAAGATACATTACATGGAGTTCATAACTTTATATCAACATTTCTCCGAATAAAAAATAAAAAAAAAGAAAGGACACAAGGGGTTACTACAGATGCTCTAAGGAAGCGTCCTTTTAAATATTTGCCCCTGTTACATGCCACACACTACAATTTTATTGTTAGATTTAAGGAATTTATGTAAAACAAAAATAAAGAAATATGGTAGTCAACAGGCTGTGCTCTCTGCCACAATGCAGTATTACGTATTACATAACATAATAATGTACGATTTGACCTAATTCTCGCACTTTATGATACACACACACCTGCATTGTCACATTATGTACCCTAAAACCTCGGGATAAGATTCCAAATCGCTTGTTCACCGGTCCACGATAAAGAATGGAATAATCTGGAAAATCCTGAGGAACGCAGGAGCATTTCCGGATTCACGGATTTATTAAGTTAAACTGCCTTGTGTAATTTACCGCCTAAGGAAAACACAACAAGGAAAGATTAAAGTACGGGGTAGTTTGCGTCAAATACAGTAGTTCTATTTTATGCAGACTTGTTTATGATGTTGGCCCAATGAATAGTCCAAGTTTGTGACCTCGAGCGCCGAGCGATGTCAACAATCGAAAATACCGCGAAAAATTTGGGCTTTTAGATTTAGGCGATTATAACCCTAAAGGACTAGTTTTTGATGTTAGCTTTTCGAGACGTTTTTAAAGTAGACCAAATTTGCTACAGTATGGGACTAGATTTGTCTCCGTAGACCCAATAGTTTCTGTGAAAAAGCTTTTGAAATTTTATCACTCTTTCGAACTTCGCAACTTTTTCCAACATGTCGTTCTGAATGAATTTTGAGCCTGATTCTTCGTAACCCCTGTTATATTATCGAAGCTTACCCTAGCCTAGCCTAGCCTAGTTGTTATTACCTTTTATGACGGGAAGTTAAAAAGAGAATGTGAAGTGTGAACGATGATGTTTACGATGAAAAGCTACGCTACGAATCATTAAACAAAAAAAGAACAACGAGGGTTCCGTCCCTATTAAAAAGGTCGTATCGTTACTTAAATCTTATGGCACTTACACCATTTCTTTAAGGAAGGCAGTTTTTTAGCAATATCTCAAAAACGTTTGAACCGATCTTGTTCAAAACAATTTTCGCTGAAAGAATTTAATAAGCCCTATGAGCCTGATTTTTTTCATATTTTTAAAATACACGGTTCAAAATTTAGAGGGGGAAGGACACAATTTTAGTGACTTACGAGGCGATTATCTTCGACTCTATTCACTTAATCAAAAAAATTGCTGAGAAACCTTATTTATTTTAAAAGGCCTATCGATTGATGTGCCACACGTGGGCTTGCAATGAAAAAAAAAATGTTGACTTTCAGTTTTATGTATGGAGTGCACCCCTAAAACATTTTTTTTTTGTAATTTAATTACGAAACTATGAAGCGGTTAACAAAATACACCTATCCTCAAAAGTTTATTGAAATACACTTTATAGTTTGCGAGTAAAATGCCTGTGACATACGGACGGACAGACAGACAGACATGACAAATCTATAAGGGTTCCGTTTTTTTCCATTTGGCTACGGAACCCTAAAAAGGTAAGTACAACAAAAGTTAATAGGTAGCTATAGTAAATTGAGTTATTCAAAATCAATAAAGTAGGTTAATTTAGCCCTTTCGGATGGTCCTGGTTGAGGTTCGTCCGTATCTGGATCGTCGTATCGGGATGTCATGGCATATCCCCATCACGGTATATACCTATTTGGCAATAGTGTCTTGGATCGCTGCCCCCACTCGTTCCAGAACAGTAAGTTCAGTGTGCGTATCGTCTCTCAGAGGAGATGATCTCCCGCCGCAGCCTCACACAACATCTCCGGCGCATGACTGCCTCCCCTCCCCCCGCCCTGTCAGCGCGTGCGTCACGGGCCGCGCGGCGGTCGGAGCGGGTGCGGGCAGTGATTCAAGCAACACCGCCGCGAAAACACTCATCCTGAAAAGAACTCCCGAGGAGTTCGAAACATGTCGCCCGTAGTGACATTTAATACGTGAGTTGAACCGTGTAATTATTAGCATTAATACTAAATGACTTTGCGATTAAAAACGGTTTCCCTTGAAATTGCATGATGACGTATATTATAAAAAGGTATAGTCGTAGAATGGGTACTTCTGTGTATAGGTAGATTAGGTTAGACTATGTTTATAATATAACACACATTAATCAATCCCTATTTTTCTGGCTTTTGCAATAATGTAGCGGATACATTACTGTAAAAGCCAAAAAAATAGGAATTTACTACTTTGGTAGCGGCTACTTTGACAAAGATAATAGGTACTTTAAAGTCGGCAACCAAACCCGACATGAGCGCGATGATCTTCCACTGTAGGTACCTAAGCTCTCTCATATTCTTTCGCTTTCACGTATATAATTATGTTAAAAGTTACATCGAGCGCGCGAAAAACACATTGAAAATAAAATATACACATTAAAATTAGACTAGAATACGTAACGTTTGTCCAGAATCGACCCTCAGGTCTAAAATGAGAGATTAAGACAACATTTCAAATGGCAATATGCAATATTGTTCCCGCTACGCTTACCGGACTGAAGCCGATAACAATCCCACATTGTTGCATTTTGTGAATGCATAACAAATAGACTAGGATGATTCCGCATATTATTGACATAATAAGTCAGTTTAGTTTTTGACGATCTTCATGTAAATGGAGATGATGGAGCATGAGCGAACCGGAGAAATGTCGAGGTCGAGGAGTTGGTGGCCGAACCAAACATCATCGGCGAAACGAAATCCCACAGACTTCGCTGGTTCGGTCATCTACCGCGAATGGGAGAGGATCGGGCAGATTCAGATGTTTATTTGCTTAGCGTACAAGTAGGTACATGCAAATACAGGAATACAAGAATATAGAACACAGTTACAGAGCGAGAGTCGGGAGAGCGTACTTGAGAAGAACGACTGGTCGCCGCCCAGCGGGCTGACCAAGGTATCGTTGGTGGGGTAACGTCCAGGCTTTGCGTCATCTTCAAGCTGCAAGCTGGCAGCCATAAATGTATCTATCTTTGCAGCCATAAAAGTACAACTTGCTGCCCACGATTCAGTGAACCTGTCTCATTCGCAAATTAGAAAGAAGAGTACCTAAATTTTGTCGTCTTGTGTCGCATTTTGGCGTCAGTTCTCACCAGCAGACGCGAACAGTGAGTGGACGATTTTGTCACTGTAAATATATTAGCTAAAGCCTGCAGTATCTCAATTAGTGTCTTAAGACCTTTTTAGACCTGAGGTTTAGGACATAAACAAGGGATCCCGGCTAAACTGGTCGTTAAAAATTGACACTACGACAACGAATAGCAAAATTATGCAGATAGCAGAACTTCAAAAATTTTTGCATAAAGGCCATACCACAGGCACTAACTGATACAAGACGAATTTCAGCTCTAACTTCTTAGCCTTCAAAATAAAAGGATTACCTAAACTTGAACCAACAGCTAGTTGGCAGACGCAACCTTCGACTTAAGCCAACTGAAGCTATTTGTAACGTTATTTTATTTTAAGATTTATCGCTGTAACATGTTGATTTACAACCTCCTTGTGTCTTATTGTTATCTTAGTTACATCGTGAAACCCGATGCTTGTTTGCTACCTATACCTGCTACTTGCACAATTTTATGATAGGTTTGGAATACTTTCTTGTTTTAGCGACAAACTTTACTTTCCAATGAAATAAGGGGATAAACTGTTCCACCATCGTTTCCATTCTTCGGCAGCGTAGAGTCGTAGACAGTTTCGGCAACTATGAAGTCGTTGTGCGGATTAGTCTTCTTAAAGTTCGTTAGTCTTCATCCGTCACTTTGGTATTTATATTTCTGGGAAAAAGACAAAACACATTTGAGTTAACAGAGGCTGGTAAGTGTCATGAAGACGGCTGTTCGAGTATAACATTTTATATTTCACAATGATTAGGTTTAGCTCCTAAATTGTGTTGATAATTATCGAAACATGGTAGTATTTGGTGGTCAATCGACGTAATTTGTTCCCGCTGAGTTGTTCGCGCTCTCCGCAGGGGGTGAATGGAACCAACTCGTTATTATCTTTGTTAATTGATTGGCGTAGGCAGCTTGTAGACAAGTAATGGGCCTTAATAATCTATACCTCACTCGGTAAGTGCTTGTAAAGGGCAACAAAATAGTACGTCATCTAGGGCTGCAATTTGACGACCGGTTAGCCTCGTGGGTAGTGATGGTGTCTACGAAGCTGTAAGTTCTTCGAATCCCGGTAAGTCAAAATATTTGTGTGATGAGCATGAATATTTGTTTCTGAGTCATGGATGTTCTCTATTTAAGTATTTATAAATATATCGTCGTCTAGTAATCATAACACAAGCGAGTCATTGTCAGTCAGTAAAACAAAAATCCTCTTTTCAGTGGGCAATAGTCTAGGGCTTTTGTAAATAAATAATAAATAAATAAATATTAGGGGACAATCTTACACAAATCGACCTAGTCCCATACTAAGCAAAGCTTGTACTATGGGTACTAGACGACGATAAACATACTTTTATGGATAAATAAATACTTAAATACATAGAAAACATCCATGACTCAGGAACAAATATTCGTGCTCATCACACAAATAAATGCCGTTACCGGGATTCGAACCCGGGGCCTCTTGCTTCGTAGCAGGATCACTACCAACTAGGCTTAAGCGGTCGTCAAAATTGTATGTTTATATATAATATGTTTTTTCATCACACTTGCTCGAAAAGGGCTCCATAATGCGCAGACATACAGAGCTGTAATACCCTGTGTTACGCCCACGGGCGTAATGGTTTTTTTATTAATTTGTATCTGTCACTCAAGCGGCAGTTACAAAGCTAAGAGGTTTTATATCAAATACGATGTCTGAAAACGTATTTATAAATAAATTTTAACTTAAAAAACTACTTAAACATGCTTAACTGAATTATTTACAGATTTAATATGTAGTTATTTAGTGTCTATGTAAAATGTTTTTAAGTGTTTTCAAATCGTGGCTGTATACCGAAGGGTCTTTGCCATACGCGCCTCACGTCAAATTCAACAAAATGGACGACTGACATGTTGCAGTTTTTAATACGACCTGTATTCATTTCATCTAAAATGTATTTGTTTCCTCGCAAATGTGATGAAAAACATTGTGTATAACACGGGCGTAAGAATATTGCAAACTCGAGTCATCAAAAGCCCTCCGCCTTTGGCGTCGGGCTTCTGATAGACTCTTGTTCGCAATATTCCACTTACGCCCCTCGTTAAACAATGTACTATTATGGCATATAATTATAGAAGAGGCGACGTTTTATGCGGATTCTGAGTTCAACCAAAAATTAGGATATACAAGTAGCCATTGAGGAGTTCCACTATCCACCTCCTGACTCCATCATCAGACCATCGTCACCAAGTATAATGTATAGAACTCGACTAAACAAACCGAATGAGCCCAAACTCGAGGGGTATACAAGTAGCCATTGAGGAGTTCCTCTATCCACCTCCTCATTCCATCATCAGACCATCATCACCAATTATAATGTATAGAACTACACAAAACATACCGAATGAGCCCAAACTCGAGGGGTATACAAGTAGCCATTGAGGAGTTCCACTATCCACCTCCTGACTTCATCATCAGACCATCGTCACCAAGTATAATGTATAGAACTCGACAAAACAAACCGAATGAGCCCAAACTCGAGGGGTATACAAGTAGCCATTGAGGAGTTCCTCTATCCACCTCCTCACTCCATCATCAGACCATCATCACCAAGTATAATGTATAGAACTCGCCAAAACAAACCAAATGAGCCCAAACTCGAAGGATATACAAGTAGCTATCGAGGAGTTCCACTATCCACCTCCTACATAGGTACATATATTTTTCAACTAAAACTATAAGGGGGCAAACAAGCATACGGTCCACCTGATGGTAAGCGATCACGGGAGCGTATAGACGTTTATAATTACCTATAGTTATTTTTTTTTCTAGAAGCGAAAAGGTGTTCAAAGACAAAATTATGGCTATCGGCTCGAAGGAAGAAAAGAGGACCGGCTCGTCGTCAAAAAGAAAATATAAATCCTAATAGGTAAGTTATAATAAGGCTATAAATTCAAATTTCATTTATTTATGGACCAACTAGGATCATTGTTGTAAGTAGGTACTTTTTACCAAAAATAAAAACAATAATGTATGATCTTTTTTTATTTCCTTCAATACACCAAATCTTCAATGTGAATAAATATTTATAGGGTAGGTTCCTAGGAAAAAAGATCTGGATTCTAATTAGTGCGTATTTTTATTGATCATAAGATATTGGACACCTATTTTAAAAATACACACAACCGAACATAGAACCTCCTGCTTTTTTGAAGTCTGTAAAAATGACGAAGTTATGGCGCGTAGATAATCCGCGTGACTTCACAAACGTATGAACCGTGACGTTACGCGCACTTATAACTTCGACATTTTTTGTTTAGTGACCAAAAGAAAAAATACGTGTCTAATATTTTTGATCATCTATAATACGGATTTTAGAGTTACTTATTTAAAAATAGTTTAAGTACTATCACTGTAATAAGCTTGTTTTGGGAAAAAGACTGACTGTTAAGTTTCTTGCGGCGTTTCTTCTTGACAGTGGTCTCTGCAGAAGCGCTGGTAGGGCTTGACTTATAAAAGTGCCCTTGGCGGCCTACTTGCAGAATAAATATTCATTTATTTCATTTATAACAAAAATAGTGGTAGTGGTATCTGAAAATCTGCTATGCAATTATGGCACTAGGTTGTTAAAATGACAAAACCTGGTATATTGTATGTTATACTTATGTTACTAGTTACTACTACTTTTGTTGGCACATCAAAACTTGTAAGCCTGTACTCTACATTTACGTTTTTAGTAGGTTAAATAATCAGTTAAAATTTGCCTAGCCGCACTTACGCACTGTATAAACTGTATTGTTATCTCGCTATGGAGATGTTCTACTGTTATATTTTATTTACCGCAATAATTTCGCCGTTGTATGAAGATATTTTACTGCGATATTTAAACTGCGACATGTATAGCTCCGCCTCCCCGCGCGCTCTCGCTTTACTGCTAGCGCCCTGTCTCCCTCTAGGTGAAACAACAACATTTTAAAGCGTAAGCGCGCGATCTCAACGCGGAGTTGAGCGGACCTTGCTGCGGACTCTTAAAGCTCTGTACTTTGGCAATGTCCACCGAAAAGACGCGAACCTAAATATGACAATGACCCCTTATTAAGCTAACTATTATTTATACATATATATTAAGGGGCTAGTTTGTTTTGTGTAAGATTGACCCCTAATATTTATTGATTTAATATAAAGAATGTCTCAGATCGCAGATTGCTTTATTGGAATTGAGAGGGATTTGTGGCACGCGTTACGGGCGGTAATTGTCACTTAATGGACAGGTGTGACGTAAAACCTCATGACCCATCTCATATTAAACTGTATTTTACAAGTGAGATTTACAAAAATATAGATGGAGGTTTTCCACACTGCGTAATGAGTTCTAAGTTGAATCTAAGTTCAAAAAATCCCTTGGATTATGAAAATGCTCACAGAGTCAGCAGCGGACGTTCCGAGAGCTCAAAATGATCTACACTCGTTTTTAATACAAGGCAATAAGGGCTTGTCTACATAGACAAGTTTGAATACCGTAAAATGGGGTGAGTAGGAACAAAACTGACATGCAAACCTCGATAACATATTATTTTTACATATGCAAACTGAATGTTGTATATAATAAGTATTCGGGACGTTTGTATTTTAGTTTTTTTATGATTTTGGGTAGTTCTATTTCATAACTTTAACGATTAACACAAAATCCCACCTTACCCCGTAGTCCCCCGTAGTTGGGGGGAGTAGTGGGGTGATCTTCCAATATCACCTTTGTATGGGTTTACATACAAAGGTGATTTTGGAAGATTGTTGGATCGTTTTTTTTTTATTATGAATATTACTATAGCTCCATTTTAAATTGGAATACATTATTTAGGTAGCAGTAGCCTTCCCATCTCACCCCCCCTTCATCCCTTCTCTCCCCTTTCATAACCCAACTCTCCTCGCGATCCCTACTCACCCCATTTTACGGTACTTCACCCGCGTAGCTACTTCTGCGGTGGACTGTACATAAACACCCCTAGATTCGGGCCAAGGAAAGATGAGCCTGAGTTTTTTTTTATATGGCAACAGTATTATCATTATCAATGTGTCAAACGTTTTAAATTAGTATGATGTTCTAATCTTGATACTAAGTAACTAAGTAAGTAACAGTTCCATCAACAGGACTATAACCACTAACTTCGAAAGTCCAAGTTCGGGTATTTCCATCTCTATCGCACTCACAATACTCGAGTGACAGGGATGCATGTATACGAACTTCGAGTTTCGATCTTCGTTGTAGCGCCGCTGGGCCTTACGAGTTAAGGGGCTACCCGAGGTTTTCATCGATTTTTGACAAGTTTTGAATCGTATCTACTACTTTTGCACTACAGATAGAATCATAAATCAAACGGCTATCGGTTCTTCAATCTTTTATCTCCATTTTGACTGACCGGATTTTGAAACAAATTAATACTTAATTTTGTATGATTTTTTTAAACATTGTCTAAAAAAACACTTATTTCGTATCTCTATTGACGTGAAAGATCTAACATATACGAAATCTGCATATTTGGGTTCGTCTGTGACGTCTCTAAAAACTGGTAAAGGGTTTTCATTTTAAATCAATTAACACAAAAGTTATGGCCAGAAAACTAGTTTTTTGGCCTAAAATTGCTCAACTTTGATGTCAAATATCTCAAAAACAATGAACTTTGAAGTAAATAATGGGATATTATATTGCTTAAAGCCGTTGTTGTTAATATAATAAGCTACAAAAACATTACAAAACCAAGGGATTCAGATCGAAGGTCATTGGCGTATGGGAGCCTCTTAAGACTAAGAAACGATATTGGGACCGTGCACGACGACAGCGCCACGTGACAGGTCGCCATTATGGACAATATTGTCACCGCTGTCAAGCGAGAAATAAGTAAATATTGTGAAAAAAATATATGAAATCTTATGGTATTTTACTATATGAGACAATTTTGGACGATGGTAGTCTGTAAAAATATTGCCAAGAATATTCAAATTGTAGTGTTCATTGAGAAATGAGCCTACTAGGCTTTTATTCGCTACGCGCTAAAGCGGCTCACCCCGCCGGTCACCCGTCACGAAACTAGACCTCTACCTACGCTTAGTTACTACGCATTGCGGTGTCAAGATATATTTGTGGGTGAGCGTTGAGGTGAGCCTAAAACAAGTTACAGAATAGGGGGGCTGGTAACTAAAACGGGGTTTCGTGCCATCACCCACGAAATTATTTTCCAACCGGAGACGATGAATAAAGGCAAGAAATTGGTGCTAGCTGGGCATGTCCTTGAGGTTGAAGACATTCGCTAAGGAGACATGACCTGTATTATCGAAGCCCGAGTGGTTCGCCAAACTTCTGTCACGGCAACGGCGTACAAGACAACTTTATTTGTAAGCATATTTTTATGTTTCAACAAAAGCTTATTCAGTGTTTAACAAATCAATGTACTTACAGCTAAACACCAATTGTCATGTTGAGAGTGTAGCGTGCGACTGTGTTTATAATAAGTGGGAAATGCGGGGTGGAAAAAAATTCTTACGGCAATTATCCACTTATTTCTTTGGTCTCGTTTCCACCACACGGTCTTGGAAATTGGTAAAATTTACAGTCGCTATTCTTCTTGGTGTTATTACAATTCACAATAACACATCTTACTAGATATTAAATTTATCTCAAAAACGATTAGAAAATGTTTACTGCAATATGGATTTGACAGCTCAAGTCAGCGACAAAAATGTAAATTTTAGCCGTAGCGAGCGCTGTGATCGTTTAGGCTACTCCCTCCAGCCGCTTTGCAGTTTGCACCCTGTCAATAGCTTGTCTGTCTAGACTCTAGGTGACTCTAGATTGATGTTTAAGTTAAGCAATAGAACCCGTCACATTGAGTCGACATGACGGTGATGTGATGTAAATGTGACATCTGATGCATTTTAAAAATGTTAGCCACTCAATAAATGCCAACGCATATAAAATAAGGAACATCTTCACATCTGGCAGTAACTTAAGTATTCAGATATTTGAAATTATAATCTTATTTGTGCCAGCCGTCTAGACTGTGTTTGGGACCTGAAAAATACAATGTATAATCGTATTTTTCCAGTGTTTAATAATACGCACTTCGCGTGACTAGGCTTACCTTACTACACACCCCCACAGCTCCGTATCTCGAAAGGATAAAGGGTTCCCTTATAAATAGGATTACTTAGTTGTCTGCCTGTCAAAAGCCTTTTTCTTGAGAACGCGTGGATGTCATCATCATCATCATATCAGCCGAAAGACGTCCACTGCTGGACATAGGCCTCCCCCAAAGAGTGCCAAAGTGACCGGTCCTGCGCCGCATCCAGCAGACTCCAACCTTTACCAGGTCATCAGTCCACCTTGTGGGGGACCTGCCCACGCAGCGCCTTCCGGTACGTGGTCGCCACTGGAGAACCTTTCTGCCCCAACGGCCATCGGTTCTGCGTGCTATGTGCCCCGCCCACTGCCACTTAAGCTTAGCGATTTGAGGGCTATATCGGTTACCTTGGTTCTGCTGCGGATAGCCTCATTTCTGATGCGATCAAGCAGAGAAACAGCCCTTTCCATTGCCCTTTGGGTGACTTTGAGCCTTCTTATGAGGCCGATAGTAAGCGACCACGTTTCAGTGCCATATCTCACTGGCGACACACACTGCTCAAAGACACTCGTCTTGAGACACTGCGGAATATTGGACGAAAAGATGAATGAAAATGAATGAAAATTATTTATTCGTAACAAACAAATCGACGGTCCCAATTAAAAGAGTCGGATCTGCAAAATTTGAGTTTTTGTTTTTCAGCGGCTTAGGTCGTAAAAAACTCTACATTTTAAAACCACATTCACAGATTTTAGTTTTTCTCAATACTTTTTCTAAAAACCAAGATAAAAACGTCGGATCTAAGAACAGATGACATTTAAAAACGTCGGTTGTGACAGTTCCGACATTTTTACGGGACACACAGTGAGTACAAAGTGTCGGATATAACACATTCTACTATTTTACACGGAAAAGTGTAGCGTGTTTTTTGTTGTGTATTTTATGTAATTTATAGCCTGTTAAGTTATCAAGTAAATTTTCTCTGTATTCAATTGTTACATAAGAGTTTCCATGCAACAATGTCAGTTCTGCCAATTACGACATTTTTTGGAGTACCTTTTTTGTCGGATGTGGTACATCCGACATAATTATGAATACAATTTCCAGACAAAAACGTCGTATGTGGCACTTCCGACAAATGATGCTTAAGCTATTCCGGTTAAAAAAGTAATATAAGAGGTTTTTGTATTTTTTTGTAAAAATGGCTGATAAAGTACATGTAAGCTCAACGGCTAGTAATAAACAACCTACTAATAAGCAAACATTCGAAGTTTGATAACGATATTCCATTAATTAACAATTTCCCCCATACAATTTTTTTTTCCAAAAACTTTGACAGCTTCTCCTAAAAAGTAGCTGTTTTGCAGATCCGACTCTTTTAATAGGGACCGTCGAAATATAAATATCACATACACACATATAATATTAATTAGGTACTTAAACTATTTATTTGCTACGAAATGGTCCCGCCTCAGCATAATGCTGGCTCACGAGCCAGCGCTGGTCTTCCGGCGCGACCATTTTAAGTAGGTATTACGTTCTCTGCTATACGTGCGACACGGCCTTACACTAAAACTGAACGCAGCCGCAGCGCTTGCGTCAAACAGCGCCATCTGGCTGCGACCAGTGAAATTCGAATTTGGAGCAGCCCAACTGGGGAAGTACCTCCGCCTTGCAGAAGACCACAGCCATAATAACA
This sequence comes from Epinotia ramella, assembly GCA_947578815.1. NCBI lineage: Eukaryota > Metazoa > Arthropoda > Insecta > Lepidoptera > Tortricidae > Epinotia > Epinotia ramella. The sequence goes on along the minus strand of OX388224.1, from coordinate 14,746,870 downwards.
CTACTACTTGCTCTGTATTAGTGTTGTGTTCCTGGAGGTGAGCAAGGTCGCCAGAGCTCCCGAGGATGCGTTCTGTTGAGAGGGAGGGAATTTGTTCCTTCAGCTGTCAACACAGCGAATCCTCAAACATATCAAGGGTCGGCAACGCCCATGTTACTCCTTTGGAGTTGCATGCGTCTATAGGCTGCGGTGTCCGCTTACCATCAGGCGGGCCGTACGCTTGCCACCGTCGTTGTATAAAAAAAAAAATTTTTCACCTTCACCTTACGCACATGGTCGCACGTACCCTACAGCATTCCAGCAAGTTTATATCTTAAAACAATAGAAAATCCGAAGATACAACAAAGAAAAGGATATTATACAGGGTGGAATCTTGTACGTAATCAAAAATAGCAAAATGTCTGTCCATGATTCTGAGCAACTTTTATTATGGGACCAACTTTGTGTTATGCCAAAAAAAACACACCTGTTCATACATTCTTGTCAGTCTGAAATGAGCAGAGTTAATGAAATAGTTGGATTTTTTTGGCATAACACAAAGTTGGTCCCATAATAAAAGTTGCTCAGAATCATGGATAGATTCACATTTTGCTATTTTGGATCACGTACAAGATTCCACCCTGTATAAAACAGTGTATGGTTAAATCCAGAAAAAAATAAACAAACAAATTAGTAAGTATTACGAATCAATCATTACGAACAAGATGTGATGTGAAGTTTGAAGTCCCTTGAAGCTTTGAAAAAACTATTTTCATCGCTTGTGCCCTAAACGAGCCCGGGGTCCGCTTTGACACCATCCCAAGATTTCAAAAGATACGTCGTTTATGCTACATATTTTGGTCAGATACAATCAAAAGTTATAAATAAGTTTCTTGTAACATAATAATCGTATTATAAGTAGATGCTGTACATTCGGCATAATCCCCAACCCTGGCTGTAAGCCGATCCCCATTATCAGTAATGACGAGGTAATGAACGGTTTGGTTAATGAACGGATTGTTAATTAGACTGAACGATATTAATACTTTATCTGGTTGCTACGGGAACTCCTGGGCCGTGATTCCATCATTATCATTAACGTTATCGTCGTTCTATTATAATTAATATACATTTATAACTAACTAGTCTATGCATACAATACTGACTCTGACTGAATTCACAAAGTCCACATTGTTCACGTTATGTTATAGGCGCCATAAATTAGAATAATTAGTTAAGGCAAACATGTTAATAGTTACACTATTGTCTTAGGTTAAGTACCTGTAAAGATAGTTGTTAGTGTTGAAAAAATAAAATAAATAAATAAATAAATAAAATACATATCCATGAGCGACATTGTCGTTTAACGACCAAGCTCCTTAAAATAAGATAAAAAAAAAAAAACATATCCATACTATTCATATAACCATCCATCTATACTAATCCATACTTATATACTTTACTTATCCATCCATACTCCATACTATACTATACTATATACTATCCATATTCCATATATATATATTATATATCCATACTAATAAAGTGTGTCTGTCTGTCTGTCTGTTACGTCTTCACGCTTAAACCGCTGAACCGATTTAGGTGAAATTTGGTGCAAAGATAGTTTGAATCCTGAAAAAGGACATAGGATACTTTTTTTCCCGAAATTCATCCCTTGAGAGGGTGAAATGGGGGGTTAAAATTTGTATGGAGATACTTAAACCGCTGAACCGATTGAGATGAAATTTGATGCAAAGATAGTTTGAATTCTGGGATAGGATAGTTTTTTACCGAAATACGTCCCCTAAGGGGGTAAAATAAGGGATTACAATTTTGCATGGAGATACTTAAACCGCTGAGCCGATTAAGATGAAATTTGGTGCAGAGATAGTTTGAATTCTGGGAAAGGACAAAGAATTCTTTGTTTTTCCGAAAGTCATCCATCCTCTAAGGGGTGAAATGGGGGGTTAAAATTTGTTTGGAGCTTAAACCGCTGAACCGATTAAGATGAAATTTGGTGCAAAGATAGTTTGAATCCCGGGAAAGGATAAAGGATAGTAGGGGATTAATCCCCTAATGGGTTGAAATAGAGGGTTAAAATTTGCATGGAGCTATTAAAATCGCTGAGCCGATTTAGATGAAATTTGATATAGGGATATTTATATGTAATTCCGAGGAGGGGCATACGATAATTTTTAACCCGAATATCATCCCCTTACTGGTGAGTGATGGGTGGAGGGGGGGGTTAAATATTTTTTTTATGGTCTACTTTTTCCGATTTACTTTCATGAAATTTGGTTGAGAGATAGTTTGTGGCCCATGGAAGATGATAAGGCAGTCTTTATGCGGGAAATCATCATTCTCTTATAGGATTTTTTTAAGATGGAATCAACATTTTAATATATACCCCCTTATTCAGAAATGTCCATCAAACCTACGAGAGGGTAATATTTATTGAAGCTGGTTACTACCTACTACACATAAGAGGATTTTTACTTATGTTTTTTTACCCTATACTTTCGTTAAAGTGCTACTTATTTGTCAGCTTTTCGATTCCTAAAATGATCGCGATCTCATAATAATACTTAAGTAATCTATACCTATCTATCTATATACACGGTGAATTTGAGTAACCCGACAGATTTTAACCATCGCTTCCAGAGCCTAATAGGAGTAAAAAAAGTAGTATAACTAATGGTCTAAAACGGCCTAGTTTTCGAGATAATTATTATTAAAAAAAATACACATAAAAAATTGTCAAGTATAACACACCCTAAGGACGTGACGTAGCCAGATGGATCTGACACATTCATACGCAAGACTACTACCTGCTGATTTCCGGCCAGTCTGTTAACAAATCAGTGAGCTTAAGTATTTATTTTTTTTAATTTTTAAATTTTATTTATTTTTTAAATTTTCTCTTTCACTCCTTTAACTAAAGATTTGTTTACAAGAGAGTAGCATCGGTAATTGTTTTTTTTTTTTTTTTTTTGCCGTATTTGCCCTATGTTCATATAACATTATTTACTCGTAATATCATCAGGAATTTATGGTTAAAATCTGTCGGGTTACTCAAATTCACCGTGTATATAAAAGAAGAAGTCCTGACTGACTCATCAACGCACAGTCGAAACTACTAATGTTAGAGAGCTGACTTTTATAACGTGGGCTAGGGATAAGAAGGTATTTTTGGAAATACTTCCCCTAAGGGGTTAAATAGGGGTGCAAAGTTTATATGGGGGAAACTTTTTTTTTGAGCTAGATACTTCAAACTTTGTAGAAAGATTACTTATTAAAAAACACAAAAAGTACTTTTAACGTTTTAGAAAATTCCACTCCTAAGGGGGTCAAATAGCACCCCTATTTGTATGGGGTAAACATTATTTTTAGAACTAAAGACTTGAAACTTTCTAGAAAGATTACTTATTAGAATACAAAAAAGTGAATTCTGCGTTTTAGAAAATTTCACCTCTAAGGGGGTTAAAAAGGGGTGCAAGTTTTGTATGGAGGGAACTTTATTTTTTGAGCTACAAAGTTGAAATTTTGTAGAAAGATTACTTATTAGAATACAAAAAAAGTAAATTCTGCGTTTTAGAAAATTTCACCCCTCAGGGGGTTAAAAAGGGGTACAAGTTTTGTATGGAGGGAACTTTATTTTTTGAGCTAGAACTTTAAAAAAAAGGGCTTTCAGCGTTTTAGAATATTCCACCCCTAGGAGGGTTAAGAAGGGGTGCAAGGCTTGTATGGGAAACACTTTTATTTGAGCTAGAGATCTGAGACTGTAGAAAGATTACTTATTAGAATACAAAAAAGTACTTTCAGCGTTTTAGAAAATTCTATCCCTATGGGGGTTAAAAAGGGGTGCAAGGTTTGGAGGAGAAACACTCTTTCTTAAGCTGGAGACTTAAACCGTTGATTAATATTTCTTATCAGTTTAAAAAAGTTGTTTCAGCGTTTTGGAATAATTCCATCCCTAAGGGGGTTAAAACGGGATTCGGGCAGCTCGCACGTACAATTCGCCTTTGCGCAGGCAAGGTCATTTGCTCAAGTTGTTTGCCGGGAATTATAAGCCATTTATTAGTTAAAATACATATAATCCGACTGCTAGCAGAAAAGTAGGTTAAGTTAAGTTAGAACCACAACCCTTAAAGAACCGAACAGCTACCAGAAATGTAGGTTAGGTTAGGTTAGAACTGCGATCTTCCGAGAACTGAAAAGAAGGTAATGATTCATTTAACCTGCGGATTATTTTGTTGATTTAATATTTTTTTTTGGATAATCAAAAGGTGCATTATGTGAATGTATGTTGATGCGTTATCCGAATAAATTTCTATTATATTCTATTCTATTATGATTTTGCGCCCCGCCCATACGACCGGTTAGCCTAGTGGGTAGTGACGCTGCCTACGAAGCTGAAGGTCCTGGGTTCGAATCCCGGTAAGGGCAAATATTGGTGTGATGAGCATGAATATTTGTTTCTGAGTCATGTAAGTTTTTCTATGTATTTAAGTATTTATATCTATTGTCTATATCGTCGTCTAGTACCCATAACACAAGCTTTACTCAGCTTACTGTTGGACTAGGTCGATTTGTAAGATTGTCCCTTAATATTTATTTATTTATTTAATGGTCGCCATATCATGATCTGTCGCTAAAATAAGTTGAATTGCACCTCAGATGACATTCGCACGTTCCAGTCGCATGCGCAAAACGGACAGTGTAATTGCACCATTAGGAGTACCGACACAAGCCCATTACATGAAGCGATCGAATACAAATGAGTTTCTTTATCTGAATCATTAGGGATCCCGAGCACAGTCAAGTGCATAATACGGGTGCATACAACTTATGTACTCTAAAATATGTCTCATGGCTCTAACGATCGTCGAATGAATTTTAGGTAACATATTTATGAGTGGATTATTTGAATATATATTTTTGCACTTGTACGTTACAAAGGCAGTTCAGTAGTGCAGGTCAGTTTGGGTTCTAGTTTTTATTTATTTATTAGTAATACGTAAATACGAACGACTAGAATAGTGCCATATTTAAAAAAAAGGCATTTTTTTAATGTTGGGTAAATAAACTAGACAACTTTATTATCCATTAAAAAAATATTAATATTTGTCAAAATCTCTCCTCCCGCTTACAGAAATGTTGAAACATTTGTTTTAAGTGCCGTCATGTTGCCTTTTTTAGGATTAGGGTTGAAACTTTAGTTTCCCTAATAAAAATTGGTTCCTAATACAGTGCAAATCGGCTTGCTATTACCATAACACACATACAGTTTCTAGGTTTGATGTAGAAAGACTTCACGAATTACCGGAACTGTATACAGTGTGGAAGTCTAATACAAGCAAATAATTATACGGTGGTTAATAAAGATCCTAAGACGAGTATTTAGTTAGTTTTTATCCTAAATTTCGCCAAAAAAAAATTCCATACAAAATAATTCAGCCCGCAGTGTAAAGCACTCATTACGCAGCATCACTTTACTAAAGCTGATTGACAGGTAGGTACTTGTCAGACTTTTTGACAGTTGTTACGTGGTGTATTAGCTGTGTGCATTACATTGCTGCTTGATATTTTTTCAAAAATTATTTACATGCTTTAAATTAAGTCTAACTTAAAAAGTCCTGTTAATTCATGATTACGGTACTTAATCCTATACCTGATTTAATTATTTGCTTGTATTAGACTTCCACACTGTATAATATCACTGTTCAGAATGGATCTACGGAGTTGACGTAGGCTACAATTATATATGTTCGCGGAAGTGTGCGCAAGCGCTCCCGTGGTTCCGCCAAAGGGCAGCGTAGATCACCGTGGGGTTTTAGACGGTAGTCCGGGCTGTTCCCGGAAGTCCGTCATACCCGTCCTGACCCCGGATCATGGTCGGCCTTATCACGCGATAAGTGACAACATAGGAGCGTCGCCTGGTTCTATCGAACGGTGTCAGCCAGTGGCGGACGCTCTATCTTGTCACTTATCGTGTGATAAGGCCGACCATTATACGTACGGGGTCTGGTTTCCCAGCCAGGCGGGATGCGTAAAAGCATTTACTTACAAAAAAAGACTAGGGTGATGTGACATGATGGTGATGATCACTTTATGCATTCGAACCAGCCAACGAAAAACCATAGAAGTCCAAGTAGCGCCGCAAAATGGCCCCGGGTGTCAAAACGATGCCAGGTAGCCGTTTAGTTCAAAAATACGCACCGGGTTTGAGGCACGTGTTTGGGTAGAACTTTGTGAGCAGCGCGCATTCAATGGTTATTTCGCTCGCTGATTCGAACCCATAAAATGTTTTCGCTTTCGCGCTTGACACTGACATGAGAGCTCATTCGACAGTCATCATTACTAACTGAAACCGTGGGATACTTGACTCTTTCTTGAGCTTTAAAATACAAATCTTTTATGAATCTTTGATGATGATGATGGAGCTTTAATTTTACTTCAAACAATCTTTGAATCTGGGAGCAAAACCAATCAGTATAGTGAGAAAACAAATGCGCTACAGAGGACGATTTTTTCGGTGACTAGCGGATAGCTGATGCTTAGCGGTTACCGAATATGGACGTGTGACACTCCAGGGGAGTCGCATGCGGATGAGGGTAATATCACAACCAGAGCGTTCGAGGGAGGAGGGATTCACAACTTAATTTTGTCGCCACATCCTTTCATATTGGGATGTTACACTTTAATTATATATGTCATTAACTCTTGTATAATACAATACAATTAGACTGTGTTAAGCTTAAGGATGTCACGACAAGTTTAATTATGATTTCAGGAGAGAATATTTGAATTCTACCTTAAATCCTGCTTCGCTCTGCTTCGCTGTCTGACAGCCTTGTCTGCCACACCTAAAGGTTGAGAGTTACATGATAACATCGTCACTAAAGCCTTAGAACTCAGCACATACAAGTTCTAACTACCAAACGACTGTATTCATAGACTTCTCGGATACATACTAATCAACCCTATCGGCCGGGCAACTATAGATGGGCTTTCTATCTACCTATTGTCTCTCATTGTCTGTATCTACACACCAGCAGTCCCAACTCTGTCATACTGGTAAGAGTTTGGATTCCAGTAGATGCCTTTATGCGGGCGACCGTAAAGAACGAGCATGCAGCTAAATTGCTAACTAGTTTTAAAATAGCTGACGGTAATAGTTTGGGACCTAGTATCATTTTATCCGGGAAATCATCCCCTCAGAGAGTGAAATGAGGGGCGGAAGTAAGTATCGACACGAACAACGTGGCGGCCAAAAGGTATTTTGAATAGCAATATTAAACAGTCAACCGAAACCTTGTACAGTCGACTACAAAGAGATCGATACGGCCAAAGTTACAAAAATATGTATACATGACTGTATTGCCTTGACGTTAAGGTCGTGTATACATATTTTTGTAACATTGGCCGTATAGATCTCTTTGTAGTCGACTGTACTAATTGATAGTCGTTTCATCATCATGCTCATACCGTTTTACTGGTTGTACCTTAAAGGAGCCCGGGGTCCGCTTTGGCACCTAAGCCCAAGATTTGGCGTAGGCACTAGTTTTACGAAAGCGACTGCCATCTGACCATCCAATCCAGAGGGAGAACTAGACCTTATGGGATTAGACAGGTTTCCTCGCGATTCCTTTACGGAAAAGCTAACCACTAAAAACATTATAATATATTTCAAGTGATTGCTAAGACTCGGTAGCTCATATAGCTTTCAGCGTGAAAAAGATATCAGATCGCAATGAGCACCAAGCTCCACACAGCTCAACTCTACCAGCCACGCTCTACAGTATTCTTTATTAATATTAACATATTTATTTTAATTAAAAAAACGAAAAAAATCTTCAATTTTGAGCAATAATGAGCAAAATAAAAATTGTAATAACACCAATGTTTTATGCTTTCTTGTTAAATATTTAGTTGATAGATTGTTATTTTAATAAAATTAATAAATACTCAATATAGATATGATTGAAAACTCCTCCATACCATACTCACAAATAATACGCTGGATCAAAGTCAAAATAAAAGTATCAATCATCAGAGCGGTCTCTATGAGAATTAGCGGAACGAGAAGAAGAATAGAAAGATTTGGATGCGAAGACGGCTGTGGATTACCCATCATAGAACATTAAATTCCTCCTCTTTTTAGGGTTCCGTAGTCGACTAGGAACAGGAACCCTTATAGTTTCGCTTTGTCTGTCCGTCCGTCCGCGGATAATCTCAGTAACCGTTAGCACTAGAAAGCTGAAATTTGGTACTAATATGTATATCAATCACGCCAACAAAGTGGTAAAATAAAAAGTGTTTTTTTTTATTTTATTAGGGTACCTCCCCTATACGTAACGTGGGAAGTGATTTTTTTTTCATTTCAACCCTAACGTGTGATATATTGTTGGATAGGTATTTAAACATGAATAGGGGTTTGGTAAAATCATTTTTTGATAATGTTAATATTTTCGGAGATAATCGCTCCAGAAGAAAAAAAAATGTGTCTCCCCCCCTCTAACTTTTGAACCATAAGTTTTAAAAATATGAAAAAAACTCAAAAGTAGAACTTCATAAAAACTTTCTAGGAAAATTATTTTGAACTTGATAGGTTGAAAAGTTTTTGAAAAAAATTACAAAAACTACGGAACCCTACACTGAGCGTGGCCCGACAGGTCCATAGGATATAATGATGTGATATATTTTAAGTACTTATCGGCTTAGTAAGCCCTTTTATTAGATACCACACGATAGGTTCCAGAACAAAATATTTCTTTTTCCCATACAAATAAAGATGACGTCATTAACTTCTTTCTCCTTTTTTTTTCGTGCTACGGGTCAAATTGACGAAATGCTATCAAGCTTGTGGGCAAAAGCTAGGTACCAAGTATTCAAATATATTTCTCAGTAGGTACATTTCTTTTCAAACAATGCAATGTGCTTTACAAACTAGATTTCACACTTTATTAAGCACTCTCATGCTCGAGTTAGTATGAGGCACTGTAGCACAACATTCATTCGATTTTGTACGTGAACAATTTTTCAAGGATTTTATTGTGTTAGAACTCGTCTAGACTGAAGTCAGGCATTTTGCAATGGAATATTGTATTTTAGGTTTTAAATTTACGAACAACTGTGCAATTATTTATTGCTAATTTATTAATGATTTATTAACAGCAGCGAATGATTATTTTTTTTACAGTACATATGGTGCTACTTTTCCGCACTAGTGCGCAAAGAGCACTTTCCGTGCATATGTCGCAACTTTAAAGAGCCATATGTACAGTAAAACGTTGTACGATACACGTGCGAATAGGTAATTCGCAACTCGTGTCGATTTAAAACACTCCCTTCGGTCGTGTTTTAATGTATCACCACTCGTTGCGAATTTCCTATTTTCGGCATTTTATATTGATATAATCAAGGTTTACCAACGAATGTTTACAACTTTACACCAATGCATAAAGTGGTAAAAAAAAAGGATTGTTAGTTTTAAATATACGAACAAATGCGATGCAACGAACGAAAAAACCATAGATTGCGAGATCCTTACAAATTTCTACCCAAACACGTGCCTAAAACCCGGGTATGCGCGTTCGAACTAAACGGCTGCCTGGCATCGTTTTGACACCCCGCCCCCATTTCCGCATAATGACAATGTCACCCATTCTGTGGGTACTCCAGGCAAAATACGGTTTTGAAAAACATTAATTTATAATAGCGTTTTTTTTGTTGATTTCATTTGAAAATGTTATTCTAAGATGATTTAGTCAAGAATCCGACAAACTTTCCACCCGGAAGTAATTATGTAGATTTAAATGAAGCATGCATTATCTTTTTTTGTACGATTTATCTTGATTATTGTAGAGCAAATGTAAATGAACCAAAATAAAGACAAAAACATTTATTAATATTTTTACTGACTTTTTAGAAGCCAGTTAACTTATCATTTTTTCGATGTTTGAAATTTTGTCGGATTTTGTCGCTGGGTAACTATTTAATTGATAATATATCCGTTATACATAAAAAATAAGCTATTATAAATTATTTACAAAATTGTAATTTTTTCCATACAAGTTGTCAGTTCATTGCCTGGATTAGGGGCCATTTTGCGGCGCTACTTAGACTTCTATGGTGTTAGAAATGTTTTTTCTCCTTCTGGCAAATCATAAAAAAACAGTTTTGTCCCTTCTCCCCCCGTTTAAAGGTACTTAAATAAAAAATATAAGAAAAGTTTATGTGCGGTCAGATAGCCGTTGCCAAGTTCTACTGTCGTCTAGTAGACTATAATACAAGCTTTATGTACTTATTCATTCATTGATTTACGTCGCACCACGTTACTAAAACATTTGGCGCATGCCATTTGGCATCACGGTGGCGCAAGTGAGCGCGCGTAACCATTAATTTCCCAACCAATTTAAATAGGTCAATTACCTTATTCGAAAATTGACGAACTGGTGCCTGTTGCATAACAAATCCATAAGTATGGCTAGTATAGTTGAGAATGTTGAGAAAATTTTAATGTGGCTGATTTTTAGTGTTCCGTACCAAAATTGGTCCAACGGAACACTTATTTATAATTCGGACCCGTCAGTAGGTCCTTAGAATTAAAAAGTGAAATGAGTGACACCTGTCAATGTGTCACTTGTAAATCGGGATCAGTGTCATGCGGATAGTGGCTTAATGTAAATAACCTCACTTTGGAAGCAGCGCCGGGCTGCGGAGAGAATTGGAATAATTGTTAGAATCTGTTTGGAAACCAAGCCCTGGGTTCAGATATATTAGTATTGGCCCGCGGTAGGCGCGAGTGTGATATTTGGAGCGAGTTGGCGCTTGCGAGGAGAGAAGTTCTACGTGGCATGCGGCGGGCCTCTGCAGGCCTACACGACGGCTGGGTCCTCGTGCAGGCCTGCAGAGGACCGGGCGACATTAACTTGACCCTTGACTTTAACTGTTGACTGCCCGTCTTGAAGCGAAACCACCGGCACACTCAGTAAGACTTGGAACTTTTAGTAAATTTAAGTGGCTAGTTTTTCGGTGGTATATATGACCCACGAATCGTGAGGCGTCAAGGACGGCCGAAAGGTCGCGTTTTGAGCACTGTCATTGGAATTGGAATTTGAAGTTTTAATACATGTATACTTACGTTACAATTCGTATTTAAATGGATTTGTGGCCAGACATGGACGGCAGCGCTCGGCTGTCGTCGCGTACGACCGGCTCCGTCCGGCATTTGCCTACTGCATCTACTCTATTAAAACGCGGTCGGCTGCCGTCGGGTGCTCGCGCATCCGTTGAGGTGCGGCGCCACGCGACGCGGCCCGGCCCGTTCGGTGGGAATCATACATTACGCATTGTACGTACGTTACGTAGATCCAAATGTTAATTTTTATATGGAGAAATGACTGTTAAATTGTCCTTATGCGCGTTCCAAACGTTACGTGATTGACCTGCAGTCCCGCAATTACCGCTTTTCTCATCTACAGGTCGCATTTCTCAACCGAATCTTGTGAAATTTTGGGAGCAGGTTCGACAATTATATGGTAATTTTTGTCGATAAAGCTTTTGTGAATATTTCATAAAATATTTTTGAAGTGAAAACTTCTTTAGCGGTTCTGTGCACTTTTAGGGATGGAGGAGGGCGGGAAGGGGAGGGGGGAGTTTTTTTTCTGATAATTTTAGTCTTCACTTCTGCCGGCACTCCCGGAGTGCAACCAGGTCTTTTTTTAATTGACAGAGTCGCGGATCTCGATGTCTACAGCTCACAGAGCCGGTATTAGTTATATGTTACAAAAGATGATGCAACGTGCAACGGCCCCCTTATCCATATATGCTCGATTAACCATAATCTGGGTCCTAAACATACTATCAGCGTCTCTGACAACGTGAAGCGTCCACTCCTTATCAGGACACACCCACCTACGTAGCAGGCGCAGTGACGTGCCGGTCGATATCGAGGATGTCGATATCGATATAATTTATAAGTTTTTTTTTTATCTGTTATTGTGTTTTTAACACGTTCGTTAAATAAGATTTTGTATTTACATTTCATTAAAAAAAAAAAAAAATACGCGAGGTCAAATTAATGTACAGTTATTTTGTGTCACAAGATAACATTGTACCCAATGATGTATTATAAAAAAAGAGGTAGATAGGTACGTTGTCTATACCAAATTCCGTTTTTAAATAAGGCCACCAAATCTGACAGCATACGCTTCCATTGACGATGCTATATTGAGGCAAGTTGGCGCAATTGACTCAGTTTTAGTGTGCCACTTTTGGAGCGCTTATTACCTGTAGCAGAATTCCACCGATGCCGTGCATACTGGCGTCTGTGTGCAATTCTAGCTCAGCAGTGTGGTCATAAATGGCTAAAATGGGTCTGCTAATCAACCTAGCCTTTAAAGTATTAAATGCGTCTTCCTGCGTTTCCCCTTCTTCTTTGCGTCTTTTGTATCTACCTCTTTTTTATATTACATCATTGAATATACCTAATACTTGTTGTGACATGTTCTCATCTCTACTAATAATCACACTGATATCATAATATTATAATAAGGAAAAGTCGGTGAGATTGTAATTTGTATGTAATGGCTAATCTCCGGAACCACTTATTCGATTTCTAAAATTATTTCACCTGCATGTAAAATGGAGTTTCTGGTTCTATGCTTTTCTCAAACATGCAGTGAAATATTGTCATTGTGTTCTTCATAATGGGCTTCGAAATGTCACGGTTTCGGGCGGAGCGAGACGAGAGTAATGGCATTTCATACAAAATTGGAGGCCTCGGCCTGCAAGGTGGTCTTTTTTAAGTTCCATTCCACGATTTGTGACACAGGATCACGTCGTTCAGCCATGAAAATTAAAGTTTGGTTTCTTGGAGTTTTTTTAATCTATTTCATTGCATGTTTGAGAAAAGCACTATACATACCTCGGCGTGAAAATGGGTTGTCAGCCTCATAACTATCCGACCTCGCTACGCTCGGCCCCCCCGTCTCCCCTTTTTCTAGCTGCCCTAACCTAATCTACTATGTTATAATCCTTATCGAAATCATATTATTTACTATTGTTATATCTCGTGAGACGCACCTCGTTTTAGTATGCTTAGTAAGTATCGGACAATCGATAATATGCCGAAGAAAATTATGCGTAAATATAATCGGCCAAAACAATAGTATGCAAATTTAAATTCGGCCAAACACATTTTTGGAACTTTAGAAATTCTATTAAGTAAGGTTTCTGCCACATTAACATTCGGCGAAAACCGAATATGCCAAGTCTGTTATGCGAAAAACGTTTCGGACAATCAAAGTTATGCTAAATAGAGGGAACCCCATTCATACATCAATTTTTGTAAAATGAATAAAAGTTACATTTTACAACAAATATAGGTTAAATATGACGACAGTAGACATTTTACTGTGTTAGTATAATTATTTATCTAGAACACAAATCTACGCATCACAATATAAACAGAAATGTTGAAACGCCTCAGCGTAGTAATGCTTACATTTCATTGACAAGCATCGTATGACTATCGTCTGATTCTAATTCAGTACAATTTATTGATGGCGACAGCGATAACCAAATTACGTTTGCTGTTACATTGTCACTATCATCAAACAAATTACTGTTAAGTTCCGGTTTTTCAATGGTAACAATAAGTTTGTTTCGTCTACATCTTCATTTGTAAAGAGCAATTTATGCTTTTTGCTTTCCTTGAATGTCAAGTTGTCAACTAAAACATTATTTAAATCGGTGAGTGAACCAGTAGATAACGTTACTTGAACAGCGTCCCTATCGCATTGTAATAGGGTTCATAATTGGACATCAAAATGACTATTCTCTGGTATTATTTGTATTTGCTTATTTGACATGTAAAAGTGCCCTTGTGGCTTATTTGCAGAATAAATAATTGATTTGATTTGATCTTCACTGACCTAAATACATTATTTACACATTTAGTAATAGTCCCAATTTTGAGCACATTTTATTACGTATTCATTCTCTATTTTTGTTCTTAAGAGGCTCCCATACGCCAATGACCTTCGATCTGAATCCCTTAGTTTTCTAATGTTTTTTGTAGCTTATTATATTAACAACAACGGCTTTAAGCAATATAGTATCCCATATTTACTTCAAACTTCATTGTTGTCGAGATATTTGGCATCAAAGTTGAACAATTTTAGGCCAAAAAACTGGTTTTCTGGCCATAACTTTTGTGTTAATTGGTTTAAAATTAAAACCCTCTGCCAGTTTTTAGAGACGTCATAGACGAACCCAAATTTGTAGATTTCGTATATGTTAGATCTTTCATGTCAATAGAGATGCGAAATAAGTGTTTTTTTAGACAATGTTTAAAAAAATCATACAAAATTAAGTATTAATTTGTTTCAAAATCCGGTCTGTCAAAATGGAGATAAAAGATTGAAGAACCGATAGCCGTTTGATTTATGATTCTATCTGTAGTGCAAAAGTAGTAGATACGATTCAAAACTTGTCAAAAATCGATGAAAACCTCGGGTAGCCCCTTAAGACTGCTAACGAAAGCAAGTTCTACCTGTTACCTGTTACGCCTTGACCACGACTTTTGTCTTAAGCGACCTGCGGCAGCGGTTTTTCTAATTCATTGCGCGTGATCCCAACTAACCACGGTGCGTTGCGCGTCTCGACCGCGCAATGAACAGATAAAACGCTGCCGCATGTCGCTTAAGACCAAAGTCGTGGGCAAGGCGTTAGGGTAGTGTAACTTGACTCGTGACTGTTGTCACGTGACAATAATTATACAATGTGTATTGCTTATACTTGATCAAACGAAATGTGCGGATACTAGACAAAAAAATATCGATAAAAAAAATAAAAAAAAAAATTATAGGCTAAAAAAAAAAGAAAAGCCTACCAAAAAAAAATAAAAAAAAGCCAAAAAAGTGCAAAAAAGGCTTTATTGCACTTATTTGGCATTTAAAAAAAAAAAAAAAAAAGAAAAAAAAAGCCTACCAAAAAAAAAAAAGCCAAAAAAGAAAAAAAGGGTCTTTTTTGCACTTGGCTTTTTTTTTTTTTTTTTTTGGTAGGCTTTTTTTTTTTTTTTTTTAACCTATAATTTTTATTTTTATTTTTTTTATCGATATTTTTTTGTCTAGTACCCGCACATTTCGTTTGATCAAGTATAAGCAATACACATTGTATAATCAAACTATTGTTTGTGTTAAATCAAATGTCGTGTCACGTATCACTATTCAGAGCTATGACGCGTAGTTGCAGTATCCAAGAGGTAACCGGGTGTGGCTCTCGGTATTTGAGCTCCTGAAGTGTTGTGGAACTACCCTGTGCAACCCGAACTGAGCCAACTTGGACTGGGGCGGAAACAGAGAAAAAAAACCGGCCAAGTTCGAGTCGGACTCGCGCACCGAGGGTTCCGTACAAACCTATAACAAGCAAAAGTTGTAGTATGTTTATTACTAAATGAAAATATAACCGTACATTTCAATGAGGAAAGCTGGGGGAGCATAAATTTAAACAGGATATCTTTATCAATTTAGTAATCCTTAAAAAAAAAGTTACATTACCACATCATTTATTTTATAATATAACTGAAATACCTACACTAAATTTGCAGCAGCCTGGCAAAACTTCTTTTATCAAAGCTGTTTATTTACAAAGTTTTTAGTCACTATCTTTTTATAAATCCGGTTCAAAAATACTAATTAACTGTTAAATTTAAAACATTTGAACCAGATCTGTAAATGGTGACTAAAAAAGGTATGAATAGTACCACATTGAACATTGAAGTTCGAAAAAACGTTATCTATAGTTGTACTACTTCGTGTATAGTGCTAGTGCTTATTAACGGAAACATGTTTATGGATGAAAAATATGTGGAAATTCCATTTTTCATTCATTCTAAAATCGATATTGAAGTCTCCCACAACAATCAAACGGGAACACGGGGTATACCCATTGGGGTTGCTGCCGTATATTGTTGCATTTATGCGTTCAATTGCAACATTAATTTGACATTGTGGTGACCTATATACAGTTATCACTCTGACATCAAACATTTCAAAATGCAAGCATTCACAATGGCCGTTTGCAGTACCTGGGTTATTTAAAAAATATCTTGTACATGATGCATCTGTGATGGCATCCTTTAGATAGCGACGTACATAGGCGATAGATCCCCAACCTGGATTTGCATTAG
This sequence comes from Epinotia ramella, assembly GCA_947578815.1. NCBI lineage: Eukaryota > Metazoa > Arthropoda > Insecta > Lepidoptera > Tortricidae > Epinotia > Epinotia ramella. Next base: position 14,730,693 of record OX388224.1, on the reverse strand, counting down.
ATATACGAGTAGCTGGACCATCTACTCTGCACACCTCATAAAACCATCAAGTTCAAAAGTGTCACTACTACATCCCCAGGTTTCAACAAACAATGCTGCATGGGAGGAATGAATAATAGGATCTACGATAATGTCTGAAAAGTGTTTGCGTGATGATTGCACATTATGAAATACAATTTGAACTGCATTATCTTCAGGTGATTGCAAAAATTTAAAATATGGTACCAATTCGTTTTGCTCTAGTCTTTTCATTTCTATACTAACAGCACTCGATTCTGATATTTCAGAGTGAGAGTTAAATCTATCTGAATTCACGACCAAGAACAGTCCAGTAGAAGTACATTTAGGTTTTGATACCCTTGAGATTACCTACTCAGTTTGAAATTATGCGACTTAAGTATATTGCTATTTCTTATGATTGCGTGGACATAAAAGTTTTGTTTTGCTACAGCTGAAAGGTATTATAAAGTTGAGTATTTGATATGAATTTCAATTTAATACCTCTACGCGTTTACGAGGAAAAAGGTAGTAAGTTTTAAATAAAATAAAAAATATGATTTTACTAAAAATTTCTACTTTTCGTATTTTTTAGATACATAAGGTATATATTTTTCAGATATTTTTCACTCTTTTAAGAGCCTAGAGCCTTCAAAACCAAACAATTGGCACACTTAAAAAAATGCATACAGTGCATTGTTTTTAACAGCTATGTTTTTGCACTAGTGTGCAACCGATATAAGAAAATGACTATCACCAGCATTATTAACATTGTCTTAATGACTTCGGGGCTGATAAGAGCCACCACGACCGATATTGAAATTACTACATTCGCCGGTCGTAAAACCAACTTTATAGCAAAATACCAAAGGAATTCAATACGAATTAAGACCCAATTACGGAACGTTGAAATAGGGCGCAGCGGAACATCGTCTCGCTTGAATTTGGAGCAGCTCAACAGAGTAAGTAGGTACAGTCAGCAGCAGCTAAGAAAGAAAGAAAGAAAGAAGGAAAGAAATAAAGAAAGAAAGAAATATATTTATTTGGTGTGTCATCATGTTACATGTGTGTCTTACAATTGGAATTTACCAAAATGGATGCCACTCGGCATAGGCCACCAGCAATACATGCTAAAGGCGCTGGTTTTCAGGCAGACTAAGCAGAATAACATGCCTACGAGTCCGCTGTACCACAGAATAGATAATAGTAGATACAAGTACAGTCGACTATACATATAACGTAGCTTTATAGCTACAGACACTATATAGGTTTCGACATAGATATGCTGGATCTCCTTGTATACAGGATGTTAACGGGGTCATGATCCGGAATGACAAAAAGCGAATAAGATGATCATACTGAACAACCTTTCCCATGGGACCAACCACGAAATCGCAAAAAAAAACCAGGTATTACATACATTAACTCTCAATTAAATCGCAGTTAACTCACAGTTAACTCTTAATTGGCTCTTTTTTTTTTGCGATTTCGTGGTTGGTCCCATGGGAAAGGTTGTTCAGTATGATCATCTTATTCGCTTTTTGTCATTCCGGATCATGACCCCGTTAACATCCTGTATAAGAAAGTATCAAGTTGAAGTATGCCTTTTTAAAACGAGATACTTTTATATGGATCTAGTCTTCCGGTGACACTGGCAGAAACCTGTACAGCCACAGTTTCAGAAAATTTTATTGATTTTTGAAACTGGTTGACAATCATACGTTATTTTTTTAAATATTGATTATAAATGAATTCTTGTACTTATGACTATTAAATTGCTATTTGAACACATTGAAATATATTTGATTGTTCGTTGTTCAATGTAACCGCTTCAGAACCGCGTTATAAAGTCATAAAAATAATAACAATGGCAAAAACCTATACTACCACACTTCCATAAAATTGCGTTGATTTTTGAAGCTTGTTGATAAGTATGATGGTTTTAATTCTTTATTTTATTACTATATAATATATGGTACAATAAAAAAAAAATCATCCAAAAAACAATTAAAATTAGTTTTTCGATATAACCGCTTCGAAATTGCGTGCAGGAAATGGTCCACATACAAACATTATTAAAATCTGTCAACAGTTCCCGCCCAAATGGTCCACACACAAACGCTTTTAAAATGAGTTTTATAGGATCTGACTGATTTAGATAATATTGAAGTTTTTGGTTTACATTTCATTTCCTCATATTCCAAATGAAAAGTAGTGTTTAACTCGGGGAAAGTCACCCATTTCAGCCTCGAACTATTGGTGCTCTCACTTCGTTCGAGCGCCAAAATATCTCGTCTGGAATGGGTGGCTTTCATCCCTCGGTTAACAATCTACTATTGAGCACTAGTCCCGCATTGCTACTTGCGCGACTGCATCTCCATTGTTGGAGGAGTACAGCAAACCGAACTAATATTAAAGAGCGAATAAGATAACATTTTTTGACTCACAGCTGCCTCAAGAGGCTGACAAGACCTAATTTGGTGAAATTGATGTTATTTAAGCAGTTTTTTAAGAAAAACTATCTGTTCTAAAATAAAATATATGTTAATATTCACCATATTTCAAAGACTCGATACATAATTGGACGAAATCGGCTTGATAGAAAATAATTGCAAAGATTGGTCTTAAAGTCACATTAAACGGTTCTATGTAATTTTTTTTGACGTATGGGTCTGCAATTAAAAACATGAAGTCAACATATTCATAGCTAAACCGCTAACGAGTCATATTTCACAAATAATACACCCTTTTTTTTATTTAAATATTTATGCATATCTTCAAAAACCGGGCCGCCAAGTAACACTCGCTCTCGTTTACTCCGATACAAATAGACAGTGTGCGCGCTATCCAAAATCCTCAAGGGTATTTTGGTGTTGACAGCGTCTTAAGTACATTGTGGGTGAGCCTCTCTGGCACTTATATGTAATAAAGAGCTACCATATCGACGGCCAATAGACCATTACGGCCTTGTGGTTTATAAATGTGGCTGTCAATGAGGTGGACTCTCTAGGTACCTACTTTCTTTTATAAAGATATTTCTATAAGTCTTTTTGCTTGATGATGGTATACATACAAACATTCCTTTTCTGTGTGATTCAGCGTTTATCAGAAAACTAAACATGAATAGATTAAAAAAACTGCAAACTATATGGAAAAAATTAAATGCTGAGTATGAGTATATGAGAGGGTGACTGTTTGTACAATGCATTAATAGGTAAGTACTCATAAACCTAAACTAAAATACCTAAACTTAATTCAAACTGAAAAACTTTTGTTAAATTCATATCTTGTAAGATACACTATCAATACTTTATTTCGGATAAATGAGTATCGATACGATACGATCATTTATTGATAAAAAATATTTTACTATGTCATTATGTCTTAATACTAGGTGCTTAAAACCTATCCATATAGGGATAGTTACAGTAAGAACTTATGTTTATTGTTAGTAAGAACTTACTTTACAATTGAGAATAATAAAATTAATTTGATCAATCAAATTCGGAATAATGTCTTTAGTCTTAAAAAAATACATTTAAGTTTTCGACTGCGAAAAAATTCGATACTCTGCGCATAACAGCACTACTTACCGGTAATAATGTTGACATAACCACCTCAGCGTCACCTCACTGATATCAAGATAGACCTCATTGCTCACCGCGCACGCGCCACAAAACGACGTGTAGTTATTATCGAAAAAACCAGTACCAACTATCGATAACCGTGTCGCATCACTGTTTTCGAATAGCGACCAATCGAAACGCGTTCGATTTTCAAAATTTGAAAATTGACGGTTGCGGTTGATGTGTGCGTGTTAAGGACAAGATGATAGATGTTTTTCTAAGGACACAGTATTTTTTGTATTTCGCTATAAAGTAGTTCAAGTGCCAAGTTTTTGCTGTTTTTGCTATTATACAGGTAAGTCTGATTTGCATTTTCACTAATAGTTTTACATTAATAAAAGAGTCGAGATAACATTATTTCTTTGCGATTTATTAGAAAATCAAATGACCGTCTATTTACCAAGATTTTGCTGTTATACAGGTAAGTCTGATTTGCATTTACACTAATAGTTTTACATTAATAAAAGAGTCGGGATAACATTATTTCTTTGCGATTTATTAGAAAATCAAATGACAGTCTATTTACCAAGATTTTGCTGTTATACAGGTAAGTCTGATTTGCATTTACACTAATAGTTTTACATTAATAAAAGAGTCGGGATAACATTATTTCTTTGCGATATCAGAAAATCAAATGACCGTCTGTATTAGCTTTTGTGGTCGTATTGGTTGAATTTGTGAAAATCTTTTTTTTTTTTATAGTAACAATAACTATATTAACGAACATATGGCCAAATTTTACATCAAATAAACAGAAGTGGGCCGGTCATCCATCGCTTCGCAGTACGTCAGACATTCATCGCATATATCCATCCACTTACTCCCAAAAACATCACAGTCTGGTGTTGATGCGAGAAGGGCATTGAGGTATTTCAGAGCGCGCACAAGCGGTCAGTTGGCGCGAGACACAGTTCGCGGCTCTGGTACTGCCAGTAAGAGATGCTTGCGCGGTCGAAGGTTGAACTTCGATTTCGACAGAGAAGGAATGTAGGCGCACCAATTGCTCAACCAATTCAGTACAGTCTGAATCTCCTCGCAAGACGCAACACGCAATAGTCAGAAGCCCATAGTTACGCCTCACCTCCAGAGAATTAAATTCTAAGACGCCCAGTAGAAATTTCGAGGGGTACAGAGGGGTAATACCCATACATTTTTTTATAAAGAAACCTCAGGAACGCCTTTTGAATTTTCTCCAGGAGCAAGGAGTAGGTGACCTCGTGAGGATTCCAAATAACGGACGCGGCCTCAAGTTTGCTTCTGACTAGAGCAGTATAAATAAGTTTGATGGCACAGGGGTTGCTAAACTCCTTGGTGTTGCGGATGAGAAAACCCATCCTTCGATAACACTGGACCGCAAGGTTTTTCATGTGCTCGTGAAAATTTATGTGGGCATCAAAAATTACTCCTAGGTCCCTGATGGTATCGACCCGAGCTATCCTTTCTGTTCCGAGCAGATATATAGCCTTCAGGGGATTGTGGCCGCGGCTAAACGTCATAACCGAACATTTGTCGGTATTGAAGTGAAGCCCATTGTCAACGCTCCACTTGTATACCCGGTTGACGTCTTCCTGAAGGGATTCAGCATCCGAGAAGTGTTTGCACACCAAAAATAAGCTTCAGGTCGTCCGCGTAGAGGAGACATCTAGCATGTCTAAGGTCCGAAGCAATGTCGTTAATCATAATGCCGAATAGCAAAGGGCCCAGAATTGAACCCTGGCTAACTCCTGAGCGTGTGTGGTAGGGATCGGAAACAAAACTTCCATGTTGCACATACTGCCGTCTGTCACGCAGATAGCTGGCAAAAAACCGGAGCAGTTTAGGGAAGAAGCCGATGTAACATAATTTATTAAGTAGTGTGTCGTTCTCCACTCGGTCAAAGGCTTTTTTGAAATCTAAGTACAACACGTCCACCTGTATTCCAACGTCCAAGTGCTCCGAGAAAATGTCAACCAGGGTTAAAAGATTTGTGTTGACTGATCGCCTTGGTCTAAAACCATGTTGTGAGTCGGTAAGGTGGGGTTTTATTTGAGGAGCTAGAAGCCTATTTATGATTGACTCGAACAGCTTTGCAATTGAAGATAGAATGGCTATGGGGCGGTAATTTTCTACCCTGGCTGTATCGTATATTTGGGCCTGATTTACATTCAGCCGAAGTGAGCAGGGAAGTGGGCAGGACGGGCGTAATACCGCAAGTTACGCCCGTCCCGCCCACATCCCTGCTCACTTCGGCTGAATGTAAATGAGGCGTTCGACTTAGCCGGCCGCTGCGAGAATATTCTTAACCTTGTTACTACTCGTATCATATTAAAGAAGACTTTTATTTACAAGTCATAAGCTAAGCATTGGCAGTAGGTGCGCTACTTACTACGCTACAGGTAGTTCTACTTAAGTATTGATACATCAAATTGATTAGTCAGTACTCAAGTACTAACTAATCAATACAGGGTGTTACAAAAATACCCCTAAATAGGAAAGGCGCTTCAAAAGTCCATTAACAATACATAAAAATGGTATAATATCACTTTTTGACTCCCTGTTTTTTTGCTATAATTTCATGAGATAGGTAATTTTATTTAAGTATTACATTCTTCGTACCAAATCGTTTTTCTTGGAGGTTTACGGTGTCTTTTTGGTCATGGACTTTCTTCGGTCGTTTTGTTTTCATCATTTCGATTTTCAGTTGAACGTAGTGCAATATTTTGTTAATTTAAAGAACATACATCACATATTTAAAGTCGCTATTGCTTCTAAGCATGAGCTGTATTGTGAGCGAGGCGCCTGCATTTGTCTGTAACTATCGACATATAGAGAATCCTCAAATATAAATGCGGCGATGCACTTATAACTTAGTTTTCTCACTGCTTTTTTAGGGTTCCGTAGTCAACAAGGAACCCAAAGCTTCGCCATGCCCGTCCGTCTGTGCGCCGATCCGTCTTCCGCTTAGCTCATTAACCATTAAGTACTACTTGAAAACTGTAATTCGGCATGGGTATATAAATCAATCACGCCAACAAAACAAAATATAAAATCTTGAAAAAAAAATTTTTTGGGATTCCTTTCCCCTACACCTAAAGTGGGGATGATTTTTTTTCTCGTTAAACCCTAGTGTGGGAAAATGTTATGGGTCTTTTAAAACGATTTTTCCAATTATTGATTCGTTTGGGAGATATTGGGCTTTAACCCTTTAACGGGCAAAGTTAAAATTTATTCATAATTCAAGTCTCTTTGATATTGTATAGACCTAAAAATTCTGACCCATGAAAAAATACAAAAAGATGACCTTATAGATGGTCATTTTGCCTATAAAATTTTTGTTCGAGTGTGTCTCCGTTCCCCCCCTGCCGGCTAATTGGCTGCTACTGGGAATGTGAAAAAAATGGTGGCACTAGTACATAATGAATTTAAAAGGAAAACTATTACGGCTAAGTAGGCATAACTAGTTACCGAGTAATAGTCGACCAACTTAAAAAGCCAACTTTCGTACCAATTCGCCCGACGCAACCATTTAGTTCGCTCGCGCGTGTCGATGTAACTAAGAACGACAGGCAATTACGGAAACCTACCCTGCGCGTGGCCCGACACGCACTTGGCTGATTTTTTAAATATACGTTTGGTGTTTATCTGTCAGTGATTGTTACATCTAGCATAAAACTGTTATTGCAATCTAATATTCATGTAATATTGTGTAAAAAATTGTTGGCGAATTTAATAAACAAAAATAGGCTACGCAGTTTGCCACCATCGAGTCTTAAAAAGAATAATCCGCAATTAAAATACGTATTCCATATTACATTATCATATCTAGTTCTAATCAGTAGTAATATATATATTAGTAATCCCAGTTATCTACATAAAATATGGAAATTTATAATCGATTTACTACGTTACATTTCGCACAAAGTAATTTATATGACACGTGCAACGTTTCATATATACTCCTACGTATTCTACGTAAGTAAAGCCATTCACGACCGCTGAAGCGCCGCCGTCGCGCCAAAACGGTCCATGCGCAGATAGACGATTTAAAGATGGCATCCTACCGTATGCCCAAAAGGGATAGAGGTAAATTCATCATCATCATCATATCAGCCGAAAGACGTCCACTGCTGGACATAGGCCTCCCCCAAAGAGTGACAAAGTGACCGGTCCAGCGCCACCCGCATCCAGCGGACTCCCGCAGGGTAGGCCCCCAGTAGGGGGTCTGTAGGTACAAGAGGTTAATTAACCTGACTAAATTGGGAAGGATCAGACTTAAATACACCCTCGGCCTCGACATATCATGGCTTGATTTTAGTCGTATTATATCCGTGACGTCAGTTTCAGTAGAATATTTCGACAGGTGACAAACAAGCTGGTGCCAAACAAAAAAAGCCTATACGCGCTGAGGGACGGGAGATTTGACATTGTATCTCGTTCCCCCTTGTGGCATTGCCTATGCTTACATCTTTGTCACACGTGTGTGTATGTTTGAGAGAGTCCCTCTATTATATCCTTTCTCGATGGGTTGCCCCCCCCCCCCCCCTGTTCTTGAATGTAATAAAGAACACACGTATCAAAGAAAACCGAGGCATAGTTGCGGTATGAAATATAACCTATGAATGTCTGTCGGTAAATCGTATGAGTAGTTCCAGAGATTACCTCCTACAACAGATTTGCAATGCTTCTGAAAAAATGTGTTTAGTCACTAATGTCAAAGTCACAGATAAAGACTAACTAACGAATTACAAATGCATTTTAACTGCGCATTAACAACTTAGAAAAGTTGACAAACCGCCGACAATTCCATTCCAAAGTTCAACATCACAAAACCGGCTTAACCGATTTTGTTGAGACGTAGCTAAGAACCATCTCGGTCACGTCAGGTTAGGGTGAAAAAAAAAACCGCATTAAATCGGTCCAATAGTTTAGGAGCTGCCACCAAACAGACACGTCAAACAAATTATAACACCCCTCTTTTTGCGTCGGGGGTTAAATATAGGTTTGTTGAACGTTTATGAATATAGACTTTCTTCCAACCAATATTAGTATACTTACGAGTCGGTACATAGGTATACAGGATAGGCAGGCGGTAGGCAGGATATATTATATTATAGTACATGTAACTAGGTAGTTGGAAGGTGTTCCTAGCTAATGCAACGTTGCAGTGCGGTGTCAACGCACGAGCGACCGAGAATCGGTTCAAGGTCGCTTGTAATGCAATCGATTCTAGATGGATTGCAGGTAAGAAGCGAAATCAACAGATTAAAAAAAAACAAATGCTTTTTTTCAAATAATAGCCTTTGTCACTCACACGGTTATGAGGAATCCAAAGACACATCAATCGTCAAAATCCAATCGTTCGGACTGTAGCCCGTGAAATAGAATTAATTTCTGGTCCACTTAAGGCGCCGTAGGTTCATGGTCTCCTCTCCCTCTCACTGAGCATAAGCGTGAGCGAGATGGAAGTGCGTACTCGGAAGCGCGGATATCATGTTTTTTAATTTAATTTTTTTGGTTGTTTAAATAAATAAAAATGTAAACACTGATTTCCCTCAAACATGATATTGCCGATTTTTAGAAGCAATTTTAATATTTATAGCTTTTGTGCATAATTTGAAACGAATATTTTAAGTGTATTTTTGTGTGTTTTAGACCTATGTTCGTGATTTTTTTCTATAGAGCGAAATTTACTTAATCATGTTTTGAAGCACTGATTTCGCTGCAGAAAAGCCTCAAGATTAGTATTTGATTTTTTTTGAAACCATATTATTATAAACAGACGCATTATATTGTTTCAAAAACTCTGTTCGCTTAACTTCGCTGAACCTACGGCGCCTTAACATATCTACGCTCCAAAAAGAAATAAATAATATTACGGGACAATCTTACACAAATAGACCTAATCCCAAACTAAGCAAAGCTTGTACTATGGGTTCTAGACGACGATAAACATACTTATATAGGTAAATAAATACTTAAATACATAGAAAATATCCATAACTCAGGAACAAATATTCGTGCTCATCGCACAAATAAATGCCCTTGCCGGGATTCGAACCCAGGACCTCTTGCTTCGTTGGCAGGGTCACTACCAACTAGGCTAAAGCGGTTGTCAAATATATTATAAGTACAGAAAATAAACCTCTTCTGAGGCATTCTACTAAAACTAAAGAAGGCATATCTTCCCGAGTCCTAGGTTCCTATAAAATAAGCGAAATGCAACACTTTTAAGCGAAGAGAGTCGCAATTGTTTATAAGTGTTGCATTTTTTTTGTTTTTATACTGCGGCTTCGCTTATATTACATGTTAAACCCGGGTGAAGCCGCGCGCCACTCACGTTTATCAGACTGTCCGCTGCAGAAGTAGATCATCATCATTATATTTATAATTCCAGTAAACGCTTAATACCAGACAGGCAAAAAACTTTCGACCTTGCATTTGCTCGGCCATGACTCAGCCTTATCAAACGACAAAATGACATTTCTATAGCAGTATCAAAGTCACATTAGTCTTTCTAGCTGTATATCAGGCATCATTTCAAATAATCTTATCCTGTCACTATCTGGAGTATCTATAGTTATCTCCTGATCAGGACTGCGGTTCACAATGCGCTACGGCGTTACGGGAGGCTCGTATAAGTCTGACCCTAGATATTTCCTCCTACCATTTTGCCGGTTGTACCTTAAAGGAGCTCATATAATATGAAATAAATATAATACAGGGTGTGAACCGATGAAGGGCATGTTCGGTAGCGTTTTGCGATTCCAAAAACGCATTTGTCATTATTATTATTTTTTAATTTGTTTTTGGTTACCTTGAAATGTTTGTTTTTGTTTATATTACAGTCTTTGTTTTTGTTGACAATGCTTGTGTATGACATAAAAAACGCAAAAGCTGTCACCTGCGTGTCAAAAATTACACTTAACATTTATAAACATACACAAAACATTTGTTTTCATTACACAGGTCTGCGCGCAGCTGTTGAAAATGAAATAAACCCTCCCACCCTTCACCCTCGCGGGGAACCTTGTCATACACAAACAATGACTCACTGAAAAAAGACTGTAATGTAAACAAAAACAAAATTATCAATGTAAACAAAAAAAAAAAAAAAAAAACATAAACAAATGCATATATGGAATCGCAATGCGCTACCGAATATGCCCCTGCTCGGTTCACACCCCATTTTTGATACACTCTGTATAACTAAGTGAAGGTGATTAGACAGTTTGTATGAGAAACTTTCTACTCGCTCTATTTTCCTTTTTTTAGTTTCTAACTTTCTAGCAATAAAAACTAGTTTGTGACCTAGATATGACAGATGCCATTGTGTATACAAAGGTACATGTTATTCTAGCATCTCGGTATAAAATGTGATCCAAACTACGTTTGTATGGAGAGTAGAGCGTACTTGGCGACCCTTATTTATTAAGGTATTTTTTTTTTAAATCAGGCGACAAAGGCCCGTATTACAAATACCTTAAAGACGAAGACATTATTTACTGCGATATGTGTTTCGCAATTTCGTGGTGTCAGGTAACCGACCGCGAAAACGCCGTAACACCGGAGTCAACTCCCTTCCGCCATAATTCTTCCTTAGTGAAGGTCGATAGATGGTCTGTTGGAACTCCCACCACCACACCGCACTCACTTTTAAAACCACATGGTGTAGCTGGAGGTTTTTCTATGGATTGTCCCCAGGGTTACTTCCAACCATGCGTTCCTATCGCTTTATTGTGATCGTCCTATAGCAGCAGCAACAGCCAGATTCAAAAAAAGGCTAAGGGGTGATCACGTAACTTTTCAAACGCTCGTTGGGACACACCTGTCAATTTCCCATACAAGAAGTGACATTTAAATCTACCTGACGCGCGTTGCGTTACGCGATCGACCAGTAGGTCACACTGGTCACATTCGATCGTTTGTGAATGGCAGACGGAAGCCATTCAGATCACAATGCCCGGTCCGTTTCCCACCAAATGTGTGTCAAGAAGTGGTGTGATGTCAAATTAGGAAGTACTTTAGTGACATGACGTGATTGCCAGTGCGTTACGTAGTGCGGAATTTAAATCAGTTTGGACTGACGTTGGCCCATTTCATTTGACAATAGGCGTATGATTATCAAAACCAGTATGGACTTCAAACCGAATATTGCAGACGCGTAAATGGCGCCTGTCTGTTTGCCTCAAAAAGTCCGTGCTTTATTCGAACTTTTAAACACGGTTTCTTACATCGTTTAAGTTATTTTTATTTTATTTCTCAGTTTCTTCCATTTGTCCACTGACAACAGCCTCCTTCAAGTGTCTCCACATCTCCATGGCTCCTGCTTTTCTGGTCCAGGTCAGCTACTGCCTTAATATCGTTAACCCGTCTTCTGAAAGGTCTTCCTCTCTTCCTTGTCATGTTTCTTAGAATCTGTAAAAGGTAGAATACTATACAATAAATGGAAAGACATCCTAATTTAAAATGCATCACCTATAATGATTTTTTGTGCCCTTTAATAATTTACAAATGGACCTAGGTGTTCATTCATACTAGTTACATAAGTCCAATTTAGAATAAGGTTGGTGAACCAAGAAAGGCTCGGCTCCTAATAAGGCCCACCTTTAAAACTCACAGTTACGGTTACCCGAGTTACTTCAAATTTCGTGAGCACATGCGGTTACGGTCAGAAATAAAAGTAGGTACCTACAGTTCAGATTTAGACAACGCGCTGCCGTTTTGAATAAAAAAATACAGTTGCTGTGTCGTGTTAAAATAGGTATTAGTACTTTAGTACTTTATTACCAACCTTTATACATATCATTCCAAATTGAGAAAAAATAAAGCAAACTTTGTCAGAATTTTAGAGAAATGACGATAAAATTAAATAATGTTATTTTAAATGCATTTATTGTTATTACAAGACTTTATTGAAATGAATTAAAAGTGCCCCAATAGGCCCGGCCCACTGAATGTATTCCTAACTAGAAGTACGTCAAAAAATTATCATTGAATAAAGAACTGATTACCTGATTTTCTCTTGAAAAAAAGGCTATGAAACGAGAACAAATTTCTTAATTAAAAAAAGTACATATTAACTTATAGTGATTATGTATGTTACTTTGTGTAAATTTGTCATCCTGTTTGCCATACGATTAAATAAAATATACAGGATGATTCAGGAGACGTGAGCAGGATCAACCCTACACATACAGTTAATGTTAATGGATCTTTTACCATCGTAATTAAGTTAAACGCCCACAGTTTTTTTTTACATTTTGTGTAAAAGTTTCATTCACAATAAATCATGGTCACCCTACACAACTAAAAAAAAATTAACGTTAATCTTACCAATGCTGGTACGACTGAGTAGCTTATAAACTATTGAATCCGTAGGGTTGATCCTGCTCATGTCTCCTGAATCACCCTGTATATATATCACTATTAGTTCATATGTACTTTTTTTAATTAAGAAAGTTATTCTCGTTTTATAGCATTTTTTTTCAAGAGAATGGTTATATCTCAAGTAACACTAAGCAATCGACAATCGCTCCCTCTGCCGCCATTGCTGTATGTCACCGTCCGGCAGCGGAAGCAATTTATACAACCGTACAAACATACCGACATACTTCAATAATGTGAGCATTTGTATCTCTTCCGCGTGACTGAACTCGGAAACCAAACTGTTAGTTTGACATGAGGAACTTCTGGGATGCATTTGACCCTGTCAGAAGATAAAATAAATAAATGTTTGCAGACAGACTTACACAAATCGACCTGGGACTAAGCAAAGCTTGGTACTATGGCTACTAGACGACGATAAACATACTTAATATAGATAAATTAATACATAAATACATAGAAAACATCCATGTCCCAGGAACAAATACTCGTGCTCATAACACAAATAAATGTCCTTATGTACCGGGATTCGAACCCGGGACCTCTAGCTCCGTAGGCTGGGTCACTACCAACTAGGCTAAACCGGTCGTCAATATGACGGGACAATCTTACACAAATCGAACTAGGCCCAGACTAAATCCTACGGCGAATCCTCAAACATATCAAGGGTCGGCAACGCCATGTTACTCCTTTGGAGTTGCATAAGTCTATAGGCTGCGGTGTCCGCTTACCATCAGGCGGGCCGTACGCTTGTTTGCCACCGTCGTTGTTTAAAAAAGAAACTAAGCTCAATAAGACTTGTGTTATGGGTACTAGGCGACGATATCCATAATTTCATTTGCCATACTGCTAGTGTTTGCCATAATCATAATTTGCCATTAAAGTGATTTTCTCTTAAACCGTCACATTTTCAGGACAAACTTATAGGTAAAAGGTTATAGGTTTGGTTTGTTTTGTAAAAATCCTTAAAAAGTGGTCTGTTTCTGCGTAAAAAATATGATTATTGCGAACGTAACGTTATTTGGCATGGTAAGAAACCGGCCCTTCACTAGAGTGTTCGCAATAATAATAATAATGCTATCTTTTTTTTTTTGTCCTTAACTTTTGCAATGTCCGTAGGGACGACCCAGAGCTAAATCTCTGTGTGACCTTAAGACCGGAATCTCAATTGGCACATAAACTATCATATCAAGATGTTGCGTAGAATTCGTTGGACGTAGTTGTGAATGAATTTGTTTGTTTCATAACTGCGCACAAACCGCGGGTACCTACTTAATTTTGCTTGGGTACATACGATAACTTCTCGTTATATATGTTTACCCCACTATCTATAGTCATACTTGTTACGAAAAAAAATGCTGCATTTTATGATGAAAACAAGCCACTTGATACAATGGTAGTAGGGACCAAATTTACTGATTTGACCCGCAGCAGAGGACGTGTCACCCCTTAGTATAAAAAACAGCGCCACTCTTTCACAGTGGCAACATAGAGTAAAACCACACTATACAACGTGTTAATAAAATTACGCAAAACCTGAAAACAGTTTGTTCAGAATCGAGAGTAGAATGCGAAAAAAATAAAAAATAAATTTTTTGACGCGATTTATTTTTTACATTTGTATGGAGCAGGTCGCCCCAGTCGGCCAACACTCCATACAATTGTAAAAAATAAATCTTGTCAATTTTTTTTTTTATTATTTTTGTCGCATTCTATGCTCGATTCTGAACAAACTGTTTTCAGGTTTTGCGTTATTTTATTAACACGTTGTATAACCTAATGACCCTTCAACTAATGAACATGTTTCAATGAGTGAGTAAAAATATTTTATATTTGAGATTATTTAATGTTTTCTACTAAAACTGTCATTGGAATTTGAATCTTTTACCTTGGACGAGTTGGGCTCAAGACGAGAGTCTTTAACCAGTGTGTGTTGCCAGTGATGACATATGGCACTGAAACGTGGTCGCCTACTATGAGTCGCACAAAAAGGTCAATAAAGAGGGCCATGTTGGGAGTTTCTCCGCGTGATCGCATCAGAAATGAGGCTATCCGCAGCAGAACCAAGGTATGCGATGTAGCCCTCCGAATCGCTAAACTTAAGTGGCAGGGGACGGGGCACATAGCATAGCACGTAGAACCGATGGCCGTTGGGGCGGAAAGAATCTCGAGTGGCGACCATGTATCGGAAGGCGTGGCGTGGGTAGGTGGACTAATGACCTGGTAAAGGTTGTGGGAGTCCGCTGGATTCGGGTGGCACAGGACCGGTCACTTTGGCACTCTTTGGGGGAAGCCTATAATGTCCAGCAGTGGACGTCTTTTGGCTGATATAATGATAATGATGAGGTTAGGGTTAGCTTGTGTCCCTTAGAGGGAAAATAGGCATTCGCGTAGTGAGGTCGACAAGCTGGCGGTTAGGTTAAAGTGTGCAAACCAATGCATCGATGATTTGCATCGACATGCTACAATTTCGATCTTTTGATATACGGGGTTATAATATTTCGGATTTAATAATTTTCGGCACCAAAAACTAATTGACAAAATGATCCTTCGGAATTTTAATAAGTGTCTATTCGAATCATAAGCGAAATAAAATTGCAACGAACTGAGAATTGGGAAAATAATAATATGGGAAATGTCATTTCGGACAAACAAAAATTCGGCCAACTAATAAAAAGGGAAACGTTTCCAGGATTTTAATATTCGTAATTACGATTTTCGAGCGTATGATTACCGTTTTTTATTCAGTTGAGCACAGCTTTTAAAAGTGATCTAGAAGTCTAGCGAAGTAGCGACGGAAAAAAGTGGATTCAACTGATTTTGGTTGCTTAATCAATTGTACAATCAGTTGCCCCAGTTGTAATGCAGTTCGTTATGAATGGACGCTAAATTGATTCCCGTTCAAGGCAGATTTGCTGCTTTATTTTATTAATTTCTGACAGTTGAGATGGTGAGTTCCGCAACCTGCGGAATGATCCCACTCTTTAAATAAAGTTTAAATAAATATACAATTAATAGATTTAATTTGTATTTGAATTCTATGGATCCTGTTTTGCCCAAAATATGCTCTCATATTTAAATGTCACACTATATTTAATAGGTTGATGTTACAACCGCATTTACTGTTCCATTCGGTTCACTTTGAGTATCGAATTTTGCCATTCGGTGTGGAGAATGCACTGACATCATTACAAGTTAAACAGATCGTCAACTCGACGGAGATAACGAGATAAAATCAAAACGTTACATCCCTCGTTCAATTGATGACTCGTCAAGATCAGTTTAAACTGATTCGCACTGACTGGCAGTTCCTTAGGAACAGCGGTGGGCAGTTATGTAGGTATCCAGCGGAAATCAAATATTGTTGGACAACGTTGTTAAGTTAATTTAAAGTGATAAAAGAATTGGTGTTAACGTGACAGATATAACAATGTATACAGATTTCGCCGTATTACAACGGTACACTAATTAGTTGACATTTAATGAAAATTAAAATTGTTTTTTTTTTTGCAGAATTATGGTACGTACATTCACAATAGTAAAGGTGTAACAATTTTTACTAAGCGCACACATTCAAGTTCTTAATTTAGTTGTAGGTAGTAGCAGGTTAATTATTTAATTTAATCGTATGGCATACATTATTTTGGCCTTAAAAGTTTGTCACTCTTTAGTACCACCCAGGGGACACGTGCAGTGTTGTGGTAGGTAGCTCCTGCGGACGCGAGTAATAGTTGTCCCCCCATTGTCAAGTGAGTAGGCAACTCGACTGTTAGAAGTTCTTAAGCCGCCCGAAGGGCCTCTAACTCGGCTTAATAACTACTGTCATATACATCAGCCGGGAGCAACTGCTTAGCGTGCCTTCCAGAGCAAGGAAGCGCTCATATATTAACCACTCAAACATCAGGCGGTCACTCATCCAAAGACTGACCGCTGTCATCTTTCCTTAACCTGCGTTATCGTTTCCGACTTGCAGGCGCCGCTTGGCTATGAGCGGAATTATAATATCATGACAAGCCTGATGAGTCCCACTGCTAGGTAAAGCCCCCCCCCCCCCCCTCTTTTTTCTGTGGTCTCGATTTTAAGCTTTACCTGGCCGGTTCTTTAAGAAATAAGTAGTCCAAATTCATCCCGCCATCCCCGAGCGTGAGGATGCCGCGAGGTGTGCCGCGCGTCTTCTGTTCGACCGAGATTAGCTTGGAGATATAATAGCTGTCATTTCATATTACACACTTTGGCAAAACCTCTAATCCCGTTCTAATAGTGGTTTGATAATGTTATACATAGGCAGTTGCTATGAGGGCAAATTAAATTGTGACTCGTCATCCTCATAGCGTTTTTCCCGGTAGTGCTCAAATGAGGCCGGGTCCGCTTGGCCACCTTATCCCAAGATTTGGCGCAGGGACTAGTTTTACGAAAGCGACTGTCATCTGACCTTGCCAGAGGGAAAACTAGACCTTATTGGGATCAAACCGGTTTCCTCGCGATGTTTGTCATCCACCGAAAAGCCACTGTTAATATCAAGTAATACGTCGTACATAAGTTTTTTGAAAAAAGATGGGGTTCGAACCCCAACCGCCAGATAGAATGTCGATCGTTTTTTTTACATTTGTATGGAGCGTTGGCCGACTGGGGCGACCTGCTCCATACAGAAGAAAAAAAAAATCGCGGCAAAAAAATTATTTTTGTTTTTTCTTTAATCAGAACACGATACCTGTACCCTTGATCGGTTCATACCCCATTTTTGAACACTCTGTATACAAGTTTAGTTTCTAAGAAAGTGCAAATTCCAAGCCCTCGCTGTCTCCACGCAGTCTCGAGGCGTGATTGGTTCAAATTGCATTAAACGCAGCACATGATGTAATATCAATAGATGTTGCATTGCAATATGTCTTAGTAACTAGAGTGGTTTAAGGCTGGGTTTTATAGAGATACAGTAGACCAAATGTCAGATCAAAGTATAGTAACTAAGTAACATTTTTGACATTATTTACCATAAGCTGTCCGATTGCCAAATGTTTTGTATCCGTTAGCCCAAAATGCATGTGAAAATGACAGTTGAGTCGTCCTGATGCTTGTTCGAAAAGTAACGTAAGTACCCTTAAAGTCTAACGGATCTTCACAAAACTTTGCAAGCCTCCGCAATCCTCGTTGCGGAACTGTACGGTATCGGTAAGCTGTCAGTCAAGTCAATGCAGATTCAGACAGACAGAAGCGGAGCGGTGCTAATGCGGTCATGCACGCGTGCCGCGCAGTGCAATACAACTCGTAATGTAAAACTGACAGTAAACCGACAATGAAACTAGTCGGTAGTGAGTAGTGACCCTGCTTACCAAGCAAGAGGCCCAGGGTTCGAATCCCGGTAAGGGCATTTCGTTGTGTGATGATTAGATTAGATTAGATTAGATTTATTTATTTCATAATACAACATTACATGATAAATTATACATGTCAATTTATATGAATCCGTATTATGATCGTCAAAACAAATGTAATTATAATCATAATCAATAACAATTTAATACAATTCAAAGTCCGCAAATAAATATAGCTAAATACAATGAATTAAGTACTGTATTGTCCCCATTAATGGATCGTCAGTCTAGATTACAATTTAAGTACAATAAAAAGTCAACAAATAATTAAACAAAATTACAAATAAATTACTAGATTGTCCCCGATAATGGATCGTCAGTCTATGTGCCTAGGATACAGCAGCTAATTTAATAATGAATGCAGGTTACATGTCCATAAATTCACTAACAGAGTATAATGCCTTATCTAACAAAAAGTTTCTCAGTCGACGTTTGAAGGTCTGATCAGATGATTCATTTCGGATATCGGCAGGAAGACGTTCATAATACGTAGCCCCAATAACTCGCGGGTTTTTTCCTGCTAGGGCCATGCGACGAGGGACAGTACGTAGTCGCCCTGTTGAACGTATATGTGTGCCAGAAACATTAACGCGTTTGAACGTTGCAAGATTGTCTCTGACATACATTAATACTTCATAGAGGTACTGGGAATAGTGTGTCATGAGCACGAATATTTGTATTTTTACTCATGGATGTTTTCTATGTATGTATTTATTTAGCTTTACAAGTAAGTAAATCGTCGTCTAGTACCCATAGTACAAGCTTTGCATAGTTTGGGACTAGTTCTATTCGTGTCAGATTGTCCGCAAATATTTATTATTCAATGAAGGAAATCTGTTCGACATCAGTTGACTCTCGGTAAAGTACAAAATACCGCCCACCGTTGTGCCAAATACTATTCTAAACCGATCATCATCATCATATCAGCCGAAAGACGTCCACTGCTGGACATAGGCCTCCCCCAAAGAGTGCCAAAGTGACCGGTCCTGCGCCACCCGCATCCAGCGAACCACCGACCCGAACCACTCGGGTATACAAATCGGTTTTCTGTATTGTAACCTCAAAGGTGTAGTTTCCCTCTGGTTTGGAAGGTCAGATGGCAATACTTTTCGTAAAACTAGTGCCTGCGCCAAATCTTGGAATTAGGTCCCAAAGCGGACCCCGGGCTCTTTTAGAGTGCAACCGGAAAAAAACGCTAGGAGTATGATGAACTTTAGAAAAACCTCATTTACCTACTGAAATGTCTATTCATTACAGTTAACTCATATAAAACTGAAACTTATCGTCATTATCGTATAGATAGCAGTGCGTAATAACTATTCATTAAACGAAGGTATCCTTTTTCACCCTTGCATCTAATTAATGTACAAAAATATGGCTACTAACTACCATTGGTACAAAACATGGGCGGGCGCGTTTTTAGCCTTTCATTCATTTAATTTTTTTTAGAGGTAGACTGAAATACAGCGTACGTAATGCTATCTCTCTTAACTTTTTTTTTTTTAATACTACGTCGGTGGCAAACAAGCGTACGGCCCGCCTGATGGTAAGCGGACACCGCAGCCTATAGACGCATGCAACTCCAAAAGAGTAACATGGGCGTTGCCGACCCTTGCTATGTTTGAGGATTCGCCGTGTTGACAGCTGAAGGAACAAATTCCCTCGCTCTCAACACAACGCATCCTCGGGAGCTCTGCTCTTAAGTTTATAGCAATCCGACTGAAGAAGTACCTACCACAGAATATACTATTGGCTCATAGCTGTAAATAATAATAATAATAAACCATTTATTTCAGGCATCTAAGGCCCATAGTTACAAAAACCTTACAAATACAAATTATAAAATAAAAAATAATTATTAGTAAAAGTCACGAGTCCAATTTTGCAAAATATTTTTTTTTCTTTATTTCTAAAAAGTTAATACAAAACAATTATATATAATTATATCCAATCTACTCACAAAGTTTCACGAAAATCAGTTTAGAAATTCGACCTGTAGAGGGCAACAGCGGAGCGGGACAGCGGGACAACGAACGAATTTTGGCCCAAGCTGAAGCATAGAGCTAGTATCCCCTTCGCTCGCTTGTTCGATAAATAGTCCTTAGTATAGAAGATCCTCTAACAAACTAAAGCGATATTGGAATCATGGCGTCCCGCTCTTGGACATTTGCCACATAACACGAGCAATCGGGTATATTGACACCTTGGAAGTGATATTTGAAAGAAAGAAGAAGGAAAGAAAATTATATTTATTGCCTTGAAATAAAAAGTCCAGAGCTCCCGAGGATGCGTTGTGTTGAGAGCGAGGGAATTTGTTCCTTCAGCTGTCAACACGACGAATCCTCAAACATATCAAGCAACGCCCATGTTACTCCTTTGGAGTTCCATGCGTCTATAGGCTGCGGTGTCCGCTTACCATCAGGCTTGTTTGCCACCGTCGTTGTATAAAAAAAAGTAACAACACTTTAAAAAATAAAAATATGAATGAAAAAAATAAATAACATGAAAACTACAAGATGAATGTAAAAAAAATATTATTATAACGGCAAAAGGAGCACATTCAGCAAAAATTTACCACCAGCGCTGATTTCCAATGTGCCCCAGCAATCACCCACCCCCCCCCCCCTCGGTTTGGTTAACAAACAAAAGTAACTTAAAATAGTACGATACAAGTGCCGAAAATAGGAAATTCGCAACGAGTGTTTTAAATCGACACGAGTTGCGAATTACTTATTCGCACGTGTATCGTACAACGTTTTACTGTACATATGGCGCTTTAAAGTTTCGACATATGCACGAAAAGTGCTCTTTTCCGCACTAGTGCGGGAAAGTAGCACCATATGTACTGTAAATAGTACTTACATCAATGTGTTTTTTTTGTGTGTGCTCTGTGTGTGTATACCTAATAATAATAATAAATACTCTTTATTGCACCACTACAAAGAGAAACATCTTACAAAAAAATTTGCTTAATAAATAATGGTAACAACAGGCGGTCTTATCGCTTTAAAGCGATCTCTTCCAGACAACCTTTGTACAGCAGGAAACAGTTAAACTAGAATTTTAAACAGGTAGTGCAGGAATTCATCAAGAAGAGCATACTAACACATCAATCTACACATCATCTGTGTATGTGTGCGCGCGCGCGTCGCTTCCCGCTGTCTGTCTCTATGTATGCTTAGATCTTTAAAACTACGCAACGGATTTTGACGCGGTTTTGTTTAATACATAGAGTGATTCAAGAGGAAGGTTCACATTATTATGTATAATATAGTACCCGTGCGAAGCCGGCGCGGGTCGCTAGTATAAAATAAGTGGCTTAATTTTTTTTTGTGATTTGAAGATGATTGGGATACTGCTTCAGCTAAAATTTACTGTGCCTATGCGCTTGGCAACACGATTATATGAATGAACACTTGTTGCAAATGCACTTAGCGACAACTTACAAATCAGTCTCAATGAAACGGCCATTGATGCCAACTAATTGCCTTGTGACGTGCGATGACAATTGCAATTTATTGCTTGACTGGTCGACACGTGTTGCCAGTGCCACACACGTTGTAGGTATTCATACATATATACATACATACAACACAGTAGCCGCTGCTGCCGAGCGCAAGGCATGCGACTTCCGATCAGGCCCCGTATCATGGTCGGGCTTATCACGCGATAAGTGACAAGATTTTTGACTTTTAAGCGCTCTAAAATTAAAAAAAAGTAAATACCAGTGTCAAAATTGCAAGCACTTACTTCCTACCGATGTAATGCAATACGAGTGGTCAATACCCCTCGTTTTTCAATTTTCTATTACCATTTCCATAATTGCAATTCATGATTTTTCAGTTTTCGAGTGAAAGATACGAGCGCTCGAAAGTCAAAAATCGATCCCCTCTATGAGGTCTAGATTGAGAGGCCTTTTATTGAAAAAAAAAAGAAAATGCAACCTGACCCGTATCATGGCCTTATCACACGAAAAGTGACTGACGCTCTATCTTGTCACTTATTGCGTGATAAGGCCGACCATGATACGGGGCCTGGAGGTCATGAGTTCGAGAACCGGCTAGCACCACTAGCCTATTTTCAAAAAAAATATGTACGATATACCTAGCATTTGATATTTAATAGTAGCTTTTCGGTGAAGGAACCTCAAATTTCGGTGAAGGAAAACATCGTGAGGAAACCCGTCTAACCGGTGACCGGTCCCTATATGGTCTAGTTTTCGCTCTGGGTTGGAAGGTGAGATGGCAGTTGCTTTCGTAAAATTAGTGCCTATGCCAAATGGGATTAGTTTACAAAGCGGACCCCGGGCTCCTTTAGGGCACAACCGGGAATAACGCTAGGAGGATGATAATGACCTTTCTCATTTTGAAGTCGTATAAGTATTTGTAGAGATTACCCCTCTATGTACAAACATCTACTTTCAATTAGAGTCCGCAGTAAGCTCAATTCCCCATACAAACGTACTTACGCTCTCATTTTAAAACTACGTGTTGGTTTGTAACGAAACTTTGCATGTACAACGACATGAGGTACGAGTATATCCAGGTCTGTAATTAGTTTATGTAGCTTCAGATACTGTACTAAAACAAACAGCGAATTTAAGTTTTTCATACAAAACTTGTTTTTGCTGTATTTCGTTAGTTTTATAAACATACCTCATGTCATTGTATATGCAAATTTTCCAACACGTAGTTTTAAAATGGGAACGAAACTCCGTTTGCATGCGAAGGTAAAATTCGGCCGAGCTTACTGCGGACTCTAAGTGCCCATTTTATAATATTAGCAGGTATAGAAGTTTAGATTAAACAATGACGCTTTAAACAGATGGTAATCTAGTAACGGACCGCGATAAATGTAACAACACACTATTCGAAGCTGTCTACTTATTGTATATTTTCTTAGAAAAACATTACTTCAGAGATCTCGAAGGAGAAGACTTTCGCTCCTGCTAGAAGAGTTTTCAAAGGGCTTTGCTCAAAATTGGTACCTTTTTTTGATGGCACACTAACGCCACCTTGTTAGATGTGTAGAGTACTTCCATACAAACAATAGTTACTATGGCAGCTCAGCTCTAAAGTACATGCGTCTTGACTTATGCGTCCAAATCTGCATGATCAACCTTCTGCAGGTCGAACATGTAAATTTATGCCAATTTTTATATGGAAAAATAACAGTTAAATTGACCTTACGCGCGTTCGAAACGTTACGTGATTACCCCTAGAGGAAACAGCCGTACATCTGAAGATCCGGACATAGGTACGAAAGAATTTTGACCCAAGCTGAAACGAAGAACTTCGTTCCGTTCGTAGAACAAACTTTTTTTCAATAATATTTTTTATTTATATCAAAAAACTGAATAGACAAAAATTGTATATACAATTACTAGCTTCCGCCCGCGACTTCGTCTGCGTGGACCCGGGATAAAAACTATCCTATATTTTAAACGAGGCTATAAACCATATGATGAAACAGGAGCGAGTAGTAGTTCAGGCGGTGGACGGAGGTGTGAAATAATGAAGAAATTCTTGAATTTTGACTCCTTTTACTGAATTAAATTGTTACATGAAAATAACGTATGCGTTCGGTAGATGTATAATTGAGAGTGGGGCGCGGTCCCGTCCGCGCTGGCTGGTTGATGACGCATGTGAGTGTGTGTGTGCCTGTGCTTGCATAGCACAGACACGCCGGGCGTTAACACCATAATCGCGCAAAATTTCATCCAAATCGGTTCAGCCGTTTAAGCGCGATTGAGTAAGAAACATCCAAACATATAAACATCCAAACATTCAAACATCTAAACATCTGAACTTTCGCATTTATATCATTAGTATGTAGGCCTGTAGAAAACAGAAAAGGGAAGATGATAGGGTACCTCATACGACATGACAACTTCATAATCAATATAATTGAAGGAAAGAGAGAGGGGAAGCGAAAGAGGAAGACCTAGAATAAACTACATAGAGCAGCACAAAAAAAAAGAGTTGATGTTAGGTCGTATCGAGATGACAAAGAGGTCGCCTGGGATCGGAGTAAATGGAGAGCCTACTTTGAGACACCGAGAAAGGAAGAAGAAAAAAGTTCGCGATATGGTTGAGAAAAGTCGGACACAGGACATGTGGACATCTGGTCATCCAGAAATACGTAATAATTCTGCTGACACGGAGGACTTTCTTTTACTTCGGTCGCTAGTTCAATAAAACACTCGACTTTTTTTTTTTTTGACATAATCGATTTTTTTCTACTCAGAATCGAGAGCACTTTCGAACCGAGGAGAAAAAAACTGTCTAAAGTGTTACACATAATTTTCGGTTTTCCGTTCCGTTACCACTACAAGCTTATTAGTATGGAAACGGTAACGGAATGGAATAAAAAATCTTGAGACACTTTTTTTCTCGTGCTCTCGATTCTGAGTAGAAAAAACTCGATTATATAAAAATAAAAAAAAAGTCGAGTGTACATAACTTTCCGTAAACGGGCCCACCTACTCAAATAGGCCTTACGGATTAAACCTATAAGGTTTAAGAACCAAGCTCCGTGGTTTAACCATGACAATTATGCCTCGCACGTGTCCCACTGACGTACATGCAGATCTGGTTGTATGTGCATGTAAATATAGTCGCCAAGTGACCTATATATTATCTGTATGGGAGTTTGGGTTCAGTATAAAGCCCTAACTTTTGTTGCTTTGGTTCCGTGGTAAAAAAAGATGATTTTGATTATTATTATTTTTGTTCACGTGTAATAAGTTTATATAATGTATTATTTTTAAAATTATAAACAGAAATTGAAGAAAAAAAAAATTGTGACATTTCTTTTAAGAGCACCCAGCACGGTTGACTCGAGTCGACTCTCCATGCAAACGTATTGTTTGGTTCCCATATTAAAACGGCACACGGAATAACATGAAACTATGGGATCCACCAAATCTAGCGAGGGAATTTGTTCCTTCAGCTGTCAACACGGCGAATCCTCAAACATATCAAGGGTCGGCAACGCCCATGTTACTCCTTTGGAGTTGCATGCGTCTATAGGCTGCGGTATCCGCTTAACATCAGGCGGGCCGTACGTTTGTTTGCCAACGTCGTTGTATAAAGAAAAATCTAGGTCGGAAACTTGTTTCTGTTGTTATAAAATATGGCAGAAAAAAAATTAAGGGATAGACTTAGTATGAAAAACGTTCAACTTTTTTTTTTCTTGCAACAGAAACTGGTTTCCGACCAAGATATGGCGGATCCGGATCCTATAGGTATGAGTACAAAGTTTCAGGTTATTCTAGCATGTCGTTTTGAAATGAGGACGAAACTATGTTTGTATGGAGAGTCAAGCGTGCTGTAGAAGAATTTGTCTGTTAAAATTCTGATGTTCTAAAGTACGGCCTTTTATCTTACTTCATCCCATATTTAATTTAAACAAACCGAACTGTATGCCCGGTTAGTTGTTAAGTTTTTACATTTATTAATCGTTAGTTTAAATAAAATGGCGTTAAAATGATGTGTCACTTTGACATTAGGGTTTGTTAGAAAAGGACAAAACACAATTCAGTTAACAGAGGCTCGTTAAGTTTTATAAATAAATACATAAATATTAGGGGACAATCTCACACAAATCGACCTAGTCCCATAGTAAGCTCAGTAAGGCTTGTGTTATGGGTACTAGACGACGATATATATAATGGATATAAATACTTAAATACATAGAAAACTTCCATGACTCAGAAACAAATATTCAAGTTCACACAAATATTTGCCCTTACCGGGATTCGAACCCAGGACCTTCAGCTTCGTAGGCAGCGTCACTACCCACTAGGCTAACCGGTCGCCCAAATAAATAAGGGATGGTGGATTTAAGGTACATATTATATACATTATGGGACTCCACGCGCTTTTTGATCAGTTTTGAGTCGTATTATATTTTATGCCGGTAGAAACGCTTACCTATCGCTTCTTCAGTCCTTTATCTACAAGGATTTTGGTAGTTTGGTAACATGGTCCAAAAAAAATCTGTTTTTGATATTAGTATGTTGTTTATGAACTTGTATATATGAAATCTACATATACATTTCGTATACACATACACGTCTCTAACAACTCACGAGAGATTTTTTTTTTACTCATTTTCACGGATTTTTGGCCTACAATTGACAGTTTTGTGCGTCATGTCTCGAAAACTGTGGGTTTTGAAGTAAATATGGAATACGTCGTCGTCAGACTGTTTGGTAACATGGTCCAAAAAAAATCTGTTTTTGATATTAGTATGTTGTTTATGAACTTGTATATATGAAATCTACATATACATTTCGTATACACATACACGTCTCTAACAACTCACGAGAGATTTTTTTTTACTAATTTTCACGGATTTTTGGCCTAAAATTGACAGTTTTGTGCGTCATGTCTCGAAAACTGTGGGTTTTGAAGTAAATATGGAATACGTCGTCGTCAGACTGTTTGGTAACATGGTCCAAAAAAAATCTGTTTTTGATATTAGTATGTTGTTTATGAACTTGTATATATGAAATCTACATATAGATTTCGTATACACATACACGTCTCTAACAACTCACGAGAGATTTTTTTTTTACTAATTTTCACGGATTTTTGGCCTAAAATTTACAGTTTTGTGCGTCATGTCTCGAAAACTGTGGGTTTTGAAGTAAATATGGAATACTATTTTGGTAAACCTCGTTGTTGTTAATATGATAAGGCATAAAAAACACGAAAAAACGGACAGTTATAGATCGAAGGTCATTGGGAGCTAGGAGCCCCTTAAGTGGGATATCGTGGTGCGACACCGATTGTAAATGATAATAATAGTCGTGACGAATCCATAACTCGATTTGTAATTGATATTATTTAGGACGGTGATTTTAGAAAGTTGACGGTAGGAAAAACACCGCTTTGTAGAAATATTCCTCTCTTGTGAACTGTCGGTGTGAAGTTATAAAACCTTAGTCCTCTCTTGTGAGCTGTCGGTGTGAAGTTATAAAACCTTAGTCCTCTCTTGTGAACTGTCGGTGTGAAGTTATAAAACCTTAGTCCTCTCTTGTGAGCTGTCGGTGTGAAGTTATAAAACCTTAGTCCTCTCTTGTGAACTGTCGGTGTGAAGTTATAAAACCTTAGTCCTCTCTTGTGAGCTGTCGGTGTGAAGTTATAAAACCTTAGTCCTCTCTTGTGAACTGTCGGTGTGAAGTTATAAAACCTTAGTCCTCTCTTGTGAGCTGTCGGTGTGAAGTTATAAAACCTTAGTCCTCTCTTGTGAACTGTCGGTGTGAAGTTATAAAACCTTAGTCCTCTCTTGTGAGCTGTCGGTGTGAAGTTATAAAACCTTAGTCCTCTCTTGTGAGCTGTCGGTGTGAAGTTATAAAACCTTAGTCCTCTCTTGTGAGCTGTCGGTGTGAAGTTATAAAACCTTAGTCACTTTTTTTTTTTTTTTACGCATCCGTCCGGATTCCGCAGTGTCTCAAGACGAGAGTCTTTGACCAGTGTCTGTTGCCAGTGATGACATATGGCACTGAAACGTGATCGCTTACTATGGGCCTCATAAGAAGGCTCAAAGTCACCCTAAGGGCTATGGAGAGGGCTATGTTGGGAGTATATCTGCGTGATCTCATCAGAAATCAGGCTATCCGCAGCAGAACCAAGGTAACCGATATAGCCCTCCGAATCGCTAAACTTAAGTGGCAGTTATCGGGGCAGATAGCATGTAGAACCGATGGCCGATGGGGCGGAAA
This sequence comes from Epinotia ramella, assembly GCA_947578815.1. Taxonomy (NCBI): domain Eukaryota; kingdom Metazoa; phylum Arthropoda; class Insecta; order Lepidoptera; family Tortricidae; genus Epinotia; species Epinotia ramella. The sequence goes on along the minus strand of OX388224.1, from coordinate 14,702,605 downwards.
GGTTCTCGAGTGGAAGGCGTGGCGTGGGTAGGCCCCCCACAACGTGGACTGATGACCTCGTGAAGGTCGCGGGAGTCCGCTGGATGCGGGTGGCGCAGGACCGGTCGCTTTGGCACTCTTTGGGGGCGGCCTATGTTCAGCAGTGGACGTCTTTCGGCTGATATGATGATGATGATGATGGGTTCCCGGGTTAGGGAAAGCCCAGCTAGTACAGCTCTGTCTGTAAGCTATAATTATAGGTACTTTACTTTTTTGTCCATTTGACAATATTTTAATCCTTTTTCGAGAAAATCCATCATTATTGGTTCTTTCAACGAATAACTAAAAAGCCGTTGCCAATGTTTATTATTGAAATAAAGCCTAAGGACACCAACAAAAACATATACGACGTCAAGAGCCTTTTGAATTGTAAAATAACCTTTGAACCGCCTCGGCCTAAGCGTGAGATTCCACAATGTGCTAAATGTCAACAATATGGGCATACAAAGGGATATTGCCGCCGCAACCCAAAATGCGTCAAGTGTGCAGGAGATCACTGGTCGGTGGACTGTACCAGGAAGACCAGATCTGACCAAGTTAAATGTATCCTATGCAACGGTAATCACCCGGCTAATTATAAAGGATGCCAAGTATATAGAGAACTACAAAAAGTTAAATTACCTGGTAAATCCGAAATACCTAAGAAACGATATCCGACTAGACCCGTACAAACACATCAGGCAGAAACAACAACAAATCAACAGGTAAAAGGCCAACACAAAAAAACTTATAAGGAAGTAATCACAGAAAACTCAAACACAACCCTTAATCAAGATGTCACTATAGAAGCTGCTTCAGGCACAAACGACATACGTGACCTGATGATAATGATGAAACAAATGATGCAACATCTCACTACAATGACAAACCTTCTCCTAACCCTCACGACAAGATTGACAAATTCGACTCCATAAAAATTTTCATCTGGAATGCCAATGGGCTGTCACAACACACCTTAGAGGTGAAAGCATTTCTAGAACTACACCAAGTTGACATCCTCTTAGTGTCAGAGACTCACTTCACTAAAAAGAGTCATTTCAGAATTAACTCTTATAAGTTTTATCATACGATGCACCCTGATGGTACCGCGCATGGGGGAAGCGCCATACTGATAAGAAATAATATCAGACACCATGAAACTACCAATTACTGTACACAAGAGATTCAAGCAACAAATATTGTAATTGATGATTGGGCTGGACCACTCACAGTTTCAGCGGTGTACAGCCCACCAAAACATAATATAAAGCGGGAAGGGTACGAAAAATTCTTTACTACCTTGGGAAGCCGATTTGTTGCTGGAGGCGACTACAACGCCAAACATACATATTGGGGCTCACGGACAGTTACTCCAAAAGGAAGGCAGCTACTCATGGCAGTCGAAAACTTAAACCTAAGTTGCATCTCGTCTGGCGAACCTACATATTGGCCCACAGATGTAAGAAAGACACCCGACCTGATAGACTTCCTAGTAGTAAAGGGAATAGCCAGTTCATACTTCTCATGCAAATCAAACTCGGAACTATCATCTGATCATTCTCCGGTCGAAATACTGCTACAGAGAAAAATTACATTAATCACAATGCCGTGTAAACTACACAACAGGAAAACAGACTGGAATTACTTCCGAGAATCAGTATCAGCAAATATAAACATGAAACTCCCACTTAAAGATGATCAAGACATAGAAGAAGCAGTTGAGCACTTTAACCATTGTATCCAGGAATCTGCTTGGCTTGCTACTCCGGTAACATCTAACACAAAACCTTGCACACAAAGATATCCAGTCAATATCAGAGAAATGATAGCCGAGAAACGTAAGGCTCGGAAACTATGGCAAATGACTCGGTTTCGCGCTGACAAAACTAGGCTAAACTCATTGACATCGAAATTGAAACAACTACTATTCGATGATAGAAACCAGAATGTGCAGGCATATCTCACTGATTTAGACCCCAGCGCTGCAACTAACTACTCGCTTTGGAAGGCGACAAAGAAACTTAAGCGCCCAGTGGTTCCCAAACCCCCTATACGTAAACCAGATAACAGCTGGGCAACAAAGGAGTCTGATAAAGCACAAACATTCGCTAATCATCTAAAAAACGTGTTCCTACCACATCCTGATCATGGGTCTGAACAGATTGAATCAGTGTCTAAACTGCTAAATGAAACGCATCAACTAGATCTCCCAATAAAAAGCTTTTCGAAACAAGAAGTTAAAAAAGCGATTAGAAAACTCGGCCAAAACAAAGCTCCGGGCTATGACTTGATAACCGCGAGAATCTTGACTGAATTGCCTGAAGAAGGTGTACTCTTCCTAACGTACATATACAATGCCATTCTGCGTAGATCAGCGGTGCCAGGACAATGGAAAGTGGCGCAAATCCTAATGGTCCCTAAACCCGGTAAAAGCCCAGATGATGTCAAGTCCTACAGACCCATCAGCTTACTCCCGATTCCATCAAAAATAATGGAGTCTCTATTTTTAACCAGATTGAAGCCTATCATTAATGAAAGAAACCTAATTCCTGACCACCAGTTCGGATTTAGGCAACGTCATGGTACAATTGAGCAAGTCCATAGGCTCGTTAACACTATTCATACCGCCTTCGAGCACAAGCATTATTGTACGGCCGCATTTTTGGACATATCCCAAGCATTCGACCGTGTGTGGCATGAAGGTCTTCTGTATAAAATTAAAAAATCGGTGCCAATACAATTTTATCAGTTTATCAGATCATATCTAGAAAACAGACACTTCTTTGTGAAGCAAGGGGAAGAAGTAACGCCATTATACGAAATTCATGCTGGTGTGCCACAAGGTAGCGTTATGGGTCCTACCCTGTATCTCCTTTATACTGCTGACCTGCCTACCTCAGAAACAACTTTAACGGGCACTTTTGCTGACGATACAGCTGTTCTATCAATAGATGAAATCCCGGAAAATGCTGCCCAAAAGCTCCAAAACAGCCTTGATGACATCGCAAAATGGCTCAGAGATTGGCGTATCAAGGCAAATGAATCGAAGTCAGTCCAAGTAACCTTTACTCTTCGACGCCACACGTGTCCTCCAGTGACACTAAATAGCATTCAAATCCCACAAGCAGACGAGGTAAAGTATTTGGGAATGTACCTGGACAGGAAACTCACATGGAGAAAGCATATCTTTACTAAACGCCTGGCAATGGGCCAACAGGTTCGAAAAATGTATTGGATGTTAAACAAAAAATCAAAACTATCACTGTCTAACAAACTATTACTCTATAAAGCCATAATTAAGCCCATCTGGTGTTATGGGCTGCAACTATGGGGCACATCTGCGAACTCAAATGTTGAGATCTTGCAAAGATTCCAGTCTAAAATGCTACGAATGATAACGGACGCACCATGGTTTATAACCAATGACAGACTGCACCACGACCTCAATATAAAAACTGTTAAACAAGAGATTCAGGCCGGAATGGAATCTTATAAATCAAGAATTGATCAACACCCTAACACACTTGCAAAGGACCTCTTGAATATACCAACCAAGCCACGAAGGCTCAAACGAAAAAACCCACATGATCTGTTACTGTGATTGAGAAGAAACGAACTCGTCAATGGACAAGTATCGTACAGGCCTGATATAAATGTCGAACTATTGCTGAATATCGCTAGATAGATTGCAATACATATAAATAAATTAAAAAAAAAAAAAAAAAATTATTGGTTCTTTCAATTTGGTGTCTGCAACACTATAGCTATGGCAATGCAATTTTTATAAGGGTTCCGTAGTCAACAAGGAACCCTTATAGTTTCGCCATGTCCGTCCGGTCTCTCATTAACCATTACGACTGGAAAACTGTAATTCGGCATGGGTATATAAATCTATTACGCGGACAAAACAGTACAATAAAATCTTGAAAAAATTTTTTTTTTAGGGTACCTCCCCTACACCTAAAGCGGGGGTGTATTTTTATTACTCGTTAAACCCATGGTGTGGGGTATCGTTGGTTCGTTCAAAAATATTATGGGTTTTCTAAAACCATTTTTCAAATCAGTGATTAGTTTGCGAGATATTGGGCTTTAAAGCCCTAACTTTTGTTCGAGTCATGTGTCCCCCCCCCCTCTGCCGGCTAAATGGCTATCACTGGGGATGTGAAAAAAATCGTGATAGTAGTACATATAATGAATTTAATAGGAAAACTATCACGGACAAGTAGGCATAAGTAGTTACCGAGTAATAGTCGACCAATTTAATGTGTACTTGGAAAGGCCGATTTTCGTACAAATTCGGCCGACGCAACCGCACCGCCATAGTAGAAAGAGTGCAAAGTATGTTATCTTCTACAAACGCACTTCTACAACGACTGGCGCACTGAGAAACGGGTCGAGCTTTTGTTTGAGTGTGCGTGCGGCAACGAATAGATACTATGGCGCACACATACATAAGATAACCTATACTTTCCACTTTTTCTACTATGGCACCGCACGACGATGTAACTAAGACAGACTGGCAACTAAGGAACCATACACTGCGCGTGGCCCACACGCACTTGGCCGGTTTTTCATGTGCTTTTGGAACACCGGATTGAGTTATTCGTAGGTACATTATGTTCATTTGTTTTGCTTGTGACCAAGTGCATTTTGTTTTTTCAAGTTCCCCTTGGAACTAATGTTTTGCATTTCACGACCAAGGTCGGCATTATGCAGCGAATGCTTATAAACTAGGGACACTAGGGTTGCTACGGAGTTTCGCCTGCCACTCCGATTTATCCGAACTTTTTAACGAATTATCGGATTGATTTTACCGCCTCCAACATCGATTCTTTTTTTGTTTTTACACCTCTGATATCAAAAATATTCTATCGGAATTAAGTATTTAGGAGCCGAATGCAGCGTCGTTATCACCTCGGCTCCTTGGCAGGCTTCAATGTATTTTGACGTTGGAAATTACAGTTAAGTGCAAAATATGTATCGATTTAATACTCTCATAAATATGTACCTACCTGAACATTAATCCGCTGACATAAAAGCGATGAGACATACAAAATTTATGAGCAAGTTGTATGCACCCAATTGTGTACCTACACTTGACTTTTTCACGCCCCTTCGCATTCAAGAACACATCTAATGTAGAGTATCTCTGAGAGCCGTGTGAGGAAAAAACCACTAATAGAAGTGTGTGCATCATATTTTTAGTGGATTTTTTCCTCGGTGTTTTCTCATCTTAACTCCAACTCTGATTCCAAATCCAATTCCAGTTCCGACTCCGAAAAATCAAATTTCAAAACTCCGACTTCGGTTCTGATTAAACCACCTCCCTAGTGTACTCTATGTATATACTGGTACCTACTCCTATAGAATATCATCTGCAGAAGGGCCCACAAGTAGTTGCAAGGTCAGAGCAACCGGTCCCTTACTTAAGGCTCGGTTATTGTATCAGCATGATATTACGTACAAATTTTTCTGAATTTATTTCTTTTTTGCTAGCCTATTGAATGTCTCACTGCTGGACAAAGGACTTAATCTCCATGCGTTACTACTAGGTGCCTCTTCCGCCCAATTCGCTGAGGAATGCATCCAGGTCGTCCCGCCATCTTCGTCTAGGTCGGCCCCGTCATGTGGCACCCACTTGATAGCTATATATTAGCCCACCTGTCTGGATGCAAGCGTCAGACGTGGCCGGCCCAGTCCCACTTGAGCATGGCAGTTTTTGCACCCACATCAGCTATGCATATTTAGCGCGATGGCAAAGTTTTTTTTGAAAAAAGACAGACGGTAGTTTTACAGCTCGTATTATACATGCGAAAGTAACTCTGTCTGTCTGTTTATCTAGAGCTAGCGATCGAAAAAACCATAGAATTAAGCTCCTTACAATTTTCTGCCCAAACCCTCCTACGGGCCTAAAACCCGGTATATGTTCGAAATAAACGGCTGCCTGGCATAGTTTTGATAACCCGACCCCATCCCCGTATAATGGCAATGGCTCCCATTCTGTGGGGCCATTTTGCGGCGCTGCTTAGAGTACTATGGTTTTATCGTTCGCTGCACTGAACCGATTAAGATGAAAGGTGAGGAGATAGTTTGACCCTATTGTAGGTTTTTTCCCAGAAATCATCTTTCGGGTGAAAGTGGAGGACGGCGTTGAAATTCCACGGGAACGAAGTCACCCCACCCCTTACTTTGCAAAATAAACTACATATTTATATTTCTAAATGATCATAGGATCATTTAGAAATATATCCCTACTAATTATAAATACGAAAGTTTGGGTTTTTGAATGTTTAGATGTTTGGATCTTTGTTACTCAATCACGCTTAACCCGCTTAACCGATTTGGATGAAATTTTGCACGAAGATAGTTTATAGCCTGTATTACAATATAGAATAGTTTTTATCCCGGGTCCACGAAGACGAAGTCGCGGGCGGAAGCTAGTTGTGAATAAATAAAACAAGAAATTGCAATTGACGTCCAATTCAACACGTGCCTAACCACTACTAATTGCCATACAAATGAAGCGTAATTAAAACTTGAGTCACTCTAACGTCAACTTTAATTACACTTAAAAGCTCCATGCTTCCCATTAAGGCCCCAAGGTCACGGCCACTTGCAAGCTTACGTCATATTACCGCGGAGAGCTTTTTCTAGAGCTTTTTGTTGCGTTGTTCAGAAGAAATGCTTTTTTATTCGAGTTGCGTTTCGAATGTCAGTTTGTGAGATTGTGTGGTGGTTCCGTGAATCGTTAACTAATTTTTTTGTATGGATTTTGAGTGTTTGGTTCATACTCGTACAGAGGTATTTCCTGTGGAATAAACCCTAATAATATGTCAAATTAATTTGATAATTTGTTATCATACATATTATATATGACATAGGCATACAATCATTTTCATGTGTCAGCCATGTCATCCCGCTCGAATTTGGAGCAGCCCAACTGGGGAAGTACTTCCGCCTTGCAGAAGATCACAGCCATAATAGCACTACTACTTGCTCTGTAGTAGTGTTGTGTTCCTGGAGGTGAGCAAGGTAGCCAGAGCTCCCGAGGATGCGTTGTGTTGAGAGCGAGGGAATTTGTTCCTTCAGCTGTCAACACGGCGAATCCTCAAACATATCAAGGGTCGCGGCAATGCCCATGTTACTCCTTTGGAGTTGCATGCGTCTATAGGCTGCGGTGTCCGCTTATCATCAGGCGGGCCGTACGCTTGTTTGCCACCGTCGTTGTATAAAAAAAAATCTGCTAATGTACGTAACTGACAATGACAGTTGTGCGTCCGCGGCCAGGGTAGTTGGGAAACGCTTCAAACGCGCATATCAATTGTCATGAAAGTTACAGTTGCTTTGACCTAACGCCCGTTTGAAATGATATGCAATTACCCTGAAAAGTTCGATTATTTAAATAAGGCGGATGGCAACGTCATCTTATAAATATTAACGTGCACTACAAAAGAGGCTGGCTAACTAGGTCTAGTTTCCCTTTCCCTCTGTTTTGAAAGGTTAGACGGTTGTCGCTTTCGCTAAACTAGTGCCTACTCCAAATCTTTGGATCACGTGCCAAAGCGGACCAAGGACGCTATAATTAATAGATATAAATACTTGAATACATAGAAAACATCCACGACTCAGAAACGAATCATCATGCTCATCACACTAATATTTGCCCTTACCGGGATTCGAACCCAGGACCTTCAGCTTCGTAGTCAGTGTCATGTTATATATGAGCTCCTTGACGAGGTTTTCCCGAGGGACTACAGTATGGGGCTCTTCAAAAAAGGATTGTATATATTCTTAAAGGGTCGGCAATGCGCATGTAACACCCCTGGAGTTGCGTGACTACTTACCATCAGGTGGGGCCGTAAGCTTGTTTGCCACCGACGTGGTATAAAAACAAATATATATTGATGATATGGGAACCTTCAATGTCCACGGAACCTTAACCCTCGTATAGCGTCTACTTTCATCGCTGGCCTTCGGCGCGCGCGCACCTGCCCGTTTCTAGGGTTCCCGAGGCTGATGAGAAACCCTACACTTTAAATTACCCGTAAACTCTCGCCGGTTTTGTCAAAAGGGGTAGGCAGAGCTGCAATCCTACTAATTCTACTTCCAATTGCAGGTTTAAAGGTATCTAGAGAAACAGTGATATTGGCTAGTAACTAGTCCCATATAGTTCCATTAGTCCCTAAAAATTTGCAGGGTAATTGCATATCATTTCAAACGAGCGTTAGCTAAAAATGTAACGTGTTGTCAGTACCTGTCCATTGGGAATAAGATGAGCTAATAATTATTTGGAATCCGCAGAGCCTGAAGCGAAGTCAGCTGATTTCAAGATCTAGCACAGTGGTTCTCAAACTTAATCTGCCAATGGACTCCATAGAGTCACAAATGCGTTGCTGACCCTTATTAAATAGACAGTAAGAGACAAATGCAACCCCTCGCGCTCAACACTGTGCACCTTCGAGATTTTTGGCAACCTTACCCATTCACAGGAACACAACTCCACATACCTTCAGAGCAAGTAGTTGTGAAAATATGCCTGCGATCTTCTGTAAGTTGGAAGTACTTCTTCAGTTGACGTCATATACTTATTAACTATTACAAAAGATTATTTCCACTACCAATAAGGTATTTGACAAAAGTCAAATCAGCTTCTTTTTGAGTCGTGAAAAACGCTCTGTTAGTATGGCATTTGAAGGTGATAACTTGATTGTGACGTCACAATCAAACAACGTCCTTATTGTCAACTTTTAGGAATTAAAAATAATTAAAATAGCAAATATGAATGAAAGATTGATACACTGAGTATTTTCGTAATGTTTATCTGTTGCTAATCAAAAAGCAATTAATTTCACTGTTATCAAATACTCTATTACAATTGCAATTCTGAAAACTACGGAGCCCTCAAGTCTTCCAACTTGTTTTTTTTTTCTGCCGCCATTTTTCGCGGCTGACTCACGACCGCTTTCTTACCAGCGTTACGTAATCTGGTCTTTTTTCATCAATTTGCGAGCTGTCATGTGGAAGACTTTTTTTTGTTTTACGAAGACTTTGTAAATAAAATGCTTTAGCAGTTACGATGTTTTGAGGATGACGCTGTGTTTTAATTTGAATATTCTCGCTGTTCAGACTCAACTGAACAAAAAGAAAGCTGTACAAAAGCGATTCATCATCATGATATGAGCCGAAAGACGTCCACTGCTGGACGTAGGCCTCCCCCAAAGAGTGCCACAATGACCGGTCCTGCGCCACCCAAATGCAATTGGTAACCGATTGGTGCACCCAAAATCAGGAACTAATAATGTCATTGTAAGGCAACAAGAGTTTGTGTACATGATTTTGAGCTCTATTGTCGAAAACAAGTCGCATAGGCGACTTTCATACCTGTATGCGTCCAGGAACACAATAGTAAGTAAGTAAGTAAGTTTATTTGCATAAAATAGTGTAGGTACAACAAGATGTCAGGTTAGGTATACATTAGATCCAACTATTTTGCCTCATAGGCATACAAATGTCAAAGGAGCACAATTTATGTCACAACGTTATAATCTTACAGTAATAAATTTAAAAATTAAGATGATTAGTATAATATTATAGTACAATGTCAAAAAATATTTAATAATTAATTTAATGGTAGAAAAGTCATGCATCATTAATTTCGCAGCGATAGGAATTCTTTAACACTGTAGAATTTCTTCTGCAAAAGCCAGTTGTTCAGTGTTGATATACAAGCTTTATATGGCAAATGTTTTATGGTCTCTGGAACCTGGTTGTATATTCGTATACACATGCAGTAATTATTACTACTGCAATTTTTAGTGATCGTTTTAGGTGCAACTAATCTTAAGGGGTACCTCGTATTAAATTTACATGTATCTTTTAAAATTCGGAATAAAGAAGGATTTGACTTTACGAACTCAGTTACTTCAAGTATATATATTATAGCGATGGTAATGTCAACAATTTCAGTTCATCAAAAAGGTCTCTACATGATGTTCGTGGCGGCTTGTTACAAATAGCTCATAAGCATTTCTTCTGACAAATAAATAGCCTATTCATTTCACAACAGTTTCCCCACAGCACAAGTCCATACCTTAGCACAGATGCGACATACCCGTGGTAAGCAAGGATAGCAGTTTCTCTATTTACACGTGTTGCGAGTCTCCTGAGTGGATAGACAAAACTATTTACTTGTTTACATTTTTTCTCAACTTGTGGTTTCCAATAATTATGCTTCTTAGCCACCACCATCTTGCTAATGCTAATAATTACACTCACGTAATTAATGTCACTACGGGCGACATGTTACTTGTACGTTGAATCACAAAAACAAAGAGTTCGAAATATCTCGCCCGTAGTGACATTTAATACGTGACTTGAACCGTGTAATTATTAACATTATTTCAACATGTCTCACGAAAGTTTAAGCACCATCGTGCTATTTAAAAATGTTGTATCTACACCTACATTCTGTCCCAATCATATTCTGGTAGTTTAAGCAAATAATAAACGGTCATATTCATCCTTTGGAGTTACTGTTTGCATCCTAAAGGAGCATTGGGTGCACTTTGGTACTTAATGCCCAAGGTTAGGTGTAAATGCGATTGGCAAAACACTCCGCGGCACTGGGCGTTTGAGAACAGCTCCCGTCGCATGGCACTTGCAGGCAAGAACCCGCGTGTCATTGGGCCTACCTACTACGAGCGACTGCCCGCCGATCTTAGACAGGAACCATCTGACGAAGCAGTTAGACGCCGCCTTAAATACCTTTTATTGGAAAATCCATTAATAGTCAGTTAAAGAGTATATGAGTCTTGACTTGACATGTTAAATGATTATTATTACCTATTCTTTGTTTGATTATGATTTGACATTAAATGTATTGTGTCACGTCTTTTCTGATGCACTAAATATTGTAAAGAATGACGATACCTAGAGGTTGATATATTTGTGTTCTTTTGTTTTTTTTTTTCCTTGTTATTGTGTTCATACATTTGTTGACATTGTCTTAATATTATATCTTAATTTTTCTCTGTTTTTGACGATCGTGATAAAAAATCTTATTTTTTTGACACGTATGCAAATCTGTAGTGTATTTTTTTATCATGAAATAAATAATCTAATCAATTCTAATCTATTTGGCACTAGTGTTACGAGAAGCGACTGCCTTCTGACTTTCCAATACAGAGGGAAAACTAGACCTAGTCTCTCGCTGGCTTCATTCTGAAGCAAGCAGAGCAGCGGGGACGGCTAGTAGATCCGAGTTTAAACAGAACCTCAAACTTAACTAAAAGTTTTGGTGAGGTAGGGCACAGCGAAATGTCATCCCGCTCGAATTTGGAGCAGCCCAACTGGGGAAGTACCTCCGCCTTACAGAAGACCACAGCCATAATAGCACTACTACTTGCTCTGTAGTAGTGCTGTGTTCCTGGAGATGAGCAAGGTCGCCAGAGCTCTCGAGTGTGCGTTGTGTTGAGAGCGAGGGAATTTGTTCCTTCAGCTGTCAACACGGCGAATCCTCAAAGATATCAAGGGTCGCGGCAACGCCCATGTTACTCCTTTGTAGTTGCATGCGTCTATAGGCTGCGGTGTCCGCTTACCATCAGGCGGGCCGTACACTTGTTTGCCACCGTCGTTGTATTAAAAAAAAGGTTAAGAAAAACCGTAATGTTCCACTATAAACTAAGCTTTACCCGCATAATTGACTTCTTCAAGTTCAAGCAATTTGGAGATTGCCTAGCAACAGAACTAGGGATTAGCCAAAGGTGACGACAGTTTTATCGATATCGTTGAATAAATAAATAGTAGATTGTACAACAAGTGCATAAAACGCACCATTTTACGCGAGACGTTCGCTCGCAAGCTCGCTCGGATGGATATAAAATCGAGTGCAAAATGGGTTTTATGGACGAATTGTACCTACACTCTACTTTTCACTTCGATTGCGAGAAAATGAAATGAAAATCTTTTTTCATGAAGTTTTATTGTTTAGTTTGGCTGTTGGTATCCTTGCCTTGGTCTTAGAATACTAACGACACATACAAAAATAAAGAGTTAGTTCTATGAAGTTAAAGTTGCTCGAGTGGCTGTTGGACCGATTGCCTTGGTCTTCGACGAAGATTTAACTTTAGGCTCTAGAGCATAAAAAGTGACTTTATGTCGCCTACGCACAGCATAAAGACGAACTTTTAGGGCATGAGTAATGAAAAACCTTTTTTATGGCTGTCACTGAATAAATATGTCATTATATTTTCTTATCTGTCAGGCACGAAATAACCATTTATTGTAAAAGAATGGACATAATATTTTATATTCTGCCAGATTAGTCTATGTTAAACAAAGGAAAAATTTAGGTATTTCACATATGATTTACATCTTGTGTCGTGTTTTCGAGTTAGAGTTGCTTGGTTTAAATTACTTTCCATATAGTGCTTTGGCGAGAGTCCCATGGAGGCGGGCGGCGCAGAACCGGCCACTTTGGCACTCTTTGGGGGAGGCCTATGTCCAGCAGTGTACGTCTTTCGGCTGACATAATGATGATGGTGATATTACTTTAATTTAGAATTCATGTACATAATATCACAAAGATAGGAATCGAAACCACATGATATGATTCACGAAGGTCAATATCCATGTGCCCTTTTGCAAATTCTTTTGCAATTACATCATAAATTTGTACAGATAACTGCGTTGTAACAATTCAGTTGTACAAATAGTTCAAGCTATGGCATTAAAAGAACAACTGTATAAACAACTAGCTTCTGCCCGCGACTCCGTCCGAGTGGAACTCGTTTATATCGCAGCTTAATACAAATTTTCACCCCCCATTTCACCCCTTAGGATATTATTTATAAAACTATCCTATGTCCTTTCTTGGGACTCAAACTATCTCTATACCAAATTTTATTTAAATCGGTTTAAGCGTGAAGAGGTTACATACAGACAGAGACACTTTCTCATGTATAATATTAGCATGGATTTAAAATATGTATTATGGGATTCACGATTGGCGCCATCTAGCGTTCAATGTTTAAACTACTTAAGCGGCATGCTTTTCATAAAACTAAGTTAAAACACTTTTGAATTGCGACCAATTACTAAGTATTATATATTTTATGTCGTAATATATTTCATTTATTATTCCATTAGGGTCTTTTTTAATCAAATAACTAACCTATTTGATCCATTATTTTATAATGCACGGATTTTTAGTTAAATATATTAATGTAACTAAAAATCCGTGCATAATAAAATAATTGAAATATATTCATTTGTTCACGTTATTTATTATATCAATGAAAATATTATACCTAGTTTTACACTTCTCTTAAAGTTTTACTGTTATTGAAGTTGTCACCAAACCTAACGTAAATAATGGTCAAAAAAAAAGTAAAATAAGCAATCTCAACATTCGGAGAGATTCGTGAAATCTATCGTCAACATAAAAAATAGTGATACAATCAAAAAACAATTAAACTTTTTTCTATATACACAATAGTACCTATTATCCCATCCCTAGCCCATAATTTAAATTGAAAATTTGATTACAATTATTCGCCAAATTATATTTGAAGTTTCGTACCTAATTCTAGTTGCGATTACCAGAATTAAGCTATAAATTATTATCAAATAACCAACTTCCAACTCAAAATCAACTCTACACGAACCTAATAAGGTTTAAATTTGATTACAGGGAGCAGCCTCATAAATTACGTCATTTGTGTATGGATACCGAACTTACAAACTTATATTTGCGATCAGTAAAGCCGCTGTCATCGAAATTTTCAAATAAATCCTGTGTAAGCCAGATTTTCTTGACAGCATTTGTAAGTTTGTGGACCTTTATTATTTAATGACAGCTCGTCAGATGGGTGATTTAAGAGCGTGTTTTTTTTTATTTGACCGAAAAAAAGCAAGAGCGAATTTAAGGCACCTGTGTTTAATTTTGATTTTTGGTCTGCGCTTGTCAAAGTTTGTGATTACTGATTACTTTTGAGGAGAGATGATTACAACAATATCAAAACTGATAATAGTGATTGATATTTACAGATCACTGCGAAATAAGGACGACAAAGTGAATATCATATAAAAAAATTATAACATTACATTGAAAGTTTAAAAAGGTACTTACGTTTTGCTGATAGCCAAGATGTTTTGGCCAAAAACCCGAAACATACTAAAAGTTGTAAGTGTTAGCACATGTACAGAATTTGGACCGGTTGAAAAATAGTCAGTAAAAATAAAACATATCAAAACATACCCAAATCTTAAATCTAAAGGTGACACTAAATAAAATAATCAATAATGTGATATTTTCTCGAAAAAGGATTAAAAATGTAGTCAATTGGAGAAAAAATCAACGCATGAGGTTAAATAATCACGAAGTTACAAGTGTCCAAAGTTTTAAGAAGGGGTTTGTTCTGTCCCTTTTTCGCAAACCGCAACTTCATATGAAACGATAACGCTTGTAGATTGTGATGTCACTAATAGACGGCGACGTGCCGTGCCCCATCGTGTTCGGCGCCGCCGTCGACGCGGCCTGCCGCGCGCGCGGCGCGCTCTGCGGCAGCCTCGCGTATTGTGACGCCACACACTGTTTGCGTTTTCTCTCTCTAACAAGCAATATTAAAGCGGTTGTAGCTTCGTAATTCTTTGAAATATATGAATGGGATTTTTGTCACTGGGCATATTTTTTTGCCTTCTTTCTTTTGGAGTAATAATCATTTTCAAGTCTACACCCGTATTGTACCTACTCCACCGACACGAGCTAGGCTCATACATAATTGACGACTTGCATCCGCCCGCGACTTCGTCTGCGTGGACCCGGGATAAAAGTACCTCATGTTTTTAATCCAGGCTATAAACTACCTTCGTGCAAAGTTTCATCCAAATCGGTTGAGTCTTTAAGCGTGATTGAAACGAAATCCAAACGTTCGCATTTATAGTATTATTAGGATGATAATGATGAGTTCCGCTCAGTACCTACCTATCCTAAAAATATCGATACTTTCAAACCGTACACCGATGAACAAAGACAGGTATAGGTCTTTGTTCATATTTCCCTTCGGGATTGCTCATGCACCACGATACAATGTATCCGTGCGCCACACACGTGTCAACAAAAATAGCGCCCATCCACGTGCACAGGACACGTTAATCATGATTACCGGATGATTTAGTTACTCAGCGGCCCTGAACTTCCTACTAATGACTCTGTTCCTTCGCCCTAGCATACTTCGGCCACGACATTCAGAGGCGGGACCACAAGGGAAACAGAATTACGAACTTGGCGTATCTCCATCTCTTTCGCTCGAGCGTTAAAAGTTCGATAGAGCCGGATATCCGAAATCCTTTATCACATTAACTGCCAGGAACCTCCCTAGCGCCCGTGCCGTTGGCGGTTTCCGCTACTTACCAAGAAAGCCACGGTATTGGCTACACGAACTATTGTAGTGTTTTTTGGCAGAGAATGTGTTAAATTTGGATTTAGGATATGTCCGACTATCGCACTTGTAACGCTCGAGCGACAGAGATGGAAATACGCGAAGTTCGTAATTCGATTTCGGTGGTGGCGCCGCGGAGCGCGACCGTTCGCTACCGCTACCGCTACTGGTGGAAGTCGTGGCCGAACTCTGATGGTTTTCAGATGTAATCGGAGCCACCCAACGTAGCCGAGCGGTAAGGCAAGCGAGTTTCAATCTCGAGGTCGGAGGTTCGAATCCCGGCTCGTACCACTGGGTTTTTTTTAACTTATGTACTAAATATCGTTTGATATTTAACAGTGGCTTTTTGGCGAAGGATAACATTATGAAGAAACCGGTGTAATCTTTTTTTATTTTTTTATTTAAAGTTCCAAATAATTTGGTTTTGTCGCAGAGTTTCATGTTCTATGTGCTAAAGCCATTAATGGCTTATTTAAAGCTAGAGTTCGGGCTAACTATTTGCTATGTAAGTAGGTACTTACATTACATTCACATTATTTTTCTACTAAACGAGATTCAAGCACATACTTACTTGTTTATTTACCTCTCTGAGGTTTAGTAAAAATATAGTGTGTGAATCGTGTAAGTTTAAACCAGTATAATAAACTTTCATTCAGTTTACTGTACCTAACGCTAATGAACAATAATAGATCTATCACTATGTTATTAGAAGGCGTTATCATAGTTGTTACTTGACATATAATACTTGTTTACATCTTTGGTCAATCACAATAAATAAAGTCTAGCTGTCAGTCGCTTTTGTAAAGCTAGTAAATATAACAATAATAAATCAGCCTATATACGTCCCACTGCTGGGCACAGGCCTCCTCTCACGGATGAGAGGGAACGGGCAGTAGTCCTCCCTCACGCCCGCCCAGTGCGGGTTGGGGACTTCACATACACCTTTGAATTTCTTCGTGGATGTATGCAGGTTTCCTCACGATGTTTTTCCTTCACCGAAAAGCTAACGGTAAATACCAAAATGATATTCCGTACATAAGTTCCGAAAAACTCATTGGTACGAGCCGGGATTCGATTCGAACCCACGACCGCCGTTTGACAGCCGCATGCCTGAACCGCTAGGATACCGTAGTTTAAAGCTAGTGCCTACGCCATATCTTGGGATTGGGTGGCAAAGTGGACCACGGGCTTCTATAGGGCACAACCGGAAAAAAAAATGATGAATCGTACCCACCCAATAGGTTAGATTCCTAATTCTTCACGATGCTATATTTTTATTTATTTATTGACAAATACATTTACGTGACATTACAGTAATAACCAATGCGTCACGAAACTAAAACAACAAAAAATACTATTTAGGCGACGAAACGGCGTGGCTCCGTTGCATCGTCATCTCCGGTGTAGGATTCGGCAGATTGCCCCGGAACCGTCGAAACACGACACCTTTCGGCCAGAAGTCAGCACATGCGATGGTCTCCTGCAGCGGCCGCGGCACGCGCACCACAAACGAGCTGAAGTGCACATAGTGGCGCGAACGCAGCTGGAACACCCTCAGCGAGAAGCCTGTCTTCTGACGAACGTACTCCACCACATCATCAGCCGTGGCGGTGTAATGCAGGCGCGATACATATAGCGCCTAGCTCGGTGTGGCAACCCGCAGACCGGAACCAACCAGTTCTGCAGTACCACACTCTTGCGCGGCTGGCGCTTCCTCGACATCATTATGATTACTTGTACTATCGTGGCTTGTATAGCGGCTGAAGTCTTCTGTAGGAGCTAGGAATGCTTCGAGCGAGATGCATTAGGATATACGTGTCTCTATCAATCATGGTAAAAAAAACTGTATCAGATGCGAGTTCCACCTCTAGTACAATCTTGTTCGAGTAATTGTATCGCTATTGTTCCTTATCAAAACGGAAGACTATTTTTCGCACTTGCTCTATATCCTGCGTTTCATTCATGAATGGGTTTGTAAATCGATTGTGGAAAAACAATTGCATTCCTACCTAGACCTAGCGACAACCAAAGATTATAAACTTAAGACGAGTTTAAACTAATTAATGAATAATTGTTACTTTTCCTTTCTTCTTTCTCAACTTAAATATATGATTATTAATGTCCTTCTAAAGTACCTAGCACTGTCGGCCGTATTCATAAACGTACTAAAAGCCTGTTTTAACTAAAATGGCGTTAAAATTGTTGTTTGTCCTTATCTGTCACTTTGACATTTGTGTTCGTAAAAAAGGGACAGAGCACATTTTATTTAACAGAGGCATTTTAAGTTTTATGAATAAGGGGGGTGTAACTCGTTTTGTAACGAATACCAACGGCGCCCAAGATACAGGCCCAGCCTAGTTTGGGGCCCGCTATACATACAACTATAGGTAAGTATTTATGTTACAGTTTTTTTGTCTCAATAAAAGTGTAAGTGTGTGTAAGTGTGTGTTTTTTTGTTTTTGTGTGCTCAATAGATCGAGACAGTATTTCACACCGGCCCACCGCCTGCAGCTTTATAAGTCGCAGGTCCGCCCACACATGGAATACTGTTCTCATCTATGGGCAGGGGCACCCCAATACCAGCTTCTCCCTCTGGATCGCATCCAACGACGAGCAACTCGAATTGTCGACAGCGAGCATTTTTCGGATCGGCTTGACCCCTTGGCGCTGCGTAGAGATGTGGCCTCTCTCTGCATTTTCTATCGCATGTATAACGGGGAGTGCTCCGAGGAATTGTTCGGATTAATCCCTGCCGCTTCTTTTCGCCATCGTCCAACGCGACAACATTACCATCCTCACCACTTAGATGGTTGGCAGTCCTCAACTGTGCGCTTCTCCAGAAACTTCCTGCCTCGCACAGCTAAACTGTGGAATGGATTGTCGCCTGCGGTATTTCCGGACCGATACGACCTTCAAACCTTCAAGAAAAGAGCGTACTCCCCAACACCTCTGGTGTTGCAAGTGTCCATGGGCGGCGGTAATCGCTTACCATCAGGTGATCCGTCTGCTCGTTTGCCTCCTATATCATAAAAAAAAATAAAAAAAAAAAATAAAAAAAATAAAAAAAAAATAAAGATATTTTCATTTAATTTCATTTCATATCATGCTTAATGATTATTTTTGAAGCGCAGAGGCTCTTAAATGAGACGGTGACAAAATCTGTTTAAGTATTTATAGTCATTTAACATTTGCTTCTTTTTAAACATATCATATGTATCGTATCCACGGTTTGATTACAAATTAGTGACTTCGCATAGTTAGAAGTATGATTGACCCGTTACTTACAATTTTATTGTCATTCATTATTAGATTAAGCACCAATTACCTATGGTGATTTTAATATACGTAATTGATCATATACATGCATAATTTATTATATTATATTTCTTTTGTTCTTTTCCTGTCACAAAGTTATAAAAAATGAGGGAAAATATCCAAGTCATATTGAAAAAAACCGTCCTTGATGGACTTTGAACTTTGAATTTCCTATTAATGCTGTATACACAATTTAAATTAAAATAAATATATAATTTGCATCACACACTCCTTTAAAAAAAAACACAAGTTCTCTCCATTAATCTAGCAAGTGTTATTTATTCCATTTTGAAATTCGGAATTAAGGGGGTGAATTGGAAATTATCGCGTGCCTTGAAACGCTGTCCTGACTAGATTAAGAAACAATAATGTCTGATTTTCAGCTATATGATTATTGACTATGATTGTATTATGATTGTTTATCTGATTTAATCGATACATATGTTTGCCTAAAATTACCTCGATAGAAAAAAATCCAAAGGTCTTTATTTTCTTTTTTTTACTCAGCCTACTCAAACAATACATTATTTTACGACAGAATCAAGTTAATACTATAGTATTTTATCTCATCTAAAATGTCACTTAGTGAAGTATAAATAAAACTTCACTAATTTAGGTATTTATCGAAATTTGTCCAAAAAAGCCATCCCCGAAGAGTGATGCATCTCTTTTTCTCGTGCGTGGAAGGCATAAGCGTGTCCCTGTCAAGGGGGCGTGGTCGACTCGAATCAAGGCATCCCCTTTATAGACAATTTCTTAGCGGAGGTAGTAATTTTTTAATTTTCTATTAGTCAGGTATAATGTCTATTTAATAGGGTAGGGTAGGGGGTTGGGTAGGGTAGGGGTAGGGTTTAATGTCTATTTCGTGGTTTCTTTATTCCGATTTCCTTAGACTTCGGTAAATATATAAAAATATCCAACTTTGTGAAGAGAACATTTATAATGCGCACCATAGCGGTGTGGTGCAAGCCGAAAAATATCGTTTAGGTGCGCGTAAAAAAAATCTGGCGGCTTTGATCTGATAAAATTGTGATTAAAATAACGAAATATACCAAACGATAAAAAATACTTCACTTCTGTGACCCTTTTTTGCATCAACCAACTAAGTAATCAGTAATCACACAAACTCCGTTTCTCAAACTTAACCGTAACTAAACCGGTTAAACTTTGAGAACCACCGCATGACTCAGAGCAGCGGGAATGTATAAAAACCATTTCTTTGCCCTAATCACGCCAGTGTGTGCATACCCTATGCCGCGTCAGTGTGTGCCGAGCTTTATCGGTGAGTGATGTGCTAAATTCGACTTGTTTAAATCAAGGTGATGATATCGCAAATTTTGTGAACTTCCTATACCTTATCTTATCTGTGTGCCCTATTGGATTTACTTCAACCCAGTGGGATCTATTCTGAAATAGGTGATTGATACTGAAATGAAATTATTTATTTTGCCAAACATACCTACACAGCTGTTATAAATGTACATATGCCAGTGGGATTCATTTACATGAAGGCATGCAAAAATATAAGTTCCAATTAAAAAAAAGCTCACAGAGATCTGAACACGTCTCTAATGCCTCGACAATAGAGACGTGTTCAGATATTTTGGCCGCTCCGATACATCTGATGGCGACTGCACATGAAAGAAATACAAAAATTATATGAAAAATAAAACGCTAACATAGAAAGATAAAATTAATAAATCATCCAAAAGGTCCGCTTGCGGCATGGCCCCCAATACGCTGGTCGCGTCATAGTCGTTCGGTTTGAGTTGTGTCCAATCCATTGTCTCAGCGTGCGGGTTCCTCATTATGGTCCGTCATAACATAAAAGATAAGCACGCTTCGTAGATAAAAACTGCATGCATTAACATTTTACTGGATTTTCAACTCTAGGGCCTTTGCCAAATGTTTAAATTGCTTTAATAGAAATAAATACATCCCTAACAAGTACACAGGCACCTGGACCGCCATTTTCCTATTAGTCCACTCGTAACCTATTACTTAGGGACATATAATTGCCTGTGTACAGGAGAATATAGACAGGCAAACCAGAGGGCAGACCATCTATATACTCAGTGACAGTCAAGCAGCCCTTAAAGCACTTACGGCGCCGAAAGTGGATTCTAGACTAGTCTATAACGGCGTCCAGGCACTGAACAAGCTTGGAAAGCACAATAAGGTGCAACTAGTTTGGATACCAGGGCACGAGGGCTTCATCGGCAACGAAAGAGCGGATGAGCTTGCAAGAGGGGGGTCTACAAATCACTTTGTAGGTCCAGAACCATTTGTGGGACTCTCGCAGGGAACCATAATTTCGGCCTTTAAAGCCTACGCCAAAACCAAACACCAACACGAGTGGAGGAATGAGGCGGGCTTAAGGCATTCTAAGCTCTTCATAGAAGGAGTGGACTCGGGCTGGACTAACAAACTCTGGAAATCCAGCAGGAAGCAACTCAGAATCATATCTGGGGTGTTCACGGGTCACTTCGGGGTCAAGGATCTCTTGGCCAAGATGGGATTATCGGACAGTCTCGACTGTAGAATGTGTGGCGAGGAGGATGAAACCATGGAACACTTATTGTGTGAATGTCATGCCCTTGCCAGACAAAGAATGAATTACTTTGGTAACGGCTATCCGCAACCAAAGGAATTCAAGGTGCTCCCGTTAAGCTGCATCATCCGTTTCGTGGAAATGATGGAGCGAGCTTGGGAGTAGACATAAAGGAGAGGGCAAATGCACAAAAGATCCCATAGGGTCGAAGTGTATCCGAAAGGGCCCTCATCTATATAAGATAAGATAAGATAGGGACATAGAGTCGATATTCAATAGGTGGCTGTAACGACTTTTTACACTATGGTAATTTTGGTGTTTTGCGGTTTCAGTCAACAAAGGCATTGTTCCTTTAAGGCGCCGTAGGTTCAGCGAAGTTAAGCGAACAGAGTTTTTGAAACAATATAATGCGTCTGTTAATAATAATATGGTTTCAAAAAAATACGAATAGTAATCTTAAGGCTTTTCTGCAGGGAAATCAGTGCTTCGAAACATGATTAAGCAAATTTCGCTCGATAGAAAAAAATCACGAACATAGGTCTAAAACACACAAAAACACACTTAAAATATTTGTAACAAATTATGCACAAATGCTATAAATATTAAAATTGCTTCTAAAAATCGGCAATATCATTTTGAGAGAAATCAGTGTTTACATTTTTATTTATTTAAACGGCCAAAAAATTAAAATTAAACAACATGATATCCGCGCTTCCGAGCACGCACTTCCATCTCGCTCACGCTTATGCTCAGTGAGAGGGAGAGAAGACCATGAACCTACGGCGCCTTAAGTATAGATTAGACACAACTCAAACGGAACGACTATACCTCTTTGTATGGCTATTTACACCAATAATCCTTACCAATATTATAAATGCGAATGTGTGTGTGTGTTTGTCCTTCTTTCACTTCGCAACGGAGAGTCGTATTGATGTGATTTTTTGTATGGAGATAGTGTAGAAGCTGGAGAGTGACATAGGCTACTTTTTTCCGCGGGAAAACATGCAATTCCTACGGGAAAATTAAATATATTACATTTTCCTACGGGCATCCTAAGCCGCGAGCATCAGCTATAGTCTATTTATACAATTTATCAAAATATTCATATTATACCTATTTCTATTCCTCTTCAAGCATCACAATCCGTCGCCATTCCTTCTGTATGGCTTTTCTTGTACCTAATATTGGCGAAGTTGAGTGTATTGACAACTACCATAATTCCTTGTACTTAGTACATTTGCAGACTTAAATTTTTCTGTCATTCTTGACAGAACATTTACATTGTGGCCAGTCTGGTAATTCTGGTCGAAACCAATGTCAACAAATTGTACTGCAGATGGTACCTTCTCTGGAGTTGCTATCTATTTAGCATCAAAATCCGTTGCGTAGTTTTAAAGATCTAAGCATACATAGTAGTAATGATACGCTCCGTACACTTGTTTGCTACAGTTGTGGTGTAAATGTGGATTTCAGGCTCCAATCTCTGGAGTTTCAACAGTCCAAGCCATAAACTAGTAAAACACTAGGTAAAACCCGGATAGATGCCCCACATTGTGAAATTGCCTCATAATTCCGAAAACTTGAACTATTCATGAATAATTTTAATGAATTAAGCTAGTCTAATCTTTTTTCTTTCCCTATGACTTGTTGCTGTATTGTCCTAATAATTACAGTTTTTGTAGAATTTAAGTTTTTCGAGAGCATGTTTTTGAGGATAGACGCCTCGCAGGTACGGATAGATGCCTCATAAACAAAATGCAAAGAAGGATAGATGCCCTATGGAATAATATATCTACGTTAAAATTTATAATAACAGAGGTTTGTGCAGGGAGACTTGGCTGGAGACTTGTAGGTAGTTTAGTGAAACTCTGTTGTTAATTGTAGAATACTGGAAACTGGAATAATTTTATTTACAAATACGGCTAACTATATACAATAAAAAAGCTTACAACTAGTGACAGTTTTAAGCCGCAACAATAACATGATTAGAGCGGGACGGATGCGCACGAGCGAGAGGGAGGTAGGCGGCGCGTGGCAACGCGCGCGGCTCGCTCGCCTATAAAAGATTTTGGCGCGCAAATTCCGATCCTTTTCTGCGCCGGCCGTCGAGACGAACACATCGCTGCCCTGTCGCTCCGTGCTCGAAGATCGAAGCTGAAGAACCTCGACGATAGTGATGCTGCATTGCCGGCGTCTTCACAATTATAAAATGTCCTTCTCGGGACAATCGAAAACTGCTCTTGTCAGAGCAATCAGCTGTTCTTATCAGAACAGCTGTTTCGTGAGGTCAATCACGTGTCTCCGTTTCTTGCTGAGACAAACCACACGTCAATCTTCTCTATACCTACAGGGCTCCCCTTCAAGTGAAACGTACCGGCAGGCGGATAGTGCGGCCTCGGTGAGTTTGGTTCCCAGCTGTAGGTATTTGATTGTTGGTCGTGTGTGGTCCATTTTGTTTCAGGTTGTCCGTTGTCGTTTGTTTCTGGCTCTGGCTATTGTTTTTTTTCTGGTTGTCTTGTTGCAATGTTGTACTCGATGAACTCGGTGTTGTAGTTACAGGTGTGCACGTAGTTGTAGGTATACTCGTAGTTGTAGGTATGTCTTCCTCGATGATCGTGTAGGCAGGCTTGAGTCGGTCGATTGAGACGTTCGTTTGACGGTTAGGTAGTTGCAGTGTGAAAACTTTGTCGTCTCTTTTCAGCACGCGGTATGGTCCGTCGTAAGGTGCTTGTAGCGGCTTTCTTACGGCGTCGACTCGTACAAACACTTGTTCGCAGGTCATGAGGTCACGATGTACGAATATCGGTCTCGTGTTGCTATGCGGCTGGCTCGGTGTAGGTTTCAAGCGTCGTATTGTGTCTCTCAGCTGATCGACGAAAGCGGAGTCCATAATGACGTCATCGTTCGTAGGTACAGCTGATAAGAAATCACCGGGTAATCGTACACTGCAGCCGTAAGTGAGTTGGGCTGCACTTACATCGGTGTCACTTCTTAGCGCGGCGCGTAGACCAAGTAGGACAGTAGGTATTTGCTCGATCCACGATGTTGTTGTTTGTAGTCTTGCCTTGAGTGCGGCCTTGAGACTTCGATGCCATCTCTCCAGAATCCCATTAGCGATCGGATGGTACGGTGTTGTACGGGTTCTTTCGATGCCGAGTAAGCGTGTGAGAGATGCAAATACTCGACTCTCGAATTGCCGTCCTTGGTCCGTAGTGATAGTAGCGGGGCAGCCGAAGCGGGAAATCCAACCGTCGTAAACAGTCTTGGCGACTTCTTCGGCGGTGATCTCCGTGAGTGGGATTGCTTCGGGCCATCGTGTTGCTCTGTCGATCATTGTGAGTAGGTATCGATGTCCACTTGCGGCGGTAGGTAGAGGTCCAACGATGTCGATGTGGATGTGATCGAATCGTTGAGTTGGCGGGAAACTTGATATCGGACTTGCGGTGTGGCGTTGAATCTTCGCGCGTTGGCAGTGTACGCATACTTTTGACCATGTACCTACGTCGGTATTTAACGAAGGCCAAAAGTAGCGTTGAGCGACTAGTTTTCTTGTTGTTCGAATTCCAGGATGACTGATGTTATGTACGGAGTCGAATGCGGCACGGCGGTATTGTTCGGGTACATAAGGGCGTAAATTGTCTGTCGTTGTTTCGCAGTACAATTTGACGTTGGTTCCGGGAATAGCGACTTGCTTCATAGATAGGTTGGTTTGCTGTGCGAGTGTTCGAATGGTGTTGCTGTCTCGTTCTTGCGCGTCGGCTAGTTCTTTGTAGTCAATCGGCGACGGGCAGGATATCGTTTCTATGCGGGATAGCGCGTCGGCGGCGGCGTTTTGTGACCCACTAACGTGACGTATATCGGTTGTAAATTCACTGATATACAACAGCTGACGGGTGCGGCGCGGCGACTCGTTGTTGGTGCTCGTTTTGGTGAACGCGAAGGTCAAGGGCTTGTGATCGGTGAATAAGATGAGTTCTCGTCCCTCGAACATCTTGCGGAAGTGTTTGGTACTCATGTACAATGCGAGTAGCTCTCGATCGTAAACACTGTAGCGAGTCTGTGCGTCGGAGAATTTCTTCGAAAAGTAGCCGAGTGGTTGCCAAGCGTTGTTTACAAACTGATTTAGCGATGCGCCTGCGGCCTTGTCACTAGCGTCCGAGAATATCGCGAGCGTCGACTGGTGACATGGATGAGCGAGTAAGGCGGCGTTTTTGATGCTGTCCTTACACGCGTCGAATGCGAGCGTTGCTTCGTCGTTCCAGCTGATTGGTGTCTTGTCCTTCTTCCGCGCGTTGTGTAGGTATTTACAGAGTGGAGCTTGAAGTATTGCGGCGTTCTTGACATTTTCGCGGTAAAAGTTTATCATTCCGAGAAATCGTCGTAACTCATCTATTGTTTGCGGTTTAGGGTAATCGACGATTGCTTCAACTTTTTCCTTAGGCGGCTGGATTCCGTCTTGGTTTACTTCGTAGCCGAGAAACTTCACCGATGGCTGGCCGAAGACACATTTGGCGGGGTTTATTGTGATGCCATACTCGTCGAGTCGTTGGAAGATGGTGTGCAGATGTCTTCGGTGCTCTTCTTCGGTTGTTGATGCGACTAGTAAGTCGTCGACGAATGGAAATACGTAGTCCAGGCCTCTTAGTACTTCGTGGATGAATCGTTGGAACGTTTGACCGGCATTCTTCAGTCCAGGACACATACGCGGGAATTCGTATAATCCGAAGGGAGTTATTATCGCTGATTTTTCGATGTCTTGCTCGCTGATGGGTAATTGCTGATAAGCACGGTTCAAATCGAGTGTCGAAAAAAATTTCTTGTCGGCGAGTTGGTAGGTAAAATCGCGTATCCGTGGTATGGGATAGCGATCGGGCTTGGTGATGGCATTGAGTCTTCGGTAATCGCCACATACACGCAGGTCTCCATTCTTCTTAGGTACTACGTGTAACGGTGAGGACCATGGACTCTTGCTGGGACGACATAAGCCTTGCTCCATCATGTTGGCAAATTCTTTCTTCACGAGCTCGTATCGATGTGGTGCGATGGGGCGTGGCCTGCAGTGAAGGGGCGGGCCAGTTGTTTCTATGAAGTGTTCGACGTTATGCTTCGGGCTAAGCTTCATAGATGTAAGTCGCGTAGTTCCAGGGTAATCGGCTAGTATATCGTGATACGACTGCTGCACGTCTATGCTGCGCACGGTAGGTATGTTAGCGGCACAGAGTTGAGCGTTAGTCGTGAGTAGCGTCTTTCCGTCGATCAGTCGTCGATTCTTGATGTCCACAATGATGTGGTGGAACTTGAGAAAGTCGGCTCCCAGGATAGGCTTCGATACGGCTGCGATGATGAATTTCCACTTGAATGCTCGTCGTAGGTTGAGATCGAGTTCGAGCGTTTTTTCACCGTAGGTAGGTATGACGGTGTTGTTAGCGGCGTAAAGTTGAAACGGGAGGGGCTGCTCTTGCGTGCCTTTTCTTCGTGGCAGCACGGATATGTTCGCTCCAGTGTCGACCAGGAAAGTAAGTTTGGATGTCTTGTCGGTCACGAAAAGGCGGTGAGATGTTTCGGTAACGCCGGTTTCCGCCGCTGCCAGCGTTACTTTTAGTTTTCCGACGGCGAGTTGATCGGCTTGAAATTGCACGGTGGCGTGCATTTATTCGCGTCCATGCCGAAGCGACGGTGGTAGTAGCAATATGGCATGGGCGAGTTGTTGCGGCTTCGGTCTTGCGATTGCGATGCGCTGCGAGGACGGGAACGTGACGGGAAACGGCGGTGAAATCGGCTGTTGCGACGATCGTTGTTTTCACGCGGCCTTGATCGTAGTTCGGCGACTTCGAGCGACAATCTTCTTATCTCGCCGATGAGATATTGTGTGTCGAGATGCGGATGTTGCTGGTAGGTAGCTTGTGACGGAGGTAGCAGCGGTGGCGGCTGTGTTGATGTTGACGGAATCGGAATGGGCGACGAAATGGCGGCGACGTGGGATGACGGCGTGTGCTCCATCATTTTGTCGGCGAGGAGAGCGAGGTCGTCGAGCGTAGTCTTGATTTTGAATGCTTCGCTGACGGTGAGTACGGATCTGACGTGTGGCGGTAAATGATCGAGCCACATCATTTGCATTGTGCTCTCGGGGAACTTCTCGCGGTTAAGATTCTGCATCTTGCGAAGTAACTGGCTAGGTTTCTGTTCGCCGAGCTCGACCTGTGACAGCAGTTTCTTTGCCTGGGCGCTGTTTGATTCCTCGTACAGCGAGATGAGACGATCCTTGATGGCCTGGTAGTAATTTTGTTCCGGCGGCGAGTAGATGAGATCTGCGATATTCTGGATGTCTTGCTTCTCGAGCTGTGCGATGACCATTTGTGCGAGCTGAGCTTGGCTTCTTTTCAGATCGGTGGTGGCGGCTTCGAAACTGCAGAACCATAATAGCGGCTGGTCGCGCCAAAACGGTGGTACACGGAGTGAGAGAGATATCGCGGACACGTCGTGGCTTGCTGCTAAATGTTGAGCTTCATGTTGGTCGCCAGCGTTGGGTTGCGGAACGGGTATAGCTCCCGGGTTGGCTCCATTTTCTCCGGCCATGCTTGAAATCTTGATGCTGGTTGCTTCTGTGCTCTTGAGTCGGCAGGTCACCACTTTAACAGAGGTTTGTGCAGGGAGACTTGGCTGGAGACTTGTAGGTAGTTTAGTGAAACTCTGTTGTTAATTGTAGAATACTGGAAACTGGAATAATTTTATTTACAAATACGGCTAACTATATACAATAAAAAAGCTTACAACTAGTGACAGTTTTAAGCCGCAACAATAACATGATTAGAGCGGGACGGATGCGCACGAGCGAGAGGGAGGTAGGCGGCGCGTGGCAACGCGCGCGGCTCGCTCGCCTATAAAAGATTTTGGCGCGCAAATTCCGATCCTTTTCTGCGCCGGCCGTCGAGACGAACACATCGCTGCCCTGTCGCTCCGTGCTCGAAGATCGAAGCTGAAGAACCTCGACGATAGTGATGCTGCATTGCCGGCGTCTTCACAATTATAAAATGTCCTTCTCGGGACAATCGAAAACTGCTCTTGTCAGAGCAATCAGCTGTTCTTATCAGAACAGCTGTTTCGTGAGGTCAATCACGTGTCTCCGTTTCTTGCTGAGACAAACCACACGTCAATCTTCTCTATACCTACAAAATGTTTATTTGTTCTCGTAATAATACTTTTTTAAACAAATCAACATCATATTTTCTTTCTTGGATTGAAAGCGGCTAGTAGGTAGTTGCTCTTCCTTCCAAGATATCACTCGAGCCTATAAAAAAAAAACAACAAATATTATTAAAACTTTGTAAATTGACAATATAACTTCTAGTACGAATCGATTAGAAAAAGTAAGTTATTTAGTTCAAAAAAAGAAAATTCAGCGGTTTTCATGGATAACCTTGGCAACTGTACCTCGAAAATTCGGGCCGACTATCCTTTTCGATATGGATAGATGCCTTCTCAATTTTTGACTAAAATAAACACAATGGAGCGAGTATAGGCAGTTAGATATGTACTTAACATATCAGTGTGTTGATATAATAAAAACAGAATCAAAATTATTACTAGTTCAAAAGTTATGCTTCAACAAATACTTACGTTCCACACTTTGCCAACTTTTTTTCGAGTCTCGCGGAGATATCGGTGCACACACGCGAGACGCGTTCATCCCGCGCGGCTGCTTGCGGGGGCCTGAGGTTTGCGCTTGCGCATCCTATAATAAGCTAACCTACTATTTCAGTGCTGCGATACTGGGAAGTTAGGTTTTTAGGAATTGGGGCACCTATCCCAGTGGGGCATCTATCCGGGTTTTACCCTATAGTAAAAACTCAACCAATACTCATTGATCTGAGGCCTCCAATCAACGAGGTACTGAAGAGAGGTCTACTTATTCCGGTCGTGCCAATGACAATGAACGAAATGTGCAATCGTCTGATGCAATACACGCGTATTCCAAGTCATTATTAACGGCTGTGACCTAGACTAGACTGCTAGCTGAATTCCTGGGGAGAAATTCTTACAATCGCCTAGGCATTTCCTCTTGTGTTAATATTTTACTGGTATTAAATTAAATCAGCAGCGTTTTCTATGAAACGTAAAAAAAAATTGTATGAAGTTTGTAGGGAAATGCAGACTGTGACGTCATCGTTTTCTGTTTTTTAACGTCTTAGACTATAGTCCAGGCAATGAACTGACAACTTGTATGGAAAAAATGTCAATTTTGGAAATAATTTATAATAGCTTATTTTTTATGTGTAACGGATATATTATCAATTAAATAGTCACCAAGCGACAAAATCCGACAAAATTTCAGACATCGAAAAAATGATAAGTTAACTGGCTTCTGAAAAGTCAGTAAAAATATTAATAAATGTTTTTGTCTTTATTTTGGTTCATTTACATTTGCTCTATAATATTCAAGATAAATCGTACAAAAAAAGATAATGCATGCTTCATTTAAATCTACATAATTACTTCCGGGTGGAAAGTTTGTCGGATTCTTGACTAAATCATCTTAGAATAACATTTTCAAATGAAATCATCAAAAAAAACGCTATTATAAATTAATGTTTTTCAAAACCGTATTTTGCCTGGAGTACTACTCGGGGCCCATTTTTGACTTTCAAGCGGTCTAAAATTAAATAAAAGTATGTACGATTGTACTGTCAAAATTGCAAGTACTTACCGATATAATTGAATACGAGTGGTCAATAACACTCGTTTTTCAATTATCTATTACCATTTCCATAATTGCAATTCATGATTTTTCAGTTTTCGAGTGAAAGATACGAGCGCTCGAAAGTCAAAAATCGATCCCCTCTAAGAGGTCTAGATCGAGAGGCCTTTTATTGATAACAAATCGATATAATTAACGAACGTGCAGCTCACAAAATTTCACGAAAATCGGTTGAGAAATTCAACCTGACCCCGTATCATGTCCTTAATTATCACACGACAAAAGTGACAAGATAGAGCGTCCGTCACTGGCTGACACCTTTCGATAGAACGAGACGACGCTCTTATCTTGTCACTTATCGCGTGATAAGGCCGACCATGATACGGGGTCTGTAGGGGAGAAAATAAGGAAAGTTTTTTTGGGTAAGCTGAATATCACCCGTTCACGAGTACGTCGTTAGATTCAGTAGTAATCAATGAATAAACTAGTCCAACGCAATACTGACCTCACGCCTCAATCATGCAGGTTCAATACCCCCCCAAGGCCCCATGACGGCTCACGATACGTCACTCGGGGTCGTAGGTTCAATGCTGGAGACTTATGCAATAACACGACAATTTACCTATCACGGGTTGTTAAACGACATATCCTACGGACACCGTGGGATTGCATCAGGGCCTGACTAGTCTGAATACTACCTAGTACTTATGGTCTGGGTACAGCGCAATATTGGGTACACTACATAAAGGTTAACTGGAAGAGATCCCTTACAGGGATAAGTTGGCCTTTGTACCGATTTAACTTTTTTTTGGTCTGTATTTTTACCTGTGTCTTGTGTACAATAAAGTATTTATATACATACATGCATAAACTCCGAAGAGTCATTTGTCCGAATTGTCCGTAAGCATATTTTTCTATGTCGTAAAAATGTTCGAAAACCATGTTCCACGGTTTTTTTTTCATCTTTTGGGATGTACTCGTATTACTAACCTAATCTAACCTATCGCCACAGGGGTCGGTTGTACTCGACTGTTTTTCATCAACTGCTTTACCGTTTGTATGTCCTATGGTCGAAAATCCGCTCCGGAAACCTCGAGAGGCTGACATTCGTCAAGGATACGGGTGAGACGGTTCCATAGGATTCTTGTAAAATCAATCAATCAATCAATCAATTATTTATTCTGCAAATAGGCCACAAGGGCACTTTTACATGTCAAACGGTAATTTACAATAAAATAGTAATCTTACACAATAATCATTTAAAATGATATATAAAAGGTTAACAAACTAAATGTCACTAAGTTAATGTAACAAAACAAAATTGCAAAATATGACCATTACATTCGATATAAGATCTGTATACAGCATTAACAGAAGTTAATGATATTATTCAGTATTCCAGAGATGTATAAGGTCTCTGAGCGTCCAAATACAATTAATAATTATTCTAATATTCTAAGAGATGTATACGGTCTCTAAGCGTCAAAACAAAAAAGGAACATTAATGTTATATTGTCAGAGATGTACAGGGTCAATAACAATAAAACGTGTCAAGATCAGAATTATGTCTCTCGTCAATACGATAATAATAATAATAACACTAGTATTTAAGTAGTTAATTAGGTACTATGCCCTTGCAAGCATGAACAGTCCGGACTCCACAAACATCACCCGATCACGAGTATGACGCATATCTCAGCCATCGCCTCCCTCAACCATATGTTAGGGAAGGTGGCGACCCGATCAACGACGCCACCGTAAGCAAAGCCCTTTAAGCGAGCATGACATATTCAAGCCACCGGACATTGATAATAGCAAAGATTAAGCGACTTGTTCGGCGAGAAACAGCATTACGTGCTCTCTTCTTACATAAAACGGTACAGTTATTTCAGGTAGGTATGTACTTATAATGATTACATGTATTTAGGTATATTCCTAATAGAATCAGACTACTACTGGCTTAAAGGCATTTTTGTCGTTTAAGAAATCGTTGACAGTATAATACGCCTTGCTTAGCAAATTACTCTTAACATGAGACTTAAATTTACTGTACGGTAAATTAACAATTTCAGTAGGTATTTTATTGTAAAAACGTATGCAGTTCCCCACGAACGACGTGCTAACCTTGCGGAGACGACTGGCCTTCACTGCGATCTTGTTTTTACTTCTGGTGTTGTAGTCGTGGATATCACTGTTGAGTTTGAACTCATGAAGGTTTTTCCGCACATACATGATATTCTCAAGAATGTATTGGCATGCTACAGTAAGAATGTTTGCCTCCTTAAATTTGTCCCTGAGAGAATCTCGAGCTTTTAGTTCGTATATGGAGCGTACAGCTCGTTTCTGTAGCACGAATATAGTCTGGATATCAGCCGCCTTCCCCCACAACAGGATTCCGTAGGACATAACACTGTGGAAGTAACTGTAGTACACCAGCCTAGCCGTCTCAACGTTTGTTAACTGCCTTATGCGTCTTACTGCATAGGCTGCCGAACTAAGTTTTCCGGCTAGGGCGGCGATATGCGCATGCCATTGCAGTTTTGAGTCCAAGGTGATACCTAAAAACACTGTTACATCTTCAAATTCCAGCTCATCGCCCTTTAATTGGATCTTGGTATTATTTACCTGCTTGACATTAGGTAAAGTGAATCTGATACACTTTGTTTTCTTAGAATTTAGCAGTAAATTATTTGCTGTAAACCATTTCACAACAGTGTTGAGAGCATCATTAATACCATCGAAGCTTTTCTCTTTCCTGTCTACCTTGAAGATAAGCGACGTGTCGTCTGCAAATAACACTATATCATGTTTATCTTGCAACACATTTGGTAGGTCATTGATGTAAATCAGAAACAGAAACGGACCCAGAATCGAGCCTTGAGGAACACCAAGAGCAACAGTTGTCCCTGCTGATTGGGTCCCATTGATGACTACTCGTTGTGTTCTCTCCGAGAGATACGATGAAACAAGATCAAGAGCACCGTTTTTAATCCCATAATGTCTCAACTTTCTGATTAAATTCTCGTGATCAACGCAATCAAATGCCTTTGATAAATCACAGAACACTCCAATAGCATCTTGAGCCTCTTCCCAGGCATCAAAAATATGTTTAATTAGTACCACCCCTGCATCAGTGGTAGAGCGACCCCTAGTGAATCCGAACTGATTGGTATTGAGCAGTTTATTGCAACTAAAGTGGGACATAAGCTGATGAAGAATAAGCTTCTCAAAAACTTTGCTTAGTGCCGGTAGTATTGATATTGGCCTGAAGTTGTTAGGGTCAGTTTTCGTTCCTGATTTAAACAACGGGATAATTTTACTGTGTTTCATGAGGTCAGGAAATACTCCAGTATCAATACATTTATTGAAAATATCAGCTAAGAAAGGTGCAATTGATTCTACAATGGAATGTAATACTTTGACTGAAAGGCCCCAAAGATCTTCAGTCTTCTTTAAGTTCAACAATTTAAACGCTTTTATAAGAATAGGTGGGGTCACGTGAGTGAATCTAAAGATTTTTGTACATTCAGTTACATTTGCTTTCAACAACGATTCAGCGACATCTGGTGATGAGTTTAAAGACTTCGTGGTCTCAACGGGTACGTTAGAAAAGAACCGCTCAAAATGATCCGCTACTTCATGGTCAGAACTTACTAAAGTATCATCAATTCGTAGGCTGTAGTGCGGATCTCTTATCTTGCGTTTTCCAGTTTCAGTGTTGATAACTTGCCATACAGTTTTAACCTTATCATTGGAGTTCTGAATCTTTTTTGACAAGTAATCGGCTTTGGCGGCGACACACATTAACTTAAAAGATTTCGAGTAGTTCTTAACATACTCTAGAAATTCCGGTCTTTTATCAGTAGTTCTCGAATCATACAAGTCGTAGAGACGGCGTCTTTTCTCGTGAATATCCGGGGTAGCCCAGTCGCTAAATTTAGTCTTGACCTTGCTTTGAATTTTCCTTAAATTAAAACAGGCATCAAATTCCATTTTAATACAGTTGAACAAATGAGCACACAAACGATTTGGACTTTCCTGAGTAAATGGAAGATAACGTAATCGTTTCGCAATATTACGATTGAATAAATCTAATCTCTTTTCGGAAATAGGTCTGCACATGGTGTCTCGTGGAACTTCGTCCGTATTCCCGCTGAAGGAGACTTGTTGTCCACAGTGGTCAGAACTTAAGTTGTTTATAATAGATTTATTAATTGCATCCTCATTACTGAAAACGTTATCTATACATGTTGCACTGGTTGCTGTAATTCGAGTAGGTTCACAAAACAGGTTCACTAAGTTAAACGATTTAAAAGTATTCACTAGACTCACACACATGGGCGATTTCTCGAGTAAGTTAACATTAAAATCACCACACACAACAACACATTTTGTACTTAGAAAAATACTACTGAGCACTTCATCCATAACTGACTCGAATAGACTATAATCCGCCGATGGAGGTCTGTATACGCATACAATTATGAATTGATCCAATTCAACACAAGAGAGTTCTATTTGGCGCTCGATGGATTTGTCAACAATATCTTTACGTTCCTTACTTTTCAAATTGTGTTTTACCATTATCAAAGACCCTCCACGCCTACATGTCTTTCTAGAAAATGAACTTACTATGCAATGATTGCTAAAATTAAACATAAATTCATGACCCTTAAGCTTAAAAAAAATATTGATGTGTCGGCGGCCGATCGTAAAATCCGCCAGATCACGAAATTCCTAGACCTAAGACAGGTTAGGTTAGGGTTCACTTGTATCCCTCAGACCAGAAATAGACACCCCGCGCAGCGGGGTGGCGTAGACTTGCTGGAGCTTATCAGTCCGCACAGATAATGTCGAAGCCACAGGGACTCGGATTAATAGCCCATGGCGTTTCATGATATGCCTAGGAATTTCATGATCAGCCTAAACGTCACTGGCGGGTGTTACTTGGCCAAATTAAGAAATGCCGGCGTTTCATGACATACCTAGGAAGTTCATGATCTGCCTAAACATCCCTAGGCAAATCGTTAAATGGTGAATTTTGAACGATATGGCGGATGTCACTCAGCCAAATCATGAAATGGCGGCGTTTCACGATATGCCTAGGAATTTCGTGGTCTGGCGGATTTAACGATCGGCCGCCGACATAATGTAACCTATCATGTATTTCATTTAATAATCTGCGTCCAAATTTTCGTTAAGCGGTAAACGATCGTTCGGAATTGTGAGTTTTCGGAATAATTTTATTTTTATTTTTTTATTTAAATCAGGCAACAAGGCCCATATTACAAATACCTTAAAGTTAGTACATACATATCAATATAAACTTATTAATAACTACAAAACACAAAATTACTGCGATGTGTTGCGCAATTTCGTGGTAGCAGGTAACCGACCGCGAAAACGCCGGAACTTGACTCCCTTCGGCCAAAATTCTTCCTTAGTGAAGGTCGACAGATGGTCTGTTGGAACTCTGACCACAAAGGAATTAAAATTCACATCATGGCGAGACTCCAACCTCACGACCCTCAGAATGAATCGTCTTCACGCGCACATACTCCACTAATATAATCTCGCACGTGCCAGAAAAAAAACAAGGTATGTCCCGTGAGAACTCGTGACATCAGCGCAACCTGCCTACGTCATCAGCAGCTTAAAAATGGCTCACTGTCAGTGTTGCCACTGTGTGAAAGTAAATTACCCGAGAAAATTGCGTTACTCACTTACGAGCTTTCAATCAAACTTACACTCAAGCATTTATTCGTGACAATAACAAGAGATACTAAAAAATCACTGTAAGCTGAAAGACCTGTTTCAGAACGATACGTTGAGGGAAATGGGAGCAAAGTTAAGAAAGCGTTTTTGGGTAATCACTTTTAACAACTTTTTCACCCCCAAAATATAATTTCGCGCCAAAATACGAATGGGTTAGGCCTAATAACAAAACCGTATTCTTATGCCTGGGCCACACTTCGCCTGAATGTTGTTGCCGTCCTTGTATTACGGATATTATACGTTAGACAAGGATGGCAACAACATTCGGGCGAAGTGTGGCCAAGGCATTATAGCAAATATTTCGTGTCCTATCTTGATAGACGAGATTGCTACTATTTGCACTAATTAGAGTTTATTTGGTCAACAGATTGACTTATTTGATATCAAACATGGCAGGGCAGTATCACAATCAATATCCATACTAATATTAAAAATGCGAAAGTGTAACTGTCTGTTTGTTACCTCTCCACGCTTAAAACACTGAACGGATTTTGATGAAATTTGGTATAGGTATAGTTTAGATTAGGACAAAGGATAGTTTTTATCCCGAAAATCATCCCCTAAGAGGATGAAATGAGGGATGAAAGTTTGTATAGATACGATATAAATGAGTTGAGATGAGGACGGATTCGCGGGCAGAAGCTAGTTTTTTGATAATTTTATTAGGTGTCTACATACCTATTCCACTATCTATCAAACACGGTAAAATATTATCAAATTCTATACAAAGTAAAGACCAAAGTCCCAGACCACTTCCTGGTAAACTATCAAAAAAAAACTTAAAAAAAAACTGTCTCATGGGCAACCCGCCGCGGGCGCAAGAATGTCCACACTATCTTATCTGTGGCGTGACGTGATGTCCACGATTCTGGGTAGTCGTACGACATTCCTAGTCTTATGAATGGGCTGGGATGACCATGCGGCCTGAGAAAACGCGACTTTTGTTGAATATTATTTTTGAATTTACACTTTCGACCGTATTTTTTTATAGTTAGTGTCTATATTGGTGCATTATGTGAATGTGTGTAAAATGATGTGATTCTATTATATTCTACATATGTACGGATGATAAATACTTGAAACTAATTGATTAAAAAATGCTGCACTTGTTTAGAATTGGCTTGAAAAGTTAACAAGGTTAGCTGGAAGAGATCACATATAGGGATAAGTTCACCTTTCTACTTTGATCTATTGTGTCACATGTAATATACCTGTTGTTATCTTTATTTATTTAATGTACCTACTCTTGTAACATTTTTTTCTTATGTTGTGGTGCAATAAATAATAATATTTACGGGACGGATTTAATTAAAAAAAAAACACATATTTGTACATCATCGTAGTTCGCGAAGCTAGAAATTCCAAATTGTACAAGTTTACACAGGCAACACTGCACGGGCACGAGTGTTCCCGGTTTATAATATTAAAAGTGTAACTTGTAGATTCGTGAAATGCACCCCTGATCTAAAATTTCATCCACACTTAAACTAAAACGTCTGCTAGGCGGTCGCCAACAAGCCCCTCCGACCGAGTGACCTTGGTCCGGACCGACCGTGTACGCATAACGTCTGCTAGGCGGTCGCCAACAAGCCCCTCCGACCGAGTGACCTTGGTCCGGGCCGACCGTGTACGTATAACGTCTGCTAGGCGGTCGCCAACAAGCCCCTCCGACCGAGTGACCTTGGTCCGGACCGACCGTGTACGCATAACGTCTGCTAGGCGGTCGCCAACAAGCCCTTCCGACCGAGTGACCTTGGTCCGGACCGACCGTGTACGCATAACGTCTGCTAGGCGGTCGCCAACAAGCCCCTCCGACCGAGTAACCTTGGTCCGGACCGACCGTGTACTTGTAACGTCTGCTAAGCGGTCGCCAACAAGCGCCTCCGACCGAGTTACCTTGGTCCGGACCGACTGTGTACGTATAAAGTCTGCTAGGCGGTCGACGACAAGCCCCTCCAACCGAGTGACCTTGGTCCGGACCGACCGTGTGTTTGTAACGTCTGCTAGGCGGTCGCCAACAAGCGCCTCCGATCGAGCGACCTTGGTACGGACCAACCGTGTACGTATAAGGTCTGTTAGGCGGTCGCCAACAAGCCCCTCCGACCGAGTGACCTCGGTCCGGACCGACCGTGTACTTGTAAAGTCTGCTAGGCGGTCTCCAACAAGCTCCTCCGATCGAGCGACCTTGGTCCGGACCGACCGTGTACGTAGGTATAACGTCTGCTAGGAGGTCACCAACAAGCCCCTCCAATCGAGCGACCTTGGTGCAGATACAGATATAGTATCTTCAATACCAGTTGGCGAGTCGAGCGAGAAAACTGCCAATGAAACCTTTTTGTGCGTTAAATACTACCTAAAGCTGTGTAAAGTGAGTCGCTTGGCTCTGGCTAAGACACACAGGTGTGAACTAAAATGGATTTGTAAGCATGATTCAACACAAATTGCATAGAAGATTAATTTATTTATTGAATCAGGCGTTACTTTGCGGAAGTCCATGATATATTACGAGAACAATATTCCTTTTATATTCCGCTAAAAATCGTGCTGGTCTATCAGTGAAGATAAGATTATTTGCGTATAAAAATTGCGTTTGAGTTTTGCTCAGTGGGCGTGGCGCAAGCTACATCCCCTGCCAGCATCTCCTGATGATGCCTCGTAGAGAGGCGAAACACGTGTCGAGATTTTTGTCATTATTGGTGGTGGTTTGCTGTAATTTTTTGCATGTTTATACGCAAAAAGTTGCATCTTATCTTCACTGATAGAGCAGCACGTTTTTGAAGTGAAAACTTCTTTCTTCGGCGCAGAGCACTTTTTGGGATGGGCAAAAATTGTTAAATACGCGACAGAGTTTTGTGACGTCAGATGTGAAGGTCACTTTTTGCTGCTAGCCGATTCGACTTCATTCAAAACTGAACGCTATTCGTAAGAGTATAAAGCCGTTAAACACTTTTTGCAATAGCATATTCTGCAAATAAATTTGTAATAATACCAACGCATCCTTCACCGTTTTGCTATTGAGAAAATTCGAATAGTTCGAATTTGGGCGTTATTCCTAAAGAGATAAAGCTTAGAAAGATATTTACCAACGGCAAAAACAAATTGATATCTTGGTCGCCACCGCCGTCTGCTGTTGTGCTGTTCTTGCAAATTCGAATAATTCGAATTTGGGCGTTATTCCTAAAGAGATAAAGCTTAGAAAAATATTTACCAACGGCAAAGACAAATTGATATCTTGGTCGCCACCGCCGTCTGCTGTTGTGCTGTTCTTGCAAATTCGAATAGTTCCAATTTAGACGTTATTCCTAAAGAGATAAAGCTTTGAAAAATATTTGGCAATGGCAAAAACAAATTGGTATTGTGTTTGCCGCCGCCCGCGGCGCGCCGACGGGCCCGTCCGCCTAAGTAATTGATAATTGTTTTTAAATTTGCGTCAAATTCATTTTTAGGGTGACACCAACTGTTACAATGTTATTGAGTTTTCACTTCTGCCGGCACTCCCGGAGTGCAACCCGGTCATTTTAACGGAATAGCAAAGGAATATTGTTTTCATAATATAGTAGATTAATTCATAGACATATACATGTGACAACCGGCATTTTACAGATACTATTAAATACGATAGTACCTAGATACAATATTTAACGTCTAGCACAAAGCCGTATTTGTCAAATGAAGATAAAGTAACAATGTTTCTTACAACAAAGCACTTTGGTTTTATGTTCTTATAAGCATTGTGTTAAACACCATAAAAGCTGATGCTTATGCTGATTATAACGAGTGCTTTTCACGTGCCTTTAATCAGTAAACATAAGTACATTTCTAATTATTTATTTGATAAGGGATCCCAACCCAGCTCGGCAGATAATACGAAGTTATGAGCCAGAGCCTGTCTTTATTATTATTAGGGTTCCGTACCTCAAATGGAAAAAACGGAACCCTTATAGGATGACTTTGTTGCCCGTCTGTCTGTCAATACCCTTTATCTCGAGAACGCGTGTAGGAATCGAGTTGAAATAAACAAAATAGAGGACTGCGGTGGCTCGAAATGCATGTTTTTGTATGGGCGCGCGCCTGCCCGCAGCTCTGGTGATCTTACTCTAAAAGTCATAGTTTTTAAAGTTTCGTAGTCGACTAGGAACCCTTATAGTTTCGCTTTGTCTGTCCGTCCGTAAGCGGATAATCTCAGTAACCGTTCGCACTAGAAAGCTGAAATTTTGTATTAATATGTATATCAATCACGCCGACAAAGTGGTAAAATAAAAAGTGTTTTTTTTAATTATTAGTGTACCTTCCCTAAGTATACGTAACGTGGGGAGTGTTTTTTTTTTATTTCAACCCTAACGTGTGATATATTGTTGGATAGGTATTTAAAAATGCTAATATCATTTTTTGATAATGTTAATATTTTCGGAGATAATCGCTCCAGAATTAAAAAAAAATGTGTCCCCCCCTCTAACTTTTGAAGCATAAGTTTTAAAAATATGAAAAACATCTCAAAAGTAGAACTTTATAAAAATTTTGTAGGAAAATTATTTTGAACTTGATAGGTTGAATAGTTATTGAAAAAAAATACAAAAACTACGGAACCCTACACTGAGCGTGGCCCGACACGCTCTTGGCCGGTTTTTTTTTACAAGCTTTATATTAAGGCGCCGTAGGTTCATGGTCTTCTCTCCCTCTCACTGAGCATAAGCGTAAGCGAGATGGAAGTGCGTGCTCGGAAGCGCGGATATCATGTTTTTTAATTTTAATTTTTTGGCCGTTTAAATAAATAAAAATGTAAACACTGATTTCCCTCAAACATGATATTGCCGATTTTTAGAAGCAATTTTAATATTTATAGCTTTTGTGCATAATTTGTAACGAATATTTTAAGTGTATTTTTGTGTGTTTTAGACCTATGTTCGTGATTTTTTTCTATCGAGCGAAATTTGCTTAATCATGTTTCGAAGCACTGATTTCCCTGCAGAAAAGCCTCAAGATTACTATTCGTATTTTTTTGAAACCATATTATTATAAACAGACGCATTATATTGTTTCAAAAACTCTGTTCGCTTAACTTCGCTGAACCTACGGCGCCTTAACTCGACTTGTTCGTATGTAAGTAAGATGTCCGTCAAATCTTGCAAGTTAAATTTGACCCAGTTCCCGGTGACCAATTGAGCTCAATTTTTGGGTATAAGTATAGTTATGATGACAATGCAATATTATGGTACCATCGAGCTGATCTGATTATGGAGACAGAAGGTGATCATAGGAACTCCGTAATAAAACCACATAACCCCATCGAGTTTGGGCTCGTTAGAATCGTCTTAATGAGCAGTTGATGACGGTAAACAGAAAAGTACAGTCGGCAATAAAAGCTCTTACCAAAAATTTAATTTTTGACAGAAACTTATTCATAATCATCGTCATTTTCAGCATGTAATCGCCCACGTAATGAACCGTGATAGTTAGACACTTGAAATTTACCGAAAAATAAATATTTAAGGGCCCATAGAACAAAGGTGATTTTTTGCCGTTTTTATAGATAACGTTACGTAACCCTTCGTGCGCGAGTCCGACTCGCACTTGGCCGGTTTATAGACGCGCTTAGTCGGGCGACCCCCTCTGCCACACATACGGTGAATTCACTCTATATTTGAGACACCGGACCAATCACTTACGCGCGCGGCCTTGAATGCACCAATCACAGCGCACTAGACGCCCCCCGCGCCCCGCAAGTATGGCAGCTTTGTTTGTAAGTAAAAATTAGGCTAAGCGGGGTCTTTAGGATATATGGTCTGTGCCCAATGTGTACAGCGACCATTTAGGTGGGGTAGCCCCAGTTAAACTGCTTCAAAATCTCCAAATATGAGCGAGATTGACAATCCGTTCTGCCCTGATTTTCTCAAATGATGATGACGATGATGACGATGATAATGATGATAACCTCCCAGACGTATCCGTCGACGGCGACATCCTGACAAAACGATTGTAATAGTAGATTACTGCAGAGGCCGTGAAGTAAGGGATTGCTGGACTAGATTGGGGTAGACGGCCGAGTCGTAGACGAGGCCGGATACAACGAGTCCAGCAATCCCTGTTCCGGCCGAGGATTGTATAGTACTTTTCTCAAACGATGTGAGGAAATATTAAAATTAAAATAAATACTAGGTAATCAATTAAATAATAGGTAATTTGCGCCTTTTGTTATTTTTTAAAAATGCCATTTGAACAAGCCGTTCGAGCACCATGTTTAACCGCACATAAAGTATAGTACCATAGATTATTTTTATTTTTTCTATGAAGCAAGTATGCTTACAGTGTCTAGTGGTGGTTGGCAGTATGTAAATTTTCCTTTGTCAGTTTAATATTAGTAAGCGAATTTAAAAAGTTAGAGTAGCGGACAATAATGGTTTTACTTAGGGTTTTCATACATTACTTCTTGGCGTAAGGCCAAGAAGTAATGTAGGGAGCCATAAACAAGAAACTTCACGTCTTCATTTCGTGATATTAACGCGTACATTTCCGAGCATGTTTGAGAAAAAGTTATTATTTGCGTGCATGGGCGCAAGAATGACTCGCAAATCCAAACTGTATTTGAAGCTCCGATGACATGTAAAACAATAAAGGTCTCCACTTGAGTTTTAAGGGATCATCCTAATAAAACGCGACTACGCGATTATCGCAAGTGTGCGCGAATTTTACTCGCGCGAACGCGCGATCAAATATATTGAACCCAAATCGGTGTCCTAGTTGGTAATCGCGCGAACTTGCGATGTCGATTAGGACACCCTTTCGAGTCCAATATGTATGTCGCGCGTTCGCACGAGTAAAATTCGCGCGAACTTGCGATAATCACGTAGTCGCGTTGTATTAAGACGATCCCTAAGTGTAATGGTAGGAGGGCTTGGGCCGAGTTTTACGAAACGAAGAAGAATTTTCAAAGTTACTGAGCATTTCTCAAATACCAAGACTGCGAAACATGATATTTTTACACATGCGGAATGACTCAGTGATACCCGAACGAGTAGTACCTACCTGGTATCAATATCTTTATCTCACTATATTTAATTTAATCTTACTACGCTTCATTTTGTTAAATTGTAATTAGTATGTCAATCATATTCATAGGCACGTTACCTTGAACAAGCAACACTTTTATGTACCTTTTATTCAAGATTTTTTCACCTTTGATCATAAAAACAAGCGGGGCTTGACGTGTCATTCCATCATAGAGTTAATATAATTACGCATTAGAATCAGAGGCTCTAGTATAAGTTTTACCGAAACAAAACGTTACGACCGCGTTCGCGTTTAGGTGTCAAATCCCATACAAATTGAGGGTAAAACGCAAACGCGATCGTAAAGTTTTGTTTCGGTAAAACTTATACTCGAGTCTCTGATGTGTTTCGAGTATGGCTACTCATAGTTAAACCCAGTAAATTTTTAAACTGCTGAATTCAGAATGATTTCTATTTAAATGAGCAATTTTGATCCTGCTTCCGATCAAACGGAAAAAAATAAAAATTTATATGAATTGAAGTGATTGAAATAATGGCAGTGGGTGGCACATAGCACGTAGAACCGATTGCCGTTGGGGAGGAAAGGTTCTCAAGTGGAGACCACGTACCGAAAGGCGCGGCGTGGGTAGGCCGACAAGGTGGACTGATGACATACAGGTCGCGGGAGTCCGCTGGATGCGGGTTCCGATCCGATTACTTTAGCACGCTTTGGGGGAGGCCTATGAGTCCTATGACCAACAGACGTCATTCGGCTGATATGATGATGATGATTGGAAGATTCCTCGGCACGAGCCTAGACCACGGCAACTCAAGTTGGTTCAGAACGATGCACGGACTGCAGAGCTCGTGGGTTCAAATCCCCCCCGAAGTGATTATTTTTGAATTATCATCAGGCGGGCCGTACGCTTGTTTGCCACCGTGTTTATATAAAAAAAAAAAAAAAATATTACACTTTTATCCGAAAATGCGTTACCAGACGTTTGTGCTCAGTAAACATTTACGATCATCCTGGTTCAGGCGCATATAATCAATTCACGTAATCCCCCTGCCCCCTCCATTCTGTAACCTGTTTTAAGCTCACCTCAACGCTCACCCACAATTATATCTTGACACAGCAATGCGTAATAACTAAGCGTAGGTAGAGGTCTAGGTTAGGTTAGGTTAGGTCCAGGTTAGATGGTCTTCTCTCCCTCTCACTGAGCATAAGCGTGAGCGAGATGGAAGTGCGTGCTCGAAAGCGCGGATATTATGTTTTTTAATTTGAATTTTTTGGCCGTTCAAATAAATAAAAATGTGATTTCCCACAAACATGATATTGCCGATTTTTAGAAGCAATTTTAATATTTATAGCTTTTGTGCATAATTTGTTACGAATATTTTAAGTGTATTTTTGTGTGTTTTAGACCTATGTTCGTGATTTTTTTCTATCGAGCAAAATTTACTTAATCATGTTTCGAAGCACTGATTTCCCTGCAGAAAAGCCTCAAGATTACTATTCGTATTTTTTTGAAATCATATTATTATAAACAGACGCATTATATTGTTTCAAAAACTCTGTTCGCTTAACTTCGCTGAACCTACGGCGCCTTAAAACAAGTTACAGAATAGGGGCGCTGGAGTTGCAAGCGTCCATAAACTACGGTGACCACTTACCATCA
Source organism: Epinotia ramella (assembly GCA_947578815.1). NCBI lineage: Eukaryota > Metazoa > Arthropoda > Insecta > Lepidoptera > Tortricidae > Epinotia > Epinotia ramella. The sequence continues at coordinate 14,658,146 of OX388224.1, read as the reverse complement.
GGTGGGCCGTAAGCTTGTTTGCCGCCGACGCGGTATAAAAAAACTAACTAATGGTACCTACTTGCAAAAAAGAAATTGTGATACGGTACTGTGCTTAGGCCTATTTATTTACTCAACAGTGGTTGGTTATGTGCTATATACTTCATGCTATTCTGTACCTATATGTACGATTATTGGAGAATATTTTTTGTATAATGAGATTAGTTCATATTACAAACCTGATGGTCCGTTAAACGCCAACAAAAATGTAATCTTGTTCTTAATCGATTGATATAATATTATTAATAGACAATACACTATTATCATAAATAGCAACGATTATAGAACGCAGGAAATCGAATCACGTATTATAGATAAGATTAATCTAGACTATCCATACACAAACTATCATTTCGCATACTGATATAAATTTTGACTAAATAGAGTTGTGTGGACTCAAAATGTATTATTACTCTAAAAGAAAGAAGGCATAAAAATATGCCTCGTGACGGAAATTCCTATCAGATAGGTATTTAAAAATTACGAACCTACTACTGTTTTAATATTCCTTGTTAGAGAGAAAACGTCCGGGGATCGTGACGTCACGGCACTCGAGCGTCGTAAATGAAAATCCATTAAAAAAATGACAATCGTTTCATATGAAGGTGCGTTTTGCGGAAAAGGGAGGGAATGTAGGTACCCCGTCTTAAAACTTTGGACATTTTTAACTTTTGTGATTATTTAATCCCCCGCTATACATTTTTCTCAGAGACTAGTATAAGTTTTACCGAAACAAAACTTTACGATCGCGTTTGCGTTTTACCCTCAATTTGTATGGGATTTGACAGCTAAACGCGAACGCGGTCGTAACGTTTTGTTTCGGTAAAACTTATACTAGAACCTCCGATTGACAATAGTTTAAATTTCTTTTCGACATCTTCAACATTATTGGTTATTATATATATTTGGTGTCAACAACTATTATCTCCGTCCGGTTGTTTTCCTCTACAGGTCGCATTTCTAAACCGATTCTGGTGAAATTTTGCGAGCAGGTTCAATACTTACATAATTTACTAGAAACAATTTACATAAAAAATAAAAAAAACAGACGACTTCTACAGACACAGAGCCAGTTCCATATCAAAGAATAAACATATTTTATAAATAAAATTCACTCCATAAACCTTTGCTAACTTTTCAACGTACGTTAATTTAAAACAATTAGATAACTAACCTGTAATTTTCACATCCATAAAATGACATAAATAGATGACTGACTACAAAGCGTTTCGCAAACGACTAGTTGATATCCACATTCTAATATCATACATGGGAAAGTGTATGTGTGTGTTTGTTTGTCCGTCTTTCACGGCAAAACGGAGCGACGAATTGACGTGATTTTTTAAGTGGAGGTAGTTGAAGGGATGGAGAGTGACATAGGCTACTTTCTTTCTTTCTTACCCCCCACTTCCCTAAAATGGGGGGTGAAAGTTTGTATGGAGCTACGATATAAACGAGTTGCACGCGGACGGAGTCGCGGACAGAAGCTAGTAAAATATAATATTTAAGCTTTGTTTGTGAGGATATTTTTTTAAGGGACTGTCCCGCGTAGATTCGCATAACATGGTCACCCTAACCACAGGAAACACGTGGCTGCCCCCGATCATGATGCAACCGGCAAAAAACATCACCTTCCCTTTTGCGGCGGTCGGCAAAAACGGCCAACCATTCGAGTACCTACCGTGAGTTATGATTATGAAGTAACTTGGCTGATTTTTACACCAATTAAGTGGTTTTAAAGCAGTTAAAGCTTAAAGCTTCTATGTGTTGGTTAAAATCTAGTATTAATTAATACTTAGAATAATTAGGTCGGTTTTCGGCTTTTACGGTCGCTAGGACAACTCTTCACGCAGACTTAGTTTAATTCCCTGTTTAAAACGGTTTTTTACGCACACATAGATAAATAAATATGTGGGGACAGTCTTACATAAATCCACCTAGTCCCAAAAAACTAAGCAAAGCTTGTACTACACGACGATATACATACTTATATAGAGAAATAAATACTTAAATACATAGAAAACATCCATGACTCGTGTTCATCAAACATAAAGCGGCCAAGTGCGTGTCGGACCACGCACAACGAAGGGTCCGTGCCTATTAAAAAGCGTGATTGGGTAACGAACATTCAAACAATGTAAACATTCAAACATCCAAACTTCCTAATATCAGAAGGATATTCTTCTACGTACGTTTAGTCACTTTTTTGCAAAATTAAAATTATTCAAGTTTTCACTTCTGCCGGCACTCCCGGAGTGCAACCAGGTCTTTTTTTAAGGCCTCTCACAGACTGGAGCGGCCTGCGGTGGCGGTCAATGGTAAATTTGACAGCTAATGACAAGATTACTATTGTCCGCCGCGGCCAGGCCGCGCCAGTGTGATGCGGGCTTAATCCAATAACTTAATAAGTATGTAGTTCGATATCGAACCTACTTATAATAGGGATGATGACTTGGATTTTTTTGTGACGTCATTCGAACCAGTTTTTGGAGAGGAACAAATGTTTGTATGGGAGCAACTACAATTAAAGAACATAAATACCTAAAAATTTGAAATAAAGATTGACCTCGCTGGCGGCAGCGCGAAACGCTTCATACTGTGTGTCTATACAAGTGTGACGTCACATTTGTATATTTGTACTAATCGTAGTATGGAAAATCAGGTAAATTGTTGTTTCGGTCGCGAAATACTGCGTTTAAGTACATAGTTACAATTTTGTTTCTAGAAAAGCGTTAGGATTCTATTGGTAGCTTTTAATTTACTCTTGGACAAAAAAAAAATGATTATTTCTAAACTTTCAAGGTTCATATCTTTTTATGATTTTAATTATATTTTATAATTTGTACTTTATTACGATAATTTGATGGTTTACTATCCATTTAGCATCACTACGTTATCAATTTCAACATGAGGCATCATGCCTATTATGTCATGTGAATCGGTTGAGAGATGCGGAGCTGTAGAGGAAAACTAAACGGCCGAACATGCGAACGATTTTCGCCCAGGCTGAAAACTAAACGGCCGAACATGCGAACGATTTTCGCCCAGGCTGAAAACTAAACGGCCGAACATGCGAACGATTTTCGCCCAGGCTGAAAACTAAACGGCCGAACATGCGAACGACTTTCGCCCAGGCTGAAAACTAAACGGCCGAACATGCGAACGATTTTCGCCCAGGCTGAAAACTAAACGGCCGAACATGCGAACGATTTTCGCCCAGGCTGAAAACTAAACGGCCGAACATGCGAACGACTTTCGCCCAGGCTGAAAACTAAACGGCCGAACATGCGAACGATTTTCGCCCAGGCTGAAAAGGAGATCTTCGTTAGCTTAAAGTAAAAACATAGCGCAAATAAAAATAAAAGCGGCCAAGTGCTAGTCGGACACGCGCACGAAGGGTTCCGTAGGTACCATTATCTATAAAAACAGTTAAAAAAAAAGTTTGTTGTATGGGAGACCCCCTTAAATATTTATTTTATTTTGTTTTAAGTATTTGTTGTTATAGCGGCTTAGTCACTTGTAGATCACTCTTACGTCATCCTTGGTAAAAAATGGGGTAACGTTCTAACGCCCCAAATGTCCACGGATAATGCAATAGACGGTTAAAATGCCGTCAGTCGCCTTTACATAGCGGGTCGTTACCGATAATGCCCCTGTACATTTAAAACTCGGGAAAGTTAATTTCGAAATAATGTTGAGCAAAATGCACAGGCATCTATTAAAACAACTTTGATTTCAGCTGTAATAATCTACACTAATTTTATAAAGATTTGATTGTTTATTTCTATTGAATAGGCTCCAAAACTACTGGACCGATTTGAAAAATTCTTTTACCATCAGAAGCCGACATTATCCCTAATGGTAATGATAGGCTACTTTTTACCGCGGGAAAATTCTTCATTCCTACGGGAAAACGGGAAATCCGTGGGAAGCCGTGCCGGGCTGCTAGCACTGTTGCTCTGTGAGAGCTGTAAAACTGGAGCGAATAAGTTTACGGAAAAAAATATTTTTTTGTTTTTTTATTTCTAAATCTCAGCAAAAAATATAAGTATAATTATTGAATCTGGTCACAAAATTTCACGAGAATCGTTTGAGTAATGCGTCCTGCAGAGGAAAACGGCTGATCATCAGGATAATGGAGGGTATTCTAATCCGAGACCACTAGTGGGCAATAATTATTTGACTTCAATAAGTTATTATTAAATCTTAAGTAAATACAAAAACTTCAATTCGCTCTGTTTCAAGTCTCCGGGTTTTTCCACCCTGTATACTTTGGAATTTAAAAAGTTCCACCATAAACTCCCACGGCTATATACGATAATTATCTTAAAACTCGCCCATTACAAGTTCCTATGGGGAAAAATCCCGCTACAACTACCCTCAAGCGAAATTCAATCCTAACAACCTTAAAATACGGTGCAAAAAATAAATATGCACGGAGACAACTACTCTGCTTCATAGTTCAAAAGCACAATCATTGAAACTTGAACCTTACTATTATTACAGTTAAGTACATTTCAGATTGAAAGACATTCACACCAACGACAGTTTAGACTCATTTTTATTTTGAACCGCAACACATCTACGTAGGATTCATTTTCGTATGTAACATTACAATGTATGTTAATTGAAGTGTCGTCGGGCTGTCTGTTCGTGTACAAAGTCACGTAGTTGTTGCTCAGATGTATTTTTGAAAACGTCGTATGCGCCGCTTTAGAAGGCATCCACTTACGACTTTTCCAAAGTTATTGTGCAGTGTAATATGTGTCATTCGCTTATTTGACTTCTGATCAAATTGCATGCGATATTGGCAACACGCTGTTGCCCTAGGGTTAACTGGACTATACTGGACTAAGTTCGACTTTGCACCCTGATACATTGTAACGACGGTGGCAAACAAGTATACAGCCTGCGCAGCAACACTGACTGAGAAAAAACTACCCTCCGCTTTCTAAATGCACAGTCTGAGCGAGACAGTAGCTTAGTCGAAAACGACGCGACTTAACAGTAAGTAGAAGATAGTCAGATGGTAAACGGACACCAAAGTCTATGGGCACTTGCAACCTCGGAAGAATCATAAGCGTAGTTGACCTTCAATTGATTTGAGGATTCGTTTCGGCAGGTCGCGAAAAATGTAGGTCCACTTAACGCGGCGTAATTTGTCTCTAACTAGCTCAAACAACGAATCACGAACCAATAAAGGGTCGGCAACGTGCCTGTAATATTCTAGAGTCCCACGCAAGTCACAGGCGTTCATAGGCTATCGTGTCTGCTAACACCAGGCATATGTACCGTGTACGACTACCCACGTTTGTTTTCTACAATTTTAGGGTTCCGTAGCAAAAAGGTAAACAAGTTTGTGTAATAAAATTTTTATTGCCGACTGTACTGTTCTGTATACCATCATCAACTACTCATTGAGACGATTCTAACGAGCCCTAACTCAAAGGGGTTACGTCAGTTACGTACTGAATTCCCATGGCCAGCTTCTGTCTCCATCATCAGATCAGCTCGATGGTACCATTATATTGAATTGTCATCCAAACTATACTTATACCCAAAATTACAGCTCAATCGGTAACCTTGACGACACACAGGTGAAACGAAATAAAAGCTATAAAAATAAAAGCTTGTAAAAAGGAACTCTCATGGTATGACTTTGTCCTACCTGATAAGCTACGGTAGCCTAGTGGTTCAGGCATGCGGCTGACAAGCAACGGTCGTGGGTTCGAAACCCGGCTGAGTTTTTCGGAACTTATGTACGGAATATTTACCGTTAGCTTTTCCGTGAAGGAAAACATCGTGAGGAAACCGGTCTATTGCCAATAAGGTCTAGTTTTCCCTCTGGGATGGAAGGTCAGATGGCAGTCGCTTTCGTAAAATTAGTGCCCTTGCCAAAACTTGGGATTTGGTGTCAAAAGCAAACCCCAGGCTCCTTTAGGGCCACAACCGGGAATAACGCTAGGAGGATGATGATGTGACTCGTTCCGTCTGTCCCGTCAGTTACAACTTTAATTATCTCAGAAGCTACTTACGCCATTTTTTTTCACCGCACCGCTAGCAAGGCATTCTCAGACCCTGGATCTTAGTAGTGGATCCAAAATTGAGCTCAGAAACAACGGCATACGGACCGGAGCCAATTATGCCCCTGCCACAAAGCTACATATATAATCAACTGGACCTATACACCAAAGACCTACACCAAAGATACTGGGAGGAGATAGACACATGCAGACAGACTAAAGAGATTTTGTCGAAACGCGACAACAAACTCACAACCGCACTACTGAGGACACAGAGAAGCCAACTACGCAAGATAGTCGGAATAATAACAGGACATAACACTCTGAACAGACACCTCTATAACTTAGGTATCACAGACAGCCCCATGTGCAGAGCGTGCATGGAAGCAGAAGAAACAACTAAACACATTCTACTGGACTGTAAGCAGGTAGAAGTATACAGGAAAAAACACCTAGGGTCTCCGGACACACTATTGAACGCAGTCAGCAACACCAAGGCACTCACAAACTTCCTGGAGGAGCTGGGGTGGTTAGAGTAGCGCTACCCCACAGATTCACGCAAAATAGGCACACTGGATGTCGACTTGCGGAAAAAAGCCCAGTAAAACTAACTAACTAACTAACTAGTGGATCCAAAATCTTTGGGGGGCTTGACTTCGACGAGGTTAGTTTTTAGTAAGGGCTCCGCGGCACTCTTTGGGGGAGGCCTATGTCCAGCAGTGGACGTCTTTCGGCTGATATGACGATGATGATGAATAACGCGTTTGGTTTGGACAAATGAGTTTATTTTTTTGTGAGTTGTCATGTCCAGGCATTGATAAACTTCGTAGAGGAACATTGAGTTTTATAACTATTTATAAGGGAAAGAAAGAAAGAAAGATATAGATATTGGGGACAATCTTACACAAATCGACCTAGTCCCAAACTAAGCAAAGCTTGTACTATGGGTACTATACGGCGATATACATACTTATATCCATACTAAGATTATAAATGCGAAAGTGTGTCTGTCTGTCTGTCTGTCTGTCTGTTACCTCTTCACGCTTAAACCGCTGAACCGATTGCGATGAAATTTGGTATGGAGATAGTTTGAATCCCGGGGAAGGACATAGGATAGTCTTCTTCCTGGAAATCACCCCCTAAGGGGATGAAATGGGGGGTTGAAGTTTGTATGGAGCTGCGATATAAACGATTTCCACGCGGACGGAGTCGCGGGCAGATGCTAGTAGATAAATATATACTTAAATACATAGAAAACATCCATGACTCAGGAACAAGTATTCGTGCTCATCACACAAATAAATGCCCTTACCGGGATTCAAACCCGATACATCCAGCTTTGTACACAAGGACAGGGTCACTACCAACTAGGCTACCAGAGGTCGTATTGACAGGACATTATTGACAAAACAGTAGTATCATTTTGGGATAGCAATATAAAAGCGGAGATTAAATACCTAGAGGTATTTGCACTTAATAAAAATATATCTTCTCAAGCTTTGTAGAAGAAATCAATGTGACAAGACAGCTGAAAACCGTAACAGTTGTTCCTAGCCAGCCTGTTGTGCAACAATGTTGCCATAGGTTGCACACTTGTTTGCAACGAAGGTGTTAAAAGCGTTAACTACGCACATCATCAAACAATGTCCTGATTGCCCCCATCAAAATGCCTCAGTACCGATTCACGCCTATTCCTATTCCGGATTCCCATTAACCCGATGTTTTCAAACAGCATACCTCACAATTGCTAGAAACTCGCATACCGAACAAACAGACAAACAGCCTATTTATAATTAGTTAATTTTACCCCACAATAGTAACTCAGGATTGTTGGATTGTAAAGCATGTTACACTGCCTATACAATGTGTAACGTAACCTACGCTACGGCAACGCAAACGAAAGGAAATATGAGTAAAATATCAAAACCCCCAACACATGTATCAAACTTAGCTAAAAACTATCTCGACATTCATTTAAAAAACCGGCCTGCCACATCGTCATTATCACCATAATTTCAGCCGAAAGACGTCCACTGCTGAGACTCCCCCAAAGACTGCCAAAGTGAACCGGTTCTGCGCCACCCGCATCCAGCGGACTCCCGCGACCTTTACCAGGTCATCAGTCCACCTGGTGGACCTACCCACGTCACGTCATTCGGTACGTGATCGCCACTTGAGAAACGTACAGCCCCAACGCCCATCAGTTTTACGGGCTAATGTTCCCCGCCCACTGCCACTTAAGTTTAGCGATTTGCGGAGTGCTATATCGGTTACCTTGGTTCTGCTGCGGATAGCCTAATTTTGATGCGACCACGACCACGCAGAGAAACTCCCTTTCAATTGCCCTTTGGGTGACTTTGAGCCTTCAAGATGCCATAGACAGACACAAAGATACACACATACATATTTGTCGCTCCTATCCGGTCCTGTTCATTTCTTAAGATCGCGGTTATGAAATGCAAGTCTGGTTTGAAACGGACGAAGTGTCTCCAACGGCTACTACGAAACGAAAAAACCATAGAAGTCTAAGTGGCCCCGCAAAATGGCCCCTCGGAATGGGTTCCATTACCATTATGCGGGGAGGGAGCGGGGTGTCAAAACAATGCCAGGCCATTGTTTAGTTCGAACATGCGCATACCGGGTTTTAGGCACGTGTTTGGGTAGAAATTTGTAAGGAGCTTGCCCTGCTAATTGTACTTGCAGTAATCGTCATTTTTGTGATTTTCACTTTTTTGCAAAAATGACATCCTAAGGAGATATATACGTAAAAAATATATTTACAAGTTTTTGCTTTTTAAAAAACATGATTTTTATTTAACATGAAACGCAGTACTTGCACCTAAATGATACTTTTGCTAAAAAGATGTGCAGCATTAAGCATGTGCTACAAGATTATGCAGTACTTGCTACGTTTACTGTATATTCCTTTAACATTTAACTTTTTTGCAATACTAACTAAATCTAAACGCAGTACTCACCATTACTGCATTTGAATGTAGCGAGAATAACAAAGTGCTACTCTTGCGACGCTAAAACTAAAC